>CM076581.1:711513542-712182829 GCA_034641835.2 Pinus albicaulis
CAAAAGAAAAAAGAGATAGAAATAAGACCTGAAAGTGAGAAAGCCCAAATGCCACTAATTTTACTTTCACTGCAAGAATAATGATTATGTGCGGAGTGTCAATAAATACCATAATCCATGATAAGTTAAACAGTTTAATCTTAACTTTTCATGCTTTCAATTTTATGTTTTAGATAGAGAATAAAGATTTGTCAAATAGTTTAAACTTGACAAATCAGTAGATATGTAGAGAATAATGAGGAGCTTAACAGTTTAATCTGAGCCCTCGGCTGAAATAAGGTAGATCTAGATAGTTTTATGCTTTGAAAGAAAAATTTTTAAATGCACCTACAAAATGAAGAAAAAATCTGAGAAATAAATTTGGGTAGGTAGAAAGCACTAGAGAAACCATGTTATAAAAAAATCATTGGCCAAAATCACTAATTTCCCCTGCCCTATATGTATTCAGTATTCTAAACTTTCAGTCAAAAAGGCTCAGAGCATTTCTCTGACTTTTTTTGGGACTGGACCCAAGGCTTGATGAATGGTCAGTTAAAAATATTGAAATTCTACCTTAAACCCTCATTCATCAACATTTACTTTTCATTCATACATCAAAACCCCTTTTTCCTACGTAAAGACACATTCTTACTTAGTAAAATTGAAAACCCTAAAATAATTAATTTCATTCTCTTCAAAATCATTCATAAAACCCTCAAAATTACATTTATCCTAAGTATTAGTGAAATAATATAAAAGATGAGCAATGCTTTATTTTTCACACTTTACTTAGAGATAACATGTGTTTTTCCATTTCACTACCCTTTTCATATTAAATTTTAACCTATTTTTATGGATTTTTATTAAAATCCATAAAAATACCCTCCCATATATATTAAATCCATTATATTTAAAATAACCCCCTTAAACCCACTATTTTAAGCTTTAGAACAATACTATATACCCCCATCTGCGCAAATAAAACCCCTCCCAAAACCCATTGGTCTAAACTTATCATTAATTAAATACCTCTCCCCTATAGTTTGAAAACTATTAAAAGGTTTAAAACTATATAATATACAATAAACACGCCCACGTATGAAAATTTTAAACATTTCATAATGTTTTAAATTAAAACCATTCACCCCGCATATGTTTTTATTTGAAACATTTCATAAAAATGTTTTAATTGAAATAAACATTATATTTCCCCCCGCCATCGTATAAACCCAATGTTTTGAATTAAGCCAGTGTCTATTCTTAAAGTTTAAAAGCCCATTTCCGCATAAGATGCCCCGGTCCCACTCCCATTCAAGTGCAACTCCCAAACCAATCTCGATCGTTCGCACATAAACTCCAAATCCGATGGCACAGATCCAATATTGCACAGAATAGATGCGCATTCATCCAACCACCAAACCTGCACGAAATGGATGGTTTCACGGTAACCTATCCCCTTCACGTGCCCTTCAATCATTGGATCGCATGGGTTAAGCCCAAAAATTCTTACCACTGAAACTATGTGCGATAACCACTATGGTTTTCATCCCAATGAACTCTGAAACCACTTCACTCGCCTAATGCGACCTGCATTCAATGCTAGATTAATAGAACCAAAATACATAATAAACCTTTGGAAATACATTCATTTCATACCATTCTTTCTCGTTTAACCCTCTGCAAAGTTCCCCTAATTGTAAAAACACAATTTCAAGCCATTTTCCACCATTTTTCATGCCTGAAACCTGCAATATTTACCCAGTACACCTTTGAAGACTGTTGAGGAGCTGCACATTGCTCCAAAAAATTCATTGAAGCCATTAGTTCAGCCCGAACCTCAGAAAATCTTCCAAAAGCTGATACCTGCATTACAACAGGTATTTTTCTAAAAAAAAATTGAACCTACAATCAATTTAAAGACATTTTAAAGAAAAAATAGTCTCAGAGTTTTAGAAATTGATTAAATAAACTGCCAAAAAGTCCCAAAAACAGGCCAAACTCTAGAAATTTTTTCCGAGAAACCCTTTTTCTCTGTGGTGCACTATTTTGAGGAAATTGGTGAGTTTTCACAATTTAATAGTCTATTTCAAGCTCTAAAAAAAGCCAAAAAACCTCTGCAAGTACCCTGAAGACCTATTTTTCAGTCAAGTACTTAGGAAACCCTTGTTTTTTGTTTTAAACCATTTCTAAAGCCTCAAAACCTCTTTGATAAGCCTAATTGAACAGAAAACCCAAAAAGAGACTATACTTTGCCAAATTTTCCCAATTAAGCCTTTGCTAAAAGTAAATTTCCTCTGGAAACTGTCCAAACTTGCAGAACCAGATCAAAATGCCTAAAAAACAGATTGCAAGCAAGCCTGAAGGTTCTAAAGCACCTAAAACTACTCCTACCATGACTTCAAAAACTACTATTGTTGTCAATCCATTACAACCCCAAGTGGTTGATATTGAACACATTCCCCTAGATGATACTGATTACAGGGTAGAAGATCAAATAGTTGAATTAAACCTACTAGATATCCATAACTGGTGCTATGAGAAGTCTTTAGATGATCATGAAGAAGTTCATATTTGGGAATCCCATTTGCCCAAATATGTTGTCCCATTGACTCACCCTTGTAAGGATATTATTAGATTGTGTTATATTCCTGAGCAAAGAGCCATTGTAAACGGAAATAAATAGGTCCTTTTTACCATCACTACAGAATCAATTAACCAAATGTTGCAACATTAGCCTGACCCCCAAGGAGTCCCTTTGTCTATAGAGGCCCTCACCAAGCTATATATTAGCCTAGATTTTCCCAAAAGGTTCATGAGTTTTTAGAATTTTATGCATCTGCATGTAGAAATTCCCAAGTTAAATCCTCCATATTCTACTGCTAAATTCCATGAAGGTTCAAGACATGTAATTTTTGTGCTCTCCTTCATACTTGGGTATTTCACTAATGAACACACTAATGAGTCTATCTTGGGATTTTTGTCCACCTTTTCTCTAGGTCAACCACCATCAGTAATCTTTGATTATCTTAGTTTCATTGCTAATAGTATTCATTATCAATTGACCAATTTGCAACTTGATGGAGTATTCAAATATACCTCCTACCTTCTCCATTTGTTCCTATACTTCCAATCAAATAGTTTTCCAATTTCACTTCAAAAGCTGAACATAGAGGGAAATCCTCTATATATTATCTTTTGGACATCCATGCTCAAGAAAGAATGTACAGATTTCAGTTATTCAGAGTTTTCAGAGTTATTTTTACATCCAGTGATCACCATGTTGACCAAGACAGAGCATCCTATAATAAGTGAAGAAATGAAGAAGATATTGCAATTATCAGAGAAAAGTAAAGTTGGTGACTGGTATTTGTATGAGAAATATACTGAAATTAGAGTTTTTGAAACAAACTTGTTACCTTAAAAGTTACCCAAACATCCTCCAATGAGGATATTTGCCTTGGAATATCTCAGGAAGATCCTAAACTCTAATTCAATCAATTTCATGGCAACTAAGAAGAAAACCCAATTCAAACTTAAGAATAAAATTGGGCCATTCATATGCAATCATAGGGATGCAGAGAAAGAAGTAGCAAATCAATTATTAGAATATAAATTTGAAGAGAGTTTTCCTTAGAACTATGATCCACAAGGAATATTGAGCAAGCTAAGGGTTAAATGAAAATTAACAAACTTTATTCATGAAGCTAAACTAGAAATAAAAAAAAAATCCAATCAGATTGAATGGATTGAAAACACCTTAATAGATGTAGTAGACAAAGGTAATACTAGTCATACCTTAGAGACTGCAAATAAACTAGAGAAGTCCACCAAAATAATAAGGGAAGAAGGAGCATATGTGGCAAAAACTACAACAGAAACAAAGTTCAAGATCATTTATAACAAAAGGCCTAAATTAGATACAGCAGGTAAAGGAAAAGTGACAATAGATGTTGAAGAAATGAAGCCTTTAAATACCAACACAAATTTTCCAGGGACATACGTAGCTACTGTAATTATCAATGACCCAAATTAGAATGAAGAAATAAATAATGAAGATACACATATGATGGAAAGACAACAAAGCATGGAAGCTTCTTCCTCACAGTTAACTGACGAAAAGGATTTGGATATTAAAGAGAAATATAAGTAGATTAAACTAAAAAATGAGGAAATCAAAAATGAAATTTACTATCAGTTCTTGAAACAAAATCCAGGTAATCAAAACAGATTCCTATCAACATTTGACTACTCAAGTAAAAAATTGATTATGTCAGTATTGTAGCCCATAGTACCAATTCTAAAGATAGTTGCTGACTATAAGAAAGTTGATCTAGAAGTAGCTACAGATAGTATCCATGAATTAGATCAAATAGAGTTTCACAGGAAAAGCTCAAAAATGTTGTATTCCACAATTACAACAAAATTTATGAGTGATCAAAAGCTTCGAAACACCATCTCTAACATGCAAGATAAAATGAATATGGAAAAAGCTTCATTGTATGCCAAAGATCTAAGGATAAAAAGCCTTAGAAGAACTAGTGTTACAGGTGGGATATGATCCTAGAAATATCAAAGCAGAATAATTATTGGTATAAAAGAAAAATGAGGATATAGCAGTCTTGAGGAAACAGCTCAAACTTCCTCAAAGTGAGCATCCTCAGACAAAAGAATTCATACAGGAATAGAGTGAAAAATATGAAATGATGAATTTAATTCTTTAGTTGACAGCTCAGGTTAAGGAAATGGAAATAAAAATGGACAAACTTGTCCAAGAAAAGGAGACAATGAAAGAACTAGTGATTCCTATATTCATTCTAGTTATCACTACAGCAGTGCCTTCAACTTTAGGTGAAAAGTTGGCACCCAAAGAACCACTGGCTACTATAGTGCCAGTGACTTCTTCCACAACATCAGCCACTGAATCTTCTACAACAACAATACAACCTACTGATGAGGACAGCAAGATAGTGAAAGCAATGGAAGAGATGTCTTTAAAGAAAAATTAAATTAACAAGTTGAAAAAAATGATTGAATATCTTGAAATTCAAATAAATTAGCTCAGGTAAATGCTAAGACACATGAACAAGATGCTAGCAGATTGAATGAAGAGTTAAAAAAGTCGCAAAAAGAGTTAACTTTGAAGGATCAAATATCATACATTAAAAATTACCTTTGGAATAATGTCATTAAAGCCATCCATGATGTATGGCCTTCAATTTAGGTAATTTTTGAGCAAAGAGAGTTATTACTGGCAGCCCAAGAAGAAATTCAAAAGACTTAAACTTATTTGGCTAAAAAACCAGAGCAGGCTGTAAAGATAATCAATTTCCTCAACAGAAAAATAGACAGGAGTTGGAAGAGGTCAAAATAACAGATAGAATTGCAACTTGTTGGAAATATGATGCAGAGTGTTGTCCTTGATGGCAACCCACTTAATGAAGATGAAGACATGCGATTGTTGACATGTGTTGTCCTTGATGACAAACCACCTGATGAAGTTATTCTTGACTTGATGGACTTGGTAAATGATGTAAATCTGATGTGATATGATGTTTGTTGACAATATGATGCTGAGAGTTGTCCTTGAAAGACAACCCACTTGATGAAGATAATGGCAACTTACTTGATGAAGTTGTGCTTGATAGAATATGGTTTGATGAACTAATTCTGATGTATCTACAGTAAGTACATAAGGCAATGAATAAAGAAATTAAGATTGTGCTAAATCTATGGTGAAAGAGTATGTCTCAAGGTATACGCGGATCTGTCTTAGAGAAGTCGCGTATGCACGCGGAAAAGAAAGTGCCAAGTAGCGTATGGGCTAAAGCGCTCTAAAAGTGAAAAACCAGGGGTAATCAACATGGTATTGACCCATTGTATTGGGCAATGATCCGCCTAATTGACCCCGTCTAATGTAGTTTTGGGCTCATGGTATTGGTTTGACTCACGGTATTGAAAAAGGGGCTCATGGTATTGAAAAAGGGTAAACCTATATAAGGAGAAGAAATTCATTGTGCAAATCATGAGTGTGGGTGCAAGAGGTCTGAGCTTGAATGAATACTTTCCTCAAGTAGATCCGAATGGAAAGGGTTACACTTGAATGATAAATTTGAATGTATGATGCACCAATGATGAAGAAGTGGATCTAGATCTGAAATGAACTTGTATCTACTAGATCTGCTTATGGAAGGCTTAGATCTGAATTGAGGCGAACATCTGTCTGAAGTAAAAGGGTAAATCTGAACAGAATTGCTGATCTGAAGAAGTATGCTGCTTTATAATGATTGAAGATCTATACGCTACTTAGCCGCAGAGGAAGCGCGTATATACACAGCTTCGCTGAAGAAAAAGCTCGTATGCACAATGAAATTGGCTTTGTAATTTGTACAGAGGTATACGCGAGTTTGTGTGAACGGAAGCGCGTATATACGCGACATCAGTGAAAGACAAGCGCGTATGCAAACTAGGGTTTTCTGAAGTCTGTGGTAAGAAATGTCTGATCTAATCTGCTGTGTTGATGCTATCTGTATTCTACAGTGCTGAGTTGTCTGTATCAGTTTGGTTGTATGTTTGAGCTTAAATGTGTGAAGAGGGTCCAGTTTGAAAATATGATGAAACGTGGCCTGCAAATGTTGTTCTATTGAAGTTGTTGGATCCAGTGTGAAAATTGATGAAACGTGGTCCAAGGTGGTGCTGAAGGTTGTAGCCTTCACTCAAGGGGTTGCGCCCCTTCTAGGTGAGGCCGGTAAACGAGTCGGGGGGTGGAGTTCCCTTCCAGGAGAGGCCGGGTAAATGAGCGTGTGGGTGCCTACGTGTCGTGTCAAGTTTGCGCCAAAGACATATGTTGTAAGATGTTTTCTCTATAATAAAAATATTGAAGGCTGAGCAACTACAATGGTGGTTTTGGGTGGTTTTCTCCGTCTTGCGGATTGGCATGGGAATCCTGGTGTTCATGTGTGATGCTTTGTGTGATGGTTTATTCTGTTTTTACTGCACATGTTTACTGTTTATAGAACATCTAATAAATGAATGATGGAATGATATAAGTGAAGAAATAATGGTATAATTAGATCTCTGGGTATACGCGAGTTGCATGAAGGATTTCCGCGTATATACGCTAGTTGGCTTCATAAAAGTGGTGTATGGGTTTTAGAGAGTGAAAAAGTAAAAATTTTGAATATACTGAAAATACTGATTCACCCCCCCTCTCAGTATTTTTCCCAACACAACTATCCTAGAAATTAGGAAAGTCACAACAAAAAGAAATTTGATGAGGCAACTTGAAGAAAAATGTGAAGGTATGAATACTGCCATAACTAGATTCATGGTTAAGTTCACTAGTCGGAGACAAAAATGACTTCCTGATATCATGGTAATTAATGATAATTTAATGCCTCAGAATGACTATGATAAGAAGATAAGATAATTTTCCAAGGAACGGGTAAATAAACCAATAGGTCAAGACATCCCAATAGGAAAAGTGTTACTAAAGAGTTTTGAAGATTTATTTTACTTGAAACATGAGATGAAACACTTGTTTTTCATGAAGCCCACCTTTGCTAGATATACAGAAGCTAATGATAATTTTAGGAAATTAAAGAATATTCAAATTCCTAAAAATGAGGATTGGCAAGCTCTCACAGATTTATTATGAAGGATAAAAACAAGCAAATGAAAAGAAGACAAAAAAAAATTTCAGAATGACAGTCAAAACATATTTTATTTACAACAGTAAATAGTTTTTGACTAAAGGTTAAAGAGTATCAGCTAAAGAGTATCATTGAATAAAGAGTATCTGAGAAAGAGTATCAGACAAGGCAAGTTAGATTTTAAAAAATATCTAAAAGCTAGCAAGGAGGACACTAAGGCAACCAGCTGATTTATCCTCAAAACTGTTTCTATTTCTTTTGGATAAAATATGACAACTTGCTAATTTGTTAAGCAGTTGTCTCTATTATTGTTGTAAATGTATTTTATTTCCTAAGATAATTCCTAGAAGTATTCTAGGATATTTTGTAAAACATTATGTATAAATACTTCATCTTTGAAAGTATTTTGTGTGGAATAAAATTGCTGGAGATTGTTATAGTCATTTCTTGTTGGACTTGAAAGGTTTTTGTGTGTCAAATTTCGAGTAGCTTGCTGGATCAAACCAATTGGCATCATGCTTTAGGATTCATGTGATGAACTATTTGGAGTGAATTATTTCCTTTCTTGTCATTTTTATCTTTCTTTGTTACATGCATCCATCTATGTTTTTTCTAAATCTGAATGAATAAATAGGAGTATTACTAAAGGATTTGTTAAGAGCACCCTGTTTTTAATTAGTTATCATTTATATGTTTTCCTCTGATTTCCAAGGTAGGGAACCCTTAATTTCTCCCTCTCTCATTTTACATCTTCCTACTACTTCCTTTTCTGGATCAAAGGATTCTTAAGTGCCCTTTATCCCTATCATATCACCTCACAAAAAAACTTTCCAAGATCTCCAAGGGTTATCTATCTTTCCCTTAAAACATTTTACTTTTTTTCCTTGATCCTAGTTCTATTTTCTTGACTTTTGACTCCTTAGCCCAATGGAAAAATAGATTTCCCACTTGTTAGTGTTAGCCTTTGCAGCCTTCCTCCAGTGATCAAACATGCTCTTACAAAGTGATTTTAAGGTGTCAATGTCAAATTTTGTCATTTCAATGAGTCTTCAAGTAAAATTTGGTCACTAGGCATTAGGTCTAGGGTTTGCTTTTACTCTTGTCAAAGTTGTCCAAATGTCAGTTCATGTCACCATTCAGCTGAGTGTACCATCATTCAGAGGGTTTTCATCATCATGTCAAGTTCCATTGGGTCATTTTACACCTTGTTCATGCTTCAATTGTGCCTAGGTAAGGTTCATTTCCCTCTCCTAGGGTTTTGGAGGTAATTTCTCTTGGATGGTCAAATCATTAGAAAAAATTGTATCCTGATGTTCATACACATTCCCCTATCCATAATGTACCTTATTAAACACTTCCCATCACTAAAATCCCCCAAATTCCTCATTTTTGCACAAACCCTAGTTTCTTGCTACAACTTGGCAATTTTCTAGGCTAGCCCTGTGTTTTGCCCTTTTGGACCCCTTCCCCTCACTAAATTTCTAAGATTCCACTTTCCCCTGCTTCCTAACATCCCTCCCTACTTCCTAAAATTTCCCCAAGAATTTATAAGCCCCTTATCCCCTTCATTTCGCTTCATTTCGACAAATCCCTTGTTTCACACATCAGGATAGGTTTCACTCAAATGATGTTTCAGAGAAATAAAAGATGAATTTTGGAAAACTGAAAGCATTTTTGGTCCAGAACATGCCAAATAAGAAAAACCTCCTTCAATTTTTACACAAGTATCATGGTTTTAGAGAAATGTTAGAAATACAGTTGCCTCAGGAGAATTGATGCACCTCTAGAGTGACCTTGGGAAAATCAATATTTATCCTAGCGTGGTTGGCCAAATGACTTGCTTGATGATTCAAATGATAACTAGGCACAAATATATTTCCAATGAGCTATCATGAGCTCAATTTGGAGTTGAGGAATACCTTAAAAAGATGACTGCAACAGCACTCTGCCTTGAGGCAGCCTCATTCTGCTCATTTTTTACCAGTCTTGGGAGATTTGATTTTTGACAGGGAAAATGGACACCAAATCCAAAAATTCCACTTGGGTTGGAAAGTAGACTCAAATAGATTTCCAAAAATATATCATGTGCACAATTGGGACACCGTGAAGGCCTCCAAAAGCCTCTTGCAAAATGAACTATTTATGGCGCAGCGCATTGGGTAGGAGCGCGGCGCACGGAAGGTGCGCGACGCATAGAGAAATTCTTCCCAGTGTAAATTAACACTGGCGAGGCGCATCCATCCTACATGGAACGTTGGGCTAGGGTGCGGTGCATAGAGCCTCCAAGCCTAAATTTCATCATTGCCTCTCAATTTTTCAAAATGACTCAACTCTCTTGCTCCAATTAAGTGTTTGTGCGCCCTTGACATTAATTTTAGCTTGTGTTGGCTGTGATTTGAAGAGGAGGATATGATAATTTGGTTGGTGAAACATAAACTTTATTATTTTTTCAAAATCGCTCCTTGGTTTGAAATCAAAGGTTTAAATTTTTGTTTTAGTGCTGAACATTTGCCGCCCTATTTTCCCTTTCTCCATTGCCGCACTATCATCATACAGTCTCTCCCCATTCCCCTTTGTCCCAAAGCTATTTATATCCCTTTTTCCCATGTTTTCATCCACAAACCCTACCATTTTCTATCACTTTCTTTCCTTCATATCATTTATAAATCCCAATTCCCAAAACATGCAAGGACTGTCTTTACATCCTTGATTTCACTTAACTTAAATATATCTTGTCATTTCATTTATCCCTATTTCTAAAACTACAATTTCCTTCACCCTACCTCTCTCATATCATTTGTAAAACTTCACACATCCCAAATTCCCAAACACACTCAAGTGACTGAAATTTCACTTGACAAACTCCACTTTTCTCATTATTCCATATTTCCCATAATCACTCCCACATTTGGCAATTGAAAAAAAGGCACCAAACTCTCATTCTTCATCTCATTGCAGCTAACATAGACTTTGAAACACCATGGAGATGGACACCGTCACATCAATACAACCGAGACAGTGATTTCACCACTGAAACTGCATGCACCAGGAGGGTACTGAAACGTCGTGAAACGCATGATCGACTTCAAATCTTGTCCGAAGCTTCCTTGGCTGAGCATGAGACATGGTGGGAGAACTTCACTCTAAATTTCAGCAAATTTGGAGTAAATTTTGTCATTTTTGAAATTTTGGTCGCAAAACAGGTTTTTCTGCCCGACGCGTTGCGCCACCCAACGCGCGCTTATGATTGGGACATCTTCTAGAGGAAAAATTTGCATTTTTGGGTTTTTCATGATATATTATGTATGTTCAGGAATGGATGAAGCATTTCATCAAATTATGGGCTGCCTAAAGGGCCAAAAACACCTTGAAAATGGCCTTTCTACCACTTTTTGCACCAGTAGGAACTAGTCTTGGGAGATTGCAGTTTTGGAAAGGAAAATGACATCCAAATTGAAAAAATCCACTTGGGTTGGATAGCAGACATCCAGGGATTTCCAACGAGCTATCATGAGCTCAATTTGGACTTCATTAAGTGCCCCAAAAATAGGCTCAAAGTGGCGCGACGCATAGAGAATTTGAGCGCGGCGCATAGAGGAATTTTTGCCCAAATTTCACTTTTCAGCTCAGAAATTCGCCCAGTTTTGACTAGTTTTACTTTTTCATGTGATGATTGATCTATATTGATGTAGTTTGGTAACCATGATTTAAATTTGGCATGTTTTTACTTGTTCTAGAGGATTCATTCACTAAAAAGTGAAAATTAAGTGAATGGATCAGTTTCCTAGCATATAGAGGCAAGTTGTTTGGCTGCCTAGATTTCAGTTCCATATTTAGAATTGGTTGAAACAGCTCCTAGAAGGATGAGATCGACCCCTAGAGGCATGGAATGGGTTGTGCTGGTCTATATCATGTATTTTCTGAGTCATTTTCAAGGGTTGGACAGGTTGGACTCTTGGGAAAAGTTTGGCACTCCATTGTATATCCATTTTCAGTTTTTGGCAAAGGAAAGACCAGAGTTTTGCAGCACTTGTTGGGATCCTTGTGGTTTTTGAGTTTTGATGATGTTATTCTCATGTTATTTTAAGTTTCATTAATGTCATATGTATGCCATTTCCCTTCTCTTTACTTCTGAATTAAAAAAATGAGTAACTGAGGTAGAATTCATTGATTTGCTGGTGCTCTGCCTTAGACTTTTGTTTAGTTTTATATGTTTTTCGTTAGTTTGAAGAGGATCCTTGCACTTTCTTGCCCTCTTCAGCTCCTCAATAGTCTTTTCAATCCATTCATTTGATCTAAGACATCAAAGCCACTGACTACCTCGCCCGAACTTGAACTCTACAAGAATTTGGCCTCATCCCCAAGCCCAAATTGCCTTTCCCTTTTTCCAACAAAAACCCTTAAAAAATCATTTCAAACTCCTTGATTAATATACCTAGCCTAAAATTAGCACTCATTTCAGTCATCTCAAGCCCTATTGATACATTTTTCCTGATATTGACCTAGAGAGAGCCCTCTCCTGTTCTGGTAGGGCGACATACCAGACTGAGCGTGATTTGGTGTTACCCTGAATCCCGCCTTCCTTCAGCCTAAGGTGGATTTGGGAACTAACATAGTGGGGACCATACTGGGGACCAAAATGGTTTTCTTGTTAGTGTTATTCGTTTTATAAGCTACAGACGGAGCCTGAAGTTATGCCAGGTAGCCTTCGAAACACTCTTGCTATGCATCGGCGAAAGTAGATAAACGTTGCTTCAATCAATCTCCGGTTTAGCTTGTGAACATAACACTTGACTTGTAGATTGTCTTGCCCCAGTACATGTATCAAATTCAGATCTGATGGTTGATGGTGGACAACGATCAGACATAAGAAGGCTGAAATCATTCACCTGGTGACTCCAACTCAATGTAGAGACTCCACTGGAAGACTGGCTCTTTCTCTGTGAAAATGGAAGGATCTTCCACAAAGTTTAGGTACCCAAAGTGGAATGGCATTCAGGATCTATTTTTCTTTCTTGCAAATTACTTCTTTGTTGTTCTTGAAGCTATCCTAAAGGTTTTTCGGAATTTTTTGTATGATAAATGTGATCAAAATCTTCACTCGACTTATTCAAAAAGTGTAAATACTGAGTTTCCCTTTGATCCTGGTCTCCTTACTTTTCCCAAATCTTATGATGACTCTCTTCAGAGTGATGAGCCTAAAGAAAAAAGAACTGATCCCATAGCTCTTGTATATACTCCTACAGCTTTTGTAGTCCCAGATAGGTATAAACCTCTCGTTTTACCTTCTGTTCTCCATGCTTTCCCTGCAAATTATTACCTTTATTTGTCGAGATTTGATGGTGAATGTAACAATGTCAACGCTGAGCAACATGTGCAAAATTTTGAGACTTTTCTAGATCTTTTTGAAGTTGATGACAAAGATGTTAGTATTAGGCTTTTTGCTCTTTCTTTGCAAGGCAAAGTGAAGAGTTGGTTCAAATCCATGCCTGATGCGAGCATCTCAGATTTCCAGCAGTTCGTCAAAGTTTTCCTTGACAGGTGGGTGATCAGACAGAATCCTTTCCTTGTTATAGAAGAGTATAACCAGCTAAAAAGACTGCCAGGGGAGACAGTACAACAATTTTCTGCCAGATTTAACCAAGTATATTTTTTGATGCCAGTTGATATAAGACCTTCTCCTAGATCTGCTCTCTTGCACTACCCGGGTGCCTTTGATCCGGAAATGGAGTTTCAGTTGAGAGAAAGGAATCTTGAAGGATACCTATCTAGATCAGCAAGTTGAAGATGGCCATATGATTGAAAATGATGAAAGAGAAAGTTTCGTTTCAGATCTTCCTACAGAAGAAGACAACATGCAGGGAAATCAAGTTTCAATTTCAGAATGTGATAATGTCAAGTCAGTTATTTCAGATCTAGATTCAAATCGTGATGATCAAGAATACCTTGTGTAGAACTCTACTATTGAAATCACCTGGGATGCAGAAGATAGAGTTGTGAATCCAAATGTTCTTATTTCATTAGAAGACAGCCTTCATGAGGGGGTAATCCAGTCAGTTCATGAACAACGAGATGAGATCTTTGTTCAAGTGAGTGAAATAGTTTCTCTTGATGAATTTATGGTAGATGATAGAAATGATAGTATTGAGTTTCAAGAATCATCTGAAGTTTCTTTTCTCATGATTGATGAATGTAATGAGAATCTGGCTGTCATATCATATGAATATGACTTACAGTATATTCAAACTACAGAAAAACAGAACATTCAAGACTACTTTTTAGATTCTTCTTCATATGTTTCATGTTTTGAAATGTCTTTCCAAGAAGAGATCTGCTCGTCTACTTGTTCAGAATTTTTTGAGGACCAGGAACAGACTTTTACTGAAGAAAGATCAGAAGCAGGAGAAAAAGACACCTTGTTCCTTCAGCAGGAGGTAAATCTTCATGTTTTTTAGGATCCACTGGAAAATCTGTTGTAGTCAGCAGTGAAGGTGATTATTGCAGTATTCAGTGATGAATGAGATCATGGTCAATTATGTTTTTGGATGCCCAGTTACCAGTATTTATTGTTGACTAGGAGATCTGATCGGGAGAATCAGTCAGCAAGGCATATGCTTGATTGGTTACATTGGAAGGCCCACTATACATGATTGTACATATTTCGTCAGTATGCAGGTGGTTGTCATCATGATTCCAAATCTTGATGGACTGCTACCCTTCAATAAGCTTTGTAAATACTTGCTTTAGTTAAGTCAGTCATGAGTCATTTGTCGAGTCAAAGGTCTTGTGTCGATTTGTCAAATAATGGACTCCATATCTGAATGGATGTAGGCACTGTCTTCTCTCCCAAAGGTCTGTAGTTCTTGGCACCTTCAAGAAGCTGGAGCTATCATCCCCATTGGAGCCAATGTTAGAGTCGGTCTGGTCAGTCCTCCGTCAGAGATCAAAAACTCTTTTTGAATTTCATTTTTATGTGTCTCGCTTGATTCACTTAGTTTCATTCCACTAGGGGCATGCTATTATGTGACGGAAAGGTCTTGTGAGTCATTTCCCCTCATGTCATAATCTGCTGGCTTGTGATTGATCATTAAAGTTCATCAGAATTCATCAAAGTCAATGTTTCAGTCATTCATAGTCATGTATGGTCTTTGGTCGGCAAAGAATATTTAAGAGTTTTTAGGTCTAGGGTTTTGTCGACTTAGTCTGCATGAGAGGTTCCAAATCAGTTTCCATTGCAAAATTTCATCATTAAATAATGCTCAAGAGTGATTCTTCTTCAAAATTCTGTTTTGAAGAAGAAATCATTAAATTTGTTTTTTAAGTATGTAATTTTTCAGAGTTTTTTAGTGATGACATGTTTCAGGCGCTGCCCTGATCCTTTTCCGAATTCAACATCAGTCATCCCTACAAAAATAACCAAGAAAAGACATCATTTCAAGCTAAAATCAGAATGGAAATTAAAACAGAGTTTGTATCAAAGTTGTCAAAGTGCTAAGTTCTGCAACGTAAGCAATGGGTTTTGCATATCAAAGAATCAAAGTCCAGGCTATAAAAGATATTTTTGTTTTAAATCCTCATCCACATGCCAAATACATTAAAGAAACCAAAGCGAAACGTGGAGGAGTGAAATTGAGTTTAAAGGCCGGAATTATGGAGAAATGTTGAGCGCGGCACGTTGGGAGGTAGGTGCGGCACACTGAACATGTGCCGCGCATAGAAATGTTTTTTTTAGTGTAAAATAACACTAGCATGGCGCACTCACCAGGCGCGGCGCACTGGGCAGAGTGCGCAGCGCACAGAGCTGGAATAGAAAATCTTCGCCTCTGCTCTATAAAAATTCGAATTCCTTGCTCTTCAAATCTGAAAATTTTGATAAGGTTGTGGAGGATTGCGAGTCAATTATTGAAATTGCAAAAGCAACAGATGATAAGGTTCGATGGACAGGAACAACCACACAACACTCCACCTCACAATTTTTTGAGGAAATGTATGAGCGCATCAAAGAAACTCTAAATGAGTACGAAGTAATTGTTAATCGCTGGCCAGAATACTCAGTTGATTATCACAATTATTGAAAGGGCGTTATTGAGAGCATTGGAGAAACATTATTCTGAGATCTTGATTTGGCCTTCAGTACATGCAAAAGTTAACAAGAGGCCAATAGAAGAAATAGAGTTATCTTTCACAGGTTTTATATGGGGCAGATGTTGAAACTGCGGTTTTTAGGAGTGGATTTCCAAAATCTATACCTGGAACACAATCTGGTGAAGTTGATCCATATTTAACATCAGGTTGGAACTTAAACAACTTTGCTCAGCTTCCAGGGTCAGTGCTATCATATGAAGGGGAAGACATCTCTGGGGTGTTAGTCCCATGGCTTTATCTTGGAATGTGTTTCTCATCATTTTGCTGGCATGTGGAGAATCTTGTTAAGCCAAAGGATATGTATTCGCTGGTATTAAGAAAGATATTGAGCTATTTTTATTAAAAATTAGTTTTTATTCAAATGGAAAATGTAAAATAGGAAAGCACGCCTAAATTTAAAACAAAGACATCCACCAGGGTAGAGAAATAGGATTCGATTTCCTATTTATGACTTCAGTTTCATTTCAAAGGGTCTACGCTCCAGATTTGGTCTTTTAGTTGGTCATCAGAGAATTTCAAGGGGAACGTTGTTCTCTTTTCTATCTTTATCAATCCAGTTGAAACAAACCCTTGTTTTTGGTCGATCTATTTTCTCATAGCAGAGTCTATTTATTGTATTTTAAAACATTTGTAAAATGAGAGTTCTGGGAGAAGTGTGGAGGAAAACTTCGTTGTACAGTTTTTGACAGAGAATTAATGAAATGTTGCAGCTCTGGTTCATGAGATTCCTGTGGTGAGTTTAACAAATGTTTTTTTTTTCTGTCTCATATGTATCTCGTTATGTTTTACTAGTCATTCATAATCATTTCTAGATGAATGATTTTGAGTAAGAAAGGTAGAATCCATTTTACTTCTATGCCTTGGGAAAGTGTTCATGTTCTATGTTTTCTTCTGTTGAAAAGGATTCATGTATGTATGCCCTTTTCACCCTCGTAACAATCTTTCCACTTCATATTATTTCAAATCTAATTGCTAGACTTTCTGCCTGTCTTGCCTCACGAAATAATCTGTCTTTGATTTAACTTCTCTGCTCATGCTGTTCCTTGGTCCCATACAGCCCAGAAAACCCATTCTTTCATCAAAATACCTCTTCCATATTTATTTACTACCCTAAAATCAGTATCCATTATAGGTCATCTCAGGCCCCATTGGACATCTTTTGCCGAGATAGACCCAGAGAGAGCCCTTTCCTATCCTCGTAGGGCTAGCTACGAGGCTGAGCATGGTTTGGTGTTGTCCTTCTTCTGCCTTATTTCAGCCTAAGGTGGATTTGGGAAATAACACCACTATCCATCTCTTCAAGTGATTTTTCCCACCAAAACCAATTGCACAATCATAACTAGCCTAATATCAGATAATTAAAACAAAGTTAAATCTTATAGAGAGAGCCCTCTTTTAACCCTAGGAAGGCTAGATCCTAGAGTTCAAAAGTAGGTTTGTGGTTACCTTGGTGAGTTCTCTCTTAAACCTAGAGAAATTACTAAGTGATAACATTACTGGTGACTCCGCTAGGGAACTAACCAATCCTTAGTCATAAAACTAGTATCAAAGAAAATATTTTTATACATCCTTTTACTTTAAGATTCTTTTTATAAGTTGTGTATATTGAAAATAGTAATTTTGGCTTCTAGGAAATTTTATTATACTAGATCTAACTCGGATCCTAAGCCTGCAATTATAGTAGACAAACCAGACCGAATTGGTAAAAAAGAAAAACAGTTAGAAGATTTAGAATCTGAAGTATCATTAAAAAAAGTCAATTTATTACCTCAAGAGTTAGCAAGTCTGCAAGATATTGATTTTGATCTGAAATTTGGGCATTCCTTATTTAAAAGTAAATCTGAAAGTGATTTGAAAATTTCTATCTTAGACCCCTTTTTTATTTCATCCTTGAATACAAAACATAAAAATATTACAGCAGATTCTAAATCACAGAAAGTTCAAGATCAGACTAGAATTGAAGAACTTAATCTTACTATTCTTAAAGATTGATGAAGCTACTAAATTAGCTCAATTTTTGACCTATGTAAACAAACCTCCAGTTTCTCAGTTGCATACCACAATAATACCAGCTAGAGATTCATCTCTATATGTTGTTACATCATTTATAAATTCCACTTCCAACCCATATACAAATTCATTTATCCCTAGATTACCTTTACAACCTAGAGTGTTATTTCCACCTCTCACTTCATCCACTATATCCACTAGTTCACCTTTCGATTTTCTAAACACATCATCCTCATTCCCTAGTAGTTCCATATAGATTCTAGTTTCATTCCCAACACTTCAACTACAGTTTTTAGTTCATCAGCTATCATTTCCAGCACAGCTCCAAGCAATTCTACCTTACCTCCTAGCCAAGCTAAGCTTCAAGCTATGGCTGCTAGATATGCTCCCCTTGTCTTACCACAACAACTTCATGACATGCCTCAATACTATCAAAATAAAATACCACTATTTGATGGCACAACCAATTATACTGCTCTGCAAAATATTACTAAGATGACAGAATTCTTTGAAATTTATGAGATTGATGACTCAAATGTTCAAACGAGGTTGTTTGCAGAAACTTTGATAGGAGAAGTTAAGAAGTGGTTTAAAGATCTAGCTGCTGGTAGTGTAACTCATTTAGCTGTGTTTTTTACCTTGTTTTTAAATAAATGGGAAAATAAAAATAATCCCCTCCAGATATTTTTTGAATTTGATTCCATGAAAAGAGCTCCAAATGATTCAGTCCAAGACTACTGCACTAGATATAATAGTGTCTATAATTCTATCCCTGCAAATCTTAAACCCACTCCTTATTCTGTCCTGCTCAAATTCCACGATGGATTTGATGTAGATATGGATTACCAATTAAGGGAAAGAGATACAGACACCTTATAAAAAATGCAAACGGATGCTGTTAGTGTAGAAGTAAACATCTTAGCCAAAAAACTAGACTTAGAAAAGAAAGAAGAGTGACCATTAAAGAAGAAACTGCCAATTCAGACACACAAATATATATTTTAGCTAAAAACTTAGAAAGGGTGATGGATAGACTAGATAATATAGAGAGAAGACCTCAGTGGGATAACCAACAACAAATCAGAAATCCCAATTTTAGAAAAAAACACAAATTCGGGAAAAGCAAAAGAAACAGACCTAGACAAAATAATAAGGCCCCCATTCCAAGAGAACTATACTGAAAGTTCTCAGAATAATGATAATGATGAGGATGCAATAAATATAATGGGAATAGATGATAATAATACTATTTTCCTCACTCAGGAATATAAGGAATTATTTGAACTCCAACAACTCAAATTAGATTATAGTGAATCCTTTGATTATAAAAAAGGTTATGATTATAAATTAAATACACAGTCAATATAACCTTAGAAACAAGAAAAAAAATGAGTCGTATACCAAGAAAACTTCCCAAACTTAGAATTAGAAAATAGTAGAAGCTCCCAAAACAAAAGTTCTGCAAATTCTCCCAAGGGATAATAAGCAAAACTCAAGTTCTTCCCAAAACATTTCTAGTCCTAAAGAAACATCAAGCCCTAAAATTGTTGATATTACTGATGAAGTTTCTCAAGTTGCAAAAGATTCACCGAAATCTACTGCTGCTAAAGCTTCTAATTCTATTAAAACAACAAATTTAGATCCTAAAATACCCTCTGCTGATCCTAAATCAATAGATCCAAAAACTGTTACTTCAAAAACATTTGCTGATAATTCTAAATCTGAAAGAACATCTACTACTTCACAAACAATCCCTGAAAATAAAGTTAGGAGTAGTAAAAATCAAGAAACACAAAAAGAGAATGTCAAACCACTTGAAAATGAAAAAATAACTGTAGAAAAACAAGATAGACCAACACAAACTACAGTTACTAGATAATAATTGATTCAAATCAGTAAAAATCAACCTACATTCAACATACAATTAGAAATTGCAAAGCTTAAAATACCAATTCCTTTGACTGAATTGGTAAAACATGACTTATATAAATCAACCATAACTGAAACATTAAATATGAATGATGGAGAATATTCCATAAATCTAAATGATGACCATCCAGAGTTTATTTTTGTCCCAGATGTGAATGGAAAACATGCAGATGGAGCAGTTCCTCTATTTTATATCAGTATTACCATTCATGATCAAATTTTACACAATGCCATGCTAGATTCAGGAGCTTCCCATAATTTAATGCCTAAATCCATAATGGAAACTCTCAATATAGAAATTACAAGGCCATACAAAGGATTGTTTTCTTTTGATTCAAGTAAAGTTAAATGTCTTGGTTTAATCAAATATTTTTGTGTAACACTAGTTCAATATCCCGGTAAGAGTTTTTGAGATTCAACAAGATGATGAGCTTAGTGAAAAAATTTGCCTTCACTAAGTGGGCCCGCAAGCTATTTTTGGCGCAAGTCTATTTTTAGACATGATGATCATATTTCAGAAGTTGTAGGATGTTATTTTTGGATGGTTGATCAAGTTGGAAAAATGGATGAAATTATATTTTTAGAATATTGGGCAAAGTCTATTTATAGATCGTCAATCTAAAAATAGATGCATGTCAATTATTATTATCTCTTAATAATAATCAGACACTAAACATCAACTTATTCTCTTGGAGCACTTTTTTTCAGTGTACAACTGTGGCACATCAGTGGATTGAGGGAATTACACAATTCCCAAGGGTTTACTGGAGCTAATGCATGGAGGACTCAGTTAGAACCTAAGTGGCATAGTTATGACACAGTTGGAAGAAGTAGTTATGGAGTTGTATTCAGTTTAACTCAGTTAGAATTAGTTGAGCTAGTTGTATCTAGTCTAACTGAATGACAAACTAGTGAGAGTGGATTGAATTAATTAGTTAATTAATTCAAAAATAATAACTCATTAATCAACTGAACAATACAGAATTTAACTACAGTGCATGATAGTTTCAGTGGAGACCCAGTGGAGAGGTAGGTAAAAGGGCAAGATAGACTATCTGTTGTGACTATAGTGATGCATTGATTGCATCAAACACACATTGGAGTTTCCAATTAGGATTTTGCAGTCAAGGAAATGGTAATTCGAATTCATTCATAGCTATTCTTCAGCAGGGATTGCATAGTGGAGGCAGGCTAGCAGGAGGCAAAGATCGGTGCATGGGTTTGCAAGATTATTTCTGATTAGTGCATGACGATTGTATTGTACTGAGAGCTTGATAAGCTTTGTATGAGGACTGTCATATGATTCCATGATACATAATATACAGTTGGGGTTTTCAACTTCAGTCTTTCCCAGTTAAAAACAATTGTGTTATGTGCGATTATTTTTATTTATGCTTTACATGTGTGTGCAATTAATTTTACGCAAAAGATTAACAAGTGGAATGATTCAGTATCTTTCATAAAGTTAAATAGTGTGAGATCAGGTGAATATAGGACATATTCATGCTTAGTGCATATAATTTCTACATGGTATCAGAGCATTGTTGATTGAATATTGCAATTGTAAAGTGAGTTTGTGCTGGTGGACAATTCAAATTTGCTACAAAAGATTCTTGGTGTAGAAGTTGAGTATACATTGAAATGGCTTTCAATGGGTTGCGATTGGAGTATGCCCTTGATGGGAGATAAAATTACATATCTTAGAAGGACAAGATGGAGGTAGTGCTAGAGTATAATGAACTGAATGATTTCATCGATAGCAATGTTCCTAAGCCGAGATCTAGCAATGTTGCATTACTTGACGCATGGCAAAAGAAGACAACAAAGACGAGAAGGATTCTATTAGAAGGTGTGAAGGACCATATTGTGTCCAGCCTTCATGGGAAAGCCACTCCATTATTAATGTGGAAGGCTTTGATATATTTTTTGCAAAGCATAAGTGACCATAGGAAGTTGGCGCTTAAAGATAAGCTCAAAAAAATAAAAATGGAAAAAGGAGATAGTATTCCAAAATACTTCACGAAATTTTTCCACTGCAAGGATGAACTGGGAAGTGTGGGGGTTATTTTTGATGATGAAGACTTGGTGAGCTTGGCTCTCCTTTTTCTTTCGAAGAGTTGGCATAGCTACGAAGACTTTGTCAATGGATGGGAGAAACTGCCGGGATGGGAGCGACTTTGGTCGAATCTTGTGTAGGAGGAGATAAGGCAGGGTACAAGGGATGGATCTTCATCGAAGAATGAAGATGAAGAGAATTGCGCTTTGGCTGCCAAAGCAAGGAAAAGGAAGGGGAAGAAACATCCTTCAAAATCCGATGCTAAAGGAAAGAAGTAGGATTTGTCCAAAGTGAAGTGTTTTCACTGTCACGAACATGGACATTTCACCACTAATTGTCCACAGAATAAGAAGAACAAGAAGGTTGTTGCATTTTCAGCTAGAGAGGACCTAGCCTCACAATTTGAAATTGATTTCTCCTTGATCACATGCTTGGTTTCAAGCTATATGGGATCAGTGTGGTATCTTGATAGTGGTGTGTCTTTCCATATGGCGGGAGACAAAGAGTTTTTTAGTGACTTGGAGGAGAAGGACCTCCAGATGCATATAGAGATGGGTGACGATGGTTGGTACAGTGTGACTAGAATTGGGACCGTTACCTTTGAGAGGGAGTCCGATAATCCATTCTTGTTGAAGAATGTTATGCATGTTCCAGGTCTGAAGAATAACTTGGTCTCGGTCGCAATGCTGGAAGATAGAGGTTATGATGTTGTTTTCAGTGAGGGAAAAGCCTTCCTTCGACATAAAAAAATGGGTCAAACCAAGAAGATAGGGGTTCAAATTAAGAATCTCTACAAGCTGGAGGTAGATGGCTGTGCTACAATGGTGGGAAAAGCAAAATAAGTGGTGAGTTAGGATGAGGGCGAATTATGGCACAGGAGATTGGGCCATCTTCACCATGGCGCTTTGAAGATTTTGCAATATATTTCTACTGGACTTCCCAAGGGTACTCTTGTGTATTCATATCAGTGCAAGGGAAGTACTATGGGTAAGTTTGTGAAGACCACCTTTCATGAGAAGGAGAACCATGCTTCGGTGATCCTGGAGAGAATTCACACAGACGTGTGTGGACCTTTCTCGGTTGCTTCAACAACAAAACAAATGTATTATGTTATATTTTATGATGACTATTCTCGTAGATGTTGGATCTTCTTCATGCAAAATAAGAGTGAAATTTTCTCAAATTTCTATGAGTTCAAGGCATTGGTGGAGAAGGAGTCGGGGAAGCAAGTGAAATCTCTATGGAGCGATAATGGTGGTGAATACATCTTGGGCGAATTGAAAGACATATGTAGCAAAGAAAGAATTCGAAGAGAAATCATAGAAAATGGGGTCACGGAGAGGAAAAACATAATGATCATGGGTGCTACATGAGCAATGCTGCATGACCAGGGCCTACCAATGCACTTGTGGGCAGAAGCATGAAACACTACGGTTTATGTGCAAAACCGTTGTCCTCATAGAGTACTTGGCATGAGTACACCTGAAGAAGATTTTACTGGTAAGAAGCCTGATATTTCTCAGTTGAAGATTTTTGGCTCACATGTTTACATTCTTGTGACAAAGGACGCCAGGAAGAAGCTAGAGCCGGCTGCAGAAGTTGGGATATTTGTGGGGTACATAGAAACACCCCATAATTATCGTGTGTATTTGATAGACAGTTGGATGACTGTTGTGCGACAGGATATAAAATTCAATGAGGTGAAATCCATGAAGTTGTCGCTTGAGAGGGAGCTACACTTTCATGCAGAGGAGGAACTTCTTGTTCCCAAGATGAGCCTCTAGATTTGGATCACCCACAAGAGGAGATTCATGGAGTGGAGGAGTCCACTCATGTAGAACCAAACAAAAAACAAGGCAGAAATCATACCACAGAAGCTGAGAGACTGAAGCTTGATGCGGCACAAAATGTAGGATTCCCTACATCACAATGCAGATAGAGACAATCATCTGACCGATTTACTAGATACATGGCTCTTATGAGCGAGTGTATCGTGACAGAGCCATCTTCTTTTGAAGAAGTAGTGCAGTAGCCCACATGGGTAGATGCCATGGTGGAGGAGTATGACTCCATTGTCAGAAATAGTGCTTGGGAGATTGTTCCAAGGCTGGTGGGAAAATCATTTGTAGGATCAAGATGGATCTACAAGGTAAAGCAAGTTTTTTATGGGAGTTTTGAGAAGTATAAGGCAATATTTGTTGCCTAGGGCTTCTTACAGATTGAGGGGATTGACTATGAAGAAACCTTTGCACCTGTCGCACGGTATTCTTCCATACGGACCATCCTTGCTCTCTCAGCACAGATGGGTTTGGAAATTCATCAGATGGATGTGAAGACTACGTTCCTTAATGGGATCATTGAGGAAGAGGTGTACATTGAGTAGCCTGAATTATTTGAGATATTCAGCAGTGAATCGCATGTGTGCAGGCTCAAAAGAGCATTGTATGAACTGAAACAATCACCCCGTGATTGGTACACTTGGATCGACAGCTATTTCACTGGACTTGGCTTCACCAAGAGTGAGGCGGATGCAAACCTATACTAGATTGTGGTGGAGGGTAAGCTTTTAATCATTGTACTTTATGTTGATGATTTAATACTAATAGCTGATGAGCAGTTGATACACTCATTCAAGGCAGATCTTGCAAAGGAGTTTGAGATGAAGGATTTGGGCCTCCTTCATTATTTCCTTGGATTGGAAATATGGTAGCTGGAAGGTGAACTGTTTGTGTCTCAAGGCAAGTATGCCTGGGAGATACTAGAGAAGTTTCAAATGCAAGGCTACAAGCCTATCGACACTCCTCTTCCAGGAAATTGGAAGAAAGAGGATGCTACATTGGCAGAGGTAGTGGATGCCACTGTTTATCGACAGTTGGTGGGTTCGCTCGTGTATTTAGTCAATACAATACCGAAAATATGCTATGCGATGAACCAAATTTCACAAGCGATGGTTAAGCCTACCAAGCGCTTTTGGAACGCAGGAAAGGATGTCTTGAGATATCTCAAGGGCACATCTGAGTATGGTTTATGGTACAGACAGACGGATGAGGTGAAGGTGCATGGTTTCATGGATGCAGATTGGGTAGGAAACCCAACAGACAGAAAGAGCACATCAGGGGGGATTTTCAGTATCGAATCTATGGAAGTTTTTTGGTACAGTAGGAAACAAAGATCAGTGGCACTCAGTTCAGCGGAAGCAGAATACATGGCAGCAAGTCAAGCTGCATGTGAGGCTATCTAGATGAGGAAGATCCTAGTTGGTTTGTTCAGTTCACATTTAGATCCCACAATGATACATTGTGCTAATCAGAGTTGCATTAAACTCTCGGTTAATCCTGTGTTTCATGATAGATCTAAACATATTGATATCCGGTATCATCATATCAGAGATTGTGGCTGCAGGCTGATCATGTTTCTTTCCAGATATTCCTAGAATTCCTAATGAGGATCAAAGATGTGACATACTCAAGTAAGGCACCACCAGCCTCAATTAGGAATACCATAGAGGCAGGATCGGGGTGAAGGATAATCCCTATCTTGTTGAGAGGGAGTGTTGAGATTCAACAATATGATGAGCTTAGTGAAAAGAGTCGCCTTCACTAAGTGGGCCCGCAAGCTATTTTTGGCGCAAGTCTATTTTTAGACTATGTCTATTTTTAGACATGATGATCATATTTCAGAAGTTGCAGGATGCTATTTGTGGATGGTTGATCAAGTTGGAAAAATAGATGAAATTCTATTTTTAGAATATTGGGAAAATTCTATTTATAGATCGTCAATCTAAAAATAGATGCATGTCGATTATTATTAGCTCTTAATAATAATCAGACTCTAAACAACAACTTATTCTCTTGGAGCACTTCAGTTCAGTGCATAGATGTGGCACATCAGTGGACTGAGGGAATTACACAATTCCCAAGGGTTTACTGGAGCTAATGCATGGAGGACTCAGTTAGAACTCAAGTGGCAGAGTTATGACACAGTTGGAAGAAGTAGTTATGGAGTTGTATTCACTTTAACTCAGTTACACTCAGTTGAGCTAGTTGTATCTAGTCTAACTGATTGATACACTAGTGAGAGTGGAGTGAATTAATTAGTTAATTAATTCACAAATAATAACTCATTAATCAACTTAACAATACAACAGTTAACTACAGTGCATGGCAGTTTCAGTGGAGACCAGTGGAGAGATAGGTGAAAAGGCAAGATAGACTATATGTTGTGACTATAGTGATGCATTGATTGCATCACACACACTGGAGTTTCCAATGAGGATTGATTAGTCAAGGCAAGGTAATCAATCTGTCCGTGAGCTATTCTTCAAATGATCAGGTAAAGGAGGCAAAGTAGCAGAGGCAAAGATCGGTGCATGGATTTGCAAGATTGGTCCTGACTAGTGTATGAAGATTGTACTGTACTAAGAGCTTGATAAGCTTTGTATGAGGATTGTCGTATGATTCCATGATACATAATCTATAGTTGTGGTTTTCAGCTTCAGGCTTTCCCGGTTAAAAACAACTGTGTTATGTGCGATTATTTGTATTTATGATTTACATGTGTGTGCAATTAATTTTCCACAAAAGATTAACAAGTGGAATTATTTAGTATCTTGCATAAAGTTAAATAGTGTGAGATTAGGTGAATCTAGGACATATTCATGCTTAGTGCATATAATTTCTACAAGATTATATTAATGGAAATTGTAGTAGCCGATATCCCACCTAAATATGGAATGTTACTTTCTTGCTCATGGGGAGAAAAGTTACAGGGATATCTACAATTGGACATGTCTTATGCTACTATATCAATTTTTGGTCACCCTAAAAAGTTATATAGGGAAAAATTGATGAAGTACATGGTCAGTAGTGCAGAAAGATCTATAAATTACCCCATTTAATCTACACCAACTGACCTTTATTCTTTATTCTATGCAACTCTTAAACTAATGAAATCCAAACTGAACTAGTAGAGAAAAATAAAGCACCAAATAATGATAATATTTTTCATGAGTCTCTATGCCATTTAGACTTTGATGGCTCAGTAAATAATTTAGGAGCAGGAGCATGAGTTTGGATAACCAACATGGAGACTAATCATTCAGAAGGCCATGCTTTCAATCTCAATTTTAAATGTACAAATAATACGGCTGAGTATGAAGCCCTCATCCTACGACTCCAAATCATTAGGAACTCAGGAGGAAAAATAATTTTAACCATGGGAGATTCAGAATTGATCATAAAATAAGTAAATGGATTTTATTTTGTTTACAATCCTAGACTAAGAAAATACAAAGACACTGTGATAGATTTAACTGGTGATTTATTGAAATGTAAATTTGTTGCTATACCTAGAAAAAAAACTATACAAGCTCACTATCTAGAAACCTTTTCCAGTACATGCAATTTACCATTCCAACCTAATCACAGATATACTGTTGAAGTCAAGCATAGGCCAATAATTCCAGACAATCTTAAGTATTGGCAATTTTTTTCTCAAGATGAACAGATTTACAAGTTTATGAACAATGAAGGAGAATTTCAAATTGTAATATAGATACATATTGTACTATAAATCATGATTTGGATTGTGAAATAGATTTAAATAACCTAGATGTAAATAGAATAAATTTTGATAGACCAACTAGATTTAGTCAAGCTAATATAGATAGCTTAGAGAAAGTAGAGATTGAAGAAATTATTGAGGATGAATCAAACATTTTGAATCTTAAGGATAATTTCTTACCTTTCGTTTAACTCCCTTAGAAGATATTTTTGACTCAAATGATGTAGCTAGAAAACCAAAAATGGAGCTATTTAAATCTGATATAGAAGAATGCAATATTGGAACAGAGTTAAAACCCAAAATAATCAAACTTTCCAAAACATTACCTCAACAAGAAAAGGAAAAATACATTACTCTTTTAAAGGAATATCTAGATGTTTTTGCCTGGAGTTATGAGGATCTCAAATCCTATGATAATAGAATAATCCAACATAAAATTACAATAAAAGAAGATCAAAATCCATTTAAACAAAATTTTAGAAGAATTAACCCTACTTTATTACCTTTGATAGAAAAACAAGTGAAAATAATGTATGATGCATAGATAATTGCACCAATCAGATATTCTAATTGGGTTTCTAGCCTAGTTCCTACAAGAAAGAAAACAAGAGAGATAATATTATGTGTTGACTTTAGGAATCTAAAGAAAGTGTCCTTGAAAGATAATTACCCTTTACCTAAAATGGATCGTATATTACAAAGGGTAGTTGGCTCTTCTAGGATGTCTCTTTTAGATGGTTTTTTCAGGGTACAACCAGATCTTAGTCCAAAAAGATCAAGCTAAAACAAAATTTACTACTCCTTGGGGCACTTTTATATATGTAAAAATGCCTTTTGGTCTAATGAATGTAGGGGCAACCTTTCAAAGGGCTATGGACATATATTTTGCAAAGGAAATACATGATTTCCTAGTAATTTACTTAGATGACATTACTGTGTTTCCAAAACTGATAATGAACACTTGGATCATTTGAGACAAGTTTTTATTAAGTGCAGGAAATTTGGCATCTCTTTAAACCCTAAGAAAAGTCTATTTGTATTAGAAGAAGGCAAGTTAATTAGAAACATAATTTCAAAAGAAGGAATTAGAATAGATCCTGCTAGGATAGAAGCAATTCTAAACATCAGTCCACCAAGAAACATCAAATAATTACAAGCCTTTTTAGGTAAAATTAATTTTTTAAGAAGATTCATATCTAATTTAGTTGAGATAATTAGAGAAATAAATAACATGCTTAAAAAATATTCGGTTCTTAAATGGACTATAGAGGCTAAAAAATCATTTGACTCCATCAAAAAAGCCTTAACCAAAACTCCAGTCCTAATAACTCTTGAATTTAAGAAAGATTTCATAATTTTTTCATTTGCTTCAGAACACACCATTGCTGTAGTTTTACTACAGAAAAATGACCAAGGATTTGAACAACTCATAGATTTTTTCAGTAAGACCCTTAGAGATGCCCCTTTGATGTACAAAATTATGGAAAACAAGACCTAGCTTTGGTTAAGGCAATTAAAGACTTCATATTTTATATTATCTACTCTCATATCATTTCCTATGTCCCAAATTCTGTAGTAAAAGACATTCTTACTTAGGATGGTCCTGATGGAAGAAGAAGTAAGTGGATTGCCACTATCTTAGAATATGAAATAGAGATAAAATCCACAAAACTCATCAAAGGGCAAGGGTTAGCCAGACTTATGGTTGAATCTAACTTCAATTCCCTATACATAAATTTTATAGCCCAAGTAGATGATCAGGAAGAGATGGCGACTCCATCGATCAGTGAAGCCTTCTCAGACTCACCTTGGTATACAAATATCATATTTGTATTACAAAACTTACATTCTCCTCCTAGATTATCAAAAACCAAAGACATATTTTTAAAACTTAAAGTAGTAAGATTTTGTATTTTGGATAATGTACTTTTTTGGAGAGATCATAGTGGGATTTTATTAAATTTTTTATTAACGGAAGAAGCTGACAAAATACTTGAAGAATTTCATGCAGGTGACTGTGGAGGATAGTTATATTGGAAAACTACAGCAAATAAGACCCTGAGAGCAAGTTTTTACCAGCCTACCTTGTTTGTTGATGTCAAAAAGTATGTAAATTCATGTCATAAGTGCCAAATTTTTTAGGGTAAGAAGAAATTATTACCCCTCCCATTAAAGCCTATTTCAACTAAAATTTCATTTCAAAAATGGGGTTTAGACTTCATTGGGGAAATTCACCCTCCTTCTTCAGGCCAACATAAGTGGATTTTGACAGACACTGATTATTTCACCAAGTGGATTGAAGCCATACCCTCCAGACGAGCCACAGATACTGTCATTACTTCCTTCCTAGAAAAAAACATTATTTCAAGATTTGGATGCCCCCAAAAGATAATTACTGATAATGTAGCAGCATTAAAATCCAAGAAAATGATTGAATTTTGCCACAAGTACCATATTACCTTAGGTCATTCTACTCCATATTACCCCCAAGGTAATGGCATAGCTGAATCCTCAAACAAGAGCCTTGTAAATATCATCAAAAAGTTAGTTGAAGACAATAAAAAGACTTGGAATAAAAAGTTAGTCAATGCCTTATGGGCAGATAGACTTGCTACTAAAAAATCCATTGGTACTTCTCCTTATCAACTTTTTTATGGAAGGGATGTTGTCTTTCCATCCTCCCTAGGTGTACCGGTGATGAAAATTATCCAAGAATTACAAGTGGAAACAAATGACATTCAAAGAAGAATCAATCAAACTATTCACTTGCAACAAACAAGGGAAGAAAATTATATCAAATCTCGAGTAATTTAGAATAAGATCAAGATATGTTTTGACAAAAATACTAAAGAGGATAATTTCTACATAGGAGATAAAGTGTTAAAGTGGGATTCCAGAAGAGAAGACAAAGGTAAAGATGGAAAATTTTATTTTATGTGGAAAATACCTTATGTAATTTATTGATATAGAGGTAATAATGCATTCTTTCTGAAAGAAATGGATGGAACAGATCTGCAAGAAGGACCAATAAATGGCATAATGCTAAAGCACTACTACTCTCCTGAGTTAACAAATACTTAGCTTTTTCACTTTGATCATTGTAAATATATATTGAATAGTTTATATTTGATTGGATGTTTCCATAAAAAATTTGAAGCCCAGAGAGAAGGCCCTAAGCTTTGAGAGGTAAACATCATAAGTATGAACAAGTTGTAGATATCATAAGACATTTATAGGGTCATCGCAGTCAAATTCTAAAGGCTATTAGTCTCAAAATTCTTGATATTTCACCAGGAAATGTCATCCCCATGTGGAGCCACTATTAGGGTCCTATAATAATAGGGTTCATACATTTCAAATTGACTTTGATAGTATTGTAAATATGTACATACCTTTCTTTCTGTAAGTTTTTTTCCCATATTTTGAGAAAATTAAAAATAATAAAAAACCAAAAAGAGGATAAAATTTCCTAAAAGAAAGATCAAAGGACTTAGAAAAATATAGTCCCCAAAAGAAAAAAGAGATAGAAATAAGACCTGTAAGTGAGCAAGGCCAAATTCCACTACTTTTACTTTCACTGTAAGAATAATGATTATGTGTGGAGTGTCAATAAATGCCATAATCCATGATCAGTTAAACAATTTAATCCTAACTTTTCATGCTTTCAATTTTATGTTTTAAATAGAGAATAAAGATTTGTCAAATAGTTTAAACTTGGAAAATTAGTAGATAGGTAGAGAATAATGAGGAGCTCAACATTTTAATCTGAGCCCTCAGATGAAATAAGGTAGATCTAGATAGTTTTATGCTTTGAAAGAAACAAATTTTAAGGTTGCAAGCCTAAATTCACCTACAAAATGAAGAAAAAATGTTAGAAATAAAGTTGGGTAGGTAGAAAGCACTAGAGCGAGCATGTAATAAAACATCATTGGGAAAAATCACTAATTTCCCCTCCCCTATAGGTATTCAGTATTCTAAACTTTTAGTCAAAAAGGCTCAAAGCATTTCTCTGACTTTTTTTGGGACCAGACCCAAGGCTTGATGACTCGTCAGTTAAAAATATTGAATTCCTACCTTAAACTCTCATTCATCAACATTTACTTTTCATTCATACATCAAAACCCCTTTTTCCTAAGTAAAGACACATTCTTATTTAGTAAAATTGAAAACCCTAAAATAATTAACTTCATTCCCTTCAAAAACATTCATAAAACCCTCAAAATTAAATTTATCCTAAGTATTAGTGAAATAATATAAAATATGAGCAATGCTTTATTTTTCACACTTTACTTAGAGATAACATGTGTTTTTCCATTTCACTACCCTTTTCATATTAAATTTTAACCTATTTTTATTAAAATACCTAAAAATAACCTCCCATATATATTAAATCCATTATATTTAAAATAACCCCCTTAAACCCACTATTTTAAGCTTTAAGCTTTAGACCAATATTATATACCCCCATGTGCCCAAATAAAAGCCCTCCAAAAACCCATTGGTCTAAAATTATCATTAATTAAATACCCAGCCCCTATAGTTTGAAAATTATTAAAAGCTTTAAAAATATATAATATACAATAAAAACGCCCACGTATGAAAAGTTAAAACATTTCATAATGTTTTAAATTAAAACCATTCACCCCGCATATGTTTTTATTTGAAACATTTCATAAAAATGTTTTAATTGAGATAAACATTATATTTCCCCCTGCCATCATATAAACCAAATGTTTTGAATCAAACAATGTCTATTCATAAAGTTTAAAAGCCCATTTCCGCATAACATGCCCCGGTCCCACTCCCATTCAAGTGCAACTCCCAAACTAATCTCGACAGTTCATACATAAACTCCAAATCTGACAACACAGATCCAATATCGCACAGAATAGATGTGCATTCATCCAACCACCAAACCTACGTGAAATGGATGGTTTCACTGTAACCTCTCTCCTCCACGTGCCCTTCAATGATTGGATCATGTGGGTTAAGCCCAAAACTTCTTACCACTGAAACTCTGTGCGATAACCACTATTGTTTTCAGCCCAATGAACTACGAAACCGCTTCTCTCGCATGATGCGACCTACATTCAATGCCGTATTAATAGAACAAAAATACATAATAAACCTTTGGAAATACATTCATTTCATATCATTCTTTCTCGTTTAACCCTCTGCAAAGTTCCCCATACTGTAAAAACATAATTTCAAGCCATTTCCAGCATTTTTCATGCCTGAAACCTACAATATTTACCTAGTAAACCTTTGAGGATTTCTAAGGAGCTGTGCATTTCTCCAAACAATTCACTGAAGCCATCAATTTAGACAGAACCTAAGAAACTCTTCCAAAATTTGACACCTACATTAAAACAGGTATTTTTCTTAAAAAAAATTGAACTTACAATCAATCTAAAGACCTTTTAAAGAATAAATAGTCTTAGAGTTTTAGAAATTGATTAAATAAACTGCCAAAAAGTCCCAAAAATAGACCAAACTCTGGGAATTTTTTCCCAGAAACCCTTTTTCTCTGCAGTGCGCTATTTTGAGGAAATTAGTGAGTTTTCATAGTTTAATAGTCTATTTCAAGCTCTAAAAAAAGCCAGAAAACCTCTGCAGGTACCCTAAAGCCCTATTTCTCAGTCAAGTACTTAGGAAACCCTTGTTTTCTATTTTAAACCATTTCTAAAGCCTCAAAACCTCTTTGATAAGCCTAATTGAACAGAAAACCCAAAAAGAGACTGTACTTTGCCAAATTTTCCCAATTAACCCTCTATTAAAAGTAAACTGCCTTTGCAAACTGTATAAAATTGCAGAAGCAGATCAAAATTCCTAAAAAATAGAATGCAAGCAAGCCTAAAGGTTATAAAGCACCTAAACCTACTCCTGCCATGACTTCAGGCACTTCTATTGTTGTCAATCCATTACAACCCCAAGTTGTTGATATTGAACACATTCCCCTGGCTAATATTGATTACAAGATAACAGATCCAATAGTTGAATTCAACCTACTAGATATCCATAACTGGTGCTATGAGAAGTATTTAGATGATCATGAATAATTTCATATTTTGGAATCCCATTTGCCCAAATATTTTGTCCCATTAAATCACCTTTGTCAAGAGATTATTAGATTGTATCAGCAGTACTATATTCCTGAGCAAAGAGCCATTGTAAATGCCAATAAAGAGGTATTTTTTACCATCACTGCAGAATCAATTAACCAAATTTTGCAACTTCAGCCTGACACCCAAGTAGTCCCTTTGTCTATAGAGGCCCTCACCAAGCTATATATTGGCCTAGATTTTCCCAAAAGGTTCATGATTTTTCAGAATTTTATGCCTCTGCATGTAGAAATTCCCAAGTTAAATCCTCCATATTCTACTACTAAATTCCTTGAAGGTTCAAGACATGTAATTTCCATTCTTTCATTCATCCTTGGGTATTTCACTGATGAACACACTGATGAGTCTATCTTGGTATTTTTGTCCACCTTTTCTCCAGGTCAACCACCTTCAGTAATCTTTGATTATGCTGGTTTTATTGCTGATAATATTCATTATCATTGACCAATTTGAAACTTGAGGGAGTGTTCAAATATACCTCCTACCTTTTCCATTTATTCCTATACTTCCAATCAGATAGTTTTCCAATCTCATTAAAAAACTGGACATAGAGGGAAATACTCTATCTGTTATCTTTTGGACATCCATGCTCAAAAAAGAATGTAAAAATTTCAGTTATTCAGAGCTTTCAGAGTTATTTTTACATCCAGCGATCACCATGTTGACCAAGACAAAGCATCTTAGAATAAGTGAAGAAATGAAGAAGATATTACGATTATGAGAGTAGATTAAAGTTGGTGACTGGCGTTTGTATGAGAAATATACTGAAATCAGAGTTTTTGGGACAAACTTGTTACCTTACCAGTTACCCAAACATCCTCCAATGAGGATATTTTCCTTGGAGTATATCAGGCAGATCCTAAACTCCACTTCAATCAATTTCATGGCAGCTAAGAATAAAACCCAATTCAAACGTAAGAATAAAATTGGGCCATTCATATGCAATCACAGGGATGCAAAGAAAGAAGCAACACATCATTTATTAGAATATAAATTTGAAGAGAGTTTTCCTTGGAAATATGATCCACAAGGGATCTTGAACAAGATAAGGGTTAAATGCAAATTAACACCCTTTATTCATGAATCTAAACCAGAAATAGAAAATTTTTCCAATCAAATTGAATGGACTGAAAACACCTTAATAGATGCAGTTGACAAAGGTAATACTAGTCATACCTTAGAGACTACAAATAAACTAGAGAAGTCCACCAAAATAATAAGGGAAGAAGGAGCATATGTGGCAGAAACTACAATAGAAACAAAGTTCAAGATCATTAATAAAAAAATGCCTAAATTAGATACAGTAGTTAAAGGAAAAGTGACAATAGATGTTGAAGAAACAGAGCCTTTAAATACCAACAGAGATTTTCCAGAGACAAATGTAGCTACTGTAATTATCAATGAGCCAAATCAGAATGAAGAAATCAATAATGTAGATACACAGATGATGGAAATATAGCATAGCATGGAAGCTTCTTCTTCACAGTTAGCCAAGGAAAAGGATTTGGATATTAAGGATAAATATAGGCAGATTAAACTAAAAAATGAGGAAATCAAAACTGAAATCTACTCTCAGTTCTTGAAACAAAATCCAGGTAATCAAAAAATATTCCTATCAACATTTGATTACTCAAGTAAAAAATTGATTATTTCAGTATTACATCCCACAGTACCAGTTCCAAAGACAGTTGATGACTATAAGAAAGTTGATCTAGAAGTAGCTATAGATAGTATAGATGAATTAGATCAAATAGAGTTTCATAGGCAAAGCTCATAAATGTTGTATTCCACAGTGACAACAAAAGCTATGAGTGCTCAAAAGCTTCAAAACACCATCTCTAACATGCAAGATCGAATGAAGATGGACAAAGCTTCATTGTATGCCAAATATCTAAGGATAAAAGCCTTATAATAACTAGTGTTATAGGTGGGATATGATCCTACAAATATCAAAGCAGCATAATTATTGGTAAAAAAGAAAAATGAGGATATAGCAGCCTTGAGGAAACAACTCAAACTTCCTCAAAGTGAACATCCTCAGACAAAAGAAGTCATACATGAATAGAGTGAAAAATATGAAATGATGAATTTAATTCTTCAGTTGACAGCTCAAGTTAAGGAAATGGAAATACAAATGGACAAACCTGTCCAAGAAAAGGAGACAATTAAAGAACCAGTGATTCCTATAGTCATTTTAGTTATCACTGTAGTATTGCCTTCAAATTTAGGTGAAAAGTTGGCACCCAAAGAACCACTGGCTACTGCAGTGCCAGTGACTTCTTCCAGAACATCAGCCACCGAAACTTCTACAACAGCAGTACAGCCTACTGATGAGGCCAGCAAGATAGTGAAAGAGATGGAAGCGATGTATTTAAAGACAAGTGAAATTAATAGGTAGACAAAAATGATTGAAAATATTTAAAAGTCAAATAAATTAGCTCAGGTAAATGCTAAGGCACATGAACAAAATGCTAGCAGATTGAGTGAAGAGTTAACTTTGAAGGTGTTAGGCCTCTGTAATTTAGTAGAGTGGCAAGACTAAATGTTGCAGAGACTACATCAAAAACCACTTTGGGATTCTAGGATCTAGCCCTCCTGAATCCAGAGAGGGATCTCTCTATAAGTGAAAATATTGATTTATCTTTAAGGCTTTTTAGTATGATATTAGGCTAGTTATTAAGAATAAGGGTTTTTTGTTTGTTTGGTTGGTCAGGTATGATCTTTAATTGGATTGAATATCACAAAATGAAAGAGTTCCAAAAGGTGAAGATGCAAGTATATTGAGAAGTGTTCAACAGATAGGATATGTATGATGCAGCTTTAAACCATTGGGCAATGGAGTCACAAAAGGGTTTAATTGTAAAACAATTTCAAGAGTGGTCCAAGGGGCAAGTCATCTATATCAAAAGATATTTTAGATTAAATGATGAAATGGAACATTAATAGGGTTGAGAAAGTGGAAAAAGCCAATAATTTCAACAAGGATTTATCAACTTTCCATACAAGAAAAGAATTTTTAAGAAACTGTTTAAAACCAACCAAAGGGCAAGGCTAACCATAAACTTCTTTGGACAAGCTTTTATTAAAGCTAACTTATCAGAAAAAAATCTAGTAATCTCACTAGACTACTTTCAGAAGGGATGAAAACAGATAAGAAAACAAAGTGCAGCTTAAGATCAAGTTAGATGCATTAAAATCTAGGCCTACTTTCAGCATACACTTAGGGAAACTTTCAAACAACCTTTGAAGAAATAACTAGAAGACAGGGAAAATCATAAAATTTTCTAGTTTTAACTCTACATTAGCATGAAATGAAAATATCATTCAAGAAATTCCTTTCAATTTTTTCACTTCAAGACATGGACTAACCAAAATTCCTTGATAATGTTTACACTTAACTTAAGTCATTCTTAAATACACAATTGGAGGAAAACATATAGATAAATCTTATCAGTGAGAGTAGGGTTCTTTTAACAGTAAATCCTAACTCTATGCTTGTTGTTCTTTATCAGAGAAAAGTGAAAAAAATGGCATACATGAAAGGAAAAAAATAACAGTAAGAGGTACTTCACTAATGATATAGACCAGGATCCCAAAATCAGCTTGTATATTGATGTCAATCCAGTTACAAACTTCAAGTCCAATGTTTCATCACAACAATAACATCTCTTCTCAGCCTAACTTCTTCAATAAATTAACAGAGCTTTAGAGCTTCAGAGTTTATTTACATTCAAAAATTATTCAATACAACAACTATTACATCATAAATCCAATAACCAACCCTTTACAACGTGCTCCTCAAGGAGATTTTATAAGAAAACGAGGTGGTGAAAAAGTTTCTAGGGTTGAGTATCATTAATTCTACACTTAATGAAATTCCTAGCCTTGAAAACCATGCAAGGCATAAGGCAGGAAAGAATCCAACTTAGAATTCTATCTCATAAATTTGTTTCTTTTTTTTTAGGCTTAGTGGATGAAAAGATTGACTCTGAGGCTCTTTTTATCTTTTACAATAACTTTACTGACAGTTTAAAATATGTTATTTTGTTTAAAATAATTGTTCAACTATCTTTAGGAAAATATCTTCTAAATGGGAAATAACTATGCCTTCTTTTGATTTATTTAGGTTGCAAATGGCTCTTTGGTAGCTGAAGAGGATAATTGGCCTCTAATGTGGCAGTGGGGGCCTTTCGGACTGATATTTCTCTTTGTTTTTCCTTAAAACACCTTTAATTTTCTTTTGGTCTGTGTTTAGGCCTAATTAGGCCTTGATCTTCATTTCTTTGGGTCTTCATCCTTTAACACTGGCTTTATCTATGGATTAGACCTTTGATTCTTGAATTTATGCCTTAATACCTTAAAAACTATGATTTAAACCTTTAATTATTCACTCGGATACCCTTCATGGTTCTGTTTTTTCAGGTGGCTTTCTGCTATTGGAAGGCTTCTGCTAAACCCTGGATCATCCTACAGATGATTTAAATGTATATTACAAGCCCTGCAGATCCTTTCTTTGTTTTTTTTAAGCCACAAAATCGTCATTCTGGGCTGAAAATGTCACTTGACTGTGATTGTGGAAATGCATAGAGAAACCACCATTAAATCCTGTAAAAACACAACAAATTGTTAAGAAAACCTATGGATGATGCTTAAGACTGCTTCAGGGGCTTGTGAGGGTGGAGGAGCAGCGAGGAAGCTATGGATGCAGTGGAAAAAAAGGGGAAAAATCGTGGCAGAACAGTTTAACCAGGTGCAAATGGAGTTTGGGCGCAACAGCAAACCTGGACCGTTAGATGCAAGTGATCTACAGTGGGGATCTTCCGATCAAGTCTTTTGGGAGAATGAACGAAGGAAAACGAATTGGGGCCACGATATAATGAGAGCCATTCGATTAGAATAATGAACGGTTGAGATTAATCTGTGGGGTCATTGGGGAGATTAGATGGATGGCAAATGCACGAGGGTGAGATTAAGTCAGGACCGTCCAATCGCAGAGATCGACAGTCGGGATTAAAGGTGAAAATAACATTGCGAATGATAGTGGTTTGGAGGAAAACCATTAATGGTTTTCACCTGGGCTGTGGAGGGGGAGGTGGTATTGCGTGAACGAATGCGATTCCATACACTTGTTGACACCTGTCCCTCTCAATACCGCTGGTATCACGCAATTATTTGGCATTAATTTTCTGTCGCAAAAATTTTGCGAAATGTTGCGTCAGTCGTCGGATTTGAGGACCCAGATCCGACGGTGCGGATTTCACGCGACGAGGAAAGTTGCATGGGGCATGAGGTAAGCGGGGCCCACGGTGACGTATGGTCTTTTGTAGTGGAGCGAGTAGGTTAATTGGCTATCGGGTTCAATCCCGTCTGTTAGATCTCTTCGATGGACAATCAATATTTAAAGGGAAAAGTGGATAGATGGATGGGAAAAAGGTGAGGCTGGGTGAATGGGAGAAAAGGTAGGGCCCGATGGTCGTTGATCTGCAGAGATCAACGGTCCATATTCCTTTAAATTTGAAACATCGGGGAAACAAAAATAAAAGGAAATAAGGCTTCAGAAAGGGTTTTTAGGCCTTTTAAGCGCCCGATTATGGGGCTTTGGCCACATGGAGGAAAAATGCTTAAGGTAATAAGCCCTCGGGGGCTTAATGCCTTCATAATGTAAAAATACTATTTTTAGGCCCAAAATAGTGATTTTTAAGCCAAAATGAAGGTTTCGGTAGGTCAAAAGAGGCATTTTTAAACCAAATAAAATAGAAATATAAGGTTTAAAGGGGGATTTTGATGATTTGGAAGCCAAATGAAGGTTTTTAGAATAATTTCATGAAGGGAATAAGAATGAAAATGGGGGAATGTTTTGAGTGAAAGGGGGATTGAAATGATGAAAAATGGGCTTCTTAAGTAGTTCTCTTTGGTTAACAGCAAGGTTCTTTAGGATAAAGAGGGAAACAGTAGTGAAGATTAATTCTAAGGGAAAATATCTTCATAAGACTTTAATAACTAACAATTTGGTCATGAATTGTTTCTTAAAGGCAAAAAAGAGATTTAGCCACCATTTTTTATGGAAAATTTTATAGGTGGCTAACAGTGGTTCCACATGGGGAGGGCATCTTCTTGAAGATTTCAAAAATATTCAGCTAATGATCTCTATCTTTTCATTAAACTAGTGCCTTATCCATTGGGTAGCAACCTTTCTTTTCTTTTGTTGATCTTCTTTGATTTGATGATATCTGCAACTATCTAAAACAATGGAATTCTATCAAAACAATATCTCTACTTGCCCATTCCTAATGATCCTAACATTTTTTCTTCTTTAAGAGTGCATTTGAACTAGCAAACCCTTTTCATCAAAATGTTATTCTTTTGAAAGCAGGAAACTAATCTATTTCTACTCTTATTTCTCCATGAGTTCAGATTAAGCAGTTGAACTCATAAGTTAATATACCTAACTACTATCTGTCAATATTAGACTGTCTGACAGATTTTTATTCTCTAAATTCTAAGACAGAAAATTAAAAGCAGCCAAGCCAAGATTAAGCAATCTGACTTGCTGCAGATCTATGGCATAAAAAAAAGTTGCACATATACTTTTATTTTGCAGAAAATTAAAGCAAAATGGTGAAGGCTTAAGATCTAGAAACTATAACATCCTTCATTATTTCTTCAGCTTTGTTTTGATTTTGTTTGAGCTATCTTTTCTCTCTTTCTGGTCCAAGTTTTGAGCATATTTGAACTAGTTCTTCATCAATCTCATAGGTTCAGGATTTGAGCTTATTTGAACCTTTGTTTTTCTATCCTAATCTACCTTACTGATAAGCCAAGGTTATGATGTTTGGCTGATCTAATTCACTAACCTATCAGCAGTAAATTGAAAAGCTAATTAGTCATGATTAGGCTGTATGACTAACTAGAAGTGTATTTTTTAGGAGTGGCATTTGAGCTTGCACACTTTCAGACTTTGTTTATATTTTTTTGGTATGGGGTTGTACCTTTCTTGTTTTCACTCTGCCCTCTTTTCTCTTTTCTATTATTTTTGTATTTTTATTTTTCTAACTTTGAAAGCAATGACAGATATGATATTTACAATGGAAATTAAATGAAAAAAGCTTCAAATTGGTATAGTCAAGAAAAATAATGTTTGAGCATCCTGCGATTGACAGGACCTCAAAAATTTTAGTTCCATTGACTTCCTGCAAGAAATAAGAATTGTTACCAGTAGTAGAATGAATGAGATAAGGGCCTAGCCATAAGTTATCAAATTTTCCATGTTTGCCCTTATCTTCTCTCCTAAAATCACACTTCAAAATTTTGTCACCAATGCTGAAATAACTTTCTTTGGTTCTTTTATCAAACAACTTCTTGATGTTTTCTTGCTTGTGTAATGCTATGTTGTAGACCTCCTCTCTACTTTGTTGAAGATGTATAGTCTGATTGATTCTTCTTGTCTTATCATTTTCTTCAGACTGTACTTCCTGGATCAGCTTCATGACTGGCACTCCTAGACTAGTTGGAAAAATTTCATCAGCTCCATAAACTAGTTGGTAGGGAGACATTCCAATTGATTTCTTAAGTGTTAATTTGTCAACCCATAGTGCATGTACTAGCTTTGTGTGCCATTATTTCTTATTGTATTCCAGCAACTTCTTGATCATGTTCACCAAAATTTTGTTTAAGGATTCTGCCAACCCATTACCTTGAGGGTAATAAGCAGTAGAATGACCCAATGTAATCTGATATTTATGACAAAATTCAACCATATTTTTGGATCCAACTGTAGCAACATTGTTAGTGATTATCTTCTTAAGACAACCAAATCTAGATAGGATATGATTTTCAAGGAATTTTATGATGACAGAGTCAGTGGCTTGCCTAGAAGGGATGGCTTCTATCCATTTGGTAAAGTAGTCTGTTGCAGTGAAGATCCATCTACGTTGGGTAGATGAGGGAGGATGGATTTCCCTAATGAATTATAGACCCTGTTAGTGTCATTCTAGTCATACTGCCATCAGTGATCAAAATTTCTCTTTTGCATTTGCATATTAGGAGTCTCATACCAAATAAATTTCACCATTTCGCTAGGTCATGGATTCATTAATGGTAGTGAGTTTTCATCAGTCTTCTCTCATGAGGCACTTACTGATTCTCCTTTCTATGCTCTTTGGTCATAAGTCACTTTCACTCTCAAATCATGTCAGTAGGTCATAGGACAGGTAGGTCATAGGACGAGTCTCATTAGTTTTAGGGTCTCACCATAATCAAATTAATGAGTCAAGTGTCAAATAAATATCAGCCAGGTCATGAGAAAGTCAATAAACTCAAAATCATAGCACCGGGAAGATTAGAGATATCATTTATTCAATTTGATGCAAGTTTCACCTATAAATCATGTTTTGAGGTGAAAACATAATACTTTTCCTTTCAGTCACAATTCAGAAGCTGTCATCTCCGACAAAATCATACCCTGCCTTTCAGAGAAGTTTTTCGTAGCATGTTCAGTGCCAAATCATTTTCCACGCAAATCCAGCAGAAAGAGCCCAGAAAGAGCTTTCCAACGGCATATTGCACTCTTAAAACTGACTTCTGGATCGAAATTTATGCCTAAGTGAAGTAAAGTCCCCTATATCCTTATATATCCCCTATTTCCCATGTTTCCCTTAAATTTTATGTCTAAATTTTAATGTTTCCCTTATAAAATCCTTTTTCCCCTCTCTGATTGCAAAATCGCATTACAAAAGTCCTTTAAACATATAAATCATATATTCGATCTATTTCCCAAACCACTTCCCCTCCATTCTTTTGGAAACATTATAATATAAATCAAACTTATATTATAATAATCCCCGCCAAACCAAATTCCTTTCTATCACAATCGCTTGTTCTATTTGCATGTTCCGATCAGCCCATCGCGGAGGTTCCGATGCGATTACCCCCAATCGCATCGCACATTTGATAAGAGCCCTCCGATTGGCCCTTCGCAAAAAACTCCGATGCGATTGATCACAACCCCTCCTCCGATCTCCCGATAGGAAACCCCCGATGAACCCCGCCTGATTATGTTCTAGCCGTCGATCTGTCCTTTCGATCGGATGACCTGGACTTGATCGGTGCTTCCAAATCACTCCCCTCCGATTAAATCCGTCCCAATGGCTCACCCCCGATGGCCTGCCCCGATGACAAAACCTTTGATTAATTTCCCCACCGTTGATCGATCCCACCAATCCAACGGCTTACAGCCCATTGGACCTTGCCCATCGTCATTTCACATATGTCTACCCTCGCTCCCCTCTAATCTCCCGATGTCGATTGGCCTAGGCCCCACCATTTAAATACTTCCGCCCCATTCAAATAAAAAACCCTTTTTCCCTTTGTAAAAGCAATAAAAGAATTTTCAATTTTTTTTAAAGTACTCCATCGCATCGGAACTTTTGCGCGGCGTATTCCAAAGTGTCTCACCTCCCGAGCCCCGATTGCGATTACCTCTGTGTATTGAAATGCATTCCACGGCATATTGTAAGTTTCGTTATATATTATATCTCTCTGCCCCGTCCATTGCAATTGTGATTTACATATGCAGATCCCGCCTACTCCCCTTCCCTTTTTCCCATGCAAAATAAATTTTTCCCTTCACGAAAGCATAATTTTATTTCAGTTCAACAGCGTATTATAAAGGTCGGTCTTCTTTAGAGTAATGACAGAAAGAAAAGTGACAGTCAGAGGCCGAGACCCAAATTTTTAACAGTCACATCTGCAGTTATGTGGTAAAGAGATCTACGTTACAATGTTTCGCCTTCTCACTGACCAGATGTAACGCAGCTCTTCCTTTACGGAGAAATTATTGGCTCTTGGTTTTCCATCTTCAGTTATGATTTCTCCTCTTTCCATCGATCTATATTCCCACAAAATCTGTCTATTTATTGTAAATTTTAATCATTTGTAAAGGGCTGAAAGTCTGAGGTCTGAAAACTCAGAAGTAGGGGAATAGTGTGGCAGTGAGCTCTGCGCTCTATTGTACAGTTTGGCAGGGAATTAATAAAGTGATGCAAATCTGATTTGTGGGATTCATGTGGTATGAGTTTTAGCATATGTCTCTCCTTTGTGTTTCATATGTACATAGTTATGTTTCACCATTCATTCATAAACATTTTCAGTTGAAAGTTTTCATGTTAGAAAGGTAGAATCCATTTTATATGCTCTGCCTTGGGGAATCATTCATACTCTGTGTGTTTTCTTCTGTTTGAAAAGGATTCATTTATTATGTCGTTTTCAGTTTCTCAACAGTCTTTCTACTCCATCTTATTTCAACTTGATTGCTAAATCTCCTGCCTATCTTGCCCCATGAAATAATCTGTGTCTTTGATTTAATTCCTCGATTCATACTGTCTTTTTTTCCCATACATCCCTGAAAATTCAGTCATTTATCAAAACCCATTTTCCCATTTATATACCTAGCCTAAAATCAGTTCATTATTGAGTTATTGAATATCTATTCTGTGGAGAGAGCCCTCTCCTATCCTTGTAGGGCTAGCTACAAGGCTGAGCGTGGTTTAGTTGTTACCCTGATTTGCCTTTTTCAGCACAGGGTTTAGATTGGTTGTTGTCCTCTTGAAAGCCATCTTGAGAAAATTCTAAACTTTTTTGGAAAGAAGATTTATCACCCCAGTATGTACCTATAAGAATATTAATAATTTGGAGTTTTCTGGTGATAAGCAAATTGTATGCTGTTAGTAATTCAACCTGTGACTTCAAGAAGATACACAAGGGCTAATCCTGGTCCAAATCCTCCCCCTGTGTTTGAAAATCCAAATCTTATCCCAAGAATAGTCAGAATACAGGAGGGATCACTAAGTCCTACACCTATTTTCAGGTCCCATACTTGGCCGAGTGAGTGGTTTTTTGTAGAAGAGCTTTCTTTTGATGAGAGTTTTGTGCTTTCTTTGTTTAGAAATAAGTCTGAAACTGCACTTGAAGACACGGTTTTAGATCCGGAGTTTCTTGTAGATGTTGAAGTTCAGAGAGCGAATTCCTCCATTGATGACTACATTTTGAATTCTCCTCAGTCCATCACTGTAACTAATATTCCCGAGGTTTCAAAATCATCAGGGCCAGCACTCCATCCTCCTAATTCATCAGCATTCCCATTAGTCAATTCCCAGTTTTCATCTCCTCCATAAACACCTCCCTCAAATCCCAGTACTACAAGCGATGTGGTAAATCCTCCCAGAATCATGGCCGCTCGGTATGCACCCCTGGTTTTACCCCAGGTCCTAAATGATATGCCTGCTAACTATCAGAGTAAAATTCCAATCTTTGATGCCGCTCAAAGCATCACAGCCCAACAGCATGTTGACAAGATGAATGATTTTTTTGATCTTCATGAGGTAGAGAAAGAGAATGTAACCACTAGGTTGTTTGTTCAAAGCTTCAGAGGCGAAGTTAGAAAGTGGTTTAGAGCCTTACCAGCAGGCTCTATTCACACTTTACAGGAGTTACACACACAATTCTTAGACTGGTGGGAGGTGAAAAAAAATCCACTCCAATTTCTTTCTGAATATGAGAATATTAAAAGAAATGTGGGTGAAACTGTTGAAGACTATTGTTTAAGATTCAATGCTGTATACGATGTTATTTCGGCTAACCTCAAACCTCCTATGGATTTAGCTCTGCTGAATTTTCCAGATGGTTTTGATGCCGATATGGCATATCAGCTGCGTGAAAGATATCCGCCGTCACTTGAAGACATGCAGAAGATAGCAGTAAGCATTGAAGCTAATCTGCTGGCTAGAAGAGCTCGAGCCAGAGCTGAAAAGAGAGTCGTAGTGAAAGAGGAAGCCTCACCTTCAGAAAAAAAAATGGACGCACTGATTCGTACAATGGAAAGGATGGTTGATCGATTAACGATTTCGGACAGACCGAAACCCCAAATGAGAAATCTGAATTTTAGAGGACAACAACAACCGCAATTCATAATTAGACAGAGAGAACATAGGGCGCAGGACCAAGCGACACCATAGCAGCAGATTAAAACGCCATTACAACAGAACTACGTGCAAGGGACAGACTCAGATGATGATGACTCTGTGATCGAGGCCAATCACTTTTTCACAGCTGATGGTGCGCCCATTTTCCTCACAGAAGACGAAGAATACACAGTGGCGACTCCATACATTCGAGGGGACGAAAATTTCATTTTGGCCAATGATATGGTGTTAGAGGAAGAATCTGATGACTACCAGAGAGGGTATATGAATGCTCTATCAGCCCAACAAAGGCAGTATTCTCTGAGGAACAGAAATGTCATAATCAGTCCCATTCAAAAGAGAAAAGAACTCCAAATGAAGGACGAAGCATAGAAGAAAGGAAACGATCCAACCAATCCTTCATATAGCAAAGCAGCCGCAGCTACTAATACAACAAATGAAAAAAGCCAGTAGAGCATAGCGAAGGAGAAAATAGAGAAGAAAGACCCTCCCATTAAAGAGGTAGAAAAAGCTCCTTCCTTTAATTTAGAAAATGAAATTTCTAAACTCAAAGTGTCTGTGACCCTGACTGAGTTGGTGAAGAATAGTGTATATAAAAGTCAGGTGTCTAAAGTCTTGCAAATTGACCCTCTTTTTGATATGGTTAATGTGGAAGATGACTACCCTGAACTTATTTTTTGTCCAGCCACAGAAGATTCTGAAGAAAATGAAGTCCCTCCCTTTTACCTAAGTCTTAGGTTGCATGAGTTTATAATGCGTAACGCCATGTTGGACTCCGGGGCCTCACATAATTTGATGCCCAAAGCTGTCATGGAGAAGTTAGGCCTTGATGTTAATAGAAAATACCATGATTTGTATTCTTTTGACTCAAGTAGGGTCTATTGTATTGGTCTTATCAAAGACTTGGTAGTGTCTTTAGATCAAATCCCAGCCAAAAATGTCTTGATGGATGTAGTTGTTGCTGATGTCCCACCACGATTTGGAATGCTTCTATCTAGGTCTTGGTGTGCAAAAATTAAGGGGACCATACAACTTGACTTCTCTTATGCCACAATCCCTGTATTTGGCCAGTTGAGAAAGTTATATAGGGAAAAGAAAATGAAATATATGATTACTAGCAAAGACAAGCCAGTAAACCATCCCATCAATGCAGTCCACACAGATTTAGAGTCTTTTGTCTTATATTCAGATGGTGTTTTAAATGATGAGGATGTTCAGTTGGTACAAGTGGATGAGATACCTGAGATTTCAGAAAATTTTAGAGAGGTCCTTGAACAGGAAAAGGATGAAGCAGAAAGTACTTCTGAGCCTCCTATCCGCCAGCAGCAAAAAGGCAGTGAACAGCCAGAAATTAGCCAAGGTAAAGAGAAGGAAAAAACTAAATTTCAGCATCTACAAGAAGAAGAAGAAGGCCTATGGGGTATGGATTTTGATGGTGTTGTTAGTAAGGATGGAGCAGGTATTGGAATATGGTTCAAAGCCCTATTTTCCCAAATAAAGGTCCCCCTAGTAATGTTAGGGTACAAACATAGATATGCTATCAGTCTATCTTATAAGTAGACCAGTAGGAGGAGCTACGATTGCGGGCCAGTCAATGCGGAGGTTGGGAATAAGGATTTACGTAATATGGTGACTGCAGGTTTAATCAGCGGTGAAGGAGAACACCGCTAAACATCCAAGACTAAGGGCATACGAAACAAATTTACGGACATTTTGAATAAATTCCCAGTACGCTTTGACGACGGTACCCGGGATGCATAATCTTATTGCGATTCTCTTGCCCTCTGCAAGTAACACGAAGATTCGATGAACTCCGAAGCCAAAATTTTTGAGATCCATGTCAAACATAGGCCACATTGTTCCGGACAAATTAAGGATATTGTAGCAGTATTTGGGATGATAATGAGATCAATTCATTTTTGCAGGGTGATGGAAAATTCAAGGACACTCCCATAGAAGGTGAGTATGTGGTTGATGATCAAGGATTGGAAACGAACCAGATGGACATATTGCAGTTGAAAGATAATGTAATTCCTAGAGGTCTCATACCTTTAGAGGAGTTGTTTGATCAGGACGATGTGGCAAAGAAGCCAAGCTTGGTGCCCACGGAGAAAGGAGTTGAAGATGTGAATCTTGGAACACCTGATCAGCCCAAGTTCGTGAAATTGTCAAAGGCATTGTCCCCTGAAACGAAGGAGAAGTATGTGAAGTTGATTTCTGAATTTTCTGATGTATTTGCATGGGGTTATTCAGATTTGAAGGTGCATGATAAGAACATAATCTAGCATACTATTCCTATCAAGCCGAATCAAAAGCCATTCAAATAGAAGCTGAGAAGAATCAATTCGAAGCTATTGCCATCCATCGAAAAAGACGTAAACAGATTGTACAAAGCTGGTATCATAGTCCCCATTAGATTTTTTGACTAGATTTCAAATTTGGTGTCGGTACATAAGAAGACTGGAGAAATAAGATTGTGTATAGATTTTTGGAACTTGAATAAGGATTCCTTAAAGGATAATTATCCACTTCCGAAAATGGACCATATTCTGCAGAGAGTAGTTGGAGCATCTAGGATGTCACTACTTGATGGCTACTTAGGCTACAACCAAATTTTGGTGCATGATAAGGACCAAGATAAAAATTCCTTCACAACACCCCGGGGAACCTTCCAGTACGCCAAAATTCCATTTGGACTGAAGAATGCAGGAGCTACTTTCCAGTGTGCAATGGAAATCACTTTTGCCAATGAAAAAGATGTTTTTCTGGTTATTTATTTGGATGATTTGACAGTGTTTTCAGGATCCACATTTGCACCATTTGAGAGTTGTTTTTCAGTGATGCAGAAAGTTTGGGATTTCTCTCAATCCCAAGAAGTGCCTTTTTGCCATGGATGAAGGCAAGCTGCTAGGGCATATCATCTCTAAGGATGGTATTCGCATTGATCCATCTAGAGTGGAGGCAATTCAGCACATAGAACTTCCATGAAGCAAGAAGGAGATTCAGGATTTTAATGGTAAGATGAAAATTTTGCGACAATTTATACCCAATCTGGTTGAACATTTGAGGGAAATGACTAACATGTTGAAAAAGGACAACACTGTCAAGTGGAGTGAAGAAGCTATCAATTCATTCAATCTGGTAAAGTTCGATTTGTCCAATGCCTCAGTTTTGATTAGTCCCGACTACACTCAAGACTTTATCATATTTTCGTTTGCATCTGAGCATACTTTAGCTGTTGTTTTAATGCAAAAGAGAGATGAGATCGAAAAGCCAATTGCCTTTTTTAGTAGAACTATTAGAGATGTCGCTTTAAGGTATAATATTATTGAAAAACAGGCATTGGATCTTATCAAGGCATTGAAAGATTTCAGGGTCTATATTTTGCATTCACATACTATAGCATATGTCCCTAACAAAGCAGTAAAGGATGTGTTGATGAAAACTGATCCAGAAGGTCGGAGAGGTAAGTGGATAGCAGCTATGTTGGAGTACGATCTGGAGATCAAGCCCACGAAGTTGATCAAAGGCCAAGGCTTGGCGAAATTGATGGCCCAATCAAATCTGCGTGCTTTAGATATAAACCTCATAATAGCAGTGGCAGAAGATGAAGATGAAGGTTTGCTGGTTCCAATTTCATATATTTTTCTACAGTCCCCATGGTATTCAGATATTGCCTATGTCCTTCAGCATTTGTCACCTCCTACGGGCATGTCTAAGAGTAAGGGTAGATCTCTAAAGCTTAAATCTGCAAAATACTGCATTTTAGACAGTGCTCTGTATTGGAAAGATCCAGGAGGCATTCTGCTCAATTGTTTGGTTGAAGAAGAGGCGCAGAAGGTAATGCATGATTTTCATAAAGGCGACTATGGCGATCACTTGTTTTGGAAGACTACAACTAACAAGGTATTAAGAACAGGATATTATTGGCCCACATTATTTTTTGATTTATATAAGATAGTGATGAAATGTCATGTGTGCCAAATCTTCCAAGGGAAGAAGAAATTGCTTCCACTCCCTTTGAAACCAGTTTCAATGAACGCACCCTTTCAGCAGTGGGGGCTCGATTTCATAGGCAAAATTCATCCCTCGTCCTCAGCACAACACCGATGGATATTGACAGGGACATATTACTTTACAAAATGGATCGAGGTTGTCCCAGCCAGGCAAGAAACAGACACGGTAATCATTCAATTCCTGGAATCGAATATTTTATCTCGTTTTGGCTAACCATGAAAAATCGTAACAGACAACGCAGCAGCGTTCTGATCCAAGAAGATGATCGATTTTTGTGACAAATACAACATCGCGTTGGGCCATTCACCAGCATATTATACATAAGGCAACGACCTGGTTGAGTCATCTAACAAATCACTATTAAATATAATTAATAAAATGCTGGAGGAAAACAAAAGAAACTGGCATTGCAAGCTCATCAGTGCTCTGTGGGCAGACAGAGTTAGCGGTAAGAAATCAATTAGTATGTCACCTTTCGAAATAGTTTATGGAACTGATGTTGTCTTCCCCACATCCCTTACAGTCCCAGTTATGAGATTATTACAAGAATTTGGTAGCGAGTATAATGATAATCAGCGAAAGATCAATCAGATGATCCACCTTTAGCAAATAAGAGAGGAAGTGTCACAGAACACCATTCAGTTGTAGGAGAAAATAAAGAAGATCTTTGACAGAAAGACCAAAGCAGAAAAGTTTTAGCTAGATGATATAGTGTTGAAATGGGATGCCAGAAATGAAGACAAAGGGAAGCATGGTAAGTTAGACAATCTGTGGAAAGGACCATACACGATTTCAGCATACAGAGGACAGAATGCCTTCTTACTATCAGAAATGGATGGCCAAGATTGCCCTGGAGGAGGAGTAAATGGTAGGCTTTTAAAGCACTACCCTTGTTGAAAACAAAGGATCAGAATTTATGTCATCATGATTGTATATACCATGTTATTTTTATCAGAGTTCAGAGTACATAGTCATTGAAGTTTGGGGCCCGAGGTGAAGGCTATAAGACTTGAATGTTATGTGTATGGTTCGGTTTTATTTCAGTTTCTCAGTCTTAGTCTTGAGTCAGTGTCAGTCCGCATTGTGTCAGTTTTTCAATATTTTTGACTCCATGCCCAATGGATAAGGCTACTTGGTCTATGGTGTTCTTGGCACCTCCAAGGAGCTACCATCCCCATTGGAGCCAATGTTAGTGTCAGTCTAGTCATACTGTCATCAGTGATCAAAATTGCTCTTTTGCATTTGCATATTAGGAGTCTCATACCGAATAAATTTCACCATTCCGCTAGGTCATGGATTTATTGATGGTAGTGAGTTTTCATCAGTCTTCTCTCATAAGGCACTTGCTGATTCTCCTTTCTATGGTCTTTGTTCATAAGTCACTTTCACTCTCAAATCATGTCAGTAGGTCATAGGACAGGTCTCATTAGTTTCTAGGGTCTCACCATAATCAAATTAATGAGTCAAGTTTCAAATAAAGATCAACAAGGTCATGAGAAAGTCAATAAACTCAAAATCATAGCACCAAGAAGATCAGAGATATCATTTATTCAGTTTGATGCAATTTTCACCTCAAAACCATGTTTTGAGGTGAAAACATAATACTTTTCCTTTCAGTCACAATTCAGAAGTTGTCATCTCTGACAAAATCATCACCCTACCTTTCATAGAAGTTTTTTGCAGCATGTTCAATGCCAAATCATTTTCCAAGCAGATCGAGTAGAAAGAGCCCGGAAAGAGCTTTCCAACGGCATATTTCACTCTTAAAACTGACTTCTGGATTGAAATTTATGCCTAAGTGAAGTAAAGTTCTCTATATCCTCATATATCCCCTATTTCCCATGTTTCCCTTAAATTTTATGTATAAAGTTTAATGTTTCCCTTATAAAATCCTTTTTCCCCTCTCTGATTGCAAAATCGCATTACAAAAGTCCTATAAACATATAAATCATATATGAAATCTATTTCCCAAACCACTTCCCCTCCATGCTTTTGGAAACATTATAATATAAATCAAACTTATATTATAATAACCCCCGCCAAACCAAAGTCCTTTCTATCGCAATCGCTTGTTCTATTTGCATGTTCCGATCAGCCCATCGTGGAAGTTCCGATGCGATTAACCCCGATTTCATTGCACATTTTATAAGAGCCCTCCAATTGTCCCTTCGCAAAAAACTCTGATGTGATTGATCACAGCCCCTCCTCCGATCTCCCAATAGCAAACCCCCTATGAACCCCGCCCGATTACGTTCTAGCCGTCGATCTGCCCTTTCGATCGGACGACCTGGACTTGATTGGCGCTTCCAAATCGCTCCCCTTCGTTTAACTCCATCCCGATGGCTCACCCCCGATGGCCTATCCCCATTGACAAAACCTCTGATTAATGTCCCCATCGTCGATCGATCCCACAAATATGATGGCTTACAGCCCATCGGACCTTGCCCATCGGAATTTCACATATGTCTACCCCCGCTCCCCTCCGATCTCCCGATGCCGATTGGCCCCGACCCCACCATTTAAATACTTCTGCCCCATTCAAATAAAAAAAACCCTTTTTCCCTTTGTAAAATAAATAAAAGGATTTTCAAAGTTTTTTAAAGTACTCCATCGCATCGGAACTTTTGTGCAGCATATTCCATAGCGTCTCACCTCCCGAGCCCCGATTGCGATTACCTTTGTGTATTGAAATGTATTCCACGGCATATTGTAAGTTTCGTTATATGTTATATCCCTCCACCCGTCCATTCCAATTGTGATTAATATGCAGATCCCGCCTACTCCCCTTCCCTTTTTCCCATGCAAAATAAAATTTTCCCTTCATGAAATCATAATTTAATTTAAGTTCAACAACGTATTATAAAGGTCGGTCTTCTTCAAAGTAATGACGGAAATCAAAGCGACAGTCAGAGGCTGAAACCCAAATTCGTAACATTCACATCTATAGTTACGTTGTAAAGAGATCTACGTTACAATGTTTTTCCTTCTCACTGACCAGATGTAACGCAGCTCTTCCTTACGGAGAGATTATTAGCTCTTGGTTTTCCATCTTCAGTTATGATTTCTCCTCTTTCCATCGATCTATATTCCCACAAAATCTGTCTATTTATTGTAAATTCTAATCATTTGTAAAGGGCTAAAGTTTGAAAACTCAAAAGTAGGGGAATAGTGTGGCAGTGAGCTCTGCGCTCCATTGTACAGTTTGGCAGGGAATTAATAAAGTGATGTAGCTTTGATTTGTGGGATTCATGTGGTATGAGTTTTAGCATATGTCTCTCCTTTGTGTTTCATATGTACATTTTTATGTTTCACCATTCATTCGTAAACATTTCCAGTTGAATGTTTTCAACTTAGAAAGGTAGAATCCATTTTATATGCTCTGCCTTGGGGAATCATTCATACTCTGTGTGTTTTCTTCTACTTGAAAAGGATTCATTTATTATGCCCTTTTCAGCTTCTCAACAGTCTTTCCACTCCATCTTATTTCAACTTGATTGCTAAATCTCCTGCCTATCTTGCCCCATGAAATACTCTATGTCTTTGATTTAATTCCTCGGTTCATACTATCCTTTTGTCCCATACATCCCTAAAAATTCAGTCATTTATCAAAACCCCTTTTCCCATTCATATACCTAGCCTAAAATCAATTCATTATTGTGTTATTGAATATCTATTCTATGGAGAGAGCCCTCTCCCGTCCTTGTCGGGCTAGCTACAAGGTTGAGCGTGGTTTAGTTGTTACCCTGATTTTCCTTTTTCAACCTGAGGTTCATATTGGGTGCTAACAGACCCCACTTTCGAAAAGGAGCTTCAACAGTGATTGGATGCAGGGGTAAGGGAAGCAATTTTCTTTTGCCTTCAAAGAGTTGGCATTTGTGACAGGCAGTAATCATTTTATGGATATCTTGAAAGAGGGTGGGCCAATAGTAACCAACTCTAAGGATTTTATTGGTAGTTGTCTTCCAATAGAGGTGGCCTCCACATTCTCCTTCATGTAACTCATGCTTGATCTTATCTGCATCATTCTCAGGAAAGCATTTAAGCAATAATCCACTAGCATTTCTCCAATATAAACATTTATCTAAAATGCAGTAATTAATAGCTTTCAACTTTAAAAATTTGGCCTTTGTTTTAGACAAACCAGGAGGTGTATTCAAATTGAGAAAAACATACAAAATATCAGCATACCAAGATGAAAACAGAAAATGATCTTCAACAATGGGAGTTGGAAACTCTTCCTGTTCATCTAATGCATCTATCATGTTTATATCAAGAGCTTCAAAATTGGACTCAGCCATTAATCTTGCTAGTCCTTGGCCTTTTATGAGCTTAGTGGGCTTGATTTCTAGATCATATTCAAGTATCACAACAATCCACTTTCCTCTTTTTCCTTCTAGATCTTGTGTTAAAATGTCTTTTACAACTGAATTTGGCACAAATGCAATTATGTGGGAATGTAAAATGTAAACTATGAAGTCTTTTAAGGCTTTGACTAAGGAAAAGGCTTGTTTTTCCATGATATTGTACTTCAAAGGTGCATCTCTCAATGCCTTACTAAAGAATGCAATTGGATGCTCTTGTCCTTTTAAATTATTTTGTAATAGGACAACAACCACCGTATGTTATGATGCAAATGAAAAAATGAAAAAATCCTTTGTAAAATCAGGATTAATGAGAACTGGTGTTTTGGTTAATGCTTATTTTACCAGTTAAAATGATTTCTTTTCTTCTAAGGTCCATTTAACTCCTTTTTCTCTTTTAATCATATTGGTCATGTTTCTAAGGAGTTCAGCTGAGTTGGGTATGAACCTTCTCAAGAAATTAATCTTACCAATGAAAGATTGCAATTCCTTGATGTTTCTAGGATGGTTGATTTGCAATATACCCTCAATCCTCTTTGGGTCTATCTTTATTCTTTCTTCTGATATGATGTGTCCAATAAGTTTACCTTCTTGGAATCCAAACATTGTTTTATTTGGATTTAAAAATAACCCAAATTTTCTGCATTTCTCAAAGAATTTTCTCAAGTGTTCTAGGTGTTCTTCATCTGTTTTGGAAAAAATAGTGATATCATCAAGGTAAATAATGATGAAGTAGCCTAATTATTCTGAGAATTATATATCCATGGCTCTCTGAAAAGTAGCACCAGCATTCATTAAACCAAACGATATTTTCACATACATGAAAGTACCCCAAGGTGTGCTAAATGCTATTTTGAGTTGATCATCAGGATGTACTAATATCTTATTGTAACCTGAGAAGCCATATAGAAAAGAAATTATTTTAGAACCAACTAACATTTGTAAAATATGATCCATCTTGTGTAAAGGGTATTTGTCCTTTAATGAGGCTCTATTTAAGTTCCTAAAGTAAATACAAAGTCTTATTTCTCTTGTTTTCTTCCTAAATGACACAAGATTAGATACCTAATCTGAATATCTAATAGAGACAATAATTCCAGCTTCATACATTTTCTTGATTTCCTTCTCAACCAGGGGTAATTGAATAGGGTTAATTCTGCACAATTTTTGTTTAAATGGTTTCTGGTTTTCTTTGAGGGGTATCTTATGCTGAATTATCTCTGTGTCATAAGACTTTAGATCCTCATAAATCCATGCAAAAACATAAGAAAATTCCTTAAAGAGCTCAATGTATTTCATTTTTATGTGAGCTGGCAAGGTTTTAGATGGTTTAATCATTTTTGGCTTTTCTTCACTGCCTATATTACACTCTTCTACTTCAGTTTCAACAGGTTCCAGTTTTGGTTTTTGGGCAACATCATTGAAATCAAACAACTCTTCTAATGGGACCAGTCCTTTTGGCAAGCTTTGAGTGCTAGATTGTAGAGTTTCTAAGTCTTCTTTTTCTAAATCTGCACTAATTTTTGTTGTGTGTTCAAGTTTATTAGATAATAGATTTGTATTAGAAATTTTTGGAGTCTTTACTTCTTCATCAAGTAGTTTTTCTTCAATAGGATAGTCTTTTCATAATCTAAATCTAAACTTGGTAGCTCAAATTAATTTATGGACTGTAAGAAATCTTCTATTTGTTTGTCTCCATCAAACACTTGCCAGTATTTTTCATTTTCTGGGACAGTTGGCCTAAATTTGTCTTGGGTGGTGCATTGTTTGGTTGCATAAGGTGTTAGACAAGTTCTAGCAGCAAAGGCTAAACCACTGGCAAGAATATTTTGGTTTCTTGGGACAAAGATAAGTTGGAATTCATCAAATTTTTTTAATAAATCAATGACATCATTTCTATAGGCTCTAAGTCTAGGGTGTTTGGCACTATATTCCCCATTTACTTGCCTAATAATTAACTCTGAATCCCCATGAAATTTTATCCTTTTGGCCCCTAATTTCTTCAATAAGTGTAGGCCTAAAAGGAGGGCTTCATACTCATCTATGTTATTTGAAAATTGAAAGTTTAATCTGTAAGAATTCCCTTCAGCATGATTGTTTTTAGTGTTGTGTATCCATATGTCTGAACCTACATTGTTCATAGTGCAAGACCCATCAAAATTCATACTCCAAAGAGGACTAGTTTCAGATTGACTAGTTTGACTACTATCCTCTTTATCTTGTATGCTTTTGAATTGTTCTTGACAGTCAGTATTGTGTTGAATTTGTTTTAGTTCCTCATTTTCTTCATTATGTTGAGGATTATTCTCTTGACTCTCAAGGTTAGAAACTAATGGATGACTGTTTTGTATCTCTAGACCTATGATTTGTTTGCTATAATTTTCTGATTTAACAAACTGTTTTGATAGTTCTGTCTTGTCTTCCTTCTTTTCTGTGTTTGTCACTATTTTACATTGAGGGGTGGCCACTAAGTCAGTTAAGGTTTCTTTCTCATTGAATGTTTCATTATTGAAGAGAATAAATGATTCAAGGCCTATATGTACAAAATAAAGAGGAGAGTTGTCTAGTCTCTCTTGTCTACTAACCCTGTATTTCATGTGCGATTCCCTATAATGTCTTCTAGTTTGATTAAAAATAGGGATAATAGAATATTTCATATCCATTTGCATTGTTCCTTGTAACTTATCTCCCCAAGATTTTGATAACAACATACCATATTTGGGGGGTACATCAGCCACTACAATATCCATTACTAAACACTTGGCTGAAATTTGAGCTAAGTTTACACAGAGGTCTTTGATCAAACCTAAAAATTTCACTCTACTAGAATCAAAGGAGTATAGGTATTTGTATGGTCTGGTGATTTCAAGGCCTAGACTCTCAATTAATTCTTTGGGAATTAAGTTATGAGAGGCTCCTAAGTCATGCATAGCATTGTGTAAAATTTTGTCATGAATTTTCAAACTAACATAAAGTGGGGGAACTGGTCCTTCCTTTTATCTTCCTTCAATATTAGGACCAAATAAGATCTCTGGTTGGTCATCACTGAGGTTGACAATGTCATTGTTTTCTGCTATGTTGAAATCTTTCAAAATTTGTGATCTATATACATCTTGCGTGACTAATTTAGTAAGAGGAACACAGATTTTAATCTTGGAAATTTCTTGTTCCAAACTGAAAGGCAGCTGATTTTTTACAATATTTGTTTTAGCCTTGTTAATCACCAATATATTAGCAAAATCATCTTGCTTATTTCCTCTATTTACATTAGTCAAAATTATTTTAATAGGAGCACTAGCTGAAGTACTAATGCTACTAAGATCTGCACTCTGTTTTTCATTAATTTGAGTGTCTTTCTCTTTGTTTTGATTAGAATTTACAGCCACTATTTTTTCCTTTTGTTTTGTAGCTTTGGGTTTGTTCACCGGGCTGTTTTTTGTAGAATTGTCAGAGATTTTAGTTTTGGGAGTTTACTGATTCTTTTTACTCCTAAGGTCATATTATTTTGGGGTTTCTATGATGACATTTTCCAACTCTTGATAGTAATATTCATACTCTGTTCTTTTATCATCATAAGGTGTGTATAGACCTTGTTTCCTATTGTAAGGAACATGAAAATTATCATTTTCTACTCCCATCATGTTTATGTCTTTTCCTCTGTTTGTTCATTTTTTTCTTCAACCTCACTCACATATTTTTGATGAAAAGGAGGAATAATCTTTTGATCATCCTCTCTTGGTCTGTTTTGTGGTTGGTTTCTCCTAAAATTCTGATTTTGATTTTGATTTCTGTTTTAGGGAGCTGATTGGTTTTCTCTAGCTCCTGTTCTCTTAAGTATGCTCATATTTTTCATCATTTCTTCCATCATTCTTTCCATTTTTGAGCTAGATGTGGAGGGTGCAGATTCCTCTCTAAATTATACTTTATTTTCATTCCTCATCCTCGCTCTTTTCTCAATCAGATTTACTTCCACAGCTATAGCTCCCTTCTACATATCTTCTAAAGTCAAAGGGTATCTTTCTCTTAGCTGATAGGCCATTTCATGATCAAATCCTTCAATAAATTTGGCCAAGGCTGAGCCTTGTGGAGGTTTCAATTCTAGAGGTAGGGCATTATAAACACTATTGAATCTAGTGCAATAACTTTGAACACTTTCCCCAGTGTTTATTTTGAGGTTGTTGTAGTCTGAAATTATTTGGAGAGGATTTTTTCTAACTTCCCATTTGTTTATGAATAACTGATGGAGAGCTTGGAGATCATTAATACTATTAGGGGTTAAGCCTTTGAACCATTTTCTTGCTTCTCCCCCTAAACTTTGAGCAAATAATCTCAGTTTGACAATTTCATCATCAATCTCATTCCTATCAAAATAGTCATTCATCTTGTCCACATGTTGTGAAGCAGTAGCAGCACCACTAGAATTAAATAATGGTATATTGTATTGATAGTCCCGTGGTAGATTGACTAAAGGTAAAGGAAGGACTAGAGGGGCATACCATGTTGCCATGATAGGAGGTTGTGGAAAAAGTGGGGGGTTTACAGGTGGAGGATATAAGATGGGAGGGAGTTGATGGAATAGTGTGGTTTGAATAGTGGGTGTGTGAATAACAGATGTGGATGCACCAGCAAGAGATTTTTGAGCAGATCTTGGATGAGAGAAACCAAAATTATGAAGGAAATGTAAATCGGGTGGATTAGTTTATCTGCTACCAGGATGTCCACCTCTATGTTGTGATGAAGGTGGAGACTCTAAATCTATCTGATCTATATCATCAAGTGACCTAGTTCTGAATGGGTTTCTTAAGTCAACTTGTGAATCTTTTAGAGCTATAAGGTTTTGAGGAACAGAGTTAACTCTATGGAGTGAACTAACAATAGTTGAAACTTGGGCCTTAGGAGATTTCCTAAGTATACTTTTAGGATTATCAACTATATTAGGAGGATTTGGGTCAGGATGGCTTCTAGTATGAATTCTTTTATAAGCCACAATGTTGTGTTTTTAGACTCACTATTTAGAAAAGTTTAGACAAATATGACAATTTTCAGTAGGCTAATTGATCTTTAGCAAGAAAAATTTAATCCTTTAAGTCTTCTTAACTGATTTTGTATGATATTATGATGGTAATGGGTTTCCCATTGGAGTCTTTAGGTCTATTTAGGATTGTGGTGTCACCAGGTGGAAAATTTTTAGCTTTTTGTGAAGGCAAAATGTTTTATGGTTCCACCACCATGTTTATTATGAAGCCAATATGAAATATTTTTGGATTTTCAGAGTTTTACAGTCCTATGGGTTATGAGAGTGTCCTAAATCTATTTCAACACTTAGCTACAATGATGAGACAAATAGAGTTTACTCTTATGGCTTAGCTAGCTAATTCATTCAAGGTTTAATAAGGCTTCTATGAGAATCCTAAGGGTTACTTAGTTTGTCACTGATTCAAATAAGTCCTATCATAATTACCATTAGCTTTGGTAGTGCTTGAAGAGAGCTACTTATACTGCACTGAATGCTGAATGTTTTTTTTTAAGGATTTCACTCAGAATTCCCAAGTGGAGTCCCTTAGAAAACTAAGGAAAATCAGCAGGCCTACTGATGTTTAGTGGGTCACCAGGTGAAGGATTTTTACTTGATTTTAGGGCTTGAAAGTTGTTCACCATAAACAATCAAAACCACTCTAGGCAGACACTTGGTTCATTGTTAAAAATGGGATAATCTGAGTTGTGAAGTTATCTATTACTTCAGAAAGTCCCCAGTGAAGTCGCTAGTAAATGTTAGGCCTCTGTAATTTAGTAGAGCGGCAAGACTAAATGCTGCAGAGACTACATCAAAAACCAATTTGGGATTCTAGGATCTAGCCCTCCTGAATCTAGAGAGGGAACTCTCTATAAGTGCAAATATTGATTTATCTTTAAGGCATTTTAGTATGATATTAGGCTAGTTATTAAGAACAAGGGATTTCTGTTTGTTTGGTTGGCCAGGTATGATATTTAATTGGATGGAATATCACAAAATGAAAGAGTTCCAAAAGGTGAAGATGCAAGTATATTGAGAAGTGTTCAGAAGATAGGATAAGTATGATGCAACTTTAAACCATTGGGCAATGGAGTTACAAAAGGGTTTAATTGTAGAACAATTTCAAGAGTGGTCCAAGGGGAAAGTCATCTATATCAAAAGATATTTTAGATTAAATGATGAAATGGAACATTAAAAGTGTTGAGAAAGTGGAAAAATCCAATAATTTCAACAAGGATTTATCAACTTTCCATACAAGAAAATCCTTTTTAAGAAACTGTTTAAAACCAACCAAAGGGCATGGCTAACCATAAACTTCTTTGGACAAGCTTGTATTAAAGCTAACTTATCAGAAAACAGTTCAGTAATCTCACTAGACTACTTTCAGAAGGGATGAAAACAGATAAGAAAACAAAGTGAAGTTTAATATCAAGTTAGATGCATTAAATCTAGGCCTACTTTCATCATAATCTTAGGGAAACTTTCAAACAACCTTTGAAGAAAGAACTAGAAGACAGGGAAAACCATAAAGTTTTCTAGTTTTAACTCTACATTAGCATGAAATGAAAATATCATTCAAGAACTTCCTTTCAAGTTTTGCACTTCAAGACATGGACTAACCAACATTCCTTGATAATGTTTACAATTAACTTAAGTCATTCTTAAATACACAATTGGAGGAAAACATACAGGTAAGGCTTATTAGTGAGAGTAGGGTACTTTTAACAATAAATCCTAACTCTATGCTTGTTGTACTTTATTAGAGAAAAGTGAACAAAATGGAATACATGAAAGGAAAAAAATAATAGTAAGAGGTACTTCACCAATGATATAGACCAGGATCCCAAAAATCAGCTTGTATATTGATGTCAATCCAGTTACAAACTTCAAGTCCAATGTTTCATCACAACAAAAACATCTCTTCTCAGCCTAACTTCTTCAATAACTTAACAGAGCTTTAGAGCTTCAAATTTTATTTACATTCAACAATTATTCAATACAACAACTATTACATAATAAATCCAATAACCAACCCTTTACAATGTGCTCCTCAAGGAGATTTTATAAGAAAATGAGGAGGTGAAAATGTTTCTAGTGTTGAGTATCATTAATTCTACACTTAATGCAATTCCTAGCCTTGAAAACCATGCAAGGCATAAGGCAGGAAAGCATCCAGCTTAGAATTCTATCTCATAACTCTATTTCCTGTTTTTTAGGCTTAGTGGATGAAAATAATGACTTTGAGGATCTTTTTATCTTTTACAATAACTTTAATGAAAATTTAAAATATGTTCTTTTGTTTAAAATAATTTTTCAATTGTATTTAGGAAAATATCTTCTGAATGGGAAACAACTATGCCTTCTTTGATTTATTGAGGCTGCAGGTGGTTCTTTGGTAGCTGAAGAGGATAATTGGCCTCTGATGTGGCAGCGGAGGCCTTTCGAACTGATATTTCTCTTTGTTTTTCCTTAAAACACCTTTAATTTTCTTTTGGTCTATGTTTAGGCGTAATTAGGCCTTGATCTTCATTTCTTTGGGTCTTGATCCTTTAACACTGGCTTTATCTGTGGATTAGGCCTTTTGATTCTTGAATTTATGCCTTAATCCCTTAAAAACTCTGATTTAAACCTTTAATTCTTCACTCTGATACCCTTCATGGTTCTATTTTTTTAGGTGGATTTCTGCTATTGGAAGGCTTCTTCTAAACCCTGGATCATGCTACAGATGATTTAAATGTAGATTACAATCCTTGCAGATCATTTCTTTTTTGTTTTTAAGCCAAAAAATCATCATTCTTGGCCGAAAATGTCACTTGACTGTGACTGTGGAAATGCACAGAGCAACCACCATTAAATCCTATAAAAAACACAACAAATCGTTAAGAAAACCTGCGGATGATGGTTAAGACTGCTTCAGGTGCTCATGAGGGTGGAAGAACAGCAAGGAAAATATGGATGTAGCGGAGAAAAGGGAGAAAAATCATGGCATAACAGTTTAACCAGGTGCAAATGGAGTTTGGGTGCAACAATGAACGTGGATCGTTAGATCCAAGTGATCTACGGTGGGGATATTTCGATCAAGTCTTTTGGGAGAATGAACGAAGGAAAACGAATTGGGGCCGCAATATAATGAGAGTTGTTTGATTAGAATAATGAACGGTTGAGATTAATCTATGGGGTCATTGGGGAGATTAGATGGATGGCAAATGCATGACGGTGAGATTAAATTAGGACCGTCAGATCTCAGAGATTGACGGTTGGGATTAAAGGTGAAAACAAAATTGCGAAGGACAGTGGTTTGGTGGAAAACCATTAATGGTTTTCATGCGAGCTATCGAGGGGGAGGCAGTATTGCGTGAACCAACGCGATTCCATACACCTACTGACACATGTCCCTCTCAATACCGCTGGTATCGCGCAATTCTTTGGCGTTAACGTTCTGTCGCAAAAAATTTATGAAATGTAGCATCAACCGTCAGATCGGAGGGCCCAGATCCGACAATGCAAATCACACGCGATGGGGAAAGTTTCATGGGGCATGAGGTAAGCGAGGCCCACAGTGACGTATGGTATTTTGTCGTGGAGCGAGCGGGTTAATTAGCTATCAGATTTAATCCCGTCCATTAGATCTCTTCGACGGACGATCAAGATTTAAAGGGAAAAATGGATAGATGGAGGGGAAAAAGGTGAGGCTGGGTGAATGGGAGAAAAGGTAGGGCCTGATGGCCATTGATCTGCAGAGCTCAATGGTCCATATTCATTTAAATTTGAAACATCGGGGAAACAAAAATAAAAGGAAATAAGCTTCGAAAAGGGTTTTTAGGCCTTTTAAGCACCCGACTGCAGGGCTTCGGCCACATGGAGGAAAAAGGCTTAAGGCAATAAGCCCTCGGGGGCTTAGTGCCTTCATAATGTAAAAAGACTGTTTTTAGGCCCAAAATAGTGATTTTTAAGCCAAAATAAAGGTTTCGGTAGGTCAAAAGAGGCATTTTTAAACAAAATAAAAAGGAAATATAAGGTTTAAAGGGGTATTTTGATGATTTGGAAGCCAAACGAAGGTTTTTAGAAGAATTTCATGAAGGGAATAGGAATGAAAATGGGGTAATTTTTTGAGTGAAAGGGGGATTGAAATGATGAAAAATGGGCTTCTTAAGCAGTTTTCTTTGGTTAACAGAAAGGTTCTTTAGGATAAAGAGGGAAACAATAGTGAATATTAATTCAAAGGGAAAATATCTTCATAAGACTTTAAGAACTAACAATTTGGTCATGAATTGTTTCTTAAAGGAAAAAAAGAGATTTAGCCACCATTTGATATGGCAAATTTTATAGGTGGATAACAGAAGGATCAAATATCATACATTAAAAATTACCTTTGGAATAATGTCATTCAAGCCATTGATGATGTATGGCCTTCAATTCAGGTAATTTTTGAGCGAAGAGAATTATTACTAGCAGCCTAAGCAGAAATTCAAAAGACTCAAACTGATTTGGTTGACAAACCAGAGCAGGCTGTAAGGATAATCAATTTTCTCAACAGAAAAAATAGACAGGAGTTGGAAGAGCTCAAAATAACAGATAGAACTGCAACTATCCTAGAAATTAGGAAATTCACAACAAAAATAAATTTGATGACGCAACTTGAAGAAAAATGTGAAGGTATGAATACTGCCATAACAAGATTCATGGTTAAGTTCACTAGTCTGAGAAAAAAAGGACTTCTTGATATCATGGTCATTAATGATAATTTAATGCCTTAGAATGACTATGATAAGAATATAAGATAATTTTCCAAGGAACACGTAAATAAACCAACAGGTCAAGGCATCCCAATAGGAAAAGTGTTACTAAAGAGTTTTGAAGATTTATTTTACTTGCAGCATGAGATCAAACACTTGTTTGTCATCAAGGCCACCTTTTTTAGATATGCAAAAGCTGATGAGAATTTAAGGAAATTAAAGAGTATTCAAATTCCTAAAAAATGAGGATTGGCAAGCTCTCACATATTTACTATGAAGGATAAAAACAAGAAGATGGAAAGAAGACAAAAAATCGTTTTCAGAATGACAGTGAAAACAGATTTTGTTTACAACAATAAACAGTTTTTAACTATCAAATAAAGAGTATCAGTGAATAAAGAGTATCCGAGAAAGAGTATCATACAAGGCAAGTCATATTTCAAAAAATATCTAAAAGCCAACAACGAGGACACCAAGGTAGCCAGCTACTTTATCCTCAAAACTATTTCTATTTCTTTTGGATAAAATAAGACAGCTTGCTGATTTGTTAAGTAGTTGTCTCTATTATTGTTGTAAAGATATTTTATATCCTAATATAATTCGTAGAAGTCTTCTAGGATGTTTTGTAAAACATTGTGTATAAATACTTCATCTTTGGAAGTATTTTTTGTGGAATAAAGTTGTTGTAGATTGTTATAGTCATTTCTTGTTGGACTTGAAAAACTTTTGTGTGTCAAATTTCGAATAGCTTGCTAGATCAAACCAATTGGCATCATACTTCAAGATTCCTGTGATGAACTATTTGGAGTGAAGTATTTCCTTACTTTTCATTGATGTCTTTCTTTGTTACATGCATCCATTTATGTTTTTTCTAAATCTGAATGAATAACTAGGATTATTACTACAGGATTTGTCAAGAGCACCCTGTTTTTAACTAGTTATCATTTATATGTTTTCCTCTGATTTCTAGTGTAGGGAACCCTTAATTTATCCCTCTCTCGTTTGACCTCTTCCTACTACTTCCTTTTAGGGATCAAAGGATTCTTAAGTGCCCTTTATCCCGATCATATCACCTCACAAAACAAGTTTCCAAGATCTCCAAGGGTTATCTATCTTGTCCTGAAAACATTTGACTTTTTGGCCTTGATCCTAGTTATATCTGCTTGAATTTTGACTCCTCAACCCAATGGACAAATATATTTCCCACTATCCATCTCTTCAAGTGATTTTTCCCACCAAAACCAATTGCACAATCACAACTAGCCTAATATTAGATAATTAAAACAAAGTTAAATCTTATAGAGAGAGCTCTCTCTGAACCCTTAGAAGGTTAGATCCTAGAGTTCAAAAGTAGGTTTATGGTTACCTCAGTGATTTATCTCTTGAATCTCGAGAAATTACTGAGTGATAACACTTAATACTATCAAAGAGTGGTCAATAGAAAAAGTGAATTTACAGACCTTCATAACTTGCATTAGTTCCTTATCCTTCATCTAACCGTAAAATTTTAGACCAAGGTTAAAGTTTTGAAGGAAAATTAAGAAAAGTCACATGATCTTGTGAAATATGATTTTTATCACTACCATTAACTATAATTCAATAGTTTTGCACAAACAAAGCATCCTTGTCCAAAGTGAAGTAATAAGTGATGATTAAGACTAATTATGGGCTTAGAATTTTTTTTCCATTTTTTTTTGAATTGTTAGAATGATCATACTTAGTAGGAGAGGCATTCCCACCATAGATTGGGAAGTCCACAAAAACCACTTATGTTATTGGGATTGTTGACTATAATAATTTTAACCTTCTCCTTCATTTTTCTCAGCCATTTAAATATGTGTTAAGAAATATTGCTTAAGACATCCCTCATTAGAATGGGCAGACCATTAGTGATAAAAAAAATATTCTCGTAACATTTCCACTATCATTACAATTTATTTTGGTCTAAAACTTAAACTTATGGGTATCTTTGTCATGCCTTGTAAACAAATTAAGATGACAAGGGGAAGGAGTAGAAGAAGAGGGATTAGAAAACATGCACTTAGAGGAGCTTGAATCTTTTTCAATGATGCTCCACCTTTAGGGATCGCTTCTGTAACTTTCTTTCAATATTCAAGGCAAGCTAGAAAGCCTTGATCCAATGAAATAAGTGCATGAAAATTCATCTTGTGTTGAATATGAAACAAGAGACACTTGATAAAATTGAAACATTAATCCTCGACGATGAATTTTTCAATATACTAATGAACAATCAATACCAGAAATTGTCAGAGAGGCAGCCACTGCTAAGTATCTCCTTCCTAAGAGGTTAGAAACATTTTCTAATAACTAGTTTGTAGAAGCCATCAAAATCACCCAACATGCACCACATTGCACACAACATGTTGAGTTGTGGGAGAAAGAATCTTAAATTAGAATGCACCCTTTTGCGAGAGTAAAGAAATTTCGGAGAAACAAAAATGCCTATGATAAGTGATATACCTGCTGGAGGTATAGAAATGCTGCCAGCAGATCAGGAGGTTGGTCCAGACCCCAAGAGATATCTAGGGAACAACCCCAAACCCGAGTAGCTCTTAGGTAATGGTAGAAAAATTGAGAAGGAATGTGAAGGAAAAAGTCTTGCAATTAGACTAAACTCACAAGATAACTTTGAACCAAGAGTGACAAAGTTCTAGACAGTTCCTTAGTCTAAAGAGGCTAGAAGCTCATGCAACACTAGAAGGTTATTTTATTGGGCAAAGAGAATGTTATGTGCATCTTGCAGATGCAAACAACTCTTGCACGTGATGGGAAAAAAGGCTTGCAAAAAGATGACCTGTGTGCAGCATCAACGCACACAACATAAAGAACCAATATGCAATGGAATTGTTGTAGAAACTATTTTATAAATAGGAAAGGTAGTGAATTATGGAATAGCATATCATGCGTACTACCTATATAGTTGCTTACCCTGCAATATCATTTTTAGTTTCTTTAATATTTGGGTACACTGCTAGGTTATGATATAGTCATTTATGTGCAAATTTTAGTTGTTTTTTTAGTAACTAATTAGGTTGGGTATGTATAAATGCTACTTGGATATCAAGTGACTCTTAGAAAAAAGGACATGAAATTTTAAATAAATGAGAACATGTTTCATAATGACCAATAATAGAATATTGGCCAAAATTTTTCTTTCCTTTCACACTGAGGGATGCGACTGAAGTCTGTAAAAATAGGCATGTTTGTTTTTTAAATAAGATAAATGAAAAAAACCCAAAGTTTTATTATATTTTTCCACTACCATTTCTTAAATAGATGCTCTGTTCTTAAAACCATCAACAACCTTTACTTACAGAATTTATTTAGGATCAATGCAAGAGGACCCTTACTAATTTCTTGCAAATTTTACCAGACCTCAAATGATAGTTGTAAAGTTTGATGTTGTTATTTCACATCATCTAGCATATACACCATTGTTTTTTGTTGTGACAAGGGTTAATTTACAATCAACATTGACTTAACTATCATTGACACTTCACTATCACTGTATGTCACTGTGTTGAATCTAAGACATCATCCCATCATAGATTATAGACACATAGGAGGTAATTACAGTCACCTTCTTGAGTCATTGTCTTGCCAATGTTTTTTTGCAACTGTCAGCCAATTGTTAATTTCAAGGATTCATTGCAACAAATTGCAATATATATACAAGGTCAGCTAATTAAGCTTTTTCCCATATTCAATAGTGATGAAATTGTTGCACATATTCAAAACATCTTCAAATACTGAATTTTATTACTCTTCAAATCCTGGACTTCATATTAGGTCTGAAACTCTTTAAGTTATCTCAAAATGTCTTCTCCAATGTGTGTCACAACAAAAACACTATCAGATCATTGTCTTATATAATACTACTGTTATTGATATGTCACATATCTTCCCAATCCTACAAGGTATCTTGGTTTGAGGGATTCTGACATCAACATATGTAGTTGTCAAGTATTGCCCTTGTTTCTTATTAAGGTCAAGACTACCATCAATCAAAAACCTTGCAAGGCCTTTTATATGCTACTTCTATCTAATATAGATAAAAGGTTGGCAATGTGAGAAATATGAATAGTAGTCCTTTGTCTATTCATATTGTTGCATATGGAGGATGGATTTGAAAAAAATATTATATTCCCAATAATGACGCTATAGTGAAGCCAAATTAAACACAAAATTCTGCTTAATGACCTTACATATTGCAGAGTTTTAATGCTATAGAAACTATAATACATATGAATAGATGTTGAAATATTTAGATTCAAACTCCAGAATTCTGAATCAATTGTTTGAATTATTCATCTTTATAATGGTGTTGGGTCGTATATGACTAAATTGATGACCTACAAAGTGCAGAAGAATGATTGAATTGATGACCAAAAAAGTGCAGAAGAATCGTGATATAAAAGGGGTTGCAAACATATCAGTAAAACAATTATCTACAGATTTGAAATAGGTCATATGCCCTTGTGCTAACCAGAGATGACTGAAATGCTTCAAGGAGATGTAAACAATATGTTGGGGAATTTTCAAATAGTCCGCAAGATAAAAGGATCACTGGGAGGTTGGAGAAAAATGGGGGGAGATAACACTTCATTAGAATAGGAATTGTCATTCTGGGGGGTGAGGAAGAAATTTTGGAAGGAGAGGTTTTCGTATTTGAACAAGAATAAGCAGATCCTTGGCAGAGAAAAATCTCTTCCCAAGTTGACCGATGCGGATGTGGAGGAGTTCATCTAATCAGATCTCGTCTATGGCCCTCAGGTAAAGCTCATGCGAGAAGCTACCAAGATAGAAGCCACTAGGAGTTTGATCGGTGCGGTTTCAATAGCTGGGGTTTCATGGGAATATTCTCGACATGGAATCAGAGCTATATTGTCCTTCAGTGAAGGAGCTTCTTTTGGTTGGGATTTTGGGAAGGAAATTTCAAACCATACACTTTTTCTATATAATTTTGACTCCGTGGATGGCCAGCTGAAGTTTTTTGAGTGGTGGGAAAAGAAATTTGAAGGTAGATCTTGAGTTTCCCGGCAGAAACTTTGGTTTCTCACCATGCATGCTTGCAAAAGTTCATAGAATCATTTCAATGAATTGATGTTTGTTTTTATATTATTTGAAAAAAAAGATAAAAGGATCACTGGTGTAAGTTCTAAATACAAGCCAACCCAAAAGGAACTTCAAGACTTTCACGTCTTAACAACTCATCCTTTTTAATTGATTTGTAACCCCAAGAGGATCAAAATAGCTCCTCACTTCAAAATATAGAAAATATGTTGAAATTCAAGGATTAGAGTGATATTCCATAGAGATGAGGGCTTATGCTACAATTCTGGAAATGTCCTCAACTTTTCATGCAATTTCTTTTTGATCCAAACTGTCTGTGAAATGTGATACCACCAAACCTTTCATGCTTCGTAATAAAGTCCTAATGATTGCTGAAATTATATATAAAAAAAAGGTTTTCAAACAAGCCTAAATGGATTATTAACAACCCTTACTATTCGTCGAATTATATTAATCACAGAGACAAGGGTGTTGCTTAGAAATTAGGCCGCAGGGAATTATTTGAATTATACAAGGATTTCCTCTTACTAGTTTCTGTAGCCCTAGTTCTTACACACTGTTCAGCAATGAACCTATTGGTCACAGAGGAAATCATTGTATAAAAGACGATACACTTAAAGGGACAAAACTCTACTCCTTGAAATTATGAAACCAAACCAGATATTAAGAAATACACAATAAATGGACGCAGAGATAAAGAAGTTGCTTCAAAAATATTAAAGAGGTTGTTAATGGTTGAAACTTACACAGATCAAGACCCTTCCTGCTATAGATGGAAGAAGAAATTACTACACGTGCAGAGAGAGATTACCATGTTGTTGACTGATAGCTTTCCCTCGGGCCTAATAGAATAAGACCCACAACAAAAGGCCTAATCACTAAGCCAACATGAGATGAGCGGGAGATGTGTTTTGGGTGGGAAATGTGTTATTTTAACTCAATGTCTAATATTTAAATGAAAAATGAATACTCCATCCCTCCATTTTTCCAAACATCATTTTTAATATTATGCTCTCCAAATATCATTTTTAATATCATACCTATTGTTTTTTTGATGGATGGTGAGTGCACTCCTTGATTCTTTGTAATGCTAACAATTTTTTAAAAGGAAGTTTCAAAAATCAATTCAATTTCATTCTAATAAATTTATTTTAAAAACATTGATGATGAACCACATAGAAAGGTGTATACCTTAAAAAAAAATTGATTTATCTAGAATATTTTTTAAAGAAATTAATTAATTAATTATTAAAATAAAATTGTGATAAAATAGTAAATTTAGGAGAGGTTTTTTCCACCCATGGTTTTTCTCATGGTATTCCACCTTGCAAACAAGGGGGAATTAACCTGATCATAGGTCCCAATTAGACCTGATCTCATTTGGAATGGCTAATGTCACGGGTTTTAAGGATTGTTATAAGGGTTAGGGGAATAATGAGTTAGTGGTTAAGGGATTAAGGATTAGGAGCTTAGGGGTTAGGGGAATAAGGGCTTAGGAGTTAGAGGTTTAGGGTTTAGGGGTTAGGGGAATAATGAGTTAGTGGTTAAGGGGTTAGGGATTGGGGGCTTAGAGGTTAATGGGTTAGGGATTGGGAGCTTAGGGGTTAGGGGATTTATGTGCATTTAGGGTTTAAGGGAATAATGACTTAGTGTTTAAAGGATTAGGGATTCAGCTTGGGGGAAAAATGAGTTAGTGGTTAAACGGTTAGGGATTTGGGGGTTAGGGTATTTAAGCACATTTAGGGATTAGGGGAATAATGAGTTAGTGGTTAAGGGATTAGGGATTTGGGGCTTATGGGTTAGGGGATTTAGGCGTAGTTAGGGGTTAGGTGAATAATTATTTAGTGGTTAAGGGATTAGGGATTAGGGGATTAGGGGTTAGGGGATTTACCAGTTAAGAATTTGAGGGGTTTGGGGTGAGGGGTTAATGGGTTATGGGTTAAGCATTAATGGTTTAGGTGTTTAGGGGTTAAGGGGTTAGGTGTTTAGGTGTTAGTGGTTTAGGGGTTTAAGGGTACAACAAAGATAATGATTATAGGGTACAACAACACTATAAGGTTTATAGGATAATTGATATTGACAATGATAGGGTAAGCTTCAATAATGAAGTTGCTTTTGATGAGGAGGTTGGACTTTTCCAAAATTCTCATAAGTTTTGAATTACTTAGAAGCTGAAAGGGATTGAGGATTTAGGTGTCAAGCTTCAGGTAGCTGCACTTGAAGGGGGATGGAAGATTTTGAGCATGATGAGTCTCCTAGATTATTAATTTATGATCTAGATATAGGTGGTCCAGGTCATGGTGACAATACTGACTTCCGAACGTTCTGTAGAAGATCCATAGAGTTTGCAGAGCTTGTCAGGCTGGGAAGCTACATTGAATACCATTTTATGAAGGAAAAACTTGGAGAGCATAGAGGGTCCTTCAGTTGGTACTTTCAGACATATGTGGACCAATGAACATGACATCAACCACTGGTGCTAGGTACTTCCATCCGTTTGTTGATTATTTTAGTAGAAAAATGTGGGTATATTTTCTATAATTAAAATATGATGTGTTTAATGAATTTCAAAATTTCAAAGCATTAATAGAGAAACAATTAGGTTGTCATATTGCCTCTCTTAGATATGATACTAGTGGGAAATTATACTTAAAATATTTCAATAAATTTTGTGCTAAACATGGGATACAAAGACAATATACTACACCTTACACTCCACAACAAAATGTATTGGTTGAGAGGAAGAATTGTACTATCACAAAGATGGCCAGGTGTAAGTTGTAGAGGAAGTCTATTCCAAATAGATTTTGAGTTGAGGAAATGTTCACAATAGTATACCTATTGAATATATCACCCAAGATGGCGATGAAGTAGAAGGTGACAAAGAACCATGGTTTGGAAGAAATTCCAATTAAGTCCTCTTAAATTTTTTGGTTTTATTTCCTACACTTGGATTCTAGCTAACAAGATAACCAAATTAGATCCAAAGAGAAAAGATAATGATTATATGGTACAAAAACACTATAAGGTTTAGAGGTTGATTGATATTGACACTGATAGGGTAAGATTCAATAGTGAAGTTGTTTTTTATGAGGAGGTTGGACCTTTCCAAACTTCTCCTAAGTTTTGAATTACTTAGACGCTGGAAGGGGTTGAGGATTCAGGTGTCAAGCTTCAGGTAGCTAAACTTGAAGGGGGGTGGAATATTTTGAGCATGATGAGTCTCCTAGATTAGTAATTTATGATCTAGATATAGGTGGTCTAGGTCATGGTGAAAATAATGACTTTCGAACATTCTGTAGAGATTTTGCAGAGCTTGTCAGGCAGGGAAGCTACATTGAATACCATTTTATGAAGGACAAGCTTGGAGAGCATAGAGGGTCCTTCAGTTGGTACTTTTAGACATATTTTGACCAATGAACATGAAATAAACCACTGGTGCTAGGTAATTCCTTCCGTTTGTTGATTATTTCAGTAGAAAAATATGGCTATATTTTCTATAATTAAAATATGATTTGTTTAATGAATTTCAAAATTTCAAAGCATTAATAGGGAAACAATTAGGTTTTCATATTGCCTCTCTTAGATACGATATTGGTGGGGAATTCTATTGAAAAGGTTTCAATAAATTTTGTGCTAAACATGGGATCCAAAGACAATATACTACACCTTACACTCCACAACAAAATGTATTGGTTGAGAGGCAAACTGAGGCATTAAATCGAGGGCTAGGTGTAAATAACATGGTGTTTCATTCCAAACAGTTTTTGTTTGTGAAATGTTCACAATAGTATACCTATTGAATATATCTCCCATGATGGCTATGAAGTAGAAGGTCACAAAGAACCATGGTTTGGAAAAAATTCCAAGTAAGTCATCTTAAATTTTTTGGTTCTATTTCCTACACTTGGATTCTAGATAAGCAGATAACCAAATTAGATCCAAAGAGAAAAGATAATGATTATAGGGTACAAAAACACTATAAGGTTTATAGGCTTATTGATATTGACACTGATAGGGTAAGCTTCAATAGTGAAGTTGTTTTTTATGAGGAGGTTGGACCTTTCCAAACTTCTCCTAAATTTTGAATTACTTAGAAGCTGGAATGGGTTGAGGATTTAGATGTCAAGCTTCAGGTAGCTACACTTGAAAGGGGGTGGAAGATTTTGAGCAAAATTACGTGTCTCATAGATGAGTAATTTATGATCTAGATATAAGTGGTCTAGGTCATGGTGACAATAGTGACTTCCGAACATTTTGTAGAAGATCCACAGTGTTTTCAGAGCTTGTCAGGCAGGGAAGCTACATTGAATATTATTTTATGAAGGAAAATAATGGAGAGCGTAAAGGGTCCTTCAGTTGGTAATTTTAGACATATGTGGACCAATGAACATGACATACCCCACTTGTGCTAGGTACTTCCTTCCGTTTGTTGATTATTTCAGTAGAAAAATGTGGGTATATTTTCCATAGTTAAAATATTATGTGTTTAATTAATTTCAAAAGTTCAAAGCATTAATAGAGAAAGAGTTAGGTTGTCATATAGCATCCCTTAGATATGATACTGGTGGGGAATTCTACTTAAAATATTTCAATAATTTTTTTGCTAAACATGGGATCCAAAGACAATATACTACACCTTCACTCCAAAACAAAATGTATTGGTTGAGAGGAAAAAATATACTATCACAAAGATGGCTATGTTTAAGTTGCAGAGGAAGTCTATTCCAAATAGGTTTTGAGCTAAGGCAATGTTAAAAATAGTATACATATTGAATAGATCTCCCATAATGGCGATGAAGTAGAAGGTCACAAAGAACCATGGTTTGGAAGAAAGTCCAAGTAAGTCATCTTAAAGTTTTTGGTTCTATTGCCTACACTTGGATTCTAACTAACAAGATAACCAAATTAGATCCAAAGAGCAAAGCTAAATATTATATGGTACAAAAATAGTATAATGTTTATGGGTTGATTGATATTGACACTGATAGGGTAAGCTTCAATGATGAAGTTGTTGTTGATGAGGAGGTTGGACCTTTCCAAACTTCTCCTAAGTTTTGAATTACTTAGAAGCCAAGTGAAAACGTGTGTTAGGGAGTGTTATGCATGTTATGAAGTAGCAGGTCATGTCTAAATTTTCTAAGTATAGAGTGCCAATGCATGTTGAGGAGTGCTAAGGAGTACTAGGACAACACAAGGGAATACTAGGTAAAAATACATGGAAGTGAATGAATATGAGGGTATGTAGGGAGTGGCAACAAGTGATAGTTGTCATGCCAAGGAGGGAGTGAGAAGGTATTCTAAGCAATCACACACCTTATTGACCACTCAATTCTTACAATTCTCACACCATATCAAAAAAACATAAAAATTCCATTCTTAAAATCTATTGTGTAGTTTCCTAATGTCATTCAAGTAGAATCTCTCAATTAATTATGTCAGTAATGGTGAGATCATTTTTTTATTCTCTTAAAGGAAATCTTTCTAGACATGCACCCCATCAAACATAAATCATCGAGTCAAAAAGAATGGAAATGGATGAATAAGAGGGTTTTTTGGGGGTGTAAGCGAGTGTCAGGAATGACAAGGGGGGAGTGACAAGGAATACTAGGGAATGCTATGTCATTTCAAGAAGTGTCAGGGTGTGCTAATATGTTCTAGATAGTGCCAATTCATGTCAGGCATGCCAAGACATGCCATGTGTTAAGGAGGGAGTGAAAAGGAATGTTAGGAAATTCCAAGGCATGATAGAGTGCTAGGAAAGCATGCCAAGTTGTGCCAAGTTCCAGGGTGTGCCAATGTGTGCCAAGGACTATTAGGGAGTGCTAGAGAAACACAAGGTAGCACTATGTCACAATGCATGGAAATGAATGAATAATAGTGTGTGACAAGGATTTCAATGAGTTCCATATGTGATAAGGAGGATTGAAAAGGCATGCTTGGAAGTGATAAGGAATGATAGAGTGTTAGGGTGGGATGCAGCCAAGATGTGCCAACGCATGCAAGGAAGTGTTAACTAAGAGTGCCTGGGAAACATAAGGGAACACTACGTCAAAATGCATGGAAATGAACAAATAAGAGTTTGGGATTGGAAGTGTCAGTGACTTCCAGGTGTGCTAAAGAGGGATTGACAATGTATGTTAGGTAGTATTAAGGAATGATAGAGGCTAGGGAGTCATGCCAAGATGTCCTAGGTGTTAGGGTGTACCAACACGTGCCAAGGAGTGTTAAGAAATGGTATGGAAACACAAGGGAGCATTTGGTAAAAATGCATGAAAATGAATGAATACGAGTTTGTGACTGGGATTTTCAATGAGCTCTAGGTGTGCTAAGGAGAGAGTGAAAAGGTATTCTAGGTAGTGCAAATGAATGCTAGAGTGCTAGGGTGGCATGCCAAGATGTGTCAGGTGTTAGGGTGTGCCAAGGCATGATAAGGAGTGTTAGGGAGTGTCAGGTAAACATAAGGAAGCACTAGATCAAAATGCATGGAAATGAATGAATAAGAGCGTGTGATATGGAGTGTCAATGAGTTATAGATGTGTTAAGGAGGTAGTGACAAGGTTATATTCTAGGAAATTCCAAGGTATGTTAAACTACCAAGGTGTGCAAGGAAGTGCGACAGTGTGTTCGGGAGTGTAAAATCATGTCAAGGAATGTAGGGGATGCTAACACATGCCACACAATTCCAAGGCATTTAATACATATCAGGTGTTAGGGCATGTCAAGATGTAAACTATGTTTCTTAGTTGTTTTACGACCATAGTTGTATGTGATGAGCCTTGTCTTGGTAACTTGTTAATTGGGATCAATTGAGATTGGACATGAGTAGTCTAATATGAGTTACATGTATTTCTTAGGTGAACAAGGCATATGTTGAATTTCCACAACACATGAGAATTTGTGTTTGGGCTTAGTATCTTTGATGCAAACAAACTCAAGTGACACAACACATGAAATTTTCACAATGAAATCTACATACATCAGGGAATCAATTAGTGCACATGAAAATTTTAACCTTTTCAAACCTTTCTTCGTTAAATTGCAAATTGTAATAGAATAGGCTAGAGCTCTCGTACCAGGGATGATGGCCCCTTACAGTCACACTAATACAATGAATACAACTAGGGCTTGGTGTTATTCCTTTTAAAACCAATATACCTTGAACAAGACAACACTTGACCCAATTTTTGATGCTGGATACACATAGCCCTTTCAATCCACATGTCTTGAACACATCTGGCAGGTCCTCTTTCCTCCCATTATGAAACTCCTCAATCTGCCTCTATCAATGAACTAAACTCCTTTATGTTATTGAAATTGGCTCAAAAAAAATTTCCCTCTATATACCTCTTTTTTCCTTTAAGGTTTGCAACACTTAAAGCTCTTGATTAGCTGTTCACAACTCTGTTGTGAAAAACTCTTTGGTATACCCACTTTTTCCATACTACTACTCCAAGATGACAAGTATAGGGATATGGAGGTTTCCCTTCTTCTCAATGAAACAATACTCTACAATACATTGAACTAGGGCTAGTTGGCTAGCCCACTTCACTGCCACTTTATTCCTTAAAATTTTGCACGTCCTTATTCCCAATACACCTACCCTTCTACTAGTCTTGTTTTCCTTCACAAGTACAGGACTTAGAGCTCTTCTTTGAGATTCACCTATCAACCCTCCAATTTTACTTAGACTACCATTAATTTTCCCAACCATAATAAATTGTTTTACTGATCTAGTGCCTACAACACTACCCTCATCTAGGGCTCTTCAAATATGCCACCTAATAGTGATTTGAGTCCTCTCAAAATTACTATTCTTATTTACCAATTTCTTGTTTTCCAATCTATGAACAAATCTAAACTACTCATCTAGTATCATCCTTATAAAATTTTGCAGATGACTGAACTAGGGTCACAAATAATCCATTAATAGTCCATTCACTAAATGTTTATAGGTTGCCTCAGATCTTTGTCCAAAAATCTATGGACAGTCCAAAAAAATCGACTCCTCTTCATGTCAATCCATTCCTCATATGGCACATTTATTCTGCTCCATCTTCTACTTAGGTTCCACCTTCCTTTGGATTTTCTATCTCCGCACATACTTATGCAAACCATCTTCCAAATATGGGGTATATATTTTAGAAATAAACCTCTCTCTAAGGGTCACAACCCCTCTTCTTCTATGCAGATTTGTCACAGTATTAATGACATACCTTATGGATTGAACATGCTAGGAAACCTCCCTAAATAGGGAATTATACTTCTATTCTAATTTCTTTAGAACAAACCATGTCCACCCATAGAAAAAAATAAAACTCTTTCCTCCATAAGAGACTCGGCCTAGCTCATATAGATCCATAAATTTTGGTCATTACTTTGACTTAATCTTGACCTGAAATTTAGATCTCTACAAACCTCAAACTACGGTTACTTCAGTCAATATTACATTTGTGACTACTTCTGTTCTGGCCCTACATTATAGTGAATACCCTCCTCCATTTTTGTTGGTATATATCACAGACCTCGCAACCTAGTAACCAGCACAAGGTAGGGTCTCAACCCTCTCTACTATTTCAAAATTTGATGCGGACTTCACATAGAAACACCACTGAAATCACATGCCCAAATTCTCATGATTCGCCTCTCTTGATATTTATCTTCCCTAAGAGAACCAACAATATGGCATCCTACTTCCTATCTCGAACCCATTAAGGTATGTGGCATTCTTGTGAACCCTCACATGATGATCTTACTCTTGGTGGATGATCATGTCCTCCCTTTAGCAAAGCTTACTCGTACCTCTAACTAGACCTACTTTAGGACTACATATCTCCTAGCCTACTTGATAAAATGAGCTCATTCTCACTTGATGTTCTTGCCTTCATACTAAGGCCTCCTTAAATAGATTTTCCTAGCTAGGCCTCTTAAGAACATTCTAGAACTTACAAATTTTATATACTTAGATCTTAGGAAATATTATTTTTATGTTTAATTTTATTTAATATTTTAAACCTCATCTTGGGTCCAAAGCCCCTTCACTTGGGTTATTTTCCCACAAAAAATTTTGTGGTCAAAATCACACAAACCCATCTCACTAGGATTTTGGAGTACTTCCCAAGCTACATAATTTAAGAACATAGTCTAGTTGTAGTAATCGTAACTTGGTCAAGCTCCTATAGTCAAGTGAGGACTTGGTTGGGTTCCCAAGTTGAAAATTAAGTAAGGGTAGTTTTGAGGGCATGATAACTAGGAAGGGTTAGGGAATTCCAAGAATGAAAAGGCGTGCTAGCACATGCTGGAAAATGTCAATTCATGTTGAGGAGTGTTGAGGAGTGTTGAGGTATCACAAGGGAGAACTAGGTCAAAATGCATGCAAATGAACAAATAAGAGTGTGTTCTGAGGAGTCTCAGTGAATTCAAGTGTTCCAAGGATGAAGTGTGTTGGAAAAAGTTCATAATAGGATTTGTAAGAGGCTAGCCTACGATTGCGATAAGGGGATTTTTTAGAATCATGTATTTCATAGTATCACAAGGTGACTGATCACTAATTAGATTATTGTTAATATACTGAAAATAATATTCTATGGCTATCATTTATTTTCTAAGAAGAAAGGGAGACCCTGACTGTCAAAGAGCATCAAATGAATCAATTTTCCTTATAGTTCAGTGGAAAGGAGAAAAATTGTTGCTGACAAGGTGTGATGGGGATCAAAGTTTATTTTTGCCCTCGTTCCATTTCATTTAATTCACCCTCTTTTCCCCCCTCATTTCCTCCATATTCTCCCATGCTCTAAAACCCATTCCCTACCATGTTTATCTTCCATTTCATCTTCCATTTTGAAATACACATTACCTTACCTTTGTTCCACCTTTCCGGTTTACCCTTCCACCTTTACCATTTCATTACTTTTTATTCCCTGATCGCAATAAAAGTGGGGCCCTCATTACATTTCGCAGAATTTATGTATTTGTCATTGGAACTAAACTTTAAATAATGCGATCACCGATTTGCGATATCACATCGCATTGTTTTACCTTGTGAGCGCATGCAACCTATTTTATTTAGTTTGTGATGTGGTAATTCGATCGCACCTCAACATCTCCACCCCATTACACATCTTTTGCAATACATTTTTATAGCATATAAAATGTCATAACACTGACCACTTAAAAAACTTCTGCCAATTCATAACACTCTGCCAATTGCCAATGGGCCCCTCTTCCTCGCACTTCGCAAATTTAAGGAGTTAACCCTGTAGCTTATAAATAAAACTTATAAATTTCAATGTGTGCATGTGATCTAGTCCCACTTCTTCCCTACCACGTCACTCATCTCCTCCCCTGTGCATCACACTTTGTAGATTTTAGATTTTACATATTCTGCGCTTATAACTAAACGCTACAAATTGCGATGTGCACTGCGGTCCTGTCCCACTTACCCTCCACATCATTTACCCTCCATGTCATCTCCCCATCGCATTGCATCGCCGATCGTATCCTTTATAAACTAATTAATTTTAAATGTTTCAAAGTGCAAGGATGCAATGCCGCTTCATAACTAAATTCTACAGAATTTCAAGTCTGGGTGAATGAGTTGTCACTATGTTTTGTGTGTATAACAGGTCAATTAGGGACTACGAGGTTTATAGCTCCTTTCATGAATAAATAGGCCAAAAGACTCGGAAATAAGCAAATGCTTTCCACTTCATCATGCTATCTTCATCTTTAAATCCAACAACCTACGTTTCATTCTGACCCCCCTTTACCATCCTTACTTTATCCTTGCAGGGGGGTTCGAAATGAATGGTTTTCAAGAAAGGGACCCCCTTATGTGTCACTCCCTCATGAATTTGCACCCCCCCCTTTCTATTACCACTTACCACTTCATAAGGGTCCTATTTTCTCCTACAAAACCATTTTCCCTAAATGAAAAACCATTTTTTTGCTAGTTTTACCAGTCTGTTTTTGAGGGAGAGTCCGGGAAAATGGGAACGAATTTTGACAAACCAAGAGAGTTTTTTATTCAGAATAGGCCAAAGAAAAAAATCCTCTCCTATATTTTTCATGGGTGTCTTCAGTTGGGATAATAAAAATCCATCTCTCAGCCCTATTTTTCAGATTTCCATTTTTTCTGTGTTGGTCATGATTTTGCGGTGACTGTTGTGGAGAGCTGGAGATGAATTTTGAAAATTTGAGAGAGGTTTTTTACTAGAACAGAGAAAATAATGATAAAATCTCTCATATTTTTGATAGGTGTCACCGTTTGGGACAAAAATATGTCTGATTTGACCCCTATTTTTAGCAATTTCGCCCATTTTTCACAGCATGATAAACATCCCAAGATTTTTAGGAATCTGTTTTTTGATGACGGTTCTTAGATGTGAACAAGGATAATATATTTTGGAAACCATTTTCCATAAAAATATTTCCAGAAAATATGAAATTAGGACAACAAAGCAATCAATGCCGCACTGGAGTTAATGATCCAGCCAAGGCAGTGCAAGAAAGGTTGGGCTAGACATCAATTTTGTTTCACTTTGTCTTTTCAGAATTTTAAAAGCCCAATTGCATTCACCTTATAATTCATGAAGGGTCATCAAAGTTAATACAACCAACAGTGGCTGAAAAATTCACCTCATCATAGCCTTGCATGGCCATACTTGTCTATTTTCTACTTGAATTGTAATCAATGAAATTTTTCTAGGGTAGATTAGGGAAAACTGACTTAGTTTTTAGTTAAATACCACTAGAATTCTCATTATAAAAGGTTGGATATTTTAGCACCTATATTGTAAGAACTACTATTGAAGCACTTTAATTTTGGGAGCTGGACATCAATAATCAAAGACTTTTTACAGGATTCTTGAGTTGTGTCAAAATGGTGATGTGTTTCATCTTTGTTTAAATGTCTCCATTGTTTTCTCTATTGTGTATCTGCTCATCTAATTGTAAATCAAAAATTTTAGATTAACATTCATTGTCAGAGCGCCTTAATTCTATCTTCATTTACAATCTGAATGTTCTCTATTGAAGTCTAATTAAAGAATTTTTAATTTCTATTTAGTCACTATGGAACCTTACTGTTTCTTTCACCTCATAATTCATACAGCTCTTAAAATCCATTTAGCACAGTTATCTTGCCTTGTCATTTTCTCTTTATTTTTATGTGCCATTCCAGCCTTTGACTCCTTCACCCAATGGAATAGCTTCTGCAGCCCTATATGTCCAACCAAACAATAAATCAAACAAACAACCCCCATCACTCTAACTAGTCTAATATTAGTACGTATAACCAACAAGTTAAATCGATTTAAATCATAAAACAGAGAGAGCCCTCTCTGGGTCTAAGAAGGCTAGGTCCTGGACTCCAAAGCAGTTTGATGTTGTGCTTTATAGTTTAGTTTTGCTAATATTCTAAATTATAGAGTGCAAACAGGCTTGACAAAGAAATTTTAAACAAAGGGAGACTTTGTGTTGAGAACAACAGGATTTTTCCTTTTTCTATTATTTTTATATGACATGTGGCACACTTCGGCCAAATGCCCATGTTTTAAACCATTTTAGACAATTCAATATTGTACATTATTATGTATAAGTTTTGGGGAACTTGACTTGTGTTGACCTATATCTTGTGTGTCTTGTGTATCCTATGGTTCTTGCAAACTTTTAGTTAATGCTCTACTATTTATATGAACTAGACATACATGTGAAATATTTCCTATGTAAGCTAGGTTTCTTAGTTGTTTTATGGCCATGACTAGATGTGATCCTTGTATTGGTAAGTTCTTAAGTGGGAAAATTTTAGCTTGGACATGACTGGCCTAAGATGAGGTATAGGAAGTTCTTAGGTCAACAAGGCACAATCTACTTTTAGTAGGTGCAATTGATTAAGTTGTTAGGGTTAAAGAAGACCAATGTCACATGAGCTGGAGTCGCTAAGGACTTGATTGGGTTCCCAAGTCATGAAAAAATGTAAGGATATTTTGAGGGTATGAGTGCCAAGGCATGCTAGGGATTGCTAACATGTGCTAGATAGTTCAAAGACATGTAAAATATTCTAATATGTGTCAAGTGCTAAGGCATGCCAATATTTTCAATGGTGTGACAATACATGCCAGGGACTATCAAGGAAACAAAAAGGAGAAACAAGTTAAAATACAAGGAACTGAACACATCGTAGGGTTAATATGTCATCAATTTACATTTTCCAAGAGGGGAATGCTATGCACACCAACACTAGGTGGAAATGAGTGTCAAGTGCCAAGTGTTAGTGCATTGTAAGTGCCAAATCATCCTCTGTTACTTCTCTTCTACTTTCCAATAACTGGTCTCAAATAACTTTAATATTAAACCATTCCAAAGCATATTGAGGCATCTTAATGAATGATATGCATGATAATGATCATGGCCTCTTTAGGATTACATGTCTCTTTTCCCCCTTATCAAATTATATCCTTCTCACTTCATGTTATTTCCTTCATCCTAAGGACTCCTTAAATAGTTTTTCCTAGACCTCTTAGGAATCATATAGAACTTACGAGTTTTATCCACTTAGACATTAGGAAATATTAATTTTCCTTTTTAATTTTCTTTTGGATTTTAAACCCTGTCTTGAGTCCAAAATCCCTTTTCTTTGCTTCTATTCCCACAAAGCCTTTTGTGACCAATCTCACACAAAGCCATATCACTAGGCTTGTGGAGTACCTCCCAAGCTACTAAATTCAACAATATAGTCTAGTTGTAGTAACTATAACTTGGTCAAGCTCTTGTAGTCAAGCGAGGGCTTGGTTGGGTTCCCAAGTCAAAAATTAAGTAAGGGTAGTTGTGAGGGCATGATAGCTAGGGAGGGTCAATGCATGCAAAGGAATGAAAAGGAATGCTAACACATGTCGAGAAATTTCAATGCATGTTGAACTAGAGGGTTATGGAGTGTTGGGGCATATCAAGGGATAACTAGGTCAAAATACATGGAGAGTGTTAGTCATCAGTAATTTTTGTTGATTCTGAAGATGACTAAGTAATGGTCCTAGATTTCTAAAAACAATATTTGTGAAATATTGTGAGTTTTATAAATCTCATTGCCTTCATTATCCTAAGCCAAACTGTTTCACTAAATTTCTCCTTCTTTTCCTTCTAAATTTCACCTCACTACTCCAAAAAGACTTCATTTCTAGGCCTACTGATCTCATTTTCACTCCCTACCCACACTCATTCACTCCCTTTTTTCCCTATAAAAAAACCCATTTTTCCCTTTCCTAAACCCTCATGAAGCACACCCCTATTCCTCATTTCCCTTTACATGTATTAAACAATGTAAAAGTCCACTTTTACATTGTTTAAAACCCAAACTTAAGCCTATCGGGTCTACTTATTTTATATAAAAAACTTTTTTTTTTGTATTATAAACCCGCCCTTATAAAATACAGGCCTAAGCCCCCTTGCACCCATAAGACCCCGACCTTCGCCTATCCCTAAGCCTCTTCCATATATAAAATTATCCTCAGCCCTTTCATTTCATAAACCCCCGTAAACCTTACAAAAGGGCTCCTTAACCCTTTAAATTATTAAAATATGGACCCCGCCTCTCATTATGCCCATCGCCCTTTTAAACTTATAAATTAACATATATTTCTGTTAATTTATTAAGGCCCTAGGCCCATCCTCCACTTAACCCCACCATCCAATTAATGAACGCCACTTGTCCTCCACTTCCGCTGGTCTGATCACTTTCTTGCCACCTCCAGAATGTGCGATAGTCATTGATCTCCTTCCTGAAGATCCAACGGCCCACATCATATATCGCAAATAAAGTGGCGTTGGGATAACCATATTCCGACCCACACAAAATAAGCAATTTTCCACTACCATGCATCGCATGCCTCCCCCCAAAAACTACTTACTGCCCTTTCTCCATGCGATAAACCACTTCCGCTTTTCAAAAACGCTTGCCCTCCGCGCCAAAATTCAAAACTTCCCACCTCCATTCAAATTTCTACTGGTCCCACCTTTGAAACCTTGCCTCTTGCGCCATCTCCTCCTCTGTAAACACCCTTCAACAACCAAAAACGACATAAAATGTAGTCATACGCCCTCCCTATAGGTTTAAATTAATAATTTTTTTTTTATATGTAGGTTTAATTTCAGAATGCCTAAGAGGCATTCCGATGGACAAAAACAACCAAATCGACCTCTAGGTGATGATCCAGGAGGTTAATTCAAATCAGTGATGGTCATAGGTCTTGCCTCAGCACGAACCATCAACGAAAAATGATCATCGATGGCCAAAAAACTCTCCTGCCATGAAATAAAGCCTCCCCTGCACATAGAAGACAAATACAATCAAAGGAAATAGTGAAGAGAATGAGTTTGAAAGATTAAAGGCCTAATTACTAATCAAAAGATAAAATAGAGGATTAGCTAGTCAAAGTAGAAGTTAAAGAATAAAAGGTAGACTGTTAACAGTTTAGAGATAAAATAGAATCATATTAGCCCAAAGCAGATTCGAATTAACTGCACCTACAGGAAATTACTCTTTTCAAAGATATTTCTTCCACCTAATGCTTTGTTTCCTTCAATAAAGAGTTAAACAGTTATTGAAACTAGTCAGAGATATTTTCTATCTGCCAAACGATTATTGTAAAAATTATTAATAGGCCTTAAAGTCAAACATTTCACCTATATTCCCTCATAAGTTAAGATAAGAGTTATTATTCAGAGAAATATCTTCAGATATTCCTGCCTTGAGCCTTGCATGGTCTTCAAGGTAAATAATTCATTAACGTTGTAATAAATGACACCCAAACCCTAAGACTTAGCTTCACTTCCTCATTTGCAAATAAATATTGCATTTGAGCTCATTATCTTGTTGCCATTTGATGACTCTTTGAAGTAATACATAGTCTCTTGGAAGTTGAAAAGAAATTGATGTCTTAGAACTTATGAACGCCCTTATTCGTTTGTTGATGGAGGGGGATTACTTGTAGGATCCTTGAGCTTGGTTGATGGTGAAGTGCTTATATTCTGTTATTGTTATTTCCTATTTCATTATGTTTCCATTTTTCTATGTTGCAGTAGAAAAAAGGATTTAGACTAAGAAATGTTTCAAAAAGCACCTTAGTTTTGTTTGTTCTTCACTGCCTTAATGTTTTCCTCTGCTAGGAAATTTTAGAGAATTATTAATTTCTCTCTAGACCCCCTAATATTGTTTATTACATGAATACTTTAATACAGTAGGTATCAAGCATGATTTATGGCTAGCCCTGCTAATTTGATGTCACTAAAACATTGTTTTTGAAGTCTCTCTCTAAAGTACGATTACTTAGGTTTGCCAAAGAGGTTTTGTTTCAATCATACCCTTCTTACTTGCTTAAATAATTGTTTTAGATATCTTCATAGCTATAATAAAAGGTGTTTAGGCATTCCCTCTTCTCTAATTATAGTTATATGTGTGTCTTAAATGTTTTATGTCCTTGAAGGTGAAATCACTAGAAGTTAAATGAGTTTCTCACCTTCTATATTTAATTGGAATGTTTGCCTTGAATAATTATATGCTTAAGTTGAATCAAAGAATTTATGGTTTTCCTTGCCTATTGATTTCCTCTTTATGCTTATGATATTTAAGTATCTTTTGTTAAAGGTACATGATAAAGGATTCTTAATTTCCATTTGTACTACTTTTATTCTCACAATTGATTTCCATCTCACTGCCCTTAAAAAACTTTAAAGATCCATTAATCAAGTTAGATTTTCCCTGTGATGCTCCTCGATCTAGTGATGAAATTTTCATGAATTTTATAGACTCCATTGCCCAATGACTTGATGATTTCCTCATTCTATCTACTCTTCTAGATCATCTTACCCAACCAAAACAAACATCAAACTTTGCACTTAACAACTAGCCTAAAATTAACTATCTAAAGAAAACAATTTCACATCCTTTGCAAAAAAATAGAGAGAGCCCTTTGTGAGTCCAGGAAGGCTAGGTCCTAGGACTCCAAAGACTGGTCTAATGTTACCCTATGCATTTGGTCTACCAATCTGCTAAATCATGGGACCCTAACATAATGGTGATCACGGTGGGACCATTTTGAGTAAGTCACAACCTAAAACATTATGCATCCTATGATTTACAGCCACCCCTCCACCATTACTAACATAATGGTGATTATGATGGAAATTATGAGTCAGTGACAATACAAGTATCCCTTAGGACTTCAGAAACTCTTATCAAATCATAAATAAACTCAAAAAACCCCAAAAACATTCCTAGATTGGTTTTTTATCAATTATTGGTGGTGGACCATACACATATATCTTCAAAAAAACCAAAAATATCCACCTGCCAACTCCACTAGCCTCCGTTAGGCCTATCACTTCACTAATTCTCATTAGAATTTCTTAGGATTGTGTCAATTCAGCCCTGAGAAGTATAGAAGCCTAGTCCCATAATGTATAATTTTACTAAGCATTAAGAGAGGTCAACCTTTTGAAAACAGTCCTAAAACATTCAAACTCTCTAAATTTTGACTTTGAAATCTGGCTTCACAAAGGATCAATACCAAATCTCATCCAGACCCAAATCTTCCTACTATAGTTGATGATCCAGAAAATATTTTGTGGAAAACTTCTAGAGCTATAAATTTAACTACTATTAGGACCATTCCAAGAGCAAGAATTGTCTCTGAACACCTTACAGCCTTGCAAGATCCTCAGTTTGACTTGCACCATTCAAAGAACCTATTTAGAACCAAGTCACACAATGATATTGACCAGACTGAGCTTGAGCCCATAGATTTGCAACAGATTTCTAGTAAATAAGCCTCTCCTTCCACTCCTCCTAATTTTAAGCTTCTCCATCACTTTAGCTCTTTCCATAACAAATCTGCTCAAAATCAGTTTGTTGGTCCAAGTAATTCCACCACACTCATCCACACATCCACTGTTCAAAACACTCCATTCCATCTCACATTCCCTCTCACAAACCCACCTGTTGTAAATATTCCATTTTCTCCCATCATGGTAGCATGTTATTCCCCACTAGTGTTACCACAACCTCTGGTTCCTTTTCCAAATGATTATCAATCCAGAATTCCCCGCTTCACTAGAGCTAAATCTACTACTACCCAACAGCATGTAGATAAAATGAATGATGCCTTTGATTACATGGAAATAGAATAATATACCATTAAGATGAGTATTTTTCCCAAAGCTTAAGAGGAGAAGCCAAGTGTTGACCCAAGCTGCCCTAGTACTTCTCTAATGGCCCTAAAAAATCTGTTCAAAATAACATTACTAATAAAACTAAGCAAATCAGAATTGTTGAAAAGACTATGTGTGACAAAACAGATGTAAATATGTCAAAGACAATAGCACCTTTCAGCTTTGAGGGAGAAATTTCCAAGATCAAAATTAGCATACCCCTTGTTGAACTAGTAACCCAGGATGTATATAAAAATCAAGTCTTGAAAGCTTTGAATATAGCAAATGATACTGATACTTTAAACTTGACAGATGATAAACTAGAATTATTGTTTGGTCCTAAAGTAGAAGGAAAATACCAAGAAGGATTTGTCCCTCCATTCTATGTTAGCTTGAACATACATGATAAAATCTTGCACAATTCCATGCTAGACTCTGGTGCCTCCCACAACCTCGTGCCAAAAGTGGTGATGGAGAGATTAGGAATAGAAATTACTAAACCTTACAAATACTTGTATTCTTTTTATTTGAGAAGATTCAAATGTTTGGATCTAATCAAGGATTTATGTGTCATCCTGGCACAAATTCCTGCTAACGGTCTAGTTATGGACATAGTAGTTGCTGACATTCCCCCAAAGTATGGCATGCTTTTATCCAGATCATGGGGAGCCAAACTTCAAGGGAGCCTTCAAATGGACATGTCTTATGCTACCATCCCAATCTTTAACCAAAGAAGGAGATTATATAGGGAATCTCATATGAAATATATGGTAAGCAACCTAGATAGGCCAAACAACACTCCTGTTTATTCCATCCATTCCGACCTTGACTCATTTATCTTTTACAATAAATATGAAATCAACATACAAGAAAATGAAAATGAGAAAGAGTTAAACCCATTAGAACAGTCAAACCTGTCCTCAAATGAAGATCATAACAACTCAAACTTTAGCAGCCTTGAACATCAAAATGATAGTGAGTATGAGATAGAAACACTTTGGAGCATGAGCTTTGATGGCTCTTGTGGCAATGCTGGTTCTGAAGCTGGTGTATGGATACATAATACAAATAAAGGAAATTCCTACAAACTTGATTTCCAATGCACTAATAACATTGCAAAATATGAAGCTCTCCTCCTTGGTTTACATTTTCTTAAAAACATATGAGCCAAGAAAATATCATTCCAAGGAGATTCAGAGCTGATTATTAGGCAAATAAAAGGGGATTACTAAACCAAAAACCCAAGATTAAGAGAATATAGGAATGCTACCCTAGATATCTTGAAAAAAATTGAAAAATATGAACTCACTTTCATCCCTAGAGCTCAGAATAACCTTGCAAATAAGCTTGCCTTTGCTACCAGAAATTTCCAAATACCCCTTGTAAATGAAAAATTCACTGTTAGAGTAAAAAATCAGCCTACAGTTCCTCACAATGAAAACTATTGGCAAGTGTTTGAGGGTGATAAGCACATTGATGACTTTCTGCAATCTAAAAATGATTTTTCTATACCAACACCTATCTCAAGGCATGAAGAAGATTGTTTTGTTGAAAAACAAGCCCACAAAACATAGTTGTCCTCTACTGCTGATATAAACCAATTTGAACATCTTTATAAAGCAGAATTACTTGACAATATATACGAAAAGGACCTTGAGGTTTTACAATGAAAAAATGATTCAATACCAAGGGGCCTTACACCATTAGAAGAGATTTTTGATTTCAATGATGTAGCTAAAAAACCAAAGATGGAGCCTACAGAAACTAATGTAGAAGAACATAACATAGACAACATGAATGAACCCAAAATGATCAAGATATCTAGCACTCTTCCCCATCACATAAAACAGGAATATATTGAACTTTTCAAATATTTTTGAGATGTATTTGCATGGGGGTACAAATATCTGAAATGATATGATACCGGCATTATTTAACACAAAATTACTCTTAAGGAAAATCAGAAACCTTTCAAACAAAAACTAAGAAGGGTAAACCCTGTTTTATTACCTTTATTTGAGAAAGAGATCAAAAAGATGTATGATGTTGAGATCATATTTCCCCTTAGATAATCATAGTGGGTTTCCAACCTTGTGTCAGTTAGGAAGAAGACTGGGGAAATTAGATTTTGCATTAACTTTAGAAATCTGAACAAAGCATCCCTAAAAGATAATTATCCCTTGCCTAAGATGTATCACATACTCCAAAAGGTGCTTGCATCTAAGACAATATCATTGTTGGATGGTTTTTTAGGCTACAACCAAGTGTTAGTACTCCCAAGTGATCAACACAAAACTGCCTTCACCACACCTTGGGGTACATTCATGTATGTTAAAATGCCATTTGGTTTCATGAATGCAGGGGCCACATTCCAAAGGGCCATGGACATAGATTTTTCAGAAGATATAGGCTACTTTATAATCATTTACCTTTATAACATCAATTTTTACGCCAAAACTAACAAAGAGCACCTGGTCCATTTGAGAAATTTTTTTGAGAAATGTAGAAAATATGGCTTACCTTTGATTCCCAAGAAAACACTCTTTGGTCTCTAGGAAGGAAAACTCCTAGGCCACATAATCGCTGAAGAAGGAATCAAAGTAGACCCCAAAATTATTGAAGGCATATTGAAAATCAACCATCCTAGAAACATTAAGGAGTTGCAATCTTTCAATGGGAAAATAAACTTTTTAAGAAGGTTCATCCCCAACCTTGCTGAACTTCTGAGAAATATCACAAAAATGCTCAAAAAGGAGACAAGAGTTAAATGGATCTTAAAAGCCAAACAATCATTTGAAATAGTGAAACAAGATCTCACTCAAACACCAGTCCTTATCAGTCCTAATTTCCCTAAGGATTTCTACAGTTTTTCATTTGCATCCGAACACACCATTGCTGCAGTATTGTTGCAAAAGAATAGCATGGGGAAAGAACAACTAATAGCCTTGTTTAGTAAAGCATTAAGAGATGCTCCACTCAAGTATAACATCATGGAGAAACAAGCCTTAGCCTTGATAAACGCATTGAAAGATTTCCGAGTCTAAATTTTACACTCTCATATCATTGCTTTTATCCCACATACAGTTGTCAAGGACATTCTAAATCAAGACCCTGATGTTAAAAGGGGAAAATGGATTTCTATTATTTTAGAGTATGATTTATAAATCAGACCTACCAAGCTGATTAAAGGACAAGTATTAGAAAAAATCATGGCAGAATCAAATTTCCAACCATTGGACATGAATATGATTGATGTTTTGGAAGAAACAGAAGAATTCACAGCTCCATACATTGAAGAAATATTTTTGAAATCATCTTGGTATGCTAATATCATATATGTGCTTCTTTATCTCAATACTGATCCTTCTTTATCAAAGAATAAAGCTAGATTTTTGAAACAAAAAGCTTTGAATTACTACATTTTAGATGGAATTCTGTATTGGAAGAATTTTGTTGGTATACTGCTTGAATGTTTCCTTGAGAATGATGCAGGAAAAATCACGCATGAGCTACATGAGGGAGAGTGTGGAGGTCACCTTTACTGGAAAACCACAGCAAACAAGATTCTTAGAGCTGGCTATTATTGGCCCACCCTTTTCCCTGATATTCAAAAACTAGTCATGACTTGCCATAAGTGCCAAATGTTTGATGGTAAGAGAAAAATCCTACCTTTACCCTTGCATCCCATCATTATTGAGGCTCCCTTTCAACAATGGGGTTTGGAATTTATAGGATAAATTAACCCAACCTCATCTACCCAACATAAGTGGATCCTTACTACCACTGATTATTTCACCAAGTGGATAGAGGCTATCCCTTCTAGGAATGCTATTGTCTCAGTCATTATCAAGTTCCTTGAGACCAACATATTTTCCCGATTTGGTTGTTCTAGAAATATCATTACAGACAATGCTGTTGTCTTTAAATCCAAAATAATAATTGAAGTTTTCTATAAATATCATATCTCATTGGGGCATTTCACAGCTTACTGCCTCCAGGGTAATGGGCTAGCTGAATCCTCCAACAAAATTCTAATCAACATCATCAAAACACTATTGGAACAAAATAAAAAATCATGGCATAGTAAGCTAGTTCATGCTTTATGGGTTGATAGACTAACCATCAAGAAATCAATCAGTATGTCTCCCTATCAGTTGGTATATGGCATGGATGTAGTCTTCCCAACATCCTTGGGAGTTCCAGACATGAAACTCCTCCAAGAAGTGTAATCAAAAGAAAATGACATGCAGAGAAGGCTAAATCAAACCATTCATTTACATCAGTCAATAGAGGAGATTTACAAAAGAACATAAGCAGTTCAAGAGAGCATCGAGAAGATATTTGATAGAAGGAATAAAGCCAATAATTTTCAAGTTGGAGACACAGTTTTAAAATGGGATTCTAGGAGGGAAGACAAAGGTAAACATGGTAAATTTGAGAATTTTTGGAAAGGGCCTTATATCATTCATTCAATTAGGGGTCATAATGCTTTATTTTTACAAGGGGTGAATGGAGAAGAGTTATTTGGAGGTCCTGTCAATGGCAGGATGCTAAAACACTATTTTTGTCAAGAGTCCTAGCTTCAAAGTTTTCATTCATTATATATAACACTACATGATAAGAGATCATTAAAAACAAAAAAATTCAGAAAAAAAAAAAGGAAAAGAGGGAAAATTTGAAAATAGGTATAGCCCCATACCCAAAAATCAATACTACTGAAAGTGTGCAAGCCTAAAATGCCACTGCTGGTTCAAAAAGAATATCTTGTTTCAGTCATCTAGCCTAATCATGGCTGAACATTTTTTAAAATTTAAGTTGATAAGTTAGTGTAAAAATGATTGTCAAAGTTATTCAAGCTTGGCTTATCAGAAAGGATAGATTAGGGAATGAAAGATAATGGTTCCACATGCTCAAAATAGAACCAAAGAGAAAGATGAGGATGCATAACCAATGATAGATCACAACCCTTATCTTTCTATTTACATTTTATGCAAAATAATGTTTGTGTGCAGCTTGTTCCAATGCCACAAACCATGGTAAATCATATTTCCTAATCATTATTTGAACGATACTTTCAATTTTATGTCAATAGTTTAGAGAATCAATACTTCCAAATAGCTTAATCTTGGAAGTAAAATAGTCTAATTAGAGAATAAAAGAGTTCACTAGCTTTATCTGAACTCTTGGAAACAATAAGAATAGAAGTAGATAGTTTATTTTTATTTTTAAAAATAAAAATGTCAAGGGTTTTCCAGTTCAAGTGCCCTCAAGTAAGAAAAATGTTAGGCCAAGTAGGTTGGGTAGGTAGAAATAAAGTTGAATAAATCATGTGTTGCAGATTATTGAGATCACCACTTCAAAGAAATATCAACAAATAAAAAGAAGGAAAAATCTGCACATTGGAAGAGTCACTAGTCTTCATAAACTCAGAGATTTGATATTCTAAAATCTTTGGACACATCCAAAAAGGGAGCTACCCTCCCCAAGTGGAGCCACTGTTAGTCATTAGTAATTTTTTCTGATTCCGAAGATGACTAAGTAATGGTCCTAGATTTCTAAAAACAAGATTTGTGAAATATTCTGAGTTTTAGAAATCTCACTACCTTCATTATCCTAATTCAAACTGTTTCACTAAATTTCTCTTTTTTTTCCTTCTAAAGTTCACCTCACTGCTCCAAAAATACTTCATTTCTAGGCCTACTGATCTCATTTTCACTCCCCTACCCACACTCATTCACTCCCTTTTTTCCCTCTGAAAAAACCCATTTTTCCATTTTCTAAACCCTCATGAAGCACACCACTATTCCTCATTTCCCTTTACTTGTATTAAACAATGTAAAAGTCCACGTTTACAATGTTTAAAACCCAAACTTAAGCCTGACAGGTCTTCTTATTTTATATAAAAAACTCTGTTTTTGTATTATAAACCCGCCCTTATAAAATACAGGCCTAAGCCCCCTTTCCTTTTAGCCCTAGCCCCCTTGCGCCCATAAGACCCCAACCTCCGCCTATCCCTAAGCCCCTTCCCTATATAAAATTCTCCTCTACCCTTTCACTTCATAAACCTCTATAAACCTTAAAAAAGGGCTCCTTAAACCTTTAAATTATTAAAATATGAGCCCCACCTCTCATTATTCCTAGCGCCCTTTTAAACTTATAAATTAACATATATTTCCGTAAATTTATTAAGGCCCCAGTCCCATCCTCCTCTTAACCTTTCCATCCAATTAACGAACACCACCTATCCTCCACATTTTTTGGTCCGATAACTTGCTCGCCGCCTCCAGAACGCGTGATAGCCGTTGATCTCCTTCCCGAAGATTCGACGGCCCACATCGTATATCGCAAATAAAGTGGCATCGGGGTTAGCATCTTCCAACCCACATGAAATAAGCAGTTTTCCACTACCACGCATCGCATTTTGGGCTATATCGCGTGGCTTCCCCCAAAAAATTCTTACCTCCCTTTCTCCATGCGATAAACCACTTCCATTTTTCAAGACCGCTTGCCCTCCACGCCGAAATTCAAAACTTCCCACCTCAATTCAAATTTCTATTGGTTCCGCCTTCAGAACCTTGCCTCTTGTACCATCTCCTCCTTTGAAAACACCCTCCAACATCCAGAAACCACAGAAAATGCATTCATACACCCTCCCCGTAGGTTTTAAATTAATAAATTGTTTTTTTATATGCAGGTTTAATGGCGGAATGCCTAAGAGGCATTCCGATGGACAAAAAATGACCAAATTGACCTCTCGGTGATGATACAGGAGGTTAATTCAAATCAATGATGGCCATAGGTCTTTCCTTAGCACGAATCATCAATGAAACATGATCATCGATGGCCAAAAAACCCTCCTTCCATGAAAGAAAGCCTCCCCTGCACACAGAAGACAAATACAGTCAAAGAAAACAGTGAAGAGGAGGAGTTTGAAAGATTAAAGGGCTAGTATTGATCAGAAGATAAAATAGAGGATTAGCCAGTAAAATCAGAAGTTAAAGAATAAAAGGCAGACAGTTAACAATTTAGAGATAAAACAAAAGCAGATTAGCCCAAAGCAGATTCAAATTAACTGCACCTACAGGCAATTACTCTTTTCAAAGATATTTCTACCACATAATTCTTTGCTTCCTTCAATAAAGCATTAAACAGTTATTGAACCCAGTTAGAGATATTTTCTATCTGCCAAACTGTTATTTTAAAAGTTATTAATACACCTTAAATTCAAACATTTCACCTATATTCCCTTAGAAGTTAAGATAAGAGTTATTATTCAGAGAAATATCTTCAGATATTCCTGCCTTGAGCCTTGCATGGTCTTCAAGGTAAAGAATTCATTAACTCTGTAATAAATGACACCCAAACCCTAAGACTTAGCTTCACCTCCTCATTTGTAGATAAATACTACATTTGAGCTCATTATCTTGTTGGCATTTGATGACTCTTTGAAGTAATACATAATCTCTTGGAAGTTGAAAAAAAATTGTTGTCTTGGAACTTGTGAATGACCTGATTTGTTTGTTGATGGAGGAGGCTTTCTTGTAGGATCCTTGAGCTTGGTTGGTGGTGAAGTGCTTCTATTCTATTATTTTTATTTCCTATTTCATTATGTTTCCATTTTTCTATGTTACATTAGAACAGAGGATTTAGACTAAGAAATGTTTCTAAAAGCACCTTAGTTCTATTTTTTCTTCACTGCCTTAATGCTTTCCTCTGCTAGGACATTTTAGAGAATTCTTAATTTTTCTCTAGACCCCCTAAGCTTGTTTATTTCAGGAATATTTTAATACAATAGGTATCAAGCATGATTTATGGCTAGCCCTACTTATTTGATGTCACTAAAACACTGTTTTTGAAGTCTCTCTCTAAAGTACCATTACTTAGGTCTGCCAAAGAGGTTTTGTTTCGATCATACCCTGTGTACTTGCTTAAATAATTGTTTTAGAGATCTTCATAGCTATAATCAAAGATGTTTAGGTGTTCCATCTTCTTTGATTAGAGTTATGTGTGTGTCTTAAATGTTTTTTGTCCTTGAAGGTGAAATCACTAGAAGTTAAATGAGTTTCTCGCCTTCTATATTTCATTGGAATGTTTGTCTTGAATAATTATCTACTTAAGTTGAATCGAAGAATTTATGGTTTTCCCTGTCTATTGATTTCCTCTTTATTCTTATGATATTTAAGTCTCTTTTATTAAAGGTACATGATAAAGGATTTTTAAATTCCCTTTGTCCTACTTTTATTCTCACAATTGATGTCCATCTCACTGCCCTTAAAAAACTTTGAAGATCCATTGACCAAGTTATATTTTCCCTGTGAGGCTCCCAGATATATTGATGAAATTTTCATGAATTTTTTAGACTCTATTGCCAAATGAATTGAATATTTCCTCATTCTATCTATTCCGCTAGATCATCTTACCCAACCAAAACAAACAACAAACTTTGCACTTAACAACTAGCCTAAAATTAACTATCTAAATCAAACAAGTTCACATCCTTTGCAAACAAATAGACATAGCCCTCTCTAATTCCAAGAAGGCTAGGTCCTAGGACTCCAAAGACTGGTCTAATGTTATCCTATGCATTTGGTCTACCAATCTGCTAAATCACGGGACCCTAATAGAAAGGAAAAAATAAGAGTGTGTGCAAGGGAGTGTTAGTGATTTCAAATGTGCTAAGGATGAAGTGTGTTAGGAGAAGTTTAGGATAGGATTTATAGGAGGCAAGCATATGGTTGTTATAAGGCACTCGACATAGAAATTTTAGACAAAGGGAGATCACTTTGTGGTAGGCACAACATTTTTTTTCCTTTAGTTATATTTTTATATGAGATGTGGCACACTTTGGCTACATGCTCATGTTTTAAACTATTCTAGGTAATTGCATATTGTACATTGTTGTGTATAAGTTTTGGGGCACTTAGCTTGTGTAAGATTATACCTTGTGTGCCTTGTGAATCTTGTGGTTCTTGCAAACTCCCAGTTAATGTTCTATTGTTTATATGAACTAAACATACATGTGAAATATTTCTTGTGTAAACTATGTTGCTTAGTTGTTTTATGGCCATGGCTAGATCATGTGATCCTTGTCTTGGAAAATAGTTAAGTGGGACAAGTTGAGATTGGAAATGAGTGGCATAAGATGAGTTATATGCAATTATTAGGTGAACAAGACACAATCTACTTGTAGTAGGTTCAATTGTTCAAGTTGTTGGGATTGAAGCAAGCCAAAATTTTCACATGAACTATAGTAGCCAAGGACTTGATTGGGTTCCCAAGTCATGAAAAAATGTAAAGGATAGCTGTGAGGACATGAGTGCCAAGGTGTGCTAGGGAATGCTAAGATGTGCTAGATAGTGCGAAGGTATGTCAAACATGATAATATGTGCCAAGTGATAAGGCATGCCAAGATGTGCAAGGGTGTGTCAATGTGTGTGAGGGACTGTCAAGGAAACAAAAGGGAGAAACAAGTTAAAATACAAGGAAATGAACACATAAGAGGGTTAATTAGTCATCAATTTACCTTTTCTAAGAGGGGCATGCTAGGCACACCAGCATGACTAGGTGCCAATAGGTGCCAAGTGAAAAGCCTTAGTGCATTCTAAGTGCCAATTCTTCCTTTGTTGCTTCTCATCTGTTACACTAAAATTGTCACCGTGATGTTCTACTGTCTATATGGGTTCATAATTACTCATACAATACTCCCTTATAATTCTACAATCATCAAGTTCCTAAAACCAAGCCTTGAATTTGAGAGAAAAACTTATAAAAGTCATAAAAACACTTGTACCACACTTTCTCTTAGTATTACCTGTGATGCCACATCTGTTTGCTCAATAACATGAGGAACCGGCTGCACTTTTTCTTCATTAAAGATGTGGATCCCTGTAAAAGGTAAAAAAAAGGCGGAAGTAAAATTTCGAAGCCCAGCTAGTTGAATCTGAAAGCTTCTGGAAGCAATTATCTAGTGGAAAGTTCGATCCTTTCATGTACATTCATCCCTCCATTAAAGGAGCCTACCCCTTGGTATGTGGAACTTAATCCCTTTGAAAGAGGATTCTATCCCCTTTTATTTGGAGCTACAACCTCTTCTCTTTTGCTATAAATTGAGGCCATAGTTCAGCCTCAAAGGGAGTTAGGCTTTGAGATTTTTTGAGGAGAATTGCTGGAAAAAATCAAACTCTCTTAACTGATTACCATATCGGAATGATTACACACTTATGTGTATGTTAGTCGAGAGAGTGAAAAGGCTTGTCAAAGTAGAGGAAACACTTGTCCTGAACCCCAGAAGGACCTATATGACATCAAGGCGAACATGGTTGTAAGGCTCCTTCTTTCATCAAATATAATATAAATGGATCTTGTTTTCTCAATGAGTTGTTTATTTAAATGGCTTATTTCTTGAATTCCTTGATCATCAAGATAGATTTATGGTTTTTGAATTATTCTATATTATGCAAGTGCTTTTGATTCTTTCATGTTTTTTAGTGCAGATCCCGAAAGGAGACATATTCAAAGCGATAGGAAAAAGACTACGATTAGCGCTGGACTACAGGTAAGTCCTAAATCCTTCATTATAGATAATTCTAGATGAAATATAATCTATAGAAAGTAGTTTACATTTGTCTGTTTTTTTCTAGTTATCGTAGGATACTAGGGAGATCTGTCTTGTTCGCAAGAATGATTTATCTGTCCAACAAAATGGCGACTCCGTTGGGGAATCTATCTTGAACTTAGTTTTCTTTTATTTTTGAGTTGTGAAATTATTTTTCTGATTTTGATTGATTGATATTGGCTTGGGTAATTATTCCTATAGAATCTCTGAAAATTGCTTTAGAATTTTTTATTTTTCTTTAAGTTTTTTGGTATCCGCACTCTGTCTTTAGAAACAGTTCAGTCATCTCCACTGTTTTCCTGTATACATAGTGCGGCACCACACCTGTTTAGACTGAAACCTGTGGACCCTGAATTTTTTTTTAAAAAATTTAAGATTCTCTTTCTTGGAACCATCTTACATGATTCTCTGTATTTGCCCAGAATTTTCTTGACTGTCAAAAGCCTTCTGTGAAATTCTTTTCAGCAACTTTACAATCTCATCAGTCTCCATTAAGTTAATTGGGTGTTTTGAGTTTCTTTTTTGGAGAAATTCTTAATTTGATTTCCTTTGGTCATTACTTCGAGGTTTTTCTCAGTCTCTTAACAATTTTTCATCTTTTTGCTTTTGTTTTTGCAAAAAAAATTGTGTCTGAGTGTTAATCGCCTTTGAGTGTTTTTATTTTTTGATTTTTGGAACTCTCACCCAATTTTCTTTATTTACACTTGATTGGTTCTTATATTACAATAGAATCATCTTGTGTTTGAGAATTTTCTTGCATAGATCACATTTGCATAATTAGAATTCTCATTTTCAGAATATAAATGAAAAATGTGCATAGATTACATTTGGATACTTTTCAAGTGAATTATGCATAGATTACCACTGCATAGTTTACATTCTGGAAAAATCAATCGCATATTTAGTTCTTTTTCTTTGATTTTAATTTATAAGTTTTTATGCTTGTTTTAAAACATAAAAATAATTTTTTTTTTGAATTGATTAGTATTAGTTTTTCTTGATGAAATTAGTGCATTAGAGAATTTGCTATATTTTCTCTTGTTGGTCGATTTTGCATTGTTGGAAGTAAATGGAAACTCTCTCCTTACTTTAGTTAGGATTCATTGAATTGTAAAGATTACATTATCATATTTGATTGAATTTAGTTTTGGGTTGGGTCATAACACCATTGGTTTCATATCCATTTACCCTTTGAGTAATAACAACCCAAATAACACAGCGCTTAATAAAATTCATCTAGAAATTTTTACATTTTAGGGCTCTTTCCACCGACATAGCTCAGGCTAGTGTCTTGGAATAGGTTTTAGTTAACTCTCCAAGACAGAAAAAAAAACAAGTAGTCGATCTTGCGGTAGGAAAATTCAAATAGTAGCATGTATGCTCTAGGAAGCTCATCCTAAAGGAGTCAAGCACAAGACCATATCCAAACCAGTGAGGTAATAAATCCTTCCTCATTGGGAATGATAGAAGATATACACGTATTAACAATGGTAAACCTGGGATTGACCATTGTCGAGGAGCCTGGGATCACTTGTCGGCAAACCTTGGATTATGTCAAGGAGCCTTCAAGGGGATTGAGCTTTTTTACTCTTCTCTTGCGTGTGTATCGGATTGTAGACTATTCCCCCAGGTATATTTTTTCCTGACCTTAGTGGCCATAAAATTTAGGATTCTTTCCCAAGGTGACTGTGGAGGGAAGATCCCACTGTACCTGGAGCAGACATCGGCTAGACTCACATGGACTCTCTGGAGGGTTATCTTCACTCGAGATAGTTTAAGTGGAGAAAATTGCACTGGTCTATTTCATTAAAAAGCTTGTTGGGGTAACTATTCCAGCCGCCATTTCTACATTAAAATTCTACGATGTCCAATTTCATCACCAACTAGTGTTTTCAGTGCAGAAATATACTATTTGTGTGTGGTTTGAATCCTAGATTTAATAGCATGTGTTCATTTGTTTGTTTTTAATTTTTAGAGACCATGGGTGTGAATTATGAATTTTAATTGTTAGGTGTGAATTGTGAACTGTTAATTTTAGTTTTAAATTGTTAATAAAATTCATTGAAGTTGAATCTAATGGTAACTGGAATTCACCAACAAAGGAACCCCTCTTAACGAGAATCCTAGTACTTTTCCTTGCTTGGGAAATGTTGGTCCTCCTTATATGGCTACATTTTCATTACCTGGATTTACAATAGGTCTACCAGTATGGTTATTTTCAACTTCGTTGGCCCCGAATACTCCAATTGTTCCACCTCAACCGGATGCTTCACCTCAAAAAATTTCACCATCTCAACATCACCAACCTTCTGTTGACCCTTTAACTTTTTCGCTCAATATTTATTCCTCCTTTCTCCCTCTTCTCTTGGTAAAAGCCTTGACGCTAGTAACTAGGTGGCTAAGAAGAAAAAGAAAGGGAAGAAGAAGAAGAAGAAAAATAAGAAAGAAGTCAACTAGTGAACCATGGCTGTAAGTGTTAGTAGTGTTGAGGAAACCTCCAACATGCATCATAAACCAAAATTCTCTTGCAAGCTTTGTAAGGGTGGCCACTTCCTTATTAATTGTCCTGGTATTCCTAAGTTCTTGGAAGTATGGTCAGAAAAATCCCATCAACTTATTGTTGATCCATCAACCAATGATAGTCAAGTTCCTAGGAAAAAGGTTAAAGTTAGGTTTCCTTGTAGGTTATGCAAAGGAAGTCATCAAACTCACACTTTCCCTCACATGGATAAAGCCTCAAAATTGTTGGAGAACCTTACTGTTCCACAACAAGAACTTCCAACTGGTTACTGTAAACTTTTTCCCAACCTATCGTCAACTGACGAAGTGTTTGATCTAATTCCAAGTACATTCAATCCTACTCTTCCCTTGGAGGGTGAAAATCATATCACTCAGGTTGATGATCCTTTATTTGATCAAGTGGTCCACTCAATTTCACATTAGGTCGATTCCATTCTCTCTGTAGAGAGTGAAATTCATACTGCTCAAGTTCTTCTTGTTACGTCAGATTCTTCTACGCCAGGGGGCATTTCACTTGTTCCTAAAAAACCCCCTCCAAGTACCGAGGTCTTTTCCTTTGATTGGAATAGACTGACAGAACCCCGTCTTCCTTCCTCCATCCCTTTCCAAATCATTGTGAAGGTTTGTGGTACGAATGTATGCCACACACATGTAGATGAAGGTGCTTCTGTTAGTATTTTATCCTCAATTGCTTGGAAAGCTTTGGGTTCCCCTCAACTTGTGCCTGTTACATAGAATCTGTCAGCTTTTAACAAAACCATTAGTTAACCTTTAGGGATCCTTCCTAAGTTTCCTATTACTTTGGAAGGTAAAACTATCTGTATTTATCTTATGGTAGTTCGATTCTCCTTGGATTTCAATTTACTCCTTGGGTGAGACTATGTCTATGCAATGAAAGATGTCGTATCGACATTCTTTCGCATGATGTATTTCCTTCACAATGGAAACATTGTAACTGTTGACCAAATTTCATTCACTATTCTTGATTTGACTACCAATAATCTGACACCCCTAAATGTTCCTTATACTAAGGTGGTATCTACCTCGTCACGGGTTAATTATGTGGCAACCAGTCCCATGTTTTCAGTTATCGATGCAAGCGAGCCTCTCACTATTTGCTTGACTTCCTTTGACTTAGATCCGGTAATTTACATGGAAAAATCTATGGGATTATTTGAACGTTATCTTATTATCCCTTTTGAGTCCCTTGACATGTGTTCCTTCTAGAGAATTGTTCTTCCATCTGATGAAGACCTTTTGGAAGCCATGATTGAGGAGTGTCCCTTGACATGTCTTTCTTCCAGTTGGAAGCCATGACAAGGTCATCAAGAGGAAAGTTCCTTCTATTGTGTCAACCTCATTAAAAAATGAATCAGTGGGTCAAGAGGAAAGTTCCTTTTACTGTGTCAACCTCGTTAAAAAATGAATCAGTGGGTCAAGAGGACAGTTCCTTTTACTGTGTCAACCTCGTTAAAAAATGAATCAGTGGGTCAAGAGGAAATTTCATTTTACTATGTCAACCTCATTAAAAAATGAATCATTGGGTTAAGAGGAAAGTTTCTTTTACTATGTCAACCTCGTTAAAAAATTAATCAGTTGGTCAGAGGAAATTTCATGTTACTATGTCAACCTCGTTAAAAAACAAAAACATGTATGAGATGAGGACAGTTCTTTTCCCGTGTCAACCTCATTAAAAAATGAATCGGTAGGTTATGTAGGTAGATTATAGAGAGTATATATGAGGATATTTATTTTACTGTGTCAACCTCGTTAAAAAATGAAACAGATCCATGAGGATAGTTATTTTCCAGTTTCAACCTCATTAAAAAATGAATCATTAGGTTATGTAGGTAGATTGTAGAAAGTAAATATGAGGACAGTTCTTTTACTGTGTCAACCTCATTAAAAAATGAAATAGACCCATGAGGATAGTTCTTTTCCTGTGTCAACCTCATTAAAAAATGAATCAGTAGGTTATGTAGGTAGATTTTAGAGAGTATATTGATAGATTCCATGAGGATGGTTCTTCTCCTGTGTCAACCTCGTTAAAAAATGAAATAGATACCATGAGGATAGTTCCTTTTACTATGTCAACCTTGTTAAAAAATGAAACAGGTCACCATGAGGATGGTTCTTTTCCCGTGTCAACCTCGTTAAACAATGAAACAAATCCTCTCCTAGTCAATTCGAGTCTTTCGTCTAATCTCGTAAATGAACCTTCATTCCATCCAACTATTAGTAACTAGTAGTCTACTTATTTGAATGAAATGAAGCCTGGGGGGCATGCGCTCTAGCAAGTTATGATTGGGGGGCATTAAAAAACCTATCTCAAGAAAATTTTTCTTTTTTTCAAGCTTGTGTAAAACTGAAACAAACCTATCTAAAGCATAGCTTTCCTCTGTTTCACGCTGTTGTAAAAATGAAACCTATCCTGAGTCGATTTCAGTTATTATTTTCAAGACTCATTAAATTCATGAAAATACCGAGATTATTTTGCTATCTTTCATTCTCGTAAAACACATGAAAATTCTGAGTTTTTTCCGTCTTTCCTTGCTCGTAAATTAAATTGAAATTCGGCCATATGTGTACTATTTTTATCACTTTTTCGAACTCGTTAAAACTTACGAAAAAGCAAAAACCATGAGTACATTTTTATCACTTTTTCGAACTCGTTAAAACTTACAGAAAAAGCGAAACCCTGGAGTTCTCTTTTAAGCCCTTTTCAGACTCTCTAAATATGAAAATATTGTCGAGTACTTGACTATTCGAACTCGTTAAAGGAAATGAACAGTCATCCTTTCAATATAAGTTTACCCCTTCCGGACTGAAATGGACTATTTACGAAAAAGGTATACATTGAATAATCATGGTCAATAGAATTCTCTCCTGTATTATTTTATCCTTTTTCAGGCTTGAGAGACTAAATTTACAAAAAATTACACCCACGGAGTTTTCTTAAGTTTTTCTTTTGACTCCCTAAAATTGAAAAAAATTGAGTTTCTCGTATACTAGACTCGTTAAAATTTAACAATAAAGGACCTGTCAATTACAAACATGAATGAACCACTCCTTCTTAGGGTTTGATTTTAAACTAAGTTGGACTCATCCGAAGGATGAGCTTATACAACAAGAAAATGTTATCCTCCTCAAGCTTGTCAAAAATAAAGAGGTACTTGCCAGAAATGGTGGGGGAAAAAGAGAGAAAACGAATCCATTTGTCACACTTTTTTTAAAAAGTAGCTTATCACTCTTGAACATGACACTTTTTGTCACACTTCTACCTGGGTTGGGAAAATCCTTTGCCTATCAATTAATCGAACCATATTGAAAGTATTCAGTCGATTTCTAGGTATTAGATTTAGGTCAATTGTTACCAAACCATTTGCAGTGCCGTTATGTGTTCAAGAGTACAGTTCAAATAAACCATTCATCTACAAACATATATCTCCATTCGCATTGACCATCCCTGAGTCAGTCCTTGCAAAATATTTCTACAAAACTTGATCTAATGGTTTTGTTTCGTGGGCTTTCCTACGACAGATCACTTTCTATCGACGAAAACTCATCATCTAGGAAGTTGATCTAGAATCCTTCAGTACCTTGGAATCTACATGCCTTAATGCCAAGTTTCTCACCTTCGATGAAAGGTTGCATCATTGAACTTCGATTGAACAATTCTGTGAAATGTTAAACTTCAGATCATTTATTCACATTCCATGGATTTTACTGAGTACTTTGAGATCCATTGTCATTATTAATGGTTTCTCTCACACTTGTTAATAGCTCACATCATTGACTGGTAATCAAGTGGTTTCTACCATGTTCGACTTCGACACAATCAATTGCATCGATAGAATCATACTAGTTCGGGTAGCGGAAATCAAGACCCTGGATCTAGTTTCCACCATCCAAGTTGCAAGGAGTTTTATTATTTATTATGCAGTAGTCTATTCATAACAAATGGTTGCATCCATACTATGTCTACATTATTGATGTGATAGTAAAATCATTTCTACATCAGAATAAGTTTTAGTTAGTGTTTGATCTGAGTATGGGAATGCCTACCTTAGCAATGATATATATATATATATATATATATATATATATATATCTTTTGCATTGAATTTTTTAATAGGATTTCGACTAGGGTGTCCACAAGCTAATCCTCGAAATGATAAAGAACATCACTCTTCGAATGGTCTCAGACTTCGCACTTTATGGGGAAATATGTTACACTAAAATTGTCACCATGGCATTTTACTGTCTGTATGGGTTCATCATTACTCATACAATACTCCCTTAGAAGTCTACAAACATCAAGTTCCTAAAACCAAGCCTTGAAATTGAGAAAAAAGCTTATAAAAGCCATAAAAACATTTGTACCGCACTTTCTCTTAGTATTACCTGCGGTGCTGCATCTGTTTTCTCTAGAACATGCAGAACCAGCCGTACTTTTTCTTCATTAAAGGTGCGGATCCCTGTAAAAGGTAAAATGAAGGTGGAAGTAAAATTTGGAAGCCCAACTGGTTGAATCTAGAAGCTTCTAGAAGCAATTATCCAGTGGAAAGTTCGCTCCTTTCATGTACATTTATCCCTCCATTAAAGGAGCCTACCCCTTGGTATGTGGAACTTAATCCCTTTGAAAGAGGATTCTATCCCCTCTTATTTGGAGCTGCAACCTCTTCTCTTTTGCTATAAATTGAGGCCATAGTTCAGCCTCAAAGGGAGTTAGGCTTTGAGATTTTTTGAGGAGAATTGCTGGAAAAAATCAGACTCTCTTAATTGATTACCATATGGGAATTATTACACACTCATTTGTATGTTAGTCAAGAGAGTGCAAAGGCTTGTCAATGTAGAGGAAACACTTGTTCCGAACCCCGGAAGGACCTCTACGACATCAAGGCAAACACGGCTGTAAGGCTCCTTCTTTCATCAAAGATAATACAAATGGATCTTGTTTTCTCAATGAGTTATTTATTTAAATGGTTTATTTCGTAAATTCCTTGATCATCAAGATAGATTTATGGTTTATTAATTAGTCTATATTATGTAGGTGATTCTGATTCTTTCATGTTTTTGAGTGTAGATCCCGAAAGGAAACATATTCAAAGCGATAGGAAAAAGACTACGATCAACGCTGGACTATAGGTAAGTCCTAAATCCTTCATTATAGATAATTCTAGTTCAAATATAATCTAGAGAAATTAGTTTACATCTGTCTATTTGTTTCTAGTTATCGTAGGATACTAGGGAGATCTGTCTTGTCTGCAAGAACGATTTATCTGTCCAACACATCTACTTTCCAAAAACTGATCTAAAATAAATTTAATATTAAACCGTGCCAAATCATACTAAGGCATCTCAACGTGTTCCATACATGCTAAGAGTTTCCAAGCACCAACATGCGCCAAGTGCCAATATGTGTCAGGGATTGTTATGCATGCTATGAAGTGGAATGGCATGTTGAAGACTGCTAAGGTGTGCTAGAGAGTGCTAATGCATGTTTAGGAGTGTTAAGGAGTAATAGGACAAAAAATTAAGGGAGCACTAGTTAAAAATTCATGGAAGTTAATGAATATGAGGGTTGTGTGCCAGGGACTAGTGTTAATGAGTGCTAGTTGTCATGCCAAGGAGGGAGTGGCAAGGTATGCTAAGCACTGGTAAGGAATGCTAGGGGATATCAAGGCATGTAAAGAAGTGCCAAAGTGTGCTAGGGATTTCCAGGGTGTGCTAATTATATTTTTCAAATAGTTCCAAGATATTCCAATACATGCCAGGTGCTAAGGATGTGCAGGGTGCCAAGGTATGTCAATATGTGTCAAGAAGTGTCAAGGCAACAAAAGGAAGAACAAAGCCAAAATGTAAGGAAATGAACACATAAGAGGGTTAATAGGTTAGGACTTTATCTTTTTTGAAAGGGGCATGATAGTCACACTAATAATAGGTCCCAATACATGCCAAGTGGCATTTTGTGCCAACTGCTAATGTATGTAAATTCATTCAACCAAGGTGTTCCAGGGCATGCTAGGGACTACATGCATGCTAACACATGTTAGGAGAGTTCCATGTTGTGCTACCACATGCCACCATGTGCTTGGGCATCAGTTTCATGACAAGATGTTCTAGGTACAAAGATGTTCCAAGACATGCAAGGTGCTAAGAATGTTAGTGTGTGACAAAGCATTAATTTAAGGAGTGCCCGAATTGTTGAGGAGTGTTAGGAATTTCTCATTAATAGAATTGTGAGAGCTTGATTATGTATTAAATAATATATTTCCTATACACACTAGTGGAACTTTATCTAAAGGGAATTTTATAGATAATAAACTTAATAGATATGAATCATGTGTTGACTCATAGGAAAACTCTATTCGACTAGTGATTACTTGAGGGAAATGATACACACTAATTACTTCTTAAAAAATTCACTGATTTTAACCACTATGGCCTTGGAAATATCATAAAAAATACTCCATAATAATGGCCTTAAATTGTTATCTTTTCAAAAAAAATATATTAACAGGAATATAGCATCATCAAAAACTCACTAGAATGATCAATGGTGACGAACATTTTTTTACCATCACCAAAAGTAACAAAAAGAGCATTGGTGAAGGTCATTAAAAGTTCGTCACTAGAAGTGTCACCAAAAGAGAGAATTAGTGATGGGCCTTTAACGACCCTCACCAAAAGTGTCATTGAAAATGGCTTTGGTGACGAACCTTAAAGGACCATCACTATATACACTTATAGTGACGTTTTCTTAAGGATCGTCACCATATGTGACATTGGTGACGGACCTTAAAGGTCCATCACAAGCATGACCTTGACCAACGTCATTTTTTCTTGTAGTGAAAGAAAACATTTGCTTGATTTATTTGTGCTTTTAGTTTCCTTTTACTCATTCACATTAAAGGGAACTGAAAAAAAAAACATGCATGTGTATTTAGAGATTGTGTGTGTTGCATAGGAACAAGTTAGGGAAATCTACATTTATTTTGTGCCCTTTGTTGTATGCACAAAATCGGATTGCTCTTTCCCCTTGGTAGTTAGGATTTTTATTGAAAAAATTGAATTGAAAAGATTGCTACTCATTTAGTTTGCATTTTAGGAATTTTCCATTACGTCATGCAGTGAACCTCAAATATAAAATTTTAAACAAGATCAACATAAAATTTACCTCAATCAACCTAAGAAATCATTGTAACATTAACGATAACACTTAGAAGGTCTAGGCTAGAGATGTGTTACAACGTCATTAAACATAACTATTGTTGCTTACTTGTCTGTGACATATTCCAAGTGTGAAATCCCACTCCATGTACGTAAGTATATCTGAGCTCGCCCATGTACCTTTGGGTATATAGGGCGGTGTTCTAGTACGCAAATTATAATGTGGTGCTCTCACTGTGCAGTTTTGCATTAGACAACGCTAATACGGACTTGGGCCTCCATGTATCTTTGGGTATATTTGGGAGAAAAACTTTAGGTTGCTTACCATCCATAGGTAACCAAGTCAACTATCTTGTAACTTGTGATACAATGAACACAGCATTCGGGGAGATTTTCTGCCCATAATTCTTGGTTCGCCAGGAGGTATTCTGAAGTTCACAATTACTTGGTAAACCTTTTGCCTAGTATCACCCTTTTATTTATTTATATGTTTTTATAATAAAATCAATCAGTCATCATGGAAGATGCACAAATTATACAACATGCATGTATATCTTGGATTCACCCAATCTGACAATGTACTAAATTTAATATTGAATCACTTCTACAAATATTTTGCGGAATTAAAAACAAAATCGCTAATCACAGGAGAATGAAGAAGAATCAAATCACACACAACACAGATAATTTCTCGGGTAAAGCTTACAGCTAAAAAACCCACTATCTTCTATTGTATATTCAACATGGATCATGAAACAACTACATACAAAACTCTTCTCAAAAGAGACCTCCAGTACTCAACTAATTGTCTCACAGTGTCATATGCAAAACTGACCAACATATAGCCAATTCTCAGCCTCTAGACAGTCGGCCTTACTTTTGCAATCCCTGATGGATGAAATCCCTAAAATACAGGAATTATTTCCTTCCTTGACTACGCAAGTATCATGGGCACTCCAATGGGTGTTTGGTTGCATGTGTGCAACCTAATAATCCTACAACTGATAGTTAACTTCCCTTTCACCTAGAACTCAACTTGGTCTCCACTGGATCTGACATGCATGCAGCTAATAATAGTAAATCCTTAGTTGCATGTGAGATCACTGATTTTCAATTAATTAATGTTTAATTCACTTGATCTCTCACTAGTTTTATTTAGTTACAACTAGCACAACTGACTTTAACTCACTTAACTGAGTTAAACTGATTACAACCTGCATTAACTAATGCACCACTGCACTTCAAACTATATTACAACTAGAATTACTCTGCATGCCTCACCAACTACCTCTAACTCGAAATCCACTAGCTAACTAAATTTATCACTTTCAGTTAATTGTTTCAAGTCAACATTGAGAATAGATTACAGTTTAATTTCCATCTTAATTAAGGGATAACCAAAATAGACATGCACCAAAAAATAGCACTATGGTCCCCACCCTAGTCTGGGTGCTTAATGCAACTAGGCGTGGGTGCTGAAATTTTCTTGTTGAATCTCAACACTCCCTCTAAAAGGGAAAGGGATTATCCTTCACCCCAATCTTGTCTCTATGGTATTCGAATTTTCTCCTTGTGAGAACCTTCGTCAAAATATCTGCATCGTGATCTTCCATGGGAATGTACTGAAGAAACATTATCCTTCTCCACACACAATCTCTGAGATGATGGTACCAGATATCTATATGCTTGGACCTATCATGAAACATATGATTAATCGAGAGTTTAATTCAACTATGATTATCACAATGAATCACTGTCAAATCCATCTGAGAACCAAACAAACCAACCAAGATCTTTCTCATCTAGATATCCTCACATGCAGCTTGACTTGCTACCATGTATTATGCTTCCATTGAACTAAGTGCCACAGATTTTTGTTTCTTGTTATAACAGAAAAATGTTGTCTATCCTATGCTAAAGATCCCTCCTGATGTTCTCTATTATCACCAAATTGAGTCCTCTTAGGCTACCTCAATGGTCAACTTGGAGTAACTTTCAAACCACTTGCAACTGGAAATTAGCCTCTCCAATCTAGAGGGCTCTCTCAATTTATCTAATGATTTTCTCAATTAGGTCTTAAATCAGATGGATAACACTGTGATTATCTTAATGTATTTGATTGCATGTGAAAAATGGGATAGATTCCACTACCATTGGGCTCATGGATTCAGAAGAAGGAATTCAGTGATAGATGAATCTTCTTGTGGAAGATGAGGCTTTTACTATTTCAATGGAAGGACAATACTAACACACAGAAATATTTAGTAGCTCAATTCTAAAAGGAATTCAGAGCATGTGTGACATGAATTCTAAGTACTTGAACATCAAGATAATGTAAGTAAAATAAAGAGATACATAAAACATAAGCTCATTGAAACATTCCAAGAATCTCAGGTGAAGCAGAAACAAAGTCTATCTATATTACTGATATTAAAAATTACAATAGTAGTAGTTTCAAGTCACCATCTCCCAACCCTTTCTAACTCTAAAACTATCTCATTTATAGAATGAGGACTCATACAAATGATATGCCACCTTGCTAGCTTCTAATTCCCACCTTAGAGACCTATTTCAAACATGATTCCACAACTTGGAGACTTGCTAAGGATATTTTTGTTTTGCAGAGTTTGAATATAAAAAGGACTCTTCTTTCATTAATAATTCAACAAATCAATTTAATAACTCTTATCAACTGCAACCAACTAATTTTCTGAGTGTAATAAAGTGATGATGTCATTATTACATGTGGATGCTGAGCTGGACCTCCTCCAAGTCGATTTTTTACAATTTTGTCACAAATCTGGTTAGTGAAAATTCTGGAAAATAAGGCTTAAAAGATAAGTGTATAATTTCCAAACCTTGATGGACTTGCAGAAACGGAGAGAGGTTGTTGTAGATGGACTTGTGTTAAATTAAAAATTCTTTTAGATTTCAAAAATACTTTTTCATTTGGTATGAAATCAAACTTGAATTTGACTGCTAAAAAAATCATGTACATAAATGTTTGTAGTGAGTTTTAGTAGCGTGGGAAAATTGGCTTTTCCATCAATCTTCTTAACTTCTTTGTTGTTCCAAAATCTTCATCACAACATGAAACCTTGAAACCATGGATCTCCCTCTTTCAAACATGTTAGAACTAATTTTAAATGCAAAAAAGAACCTACATATTTTTTCGTTGTGTTTTTCTGGCTTCAAGCCTGAAGCACGCTACGAAAACTCCTAAAAAAGGTAAAATTTTCAGTTTAGAAATGAACTCATATTTCTGAATTCTTAATAAATTTTGAAAACCTGGAGGAGGTTTTTGTAGATAAAAATGTTTTTAAGAAAAAACCCTTTTTTTTTTAATACCATCTCCAGCTGTCCAGAATCTGCATTTGTAACACATGTATAAAACAGGAAATTCTATTTTCTAAAAATAGGGCCGAAAGACAACCCTGTATCTCCCAATTTGTATCACCTTTGAGAAAAGTGAAAGAGTTTCTTATTATTTGATACGTTCTTGAAAATAATGTCTCTCAGTTAATTAAAATACTTCTCTTTTTTCCTAGGAACCGCCCTTGAAGTTGACCGCTCAACAGCAAAAAAATAGAAAAATCCTCGTATTCGCTACAGAATTATTAGCCAGTTTCGTAGCGAAATCTGCCTATTTTACACTGAATTCACTATGAAAATGTGTAAAACTAGCTAGTTGATCTAGGTGGATATTGGTGGCCACCCACCTATTCCACTTGGGGCCCCACCATTGTCTCTTTCAGTTTTTTTCACAACTTACTATTTTTAGCAATTTTTTGGGTCCTGAACTTTCAAAGCCATTTTGAAGCCCCAAACAGAGATAGTATGCCGAAGTTACGTCCCCGGGAAGTTGAAACACCAATTTACCCAAATGGGGCCCATATTTTTGGTGCTTCATCTCCTAGGGTTAGGTTTTTGGACGTTTAGAGTTCTCCATTGTTTCTCAATAATAAATAGGCCATCGGGCCTCATTGTAACACAATTTAGAGGTCTGTAGCTACCACATCTCTTCTCAGAGATTCGCTACTATCACCCTAGATATTTTATTTCCATCATGTTTGTAAGCATATTTTTGTGATTTGATATTAATGAAATGAAGCCTTATTTCTGCTTTATTTCTATGTTTATGGTTATTTATGTATTTTGTTGCGTTCCTTCATAAATATGGAACAGTGGTATCAGAGCAGTCTGATTTTTATTGATCCTTATTTGCATGTCCCTAATGAGGTTAGGATATAAGGAGTTAGGGCTTGATCTGGTGGAACCTTTGCAAGATCAGCCTCACAAACCCTGACAGATGCCCATGGCAGACGAAAAGAAAGATGAGGGAGTAGGAGATCATATCAAAATATTGCTCGAGGAGGCCCTCGAAAAACAAAGGAACGCGATGATGGATAACTTTGCCCAGATCCTTCAACAATTTCCCACCAGCGGCGCATCTGCATCCAACAGCCACTCTAGAGACACGACTCCCTTTAAGGTACAAGTAAACTTTAAAATTCCCATATTTGAGGGTCAAATATATGCAAATTCTATAGATAGATGGTTGAATATATTAGAAGGATATTTCTCGGTTCATGACTTTTCCAACCGGGAGAAGATTATTTTTGCACTCCTCAAAGCTACCCCCCATGTCAAGGACTAGTGGGAAACCTACTGTGATTAAAAGGACGAGACAAAACCCTCTCTGTTCTCAGCCGTACCCACCTGGAATTCTTTCCGAGATGCCATCAAGGAACAATATTATCCCGTGGGGAGCTATGAGGACAAGTACATACAATGGACCATGCTGCAGCAATAAAGGGATCAAGATGTGCATGAGCTCACGAATTTTTTCCATACCCTACGCACAAAGTTGGGTATCAAATATTTAGAGAAACATTTGGTGCTAAAGTATCGTAGTTTTATACATAGATACATTCAGGAGGAAATGGAGTTCCTAGACATCTCCTCGCTTGGTACGACATACCAGTATGCTGCCAAGATTGAGCAGAAATTAAAACAGAAGAAGCGAGACTTTGGCTACGAATCAAAAGCAAGGGAAAGGTGCCCCCAAACCATAGAACAAAGGAAAAATCTAAGGCATGGTGACCCAAGACAACTTGCCAAAGACATAAGCAAAGAACAACACCATGAATCCAAAGAAGGATACGAGAAAGTGGTGTGAGTTCCATAAGAGCTCCACTAACAACACAAGTGAGTGTCGGGCCAAGTAGTTGCTGGTGGCCAAGATGAGGGCTTCTGAATTAGATGCATGCTCCGACTCTGAATCAGAACCTGACAATATGAATGAAAAAGGGAAGCAAATTATTGATGTGGAGCCCAATGCCACTGTTGCCACTACGAAGATCCAAGAGGAACCAGAAGATCTAGAGGAGGAAGAGCATCTCTTCCACTCCCAGATGTGGGTAAAGGGTTCCTCGCTATGTTTCATTGTCGACAATGGGAGCCAAAAGAACCTTATTTCAGCAGATTTCGTGAAGCAGTTGGGCTTTCCGACCACAGTTCACTCACAACCACACACCATCAGGTGGCTTCACCAAGGACGGGATCTCCGCGTCAGCCAGCAGTGTCGCCTTCCCTATAGCATCAAGCCCTTCATGGATGAAGTATTGTGTGACATTGCTCTTATTGATGTTCTCGATGCATTGTTAGGCCAACCATACTTGTGGAAGAGACATGATGTGTATTAGTTTCAGCCTCGCGCTGTTATTGTTACTTTGGGAAATAAATTGTATAGGATACGAGAGGTACCACCGCCTCCCATTCTCTCTTTGGTTATTGCAAAAAAATGTTGTAAGCTCATTTCCCAAACTAGGAATTTCTTTTTCCTGGTGATCCACCCCGAGGGAAAGAAGAAGATTTTGGCCACGACCTCCAGACATGGCTCCTCTGCACGACAAAAAAAAATGGACAAGGTTGTGGAGGGGTACGAGGAAATATTCACCTCACCCACAGGGGTGCCTCTGCACTGTCAGGTCAAGCACCCCATTGACCTGACCCCAGGTGCATCGCTACCCAATGGACCAATATATAGGCACTTTGTTCTGGAGAATGATGAAATCAAGAGGCAGATTCAGGATCTGCTCCAGAAAGGTCACATCTGGACAAGTTCATCACCCTTTGGGAGCTCAATCATGTTATTACAGAAGAAGGATGGGACTTGGAGGCTCTATATTGATTATCGAGCACTAAACAAGATCATTGTCCGAAATAGGTACTCGATCCCACTGATTGATGACCTTTTGGACCAACTCAAAGGGGAAAAATATTTCAGCAAGATCGACTTGAAGTCTTGGTATCACCAGGTACCAATCGAACCCTCTGATGTGTGGAAGACTACCTTCAAAGCTAAGGAGGGCCTTTTCGAATGGCTCGTCATGCCTTTCGGATTGACAAATGCTCCTGCAACCTTCATGAGGTTGATGGATAACATCTTGCGTCCATTCACCAACTCATTTGTAGTGGTATACTTGGATGAGATTCTGATCTTCATCCATAATCGGGAAGAGCACCTCCACCACATCTGATAAGTCCTCCAAACACTACGGAAACACAAGTTGTGTGCCAATTTGGAGAAGTGCACTTCAGGCATGACCCAGGTTCAATATCTGGGATACATTATTGATGAAAGGGGGGTGCATGTGGATCCAGCCAATATCCAAGTTATTCGGGATTGGCCAGCCCCAACCACCCTAACAGAGCTTCGTAGATTTTTGGGTCTTGCTAATTTCTACCACAGGTCCGTGTTGGTATTCTCTCATATCACTTGGCCCTTGAGTCAAGTCACCAAGGGAGGAGCGAAAGCAAAATTCTGTTGGTCAGAATCTCAACAGAAGGCATTCGTAGAATTGAAACATCGCCTCTGTTATGCCCCAGTGCTCACATTACCAGACTTGCAACAACCATTTGAGATCGAGACAGATGCCTCTAACTATGGTATTAGGGAAGTTCTTACTCAAAAGGGGCATCTAGTGGCATATCACAATGAGACATTGTCCGACACAGTTTGAAAGTATCCCACTTATGACAAAGAAATGTATTTCATTGTGCAAGCTTGTCGACAATGGAAGCATTAAATTTTGGGGAATGAGACAATCATCCACATAGACCACTGATCCCTGTAGTTCATACAGACACAAGGGAAGTTGTAGAATGATCACCATTAGAAGTGGTCCACATATCTGCAACAATTTCATTTGAACATCAAGTACAAGAAGGGTAGCACCAATAATGTTACAGATTGTCTCAGCCGACCACTGATCGTGGCCATAACCACCGTTCTCAACTCTTGTGGGCATGAGACTTTTGATTGGCTGCTTCTCTACAAGAGCGATCCAGAATTCAGCTACACATACAAGGCACTCTTGGGGGGTATGCAAGTTCCAAATTTTCACCTCCAAGATGCACTATTATGTCACCTTGGACACCTTTGTGTTCCTTCAAGCGAGCATGCCAAGATGATATGGGAAGTGCACTACAGTCGAGTCACTGGCCATTTTGGGATCAAGAAAATAGTGGCAGTACTGCAGAAGTATTTCTATTAGCCGAACCTTTGACATGATGTCGGGAAGTACATCAGATCTTGAACTGCTTGTGCCATTGCCAAACCGACCATCAAGAAGCAAGGGCTTTATACTCCACTACCTACCCCTAGTCGACCTTGGGAATCCATCTCCATGGATTACATGTCAGGCCTTCCTTCTACTAAGCATGGAAATGACTGTGTTTTCGTGGTCATCAACAAATTCTCAAAGGTGGCCATTATGGCGGCCTGCAAGAAGAATATCACAGCAGAAGCCACTGCTAAAATATTCTTTGAACGAGTGTGGGTTCACTTTTGGATCCCAAAATCTATCATATCAGATCGCAACAACAGGTTCCTCAGCATATTTTGGTCTAGCCTCTGGTCAATTTTGGACACCAAGCTCACCAATTCCATAGCTTTCCATCCCCAAACTGATGGCCAGATAGAGGTCATGAACAGGATGATTGTACACATTCTGTGCATGTACAATTCAAAGCATCCACACACATGGGATGAGATCCTTCCCTATGTACAACATAGTTATAACTGGGTTCTCCACAGCTCAACTGGCCATAGCCCCTTTCAGGTGGGCTTGGGATTCCAGCCACTATGTCCCATTGACGTAGCCATGCCATTTGCAGCTACTCAGGCCGATTCAACTCATGTCCAGTCTAAATATGACAAAGAAAATAAATTCATCGAGCGCATTCAACACATATGTCAACAGGTTCATGACATATTGGATAGAGCCAATGCTAAGTACAAGCAATGACATGATCAACATTGGGTGCCACACAACTTCCAAGTGGGAAAAAAAGTGTGGCTACATTTGCATAAGGAGCGCCTCACTAGACCCTACCGCAAGATTTTCCCACTTCGATATGGGCAGTACACCATCACCAAGGCTATAGGTAACAATTCCTTCAAGCTTAGTATTCCACCAATCCTTGGTCTACACCCAATATTCAATGTAGACCACCTTCGTCCCTACTTCCCACCTCTATTGGACACCTCTGACATTGCATAAGAACTCACACCAAAAGAGTTAAACCCAGACTGCATGGAATAGCCCACCACAGACTGTATCATGGACATGAAAATCAAGAACACTCGTCGACAGAAGATCCAACTATATCGGGTTGTCAAAGATGGCCAACTCCTACAACAAGGCAAGTGGTTCACCAGGGACCAAGTTCAACAGAAGTTTCCTCATCTCATGGAGGAACTCAATGCAATGAGGACCATTGCTTCCTAAGGGGGGAGGAATGATCCAGGTGGATATTGGTGGCCACCCGCCTATTCCACTTGGGGCCCCACCATTGTGTCTTTTAGTTTTTTTCACAACTTACTATTTTTAGTAGTTTTTCGGGTCCTGAACTTCCGAAGCCATTTTGAAGTGCCAAATGGAGATAGTATGCCGAAGTTACGTCCCCGGGAAGTTGAAACACCAATTTACCCAAACGGGGCCCATAGTTTTGGCGCTTCATCTCCTAGGGTTAGGTTTTTCGACGTTTAGAGTTCTCCATTGTTTCTCCATAATAAATAGGCCCTCGAGCCTCATTGTAACATAGTTCAGAGGTTTGTAGCTGCCACATCTCTTCTTAGAGATTTGCTACTAGCACCCTACCTATTTTATTTCCATCATGTTTGTAAGCATATTTTTGTTATTTGATATTAATTAAATGAAGCCTTATTTTTGGTGTATTTCTATCTTTATGGTTATTTATATATTCCATTGCATTCCTGCATAAATCCGGATCACTAGTGGCTCTTTTTATTAAATTTGATGACTATGCAAGTGAAACCAACGTGGATTATTATGGATATGACCCTAATGACAATACTAATGAAGTGTCTATGACCTATAATAAACATTATTAAGTGATTTATTCATCAAATGAATGATCTAACCTAATGAGACAAGGTGAAGATTATGATGACCCTATTCTTCAAAAAATTAAAAAATTATTTGTGATAACATTGAATCCACTTGGGATGGTGTGCCCCTGTGTTACAAAAAAGGACTAGTAGTTCTAGTGCCACCTCCATTTGGTTTCTCCCATATTCAAAATGAAAACTTGCAGCCTATTTTGACCTATAAGCTTGGCACTAAAAAAACGAGTAGCTGCTAAAGAACTAAAAGTACACATGCTGAATTTAAAACTGAAACTAACAAAATGATTGATCTTCAAGATTATTTATATAAAAATGATCCTACTCTACTTGCTCAGCATAAAAACTAAATCAAGTGATCCCACTCTTCAAATGAAGCCAATCAAGAAGTTGAGTACTGGATTGGAATTGACATTCCACTTCTCTGATCATAAAACCATTCCTGAGAGGTGACCACTTGTTCCACCATCTAAATTTGTATACATAACTGAAAATCATATTGAAATTCATTCATGTAGAAGCTTCTAGCAGAGTTGCGAAAGCATATTTGAGAGTATGCACGAATAATTCTTGTTGATCAACAAGAAAGTGTGAGTAAATATGATCCTTTGATGGTGTTCCTTGTTTAAATTATTCATTATAACCCTTGTGACCTTTCTCAAATAACAAAGAAAAAATATGTTGATCATTATTTTCATTTTAGAGGAAGAAATACTTGGAGTACTCTTGGGCACTTTCACAAGGAACTGCCTCAGCATGTACCACATAAATTTCTAAAGGTAACTCTTCATATTATTTAACAAGCATGCCCACCTTATTGTCTAAAATTTTCTTTTCAAAATTTTCTTCATTTGATGTAGGCTGATGCAAGGAATGACATGAAGAATAAACTTCTTCCTTTACTTAAGGATTATAGTAATTATCTTCCAGTATTTCCTCTTATTTCTTGAAATGATTCTCATATTCCTGATGATCAAAAGATTGAAAAGTCTGTTGCAAATTTTCATCAAACTCAAAGGATGTAACATGATTTTCATAAATAAAATCCTGTTGGGTTTCATTTTCACCCAAGGGAAAGGCTATCCTTTCTTCTTGTTGATGAAAGGGATTGTCATGAAGGGCCTCTAAAATTTCCTCATTCATGAACTCATCATCTTCATAACAATTCTCCAAATATTCAATAAAACTCACACAATGTTTACAATAGTCTTTGACCAACAATAAGGAAGAATGAAATTATTTATACATCTCATAAAATGCAACATGGAAATCAGCAAGAGAATATAAGGAACCATTTGGCAGGCTTTCGTACCAAGACCATGATTTTCCCTCTAAAGTGACCATAAACATATTCATGAGACAATCCTTAGGGAACTGAAACTTAAGTATGTGTACATGCATATGGAATCTAACAAAATTAAGAGCAACATTGTTTTTCTTTTTATCTTTAAATATAGGAAGATCAGTTAACCAATCTACCTTTGGCATAGGATTTGGAAAAACAGGGATGTGAAACAGATTCATAGGGGCATACCTGGAATTTATTCTTGCAATGGAACTCATCTTGGAACTTCATTAATCTATTTAAGTTCAAGCAGTGGAGTCACCTTCCAATTGATTATTTGATGTGTGGAGTCGCCAAAGCAAAAATACAAGAAATATGTGCCTAAGTTTCTGCTACTCTCAGACCTTAGAACTGAAACTTTGTCATTCTTCCCAGGGAAAATTTACACCTTCGGTCCCTGGAAACAGTGCCAAAATGTTATCACCAAATTGAGTCCTCTTGGGCTGCTTCAATGGTCAACTTAGAGTAACTCTTTCAAACCACTTGCAACTGAAAAATAACCTCTCCAGTCTCAGAGGGCTCTCTCAATTTATCTAATGATTTGCTCAATTACGTCTTAAATCAGATTACAGGTGATTATCTTTGTCTAACTTTGTGATTATCTTAATGTATTTGATTACAGATGAAAAATTGGATAGATTCCACTACCATTGGGCTCATGGAGTCAGTAAGAAGGAATTCAGTGACAGATGAATCTACTTGTGGAAGCTGAGGCTTTTACTATTTCAATGGAAGGACAATACTAACACACAAAAATATTCACTAGTTCAATGTTAAAAGGAAGTCAAAGCATGTGTGACATGAATTTTGAGTAATTCAACCTCAAGATATTTTAATTAAAATAAAGAGATACATAAAACATAAGCTCATTGAAACATTCCAATAATCTCAGGTGAAGCAGAAACAAAGTCTATCTATATTACTGAGATTAGAAATTACAAAAGTAGTAGTGTCAAGTCACCATCTCCCAACCCTTTATAACTCTAAAACTATCTCATTTATAGAATGAGGACTCATACAAATGATATGCCACCTTGCTCGCTTCTAATTCTCACCTCAGATAACTATTTCAAACATGATTCCATCACTTGGAGACTCCCTAGGGATATTTCTGTTTTGCAGAGTTTGAATACAAAAAGGACTCTTCTTTCATTAATAGTTCAACAAATCAATTTAATAACCCTTATCAACTGTAACCAAATAATTTTATGAGTGTAATAGAGTGATGATGTGTCATTATGCCACGTGTATGTTGAGTTAGACCTCCTCCAAGTCGAATTTTTACAACTTTTTCACAAATCTGGTTAGTGAAAATTCTGAAAAATAAGGCTTAAAATATGAGTGTATAATTTCCAAACCCTAATGTATTTGCAGAAAATGAGAGAGGTTTTGGTAGATGGGCCTGTGCTAAAGAAAAACCTCTTTTATATTTCTAAAACAAATTTTCATTTGTTCTGAAACCAAACTTGAAGTTGACTTCTAAAACAATCATGTATAGAAATTTTCATTGCGAGTTTTAGTAGCGTGGGAAAAATGGATTTTCCATCAATCTTCTTAAATTATTTTTTGTTCCAACGTATTCATCATGTCATGAAACCTTGAAACCATGGATATCCATCCTTAAAACGTGTCAAAACTGATTTTAAATGCAAAAAATCACCTACAGGTTTTTTCATAGCGTTTTTCTGGCTTCAAGCTTGAAGCATGCTACGAAAACTCCTAAAAGAGGAAAAATTTTCTGTTTAGAAATGAACTCATATTTCCGAACTATTAATATATTTTCCAAAACTGGAGGAGGATTTTTTATATTAAAATTTTTCAAAGAAAAACCTTTTTTTTTTTTTAAATACCATCCCCAGCTGTCCAGAATCTTTATTTGTAAAACATGTATAAAACAGGAAAATTATGTTTTCTGAAAATAAGGCAGAAAGACATCCCTATATCTCCCAATTTGTAGCACCTTTCAGAAACGTGAAAGAGGTTATTGTTATTTGATATGTTATTGAAAATAACCTCTCTCATTTTCGTAAAATACTTCTTTGTTTTCCCAGAAACTGTGCTTGAATTTGACTGCTCAAAAGTAAGAAAACAGAGTAATCCTCATATTCGCTACAAAATTATTAGCCAATTTCATGGAGAAATCTACCTATTTTACACTGAATTCGCTACGAAAATGTGTAAAACTGGCTAGTGGCTTTTCTTCTTAAATTTTATGACTATGCAAGTGAAACCAAGGTGGATTATTGTGGATATGACCCTAATGACAAGACTAATGAAGTGTCTATGACCTATAATAAACATGATTAAGTGAATTTCTCATCAAATGAATGATCTAACTGAATGAGACAAGGTGAAGCTTATAATGACCCTATTCATCAAAAAATTAAAAATTTATGTATGATAACATGCTCTTTCTGTCTAATGGACTACTCACCCAATCTGCATTCGTGAAGCCTTGAAGCTTCACTCCCTCTGTTTGTCTGTACCATAGGCCATACTCTGATGTGCCCCTCAGGTATCTCAGGACATGCTTCCCCCCATTCCAAAAGAGCTTAGTAGTCTTAAACATAGCTTGAAGCAGCTAGTTAACTGCGTAGAAAATTTTTGGTCTCGTGTTCACCAAATACATTAGTGAACCCACTAACTGCCTGTAGACAATAGCATCCACTACCTCTCTAGAAGTAGCATCCTCTTTCCTCCAATTTCTTGGAAGAAGAGTATCCATGGGTTTTCATCTCTCCATGTTAAACTTACCAAGTATTTCCTTTGAATACTTGTCTTGAGACACAAAAATATCACCATCCCACTACCATATTTCCAATCCAAGGAAATAATGAAGGAGTCCCATGTCCTTCATTTTGAACTCCCTTGCAAGATCCTCCTTGCATGAGTGTATCAGATGCTCATCACCAGTCAAAATTAGATCATCAACATAAAAAAAAATGATCAATAGCTTACCCTCAATCACAATCTTGTATAGGTTTGCATATGCTTCACTTTTGGTGAAGCCCAATCCAGTGAAATAGCTGTCTATCAGAGTGCACCAAGAATGGGGTGCTTGCTTCATCCCATATAGTTCTCTTTTGATTCTGCACACATGCAACTTACTATTTAATATATTGAAACTTGAGGCTGCTCTATGTACACCTCTTCCTCAATGATCCCATTGAGAAACATAGTTTTCACATCCATATGATGAATGCACCGTCCCATCTGTGCTGAGAGTGAAAGGATGGATCTTATGGAAGATTACCTTGCAACAAGTGCAAAAGTATCATCATAATCTATCCCCTCAATCTATGAGAATCCTTGGGCCACAAATCTGGCATTGTATTTCTCCATGCTCCCATCAGCAACTTGCTTTACCTTGTAGATCCATCTCGATCCAACCATTGATTTGTCGACTGGTCTTGGGACTATCTCCCATGCACTATTCTTGACAATGTAGTCATACTCCTCCACCATTTCATCAACCCAAGTTGGTTTCTGTAAAACTTCCTAAAAGGAAGATGGTTTTGTCACAATACATTTTCTCATAAGAGCCATGTATCCAGTAAATCGGTTAGGAGACTATCTCTATCTGCATTGTGAAGTAGGGGCTCCTACATTCTCTGCAACATCAAGTTTCAATATATCAACTTCTATGGTGCACCTTATTCCATTTCTGATGGATGGATCTACATGAGTGTTTTCCTCCACTCCATGAACCTCCTCATGTGGCTTATTAACATCTTAAGACTCATCCTTGGGAACCAACAGTTCCTCCTCTACATGCAAGTCTAGCTCCCTCTCAAGGGACAACTGCATGGATTTCTCCTCATCAAATTTTATATACCGTCACACAACAATCATTCTTTTATTTGGAAAATACACACAATAATTATGGGGTGTTTCAGTGTACCCCACAAAAATCCCAACCTTAGCTATTGGTTCCATCTTCTTCCTGGCATCCTTGGTCACATGCACATAAATAGATGAGCCAAAAATCTTAAAGTGTGAAACATCAGGTTTCTTACCAGTGAAATCATCTTCAGGTATACTCATGTCAACTCTATGAGGACAACGATTCTGCACATGCACCGTTGTATTGAATGCTTCCACCCACAGATGCATTGGTAGGCCTTGATCATGCAACATCACTCGTGCTGCACCCACAATAGTTATGTTATTCCTCTCTTCGACCCCATTCTGCTGTGAGTTATGAGGCGCTATGAGTTCTCTTAGAATTCCTTCTTTGCTGCAAAATTTCTTGAATTCATTAAAGATGTATTCTCAACCATTATCAGTCCTAAGAGCCTTCACTTTCTTCCCCGACTCTTTCTCCACTAGTGCTTTAAACTCACAAAACTCAAAGAATGTCTTATCATTCTTCTTCATGAAGAATATCTAGCACTTATGAGAAAATTCATCAACAAAGATTACATAGTACTTACGTTTTGTTTTTGAAGCAACAGAGAAAGGATCACACACATCTGTGTGAACTCTCTAAAGGATCCCCGAAGCTCGATTCTCCTTCTCATGAAAGGTAGCCTTTACATATTTTCCCATAGTACATCCCTTTTATGTGTATAACTAAGCAAGTGTACCCCTGGGAATACCAGTAGAAATCTACTGCATGACTTTCAAGGCTCCATGGTGAAGATGGCCCAATCTCTTGTGCCATAATTCACCCTCATACCAGCTCACCACTTGATCTTCCTTACCCATCATTTTTGCGCAGCCATCTACCTCCAAATTATAGAGATTCTTAACTTGAATCCCTATCCTCTTGGATTTTCCCATTGTTTTATGTCACAGGAAAGCTTTTCCATCACTAAAAACAACATCATAACCTCTATCCTCCAACACTGTGTCTGAGACCAAATTTTTCTTTAGATATGGTACGTGCATTACATATTTTAATTGAAAGGGTTTACCTGATTTCCTCTGAATGGTAATGGTGCCAATACCTATATCACTATATTGTTTGTCATCGCCCATTTCAATATGCATCTAGAGATCTTTCTCCTCCAAGTCACTGAAAAGCTCCTTGTCTCCCATCATGTGAAAGGAAGCGCCTCTATCCAAATACCACACAGATCCCAATGCAATGGAAACCATGCATTTTATCAATGAGAATTCAAGCGCAAATTGTCAGGTAAGTGCCTCACTAGTTGCAGATCCTCTAGCTTTATTTTTCTTTTTCTTTTGTGGACAGTTAGTAGAAAAATTTCCATGCTCGTGATAGTGAAAACACTTAACCTTGGACATGTTCTGCTTCTTTCCATTCTTGGACTTGGATTTAGAATGGAATTTCTTCCCCTTCCCCTTCCTCACCTTGGCATCCAAAGCACAATCCTCTTCATCCTCATTCTTAGATGAAGATCCATCTCTGGTGTTCCATTTGAACTCCTCTTGGACCCAATATCACCATAGTCATTCCCAATCTGGCAATTTTTCCCTTCCATTGACAAAGTCTTGATAATTGTGCCAACCCTTGGTAAGTCCTAGTAGAGACAAGTTCACCAAATCATCATCAGTAACTGTTATTCCAATGCTCCCCAATTCATCCCGACATTAGACAAACTTTTTTATATATTTTAGAATGGTGTCGCCCTTTTCCATCTTGATCTTCTTGAGTTTATCTTTGAGCGCCAATTTCTTATGGTCGTTGATGCTTTGGAATAGATTCATCAAAGCCTTCCACATTTCATATGGTGTGGATTTCCCATGGAGGCTTGAGACAATGTGGTCTCATACTCCATCCAACAGGATCCTCCTCGCCGTTTCCACTTTCTTTTGCCATGCATCAATATTTGTAGCATCTACTACAACGGGTTTAGGAACATCATTGTCAATGAATTCCTTCAAGCCATTATCTTCAAGTACTGCCTCCTTCTTGTCCTTCCAAGAAATATAGTTCAATATTCCCTTGACTGCATACTCTAACCTAAAGACATTGAAATCCATTTCGATCTTGAAACAACTGTAGCACCAAGAAAGTCTTTCTACAAATTCTAATTCTATCCAGTCACAAACTCAGCTCCTTCTTCACTTCTACAATTTCATGTGATTTGATACCATGTATAAATTATAAAACATGAATGTATATATTGGATTCACATGATCTAACAATGTACTAAATTTAAATACTGAATCGCTTCTACAAATATTTTTCAGAATTAAAAACACAATCGCTAATCACATGAACATGAAGAAGAATCAAATCACACACAACACAGATAATTTCCGGGTGAAAGGTTATAGCTAAAAACCCCACTATATTCTATTATATATTCAACATGGATCATGAAACAATTTAATACAAAAATCTTCTCACAAGAGCCCTCTAGTACTCAGCTGATTGTCTCACACTGTCATATGCAAAACTGACCAACACATAACCAATTCTCAGCCTCTAGACAACCTACCTTGGTTGCGCAATCCCTGATGGATGCAATCCCTAAAATATAGGAATTATTTCCTTCCTTTACTACACAAGTATCATGGGCACTCCAATGGGTGTTTAGTTGCATGTGTGCAACTCAATAATCCTACAATTGATAGTCAAATTCCCTTTCACCTAGAACTCAAATAGGTCTCCACTGGATCTGATATGCATGTAATTAATAATAGTAAATCCTCAGTTTCATGTGAGATCACTGATTTTGAATTAATTAATATTTAATTCACTTGATCTCTCACTAGTGTATATTCAGTTACAACTAGCACAACTGACTTTAACTCACTTAACTGAGTTAAACTAATTACAACCCGCATTAACTAATGCACCAATGCACTTTGAACTCTGTTACAACTAGAATTGCTCTGCATGCCTCACCAACTACCTATAACTCGAAATCCAATATCTAACTAAATTTATCACTTCCAGTTAACTTTTTCAAGTCAACAGTGATAATAGATTATAGTTTAATGTCCATCTTAATTAAGTAATAACCAAAATATACATGCACCCAAAAATAACACTGTCGGCCCCACCCTAGTCTGGGTGCTTAATGCAACTAGGCATGGGTGTTGAAATTTTGTTGTTGAATCTCAACAGAAGAAGAACATCCCTTTCCCCATCGTTCATGTAGAATGGAACTTAAACCACCTTTACCACCAGAAGCCATTTCTGGCCGTGGAAGTCAACGTCGTTCTACTGAAACCAATACCATTAGTACCTATGGTGTGTCATCTTCATCACATCTACCAGAGTCATCTCAAGTCATTTCTACACATCTTGGTTTATCCATTGTCGTCAAAATGAATTCCTCACAGCTACCTATGGACACTATCCATCCAATCAGTGAGACCATACCTCCCGAACCTGACATTGTTCAACTGGAAGTTGATCCATATCCTATCATTCTTTTACCATAACATCTAGATTTCGAAGTCGAACAACTAGAAGTTGCTCCTATATCGGTCACTCCTGATTCTATCGTAGCCTTTGATTCTTTCCTTTTGCGCAGTCAATCACCTAAAATATATCTCGGGTCTGACGACGAAATCCTTCCACCTGGTTTGATTTCAATTGAGGAAGAACCTCAACAAGAAACACACCCCTCTACGCCAACTCATTTTGCGTAGGGGCTTTATCTTTACGATTATATTCCTCGATTGACTTACATGGCTTCTTTTTATCCTATTTCAATTCGATTTCTCATAGATCCTACAGGGTATACACTTGGTCGTATGATCATGGCTGATTCAACATCTCTGGTTGTACCATCTATTGTAGTTGCAACAACATCTATTGTTGCTACTCCGTCGATGTTTACCGCATCACCAGAGTCACATATTTATGTTGGTCCTTCTATCTCATTGGGTTACCAATCATTATTTGGAACTTACTTTGGTGCATCCTCAAATCCATGGAATTCACCCATGTCATCTTCTGGTATTCTATCTGGTACATCTATATTGAGTATTGAACGGCTTGATCCTTTATATACATCTTCAGTGCAACATCAAGCTGGTCCATCTGGGTATATTCCACCGAGTACAATCTCGACTAAACTCCCACCATTTGGAGAACAATATATTCCATATTATTATAATACTCATGCTGGGGGGAAACCCATGGTCACCCATTTTGACAGTACTCCATCATTTTATGGTCACCCAAATGTTGGAATTCCTATTTTTCAGTGGCAGCCTATCCTACCCGTTCAACCACAAACAATTGTGCATTCATGTCTGCTCAACTTAGTGTTCCTAAATTGATGTCATAAATTGTCAACCAGGGCTAGTAAACTGTTGAAGTGAAGTGCACTATATGTGCCTAGGTATCTGCTTCCTACTTCGTTGTGTTTAGTGTTTTTTTTTTTAGTGTTTTTGGTTTTGTGTTTTTATGCTAAGAGGAAAATAACTAAGTGTTTAACAAAGAGAAGTTATTGGTCACACTAAAACAGAGCAAAGGATATTCTAAACTATGTATGGCACCTAAGAACAGAAAATGCAAAAATTGTCAAGAAAAATAACTCATAACATGAAATCAGTCCAATTCATTCATTAGAAGCATGTTGGAATAGCTTGAGAAAATGATAAGCCTAATGAAATGAGGTTCTTCTAAGTAAACAACAACTTACAATATCACAAAAATCTCATCCATGGTTAGGAATTTGTTGGAACACAATTGGAAAAGACTATAGGTAGCATAGTAAGGAACTCTACTCTAAATTAACTTATCACACTGAAATTAATCCATTCTGCAACTCAAATTGTCACTACTAAGCCTCATTCGAGAGTTATAAATCTTTTGGAATAGTTTTGAAAAAAAAAAGACTATTTGTAGAATTATAAGAAATTGTAGAACAGTCAAGGCCTTGAACTGATATCACTGATTCCTTTCCATATGATGATGTGTTGGAAGAGATTAATAACAAGAGTAGTTTGTAAATAATGAATGCCTTGAAGTCTAATGGAACAAAACTAGAATACAACTAACTAATAAAACTTAAAATACATTAAACAAAATTGAACTAGAATGCAATCAATCAAACTTGAAATACAGTGAACAGAACTTAACTAGAGTGCAATTAATATCTGGAGTATTACAGCTGAACTAAAATGCAACTAATCTCTAAAATATTACATCTATCTCTCATTAAATGTTAGTGATATTTTGGAACAATTCATAATAATAAGACTGGCTATAACATTCGATGTAAGTTAGCATAAAGCATGGAGTTCAAAAAGCTGTTTGAATTAGGAATGAAACAGAGCTAAAGTTACTTATCTAAACAATATGCACAGAGCTTCTTGGGCAGTAGGGGCCCTCTACCACTGGATTAGCACACAAATATTCTCAATATTTCCTCAAACCATGCAGTGAAGTTGGACTTCTTTTATTAAAGGAAAAATACTTTAGAAACAGAGTATTATGGACTTTTGAGATCTAACAGTAAAACATCAATCTAGCTAACTGTCTCTCGGTCTCCCGAGTCATTATTATAAAATAAATACATAACTACCCTTGAGAGGAAATAGGGACAAGTGTCTTTCCCAATTAAAATCAAATTAGAACTCTTGTGGAAGCCTCGTACTCTTGCTGAAGACATCTGTAGAGTTCTTGTCTCGGTAGAAGTCTACCTCTTAGTCTTGATTTCTTCCACGGGCATAACCACTTGGAGATTTTTACTCAGACTTTGTCGAGGACAAGTAACGATGTAGATGAAGTCTGGATTTCAACCATATGCATTTTTCCTCTAAGTGACACCTGTAACCTGTGTAAACATGAAGATAGCTGCGGAATAGGCGACTAGCTACAGAATGGTTGCATTCTGTAGCTGAGTCTAGTAAAAAATTACTACAACAAAAAAACCACAAAAATATAGAAATTCAGTCATTATATGCATTCTTAAAGTGACTTTAATTAGTCCTATTGATCTTTTAAGCCTACAACTGATAAAGGACAAAGGAATTGAAGTGAAATTTGGTGAAAGAGAAGGACATCTTTGGGGCTCAACAATTCATATCAACCAGTTCAACCTGTTGCACCCACATCTACTCCACTTGTTAATACTTCATTACCCCTATTAAAGGCTCAAATTTTTGCACCTAAAACATCTTAGGTGGGGCCTTCAAACCATTACCCTCAAGTTTTGGGTCCTCGGACTCCAACTCCTTCGGTTGGTTTACAACAACCACCCGTATCCATAATATTTCATTCACAAGATGGATTACCTTTTTATGGGATGTCACGGGCACCTACCAGTCTTACCTATTCACAACCAGGTCCAAGCATTTCTGGTTTGGTTTATAATCTTGGTGGGAAATCTCCTTGGTAGCCACAACCGCAAATGCCACAACAACAATTCCAACAACAAATAGGTTACCTAGGTCTTGGTCAATAGAATCCTCAAGATTTTTGTCATCAAAACAACCCTTATCTAGGTTACCAGCAACAAATGCCTTATGTTGGTTCTCAAAGGCCTATTACCCAAGCAATTCCATCATATCCTGGTTATGCTCAACATGACTTAAATCGACAGTTTCCCTATGTCACAACTTTAGAATTACCTGATTTAAATTGGCTTACCAATGATCCCATTAGCCATTCTCCTTGGTGGTCGGTGATACCACATAAATTACCCTCTGATATTACTAAATTCAATGGAAACCCTGGAGAAGACCCTTCAACGCATGTTCTGACTTATCATTTATGTTTTTCATCCAACTCCTTAAATGATGACTCTTTTCAACTACATCTTTTCCAGCATATGCTCATTGGTCCGGTTGTGAAGTGGTACATTGAAATGCCACGAGCTTCATTTGATAATTTCACTACCTTAGCCACTACCTTTTTAACCCACTTCTAGTTACCCATACGACATGAAACAGGAATGGAACTGCTGACCAATTTTAAATAGAAAACTGCTACTCAAATTTCTAATCATATTCATGAATGGCGTCATTATCACAGAATCATCAAAACATTTGTTCCCGATCGTCTCCTCACTGAGTGGTTTATTAAGTCGTTACTGCCATATATCACCATGGATGTAGCTAAAGGTGGTGTCATCATTGAATAGTAGGTCATTTCTCATGCCCAGTACTTAGATTTGATTTATACTCAGTTTGAAATGCTCTATGAGAAAATTCCAAACGCACCACGACCAAATTTTACTGTTCCTCCTCCATCTAAGGACTCTCATGGTGGTGGCGATATGATAGATTCTGCAAGCACTCACAACTATACTGCATCCGATGATGAACCTTCTTCTAAAATTCATTCTGTGTCATCTGACAAAGGAAAAAGTGACAAGCAACCCAGAAGAAAGAAAAATGGGAAAGCAGAGAAAAATAAAAATTCAACCCCGTAGGAATGATCATCTGATCAACAATCAGAAACCTCGTTACCCCTGCTTGATATGTAATGAGGAGAACTTTGTTCGAGACTGTCCTCACCTTGTTGAAGTCTCAAAATTTCTTAAGACCTCGACTGCATCTGTTGTGTTGACAGATCTTTTCCCAAATCCAGACACAAACATGGTTGTTACGGATCCTGATTCTAGTTCCCAAGTGCTTATGTTATCTGTCACAAAGTCAAAAACTGATGTTTTGGTGTCTACATGAAATAAATATTACAGTATTAAGGCTATCTATCAACTTACTACATCGACCATGAATGCTTATACTAAATCAATTCCATTGACTTCTATTTCAGAGTTAACAATAAAGCCACCAAAGGGAGTCGTCCACAAATCGAAATTCAATCCTCGAGCCCGAGTAGCTAAAAATTACAATATAGTATTTGGTTAAGTCATCTTCAACTATTTCAATGCTTGAGGTACTTCAAAATTGTCTCTCCCAGAAATGGGCTTTGTTTTAATTATAAATCTTCTGGGAAATCACATAAGGAATTTTTGGAACCAACGCGTTTTGAACTACCAACTGTAGTTCAACATCGGTGGTTCCAAAAATTCCTTATGTGATTTCCCGGAAGATTTATAATTAAAATATTATGGATCACAGAAGATTGCACTCTCAATAGGCTTTGTTATCAGCAATTGGCATAATCAACCCAACAGATTTCAATATTGTAGTCTTTAATAATAGAAGTTATGTGCCAAAATTACCAGCAGAATTAGCATTCTCCATCCAAGTAAATTTTCTCAATCACCTCATTCATCGCACTATTATTGATGAGGCATAATCTACTTGCATTATGTCTCTAAACTACTGGAAGTCACTTGGCTCGCCTCGCTTATCTCAATCGCCTATGACATTGAAATATTTTGACGGTCATACATATAAGTCTTGTGGTATCATAAATAACCTACATGTCCAACTAGGGAGAAAAACTATAACTGTTTAAGTTAATGTCGTTGACGGGCCCCTTGACTAAAATTTTTTACTTGGAAGGCCATGGGTTTACGCAATGACTACAATCATATCTACTTACTTTATAATTATTTCCTTCCCTCATAAAGGTGTCATCATTTTCATTAATTAACTCTCCTTCTTTTCCTCTAGTTCCTAGGTATCTGGAAGCGTTATGATCATTCACGCACCCCAACTAGAAATTTAAAACATTGGTGTAGAGTTCTTAAAGGATTATTCTCTAATGGGCACCTTTGCATTATCACCGTCAGTAAAAATTGCAAGAATATAGACCTGCTGCATGATATCTTCCACTTCATTTGACTTTGATACGTTGGATGAGATCCTGCCACCAAGCCCAACTGAGCTGGCATAGCAATCAATTTATTTGGCTTGGGATGTGCATCATGATTCATCGTCGTCGATCGTTTGGGTCAATCATTCATTAGATTTTGGTACTCCATCTAATCCTTTTTCATCCACTTTCCTGACTAATGAGAGCATTGTGGAATCCATGATGCTAAAAGGAGAACCATGGGAAGATCATCATCATTGCTCCCATCTTTAGGATTACAAAGAAGATAATCTTATTCAACTATATCACCCTTCGATCTCTACTTTATTTTTGAATTCTATTCCAATTCATGCCATCAAAATTGAGCAAAAATTATCAAATATTGAAGAGACCATTTCTATCGATATTTAGACCAAATCCAACATTGTAGAAAACATTCATGTCATCATGTCTTTTTATCCATCCGAACTCGAAACTTATCACTCTCTTTTTCGTGAATTCTGAGATATATTTGCTTGGTCTTATGAGGAAATGCCAAGCATAGATACTAGTATTATTGAAAACACAATTAAAATGTACCCTCACGTTAGACTGGTATGTCAATGCCTTCATCCTGTTCATCCGAAGAAGGTTGCTGCCATTAAAGCAGATGTTGAAAAAATTGTTGAAAATGGCAACAAGAAACAGTGAAGGAGGCATCCTGAAACATCTTTCCTGATCCTAGTTGGAAAGTGATCACCTAAACTAGGTGGGGGACCACACAGGTGATTTTTGTTGCAAAGTCTATTTTTAGACTATGTCTATTTTTAGACATATGGATCATGATCTATAAGTTGCGAGATGCTATTTATGGATGGTTGGTCATGTTGGTAAAAATAGATGGACCTCTATTTTTAGACATATGGGTGGTTTCTATTTTTAGATTGCCAGGCTAAAAATAGATATGTCGAATATTATTAGCTCTTAATAATATTTGGACTCTAAACATTATCTTATTCTCTTGGAGCACTTCAGTTTGATGCCTAGATGTGGCACATGTAGCTGAAAGAAGGAAATACGCTTTTCCTAGGGTTTAAGTGAAGCTATTGCATGAAGAATTCAGTTAGAACTCATGTGACAGAGTTTGGTGGAGTTGATTAAGGAAGTTAGTGGAGTTGTATTCAGTTTAACTAATCTAAACATAGTTGAGCTTTTTGTATCCAATTTAACTAATATATACAATTAGTGAGAGTGGTGTGAATTAATTATTAATTAATTCACTAATTATAAACTCATAAAAAAACTAAAGAATACATCACAAGAATCCTGGCAGTATGATGTCAGAGACCGAAAAGTAAATAGGTGAAAGAGCAAAGTTAACTATCGGTTGTGACTATAATACTATCGTTTATTTGCAGCACAGATGGGTGGAGGTAACCCATGAGGATCGCCAGCCTGCCGGTGGTTTATCTATATAAAGAGGCCATCCCATAGCATCAAACACGCAATTGGAGGTTGGCTATCAAGTGGCTAAAGGTTGGAGCATGAGTTTTGCTAGATCTAGCTTCATAGTGTGTAGCAAGGGAGGTAGTGCATGAGAGCTTGCAAAGAGCTTTGTACTATGATTGTTACATGATCTCCATGACATATATAATATATAGATAGTTGGGGTTTTCAGCTTTAAGCTTTCCCATGAAATACTGTGTTCATATGTGTGAATTTTTATGGCTTTAATGTGTGCATGCAATTGATTTTATTTTCGCATGTGATGATCAATGGTAGAAGAGATTCTGTATTATGCATGAAGCTAAAATAGTGTGTGATCAGGAGAATCTCGGTGGATAACATATCAGTTATTCAAATTTCTACATGGTATCGGAGCGATATTGATCATTGGAGCAATTGAAAAGCATTAAAGCGGTTGAGTTTTAGGATAAACTCAAGAAACATAAAGATGGAGAAAGCTGGAAATATACATGCATATTGTATATAATTTTCTACATGGAATGAGAGCGAGAATTTTTGGGTGCGCGAGTTTGTAGGGAATATCTGAAAATTTTTGGTGAAATATTTTCAGAAACAAATAGCATATTTGGATTCCTTGTGAAAAAATACCCAAATTGAAAAAAAAAATCGGTCGAATCGGAGCTCGGATGAGGGAGATATCATCGATTTAAAATCAGCTCTTTTTGTTAGAAAATTTTGCGACGGCGGGACAACTGCAATGTGCGCAAGCCAAGAATCTACATGCACTGAGGTACAAGATGCATGCAAAGCTTTGAAGAGCAAAGCAGAGGTTAGTGACTTGGTGGTTGAGAGGGATCCTCTCAACATGCAGCGTGAGAAGCAGTCTCAAAAGGTTGTGGAGCAGCCACAACTGGAGATGCAGAAGAATCTTTATAGATTTGAAGTAGATGGGATTTCTATGGAGCTTCCTACTATTGGGAAGTGGAAGGAAGACATGCAACAAAAGATTGAGAGGGAGCAAGTGTTGCATGCAGGCGAGAAAGACATGCAATTGAAGCTTGAGAGGGAGCGGGTTTTTCATGCAGGTAAGAGTGAACCTCAGGATGTGGAGCAGCCATAAGATGAGGATCATGGAGTGGGTGCAACCACTCATGCAGAGAAATTTCGTGCCAGATGGGCAAAGGGAGTGCATGCAGCTATACCACCAGGTGAGAGGTGGGGCGACATGCATGATTAATCCCATGAGGAGATTTCTGGGCAGATTCATGAGATGGTGTGGATCTCATGAGTTGAACCTGGCTACGAGGTGCTCAAGGAAGCAGCAGCAAGATCACTGATGAATGCGCATCAAAGTGACAAGAGCCTGGAGCATCGAGCGCTGGACGTAGTTGACAGCAAGTGCAAGGAGGCATGGGTGCAAGAGTTCACGCCGCGCAGTTCCCGATGACATGTGCGTTTGGTACCCACAGGTCGAAGACTTTCGATGATAGATGCTGGCGGCATCAAGGACCGATTGAGTTGTTCGAGCCTATTCCGCCTGCATGAGTCACAGAAAGGTGATGCATGGAGTTGCATGGCGCTTGTAAAGGTTGCAGGGCGAATGCATGGAGTTGCATGTCGCATGCAAAGACAGTCCTTTCTTGTTGAGAGGGAGTGTTGAAGATTGCAACAAGAAACAGTGAAGGAGGCATCCCGAAACATCTTTCCTGATCCTAGTTGAAAAGTGATCACCTAAACTAGGTGGGGGCCACACAGGTGATTTTTGTTGCAAAGTATATTTTTATTCATGTTCTATTTTATATTCATGACTATGTTAAAGATGTTGGATATGAACAGCGTTATAAAATAGAGTGATCTCATGGAGAGGATATAGAGCCAGTTTTACTCCATGTTAAAAAATAGATAGAATGAATATATTAGTCTTACACATTTGATTCTAAAGACATCTTATCTTCTGGAGTACTCAGCTTGATGCTCTGGAGGGTAAATATGTAACACAGGGAGAAATATGTTTTTCTGATAAATAAAGTGAAGTGATGAAGAATATTCTGTTGCAGAATCATGTGACAGCTTAGGAAACAATATAAGTTATATAATGCTTAACTGACTAAAATGATAGTTTGTTTTCTAGTCTAAAGAATTAATACACACTATAGATATAATTAATATATTTAATTTACTAATTACAAACTCACAAATGTCTGTACATTATACTACAACTCATGAAAGGATGTTTCTCTCATGAAGGAGAATGTTGTAGAACAGTGAAAGAGCAGGTTAACTATCAGTTGTGACTATACTATTGCTATTTGCAACACACAGATGGGTGGAGTAACCCATGAGGATTGCGCAGTTCAAGCCAGGTGGTTTATCTATATAAAGAGGCCATCCCATAGCATTGAAACACGCAATTGAGGTTGGCTATCAAGTGGCTAAAGGTTGGAGCATGAGTTTTGCTAGATTTAGCTTGATAGTGTGTAGCATGGGAGGTAGTGCATGAGAGCTTGCAAAGAGATTTGTACTATGATTGTTACATGATCTCTATGACATATATAATATACAGATAGTTGGGGTTTTTAGCTTTAAGCTTTCCCATTACATACTGTGTTCATATGTGTGAATTTTTATGGCTTTAATGTGTGCATGCAATTGATTTTATTTCCGCATGTGATGATCAATGGTAGAAGAGATTTTGTATTGTGCATGAAGCTAAAATAGTGTGTGATCAGGAGAATCTCGGTGGATAACATATCAGTTATTAAAATTTCTACAAAAATTTTCGGTGTTGGTTTCATTTACACTGTTCCTCTTACTGATTGGCTTTCCAAAATTGTTCCCATTATGAAGAAACAAGGGACAATTAGAGTGTGTGTTGATTATTGGGATGTCAATATTGCTTGTCAAAAATATAATTATCCTACTCCCTTTATCAACCAGATTATTGATGAATGTGCCAAGTGTGAAATCTTTTCATTCATGGATGGATTCTCCGGTTACAATAAAATCAATATCTGCCTAGAGGACCAATATAAGACGTCATTCATCTATCCCTGGGGCACATTTTCTTATAGTAAACTCTCATTTGGTTTCAAGAACATTGGGGAAACATTTCAGAGAGTAATGGATTATGCTTTCAATGAAATCAAGCACATTGTTCAACATTAGCTAGATGATTTACCCACACATTCACAAAAATGAATTGATCACCTGACACATTTGAAAGATATATTTTTACACTGCTGACACTACAATGATATGCCCTAATCCACACAAATTTGTGTTTTGTGTTGGTTCTGGTTTTTTACCTGGATTCATCGTCTCAAAAGATGGAATTTGAATCGACCCACTAAAGGTCTCCAAACCATTCTTGATATGCCTGTGCCATCAAATTTACTTTAGTTACAAAAACTTCAAGGAAGAGCTAAATTCCTAAGGAGATTCATACCCAGCTATGCTGAAATGGCTAAAGGATTTACTTATCTCTTGAAAAATGGGATTCCCTTCCATTGGGATAAGGTTGCATAAGATTATTTTGATGCTCTTAAATATACCTTGATCCGAGTGTCATTAATGTATCCCCCCAATTATCAGAGTGATTATTTCATATATATTGATGTGGCAGATACAACCATTGATATGGTTTTGGTACAAGAATAAGATGGTATAGAACATATGATATATTATTTGAGTCATAATCTCAATGATACAAAATTTAAGTACTCATACGTTGAAAAGCTTGCCTTGGCAGCCGTTCAAGTTGTCTAAAGATTTTGCCATTGTATCATGCTCTGAAAAACCATTGTCATTTCAGATTGGAACCCCATGACATAAATTTTTTCACGTCAATTTCTTGGAGGAAAATATTCAAAATGGATTGTCATTTTGCAAGAATTTAATTTGGAATTCATGAAATCCAAGTCAAAGAAGTCTTTAGTTTTGGCTGAGTTTCTCTGTGACCTTCCCTCTAATAGTATTGAAACTACATCCGAACCGTCAATTCCAGATGAGTCTCTATTTCTGATTGGGTCATTCGACCATTGGTATGGGGATTTTATCATTTATCTCCAAACCCATACTTTCTGGTGTGATACCTCTCGCTCACAACATCAACGTATTCGATAACAAGCCAAATATTATCCGATCATCGGCGATACACTTTATCGTTGTGGTGTTGATACGATTTTAAGGAGGTGCCTCACTCGTGAGAAGGCAAAGAAAGTTATAAATGATTTTCATGCTAGGGCTTGTAGTGGAAACTTATTTGGATATGCTACCATGCAGAATATTCTTTGCACTGGTTACTTTTGGCCTACTATATTTCACGGCTTCATCCTCATGGTCAGAAGTTGTCATGCATGCAAAATATTTGATCGTAAAATGTGCATGCCGCCAACACCAATGCATCATGTCCTCACTGTGGGACCATTTACAAAATGGGGCATTGACTTCATGACCTGTAACCCTCATTTGATCGAGGGGCATGGTTATATTATTGTCGCAGTCGACTACTTTACCAAGTGGGCCGAAGGGATGCCTACATTCAATAACACAAGCAAAAAACTGCATTGTTATATTCAATCATGTCATCTCATGGTTTGGTGTGCCACAATATATAGTTACAGATCTTGGTAATAATTTTCGCAATCACATGATGAATGAGTTGACTGCCAAATTAGGATTGTCACATGATAGTTCTACTCCTTGTTATCCACAATCTAATGGACATGTTGAAGCCATTAACAAGATCCTGATGTGAATGCTTCAACGAATGATAGGATTTCACAAAAAATATTGGAATTTAATCTTGTACTCAGCTTTGTGGTCATATCGAACCTCAGTGAGAAACGCAACCAAATTTACCCCCTTTCAATTAATGTATGGTATCGAAGCTATCTTTCCAATCCAATGTGAAATTATGTCATTAAAACTCATTATTGACCTACTACTTGACACCTCTAATGAAGAAGCACATATGTTTAACCTCATCCATCTAGATGAAATGCGTTGTGAAGCCACATTGGCCAACTAAGTGCATAAGTGACAAATCAAAGCGCAATACGACCAACATGTCAAGCCTCACATTTTCTCAGAGGGAGACTTGGCCTTGCTTTATGATCAAGAAGTTGACTTGATAGGAATAGGAAAATTTGAGCCACTATGGCATGGCCCCTACATTTTCAAAAGAGTTCTAGCTAAGGGCACCTATGATTTAGTTGATTATGATGGAATTCCATTGGCACAACCTCGAAATGGGTTGTATCTTAAGCGATACTATGCTTAATTGAGCGTAGTAAACTTTTGTATTATATTGTATGTATTCTTTGATTTGAATTTACTATATTAGTTTGTTTTTCTAGAGTTTTCTTGAAGTTAGTAATCCACTTTAAATTTCATCGCAGATGACTGAATCTTTGGAACCATTAATTTGGTATGTCATAGTACGGAGAACCTATCCTCTGCAGCATGGGCCATTTTCGCTCGAGGTGGCGAGTTAGTGAGTTTTCAAGGGATTTGTATTGATAAATCCACAAACAATATCATTGAGTATAGCACGTTGATCGAACTTCTCTCTGATGCCATTTGATTTGGCATTAACTACATCATCATTAGGTTAGACTCACAACTTGTCATACTACAAATTACTAGCATTTATACTATCTAAAATCCAACACTTCATCGTATGTTCCTAAGAGTTCGACTTTTGTAAAGACATTTTGATTACATCCAATATCAATGCATTTCTATAAATTTGAACACATTAACTGATTTCTTAGTGAATTATGTTTTAAACAGACATTTGCAACACATGTAAAGACAACTTTTCAATTCACATCACATAATTGAATGGGATTGTGCATTAAACATAGGAAAACATTGAAAACAAATAGATAGATAGTTTAGGTTTTTACAAAATTTGTGCCCAAGAAACATTAGTCATCTGATCTCAAAATGTATGCAAAAAATTTCAAAGTAAACTAGTGATGCTCATGATAACAAGCAACTGCTCTAGCTATCCTACGCAATAACCACATCCAATGGTTAGGAACACCAATAGTATGGTTCTGCAGTCTCATAGGTAACTCTTCGATCCAGCAATCTGGAATCCCAAGAGTCAATCCCTCCACGTGTTGCTGCAGCTCAGCAAGAGTCTCGGTCAAATCTAAATCCCAAAGGACTTCTCTCCCGACAGCCCTCTCTACTAGCTCAACTGCTCCCTGCTTTGGCTGACCCACTGGTTGAACATGACCCACATCTGTGTACATCAAAAATTTAGTTTATTATTAGGAAACATAAAAATACAAAAACATGTAGAAACCTTAGAAATATAAAATAAAAAAACATGGTCAAAACATTCTTACCAATTGGACCCCATTTACTGCCATCTGGTAGAATAAAATCTCGATCTCCACGGAAATCTACATCTACATATGCACACTCATCTATGGAGACCATATGTCATCTAAACCAGGTAAAGAATTCAATATAGAATTTGATGGTCGATTTACCAGCATGTCTAGACATCAATTCAACCCATCTCTACATCCGAGGATCTCTAGGGCCAAATGTAATATTTCAAATTGGAAATAGCAGCAATATAGCTCATAAAAATATAAAGCACAACAAATATGAATATGAAATAAGAGAGTTCAATTTGCAGTCATCATTTTGTTAATATATCAATAGAAATATACAAAAATATCATGAGGGACAAGCCACTCAAGCAATAGGAAAAAGCCTCCAATGATCAAAACAATTAACACATGAGTTGCTGCAACTGTATAGAATGTCAGAGAGCAATGAAAACACTATATATATTAGTGTAGCTACTGCTGAATACATATATAAATGAAATGTGGCTAATATAAACAAAACAAAGAAGATGTGGGCTCTAATACAAAATTTCTAGCCAATCCGGAAAAGATTTCTAGAAATACCAAGAAATGTACAATGTGACAAATAACTCTAGGGTTGAGATGTCATTGAAAAATAGATATGAATAAAATGAGGCTATGAAATATCTTAAATGATTATGTCCTCCTCCAATGGTATTTCTAATTAAAAGTTTGATCCCTCTACTCAGAAATAGACCCTCATGATGAGCTCAATGAACCCTCCAAGCAATTGCCTCCAAAAATAACACTATTCAGAATTATGACTGTGCTGTGAGGGATGGTAGATGGTTGGCCGAATTCCAAAGATGAGAAAATATGCCCAAGAGCCCTCATTTCTGATCCTCCAATGGATAGGCTACCTCTCCACTAAAAAACAAGCCCAAAATAACTCTATGTGATCCTCCTTTACTGCACCCTGCAACACAACCCAACTCTAAACAGAAACTGCACTATAGCTGAAGGAGTTAGCTTGGCCAGAATGCTGAAATGAGGAAATGCAGCTCAAGGAACCTCTCCTTCCCTGAGGATGAGGTAGGGATTCCTGATCAGGAACACCCTTGTGCTAAACAGTATAGCAACCCTGCTAAAAAGCAAGAGGAAGCAAAAGTCTAAACAGAACAATATCAAATGATAATCTAAAATATGAATAAAAATGGTTGCTATCCCCTCCATATATAGCATGAGAGCCTCCTCACATTGGGTCCCATACATACTTTCCACCAATCTCATGCAATTTTTCCTCCACTAAAACCGCGTTGTCTCATCATAAAGACCACTCCTCTATGACAACGTTGTTGATTTGGTCAAAGTTGACTAAATCAACATGATCCAATCCCTATTCACACCCAAAGGTGCTTAATCCAGCTGCTTATTCTTCCTCCTTTCACATTAGGAGTGTTATTATTCCTTCTAAAGGGGTTTTATGGGTCTCTCCACCCACTTATTTACCTACCTAGGGATAAAACCAACTATAATATTCCATTTAGATGTAGGTTAAATTTTTGGAATATTGCACCAGTTTTTTCCAGTGTAACATGTTGTGGCTGCATCAATGGAACCCGCTATAAAATGAAGGAAATTAGGCACGAGCCATAGTTTAAATTCTTCTTCCTAGCACCATTTTCTTTAGTCAGTTTTTCTTTCATCTGAAAGAGTACTGCTTCAGCCCAGTTGAATATTGTTGGTTCTAGTAACTCAAGAGCATACTGCATGTATGATTGGTTCGCAACATGTAGTGTCACAGAACTAGCAATCTTTGCAATAGTAAAAAGGATGGTTGCCAAAGGCAGATCACACACATCATGAATATTTATTTTCCCATCTTTACCTAGTTCAGTACCTGGCTGGAAATGCTGGCGTATGTCCTCCCTCACTGACTCTCCTCCAAGAGCAGATCCTGCAAGGGAAATAGGAGAACCTCATCTCGATAATCTAGCGAGAAAGTAAATATCCTCAAACAATATTGGGAGCACTTTTTCACCAATCTGAAAATCTTGCAATAATGGATCCCATGAATGAAATAGGAATCCAATAGTTCCATATGATGCCTCATCCCTGACAATCTAAAGTATTTAAGCAACCCACAATCCCTAAGGGCTCTTACTATACCCAAATCATTTAGGGAAATCATATCATGTTCTTCATGTTCTCTTTCTCACCACGTAATGGTCATTTTGATCCGATCAATACCTGAAATACAATCACAAGCTTCATTAGGATCAATTCCATGTAAAAAGTTTGGGAAATTTGGGCACCCAGCAAGAAAAAAACTTTGAAAATGTGCCCACATCACCATAGGTCAATGGAAAGAGCGTTGCACATGCACCTGGACTTCAATTCCAACGCACTGCAATGCACCTTTCAACATTCAAGGGTGTGTTTCCCTCAGAGCGTAATATATTTACCCTAAGGGGCTCAAAACCCTAAAAAATTACCATGAAATGCAACATAAATTATACAAAAACAAATATAATCATAGCTCCAACCTAGATCAAACGGCAAGAGAAATCTTCCACTAAAATTGTCGCAATCAACTATTGAAGTTCGAAGGAAAAATTGGTTCAAAGCTCCTAATTTTCAAACAGTAACTCTGGAATGGTAAAAATGAAATAGTAAAAACTCTTTTATTAGTCATTTTGATTATTTTAAATCATATTTAATGCTGTGAATATGGTTTTTATTCATTTTTACTATGAAAAAGGTATTTTTAATCCATTTGATGGTTCTCTGAACAGGTTTTACAGCTAATACAGTGAGTTTAGTGTGCACACCTATTAAAGAATTATTTGACCACAAAGCATACTTTTATCCTCTTTTTTCAAGCTTTCATAAAAATGAAAAAAGAATTAAAGCACATGTTTATCTCTTTTCCGAGATTTGATAAATGCAAAAAAGGAACCCCCTGGAGTTTTATTTTAGCTCTTTTCAGATTCTAATAATGTGAAAATATTTCCGAGCACTTGTATTTTCAAGCTCATAAAAGTAAATGAAACGACATCTACTCAGTATAAGTTTAACCCTTTTCCAAACTGAGATAGATTAATTACGAAAATTGAAAACCTTAGTCAAACATGGCTAAGAGGTTTTCTCAAGTATCATTTTACACTTTTTCGGACTTGAGCGACAAATTTACGAAAAAGGACTCATGGAGTTTTCTTTTTGTCTTTTTTCAAACTCTTTAAACATGAAAAAGGACTAGGTTTTCACTATCGATAGACTCGTTAAAATGTAAAATAGAGACAGAATTGTCGATCATGGAAAGATTGAGTTTCATTATCGCTATACTCGTTAAATCATTAAATAGCAATGGATTCACCCGAAGGGTAAAATTATACATCAAGCATATGTTACCCTCCTCAAGATTGCTAAAAAATAAAGCGGTATTGGTCAACAATGACGGGAAAATTATGGAAAAAGAACATAACACTTTATGGTAGCAGGTCGCTCTTGAACATGACACTTTCACTTCATCACCGTGACTTTTGGGTTGGGTAATATTCTTGATGGTTCATCATACCTATGGTCCATCATACCATCACTTCGATTTTGGGTCAATGATGCCAACTCATTTTAGTGTCATCGATGTGTTCAAGAGAAGTCATCCAGTAATTCCTTAGCTCCTGCAATACTCATAAACCTTCATTTTCATGACAGTCATCCTTGAACATTGCTATATCAAGTTAGATTTTCTCTTTGAAATCATTACTCCCATTTCGCGATAATGTTTCTTCATTTCGACATGAGCTCATCATCCAGGAAGTTAACTTAGAAACATCTTTCCAGTACCTTGGAGCTTGCTACATCATTGACAGGTTTCTCGCTTCTGGATTTTCGGCTGAAAGATTTTGTTTGGAGTTCAACATCAAGTCATCTATTCATGCCTTGCAAATTGTACTGCAGTACCTTGAGAACCATTAACATCAAAGGCCATTTTCTCGCATCTGTTAACAACTCACATCATTGGCTAGTAATCAGATGATATCTTCCCATGTTTTACTTCAAATCATATATTCACATGGTTAGACTTGTACTTGAATGATCGAGTGAACGAGATAAGAATACCTCGGATCTAGTTTCATCCATATAAGCTGCGATTTCAGGAAATTGTACACAACATCTGTACGATGGCTTTACATACAAATTGTCATCTAAACATGGGCCTACGGGAAACATTACAATGTAGATGAATTTCTGATTATGTACATGTTATGATAGTTTATGTGCTGAGCATGGGTATGCCTCCCTCAGAAATTCATGGCCAGGATTTAAGATATCATGATGTAATGTATTGAAAACTGATGTAGGTCACTGTTCACTATAGATCCTACTCATCACATTGTAAAGCATCTCATCCAATATTATTATTATTTTGAATTCATGCTTTAGGGGGCAGATGTTACAGGTCAATTTTGGCATCATCCCCCAAGGCCTAGTCAAATTGGGCATCATCCTCCAAAGACCAATGAATATGGTCTATCATCCCCTTAATTCAGTTGCTATATTCCCTAAGTGAAGACATTCCATTGATGGCTTCAATTGTGAGATTTACAAGGTTTCAAGTATAGATTATATGACCCATTAACTCATCAAAACTAATCTGCAAGGGCCTTACTATGTTGAATTGCACTTACTTCCATGCAAAGGTGTATTGCAGTGCACTTCCTGAGACTCAAGGGTGCATTGGTCTCCTAGGAGAAAAATCATCATTGTTCCAAGAATCTCCACATGTCCAGTGCCTTCTATAAGAGCTCATAAATGTCATTCTTTGAATACAAGTGTTCATACATCTCCTATGAACTTGGAAACATGTCTCACCTATTATTAGAAAGCCATTCAATTCCATTTATTGAGAAACTACCTTCAGTTTCCCTATAAATTGAGCACTCATCCAAGTTCTAGAGAGAGAGAAATTTGTGTAATGTTATGTCATTGGATTATTAATTGATGAGAGTTCGAGGTATTGATAAGCTACTAAGATGATGCTTGGTGTGATGAGGACGGAATGAAGTTGGAGCAGGTTAACTATGAATCGATCTATTGGTTGTAATCTTCTCCTCCTACTTTCTTAATAAAGATATCTGTTCATTTTCTCATGTGTATGCTTATATCTTGTGAATTGAATTCTCAATTGTGTATGTCTTCTTAGATCTAATTGGTTCAATTTGGTTAAGATAAGTAGATAATTGTATATTTGTATGTTGTTTTTTTTCCTCTATCTTTGATTGTAGGAATGGATCTAGCGGCTTTAGTTGGATTGAGAGCGACGACAACAATGACAGAAGGAGAAGAAGAGAGAAAGGATCACAAGTAGGCTTGTTTCCTTTCAGTCTATTTATTTTTACTTGAGAAAATAATAGTTGTCTTTCTTTTGTTGTTTGAGTGAAGGAACACCACACTCAGGGAATCTAGTTTATATGTAGATTAGAATTTCGTATAACACCCACCATACAAGTGTTGATCCCTCTATCCTTAAGGAAGCCAATTGAATATTTATGTCATCCTCTTGAAGGTTCTGAATTCTGAAATAAACCTCCAATTGACAAATCCAATTGTCCAATTTCTCTGCATTTACCTCGCCATTATACATTAGAAGCTCAAATTTGACATCAAGTTTGAGTAAGGGAGTTTTCTTTTTGTGGTTTTTGAGTGAGTATGGGTGGTTTTGGTCATGAAAGTGGAAGATGATGATGATGGTGATGATGAGGATGATGATGAAGATGGTGGAGATGGAGGAGTCTTCCCTCCACTACACTTTCAACCCTTCTCTTCATCCCTTCTGTCCCTCTTCACAAAGAGGATCCTAACCCTTTCAGCCAATTCATAGAAAGCCTTCTTATATGCTTCCTCTTTTGGAAGACCTTCAGTCTCTCTAAAACCAAACATGATGGCTATGGATTCAAGCTCAGTTTCTGGTGCAACTTGTACCTCTTCAATCTCAGCTAGAGATAAAACTTGACATGCTTCAAGTGCAGCTGTGAGTGAAATTTTGGATGGATATGGTGGCCTTTTGGCTCTCCCTCTTTTGGTCCTAACCTTAGGACTAGCAACCAATAGTTTCCCTTCTCCTCTCTGAAACTTTAACCTTTTAATCATCACAAATTTGCAACCATTAAAACCCTACTTGTAGTAAACTGAAGAAAATCAAGAAAATAACTTTTGAACCTTTGCTCTGATACCACCTTGATCTGAATTTGAACGTTATTTTTGCTGTGCTAATTTCATATTCATAATTATAAAAAAATTGTTGATCTTTTGCTTCAGGTGCATAGGTTTCTTGAGGTGTTTGTGAGTGTTTAAACATGTAAATTTATCAAGTTTTATGTTAAATTCATGCATTTTAACTTAAAAATAAAGTACTGAACAACAACAATAAAATTTATGGCAAACCATCAAATGATCCATTAACACAATGTTTTGATGAAGGATTTCACCCCTCCTAGGCTACATATCCTTGGTCCAACTTCCATGGCTTAGGCCTCTGTATTGGCTCAAAATGGAAAAAATTGTTGTTTACAATCATCTACTACGCCTGAAACCTGCTTCAATGTGTTCAGAAAGTCCAAATAATCCAGAATAGACTCTTCTCTAGCCCAATTTGGTCAAATTTTGCAAAATTTATGGCCTAAATAGTTTGGCCTAGGAAATCTCCACTAAATCTGGAGAAAACTCCAATTAGGACCACTAATTTTGGAGATCCTATGAAATTGGAAAGGTCCGCAAAACTGCCACCAAATTAAACTCAAGATTAATTAAATGATAAGTTGAATTAAATTGGTGATAAGTGGGTGTTAAATGCACTAAGTCTGTTTTATAAAATCCGCATTAAAATAAATATTAGCGCATTAACAATGATTATGGGTTTAAATAAACCTGTATTAACTTAAACTTCGTGCTTAAACTTTAATTCCGCTCTTGGTCTTCGCATACAGTCCTATGGTGAGGGGGCTGGACCCCTCCTTACCCCTGTTGGTCAAACGATATCATAACAAATGTAAGTCAACGACATATAGAGTTAAGTTCCAATATTGTGGTATAGTGGTAGGTTGGTGCGCTCGCTTAGGGGAAGTCGTGAGGTCAAGCCCTGACCTCCGTCCTTCCGCCCGTATTAATTTTTCCACCCAAACTATATTATATGTCTGACCTTTGGATATATGAAATTTTATAATTCAGACTTTGATCATATATGAAATTCGTGCATACATTGGTCCACCAGAGGGGGCACGTGGTTTCCCCTAGTTGTAGCATGTGTGTGCCTCTAGTTAGATTATTTCAACCATATAATTAAAAAATTCCATTCGACCATTGAGCATTGAAATTCAGAAATTCGACCTTGGTGGTGAAAAAAAAATTCACCTTCAGAAATTTCCAGCGAATCTTGCAGTGACACTTGTCATAGTATCATTAGGAAAAAATGATGGAATATTCCCAGAATATCATTTTTTTCTGATTAGGCTACCATGTCACCATTCTGTCCTTTTCTGCAAATTTTTTAGCCGTTTAGGAAAATGAAAAACAGGCTCTATCTTCCTCATCTGGAGTCATTTTTCGATGAAACGAATTGAACATTGTTACCGATGAAATAGGTAACTGCACTGGTACCTACTTTTTTACATAGCAAGAAAAACACCTGATTTTGAAACATGGTGATGCAGAATCAATTTTTTTATTTTATTTTTTTGTGATGCTTTTTATGTCGATTTTGAATAATGGCGGTGTATCATCACCAATGTTTTTTTAGAGGATTGATTTTGACACTATACATTTTCTAATGTCTTCTTCTTCCGTAAGATGTTTATTTTTAAGTGCATTTATGTACTTGTGTTTTAAAAAGAAAAAAATAATTTTTTTTAAAATAAAAATTTGTAATAATATCTTCACTTTTTCACATAGATAAATTGTTGATTAGCGGTTGTCATTGATGGCAACACAAGTACTCCCCCTGCGATCATGACACCTCTTCCTACAACATTCTCTCCCCCTTTGACATCAATGGCAAAGGGTAATTCCCCCTGAAACACAACCATCCTGTGGACCTATACACACTTCCATTCCCCCTGACACACAACTATCCTGCAGACCTGTAATCTACTTCCACTCCCCCTTTATATTTTGAAAACGGAAAATCTAATGAGAACTTGGGAGAATCCCAAGCTTCTAGCGAAGATATTCCAATGCTAGTGAATATTTAATATGTGATTCTTTTGGTGCTGCTTGGAATCTTGCTACTTGTCCATCTGCTTTCATAACATCTAGTTGGGAGGCTGTTACATATAGAAGACTACTAATCATAGATCTGTACAACCTTTGATCCACATCCTTAGATGAGTTGTCTATGCTCAATTTGAAACCTGTTACCTTTGGAGTAAGGATAGGTTTGAAATCTTCCATTTTAAATTTCTTGAGCATTTCCTTGATGTAATTGGCTTGACATATAAATATTCCTTTCTCTTGTTGAGATATTTGAAGCCCTAAGAAGTATGTCATCTCACCAAGTAAATACATCTTGAAATCACTTTGCACCTTTGTAGCAAACTTCTTACTTAGTTTATCATCATTGCTACTAGTTATTGTATTGGAAGTATGCATATGAAATGAGACTTGATGAAGAAGAGGGTAATTCACATCTAGAGACTTCATTCGCTGCATCTAAGAAAACCAATAAGGATAAACAACCTTAAATTGAAAATACATGCACCTACAAGTGTGAAGAAAATGGAGATGATGAAGAAGGTCTTTCAGATGAAGAATATGCTTACTTCACGAGAAAACTAAAAATTGGTAAGGGACAATTCAAAGGTAAACTTCCATTGATATGTTTCAGCTGTAATGAAGTTGGGAATTTTGTAGAAAAATGCTCAAACAAAAGTAATGGCAACTCAAAAGGAAAGAAAGGCTTTAAGAAACTCATCAAGAAAGGATCCAAAAGGAACTTTCTCTCTAAAGAAGATAGCTCATCATCCAACGAAGACAATGAAAGTGAAGAAGAAGCCAATGAGAGAGTATTATTTATGGCCAAGCACAATAAACAAGAGGTATCAAACAATGAAGAAGAAGGATGGACCATAGATGAATTTTATGAGGAAGAAATCAAGCTTATAAAAGATCTCAAGGCGGAGAAGATCCGTTCCAAAAATCTCGAAGAACAAGTTCAAGGTCTCAAAATTGAATTTGAAGAACACAAATGCATTGAAGAGTCACTTCAAAAGAAGTTGGAAGAAAGAAACCAAGAAAGGGAAGAATTAGAAGCCAAAGTAGTCTCACTGCGCGAGGAAGTGAAGAAAGGAAAAACTATCCAAAATTATGCCAACAGATCAAGGGCATTGGAAGAACTCATCAACAATCAACGATCTTACAATGACAAAAGTATCATCGGTTACAAAGAAGAAGAAGTAGGACCTTCTACAAAAAAATACAATGAACCTATGAGATCTGACATGCATGTAGACTTCATTGGACAAGATTCGCAAGAACAGCCTTGGAAGACAATACCTTGACGGAAATTTCCATCCAGGTACCAACATATTTTTTTATGGCTACTGTTATTCATGTGGAAAATTTGGTCATAAAGTTGTAGCATGTCGCATGTACCCTAGGAACAAATATAATTCTAGGAGATCTGTCAAATATGAACCTCCCAGGGCTCAGCGAAACATCAATATATTTGAACATTTAAGAAATAATATTGAATGTTACAAATGTCGAAACTTTGGACACATAGCCAAATACTGCAGACTTGAAAATCCTCCAGAAGAATCTTTGAAGCCATAGAACGAACAAACATGGAAGAAGAAGAATAATGATAACTGTGCTCTCGCTTTCAAGGCTCAAAAGAACAAAGATGTGTGGTATGTTGATAGCGGTTTCTCAACGCATATGACTGGAGATAGAAATAAATTTGTATCTCTAAAAGAGAAGAAGGATGGAACTGTGTCCTTTGGAAATGATGGATCTTCAAATGTTATAGGATTAGGTACTATCACTCTCGGAAGCAAAGATGCCCTAGCCAAGAATATTCTATTGGTTGAAAACATGAATCACAATTTGCTCAGTGTTGGACAAATGTGTGATCAAGGACACACAATACTATTCAAGTCCACAAAATGTGAAATCAGGAAAGGCGTGTATGGTGAAATTGTGGCTACAGCAAGTCGAGCTCCAAACAACATATATGTTCTGGATGAAGAAACTAAAGCATGTCTAATAGCTAAAGAGGATGATACAATAACTGGTAGAAATGATGATCGACTAAGTAAGAAGTTTGCTACAAAGGTGCAAAGTGATTTCGAGATATATCTACTTGGTGAGATGACATACTTCTTAGGGCTTCAAATATCTCAGCAAGAGAAAGGAATATTTATATGTCAAGCCAAGTACATCAAGGAAATTCTCCAGAAATTTAAAATGGAAGATTGCAAACCCATCCTTACTCAAATGGTAACAGGTTGCAAATTGAGCATAGACAACTTATCTAAGTATGTGGATCAAAGGTTGTATAGATCTATGATTAGTAGTCTTCTATATGTAATAGCCTCCCGACTAGATGTTATGAAAGCAGTTGGACAAGTAGAAATATTCCAAGCAGCACCAAAATAATCACATATTAAATATTCACCAGCATTGGAATATCTTCGCCAGAAGCTTGGGATTCTCCCAAGTTCTCATTAGATTTTCCTTTTTCAAAATATAAAGGGGGAGTGGAAGTAGATTACATGCTTGAAGGACGGTTGTGTGTCAGGGGGAGTGGAAGTGTGTATAGGTCCACAAGATGGTTGTGTTTCAGGGGGGGTTACCCTTTGCCATTGATGTCAAAGGGGGAGAGAATGTTGTAGGAAGAGGTGTCATGATCGCAGGGGGAGTACTTGTGTTGCCATCAATGCCAAAGGGGGAGATTGTTGATCAGCGGTTGTCATTGATGTCAACCCAAGCAGCACCAGGGGCTAACCCAATATTGAATGGAAATTTTGACCTACCAAAATAATATATTCTGGGTCAATAATGATTTTTATGGTTTCTACTTGTCGAGATTTTTCTGTTGATATATGGCATGCCATGTAATTCTTCACGGTTTGAGAGATATTCATGTTTGAAGTTTGTACCCACAGTTAGTGGGCTAAAAACCCATGGGGTTGGGGCATGGGTCATTGAAAAGTCATAATTAATATTTTTTAAGCTCCTAAAATCCCTCCCACAGTCACTTGTTGAAGCCCTTCTCAACCTAAGCATTTATATAAATTGTGATCCTCATTTCCTCCTTAGGCAAGGGTTTTGGCCATATGAAACAGGGCATCTTGGAATTTTCGCTCTAAATTATTTTTTGCGAAGGTTCCGAAGCTGAAATTTTTATGAGGCAAAGCCGCAATCCTTAGGAACCTACAGTAAAAATTTCAGATCAAGGTGCACAATAGTTTGGGAGATATGATCTGTGGAAGTCAGGGTTTTTGCAGGATCCTAAAATTCATCTCAAAGAAGTGACCTTGGTAAAATCATCATAACTCTCTCTCTGAGTATCGGATTGAAATTCCATAAAAATTGGTAGATATTGCACATTCTATAATTTTCCCTCTATCAATTTTAGAGCCAAATGAAGAAACAATGACACGTGGCATGTTGTACAAGTGCGCTCTACTGAAACAGTCCATAATTAGGGCATTGTGAGAGATTAGGCATAAATCTCTCTTGAAGAATAAAAATTAGGTCAGACCTATGGCATTGGAAAGAAGACTCAGAGGACTACTACAGGACCAAAAATCAAATATTGAGGATCTGAAATAACAGAGATACACCAGATTCAATATCGAGCTCCTAGAAGGCCAGAAAAAGCTAGATCATGTGTTGTCAAGGGTTGCAAAGGACCAGACTTTCTACGATAGCAAAGAAAAGCTAGGTGCAACATAGGGTAGTATGATAAGAGCAGCAACCAAGGTGCATAACAGCAGTAAGAAGTTTATCATATGAAGTCTTCAAGTGGGCAGCACTACATATAATCATTGTAAGGATATCATTGTACTTAGTCATTGTAAATACATTATTGTACAAATTGTACTAGTGTCTATCTGCCAAGGGTTGAAGAGGTTGTGTTGGGAGGTCTAGGATCATAATTAGGTGGTTGTGTCAAAGTTGGGATTATGGTCTAGTATATCTTCTTCTTCTACATCATTCTATATCATTGTAAAGTGGACCATTTTCCCTGGTACGGGAGTCCATTATTATTTTATTCTTCTATAGGGTGGTAGGGTGGTGCTAGGGTGAGTTGTAGCTCATTGGGTGTTGGGGCATCTGTTCAGTTGACTACTGAAGAATTTCGGGCATTGGAGCGTCCATCCAGTGGGAGCTGGAGAAGAATGCTTTTCTAGATTCTAGGAAGTTGGAGCTTTATTTTCAATTGGAGTTGAATATTAAAGAATTATTAGAAAAGCATTAGGTGGTTTTTGTCCTGGAGTGGGTTTCCACCTTAAAAATGATGTGCATTTGTGTTACTCTTGTTTTTTGCTATCATTGTACAAACACTGATAATAATTGAAGATTAACTAATACTCTAATTTAAAGGAATATTGATTCACCCCCCACAACCACCCCCCCCCCCCTCCCCCCTCAATATTTCCAACATAAAAAATGAAAAAAGGGTCAATATTATAAAGTTTATATTTTCCACAAGTTTATGTATTGCTAATTAATTTTTCAATGCGCATCAAATAATTGTCACTAAAAAACCAATATTTTGAACGATATGGAAAAAAAATACAAATTTTCAATACAAATAGAATGCAAAAAATACACTTTTAGAGACTTTTTGTTAAAAAAAGCATGTTAAATAAACTAATTTTTGGGAAAATCTTAACAAAAAAACTTAATAAAATGGCATTTTTATTGAATTTTATGTCAAAAAATAATAGTAATCACATGTTTTTTGCAAAAAATAAGGATTCTTCTCATAAAATATCAAACTCTAAACATTACAAGTAAAACTGATTAATAGATCTCAAAAATGAGCTTTTTTTGCAAGCATAAATTAAATATCCTCAACAATATCAACTAATACATGTTCAACATCATCTAGAACATCATTGATGGCTTCTTCCACAACATTTTCTACTTCATTTTGGTCATTGTCATCTTCTAATGGATCTTTCATGTCTGCAAATCTTCCAAAGTGTCCCTTTCCAATCATTCCATATGATGGTGGTTGAGGTTCCTTTGCTTTTTTTGCCACATGTGATTCATTAAAATCCCCTTTCCTCAATAAAACTTCTTGCTTCACATCTGGAAGCAATTCAAGAGCATTAATTCTTTGTTGAATAAATTTGCATTGCACTGGACCTTTCTCAATGGCAATGCAATTTCTTCCTTTTGGTAGGCAACATGCTAGTGTTGTACCTGATCATCAAGTACAAAAGAAATAAGTAAGAAAATTAGTATAAAGACATAAAAAGTAAAAGGAAAAATATTTAAATTTAAATTTGTATAATAAAATTTACCGGGCCCTGAAAATAGATCCAAAACCCAACCTCCTTCATTTGACAGCCTCGCCTTGCCTTCCACTGGCTGGGTGGAGGGAAATTTCGAGAATCTCCCTCCACCCAGCTGGGGGCCTGAGGCAGGCTAGGTAGCCCTCAACAATGCCACCCAGCTAGCCTCCTCTAATCAGGTGATCAAGTCCTTAATGGAAAAATTCTCAAAAAATTAGTTTCTCAGAAATGGTCCAAACAAGAACGACAGGAAAGAGCTCAAAAGTATGATCCTTTAGCCGCAAACGACATTGAAAACCGATGCTGTATGAGAAAGTTATTCAACTTTGAATTTTATCAATTTCAGGTACAAAAGGCCAGTTTGACAGTTTGACTTTATAAATTTTTTTATTAAAAATAGAATATTCCACAGAATATTCTGGGAATATTCCACAAAATATTCTGCAAAATATTGCATAAAGGCAACCAATGGCAGGGCGCCATGTGGCTAGCCCGGAGGCCGCCACATGGCCCCAGGAAGTCAAAGTATGGTCGAAAGTGTTTTGTATCAAAATTTGTTGGCGCAGACCGGATTTGACCCCGGGTCGGGGCGGTGGAAGTCGGGCAACCCAAATAGCGAAGCCACAGGCAAGTCTTAATAACTATGGTCGCGAAATTGTATATAAAGTTTGAATTGAGTTTGGGCGGGGCCCAAAAGGGGGCCAGCCCCCTCAGCATACAACCACAATGCTCGAAACCAAGACCTAAACAATGGTGCGTAACATGGTTTGGGTCATGGTCACGTGGACCGATGGAAGGTGCGGGGCACTGTTTAATAGATATGGTTCAACATTAAAGAATTCCATGTATAACTCAAGTTCTCCATTGTAATTTCCAACGGGTGTGGTCCTATGGACCCGCGACCTTATCTCTTTAGCCCCCAAAAATTGGCGGAAGTTTGGCGATCTGCCCAGAATGGTGCCACTCCCAAAAAATAGCAGGTTTAACTGTAGTCCCACCATTTTTGGTGGAGCTTTTGTAGTCCTAACTAGGAAATTTTTGTTTTGACCATATCTGGAGCTAGGGAAGTCCAATTGGAACGAATTTTTGTTTTGTTTTGGGGGTATTGGAACATTCTAAAGCTACTAGAATAGGTTGTAGAGCCATCAGGGCATTTCTTCATGTGTTTTATCAGCGAGAGAGATTGAAGGGCCACCAAGGCTTTGGGAAGAGACAGTTGTATTGGGCTATGTTCATCTGTTTAAGGTGAATTTATAGACAATTTTTTCTGTTTCTAGCACTCTGATTCTGTTTTAGCAGCTATTTCAGCCTATTGAGGCTTTCTTCATGGTGTATAACTATTTTTGAGCATTAATAGAGAAGGGAAAAGCCCATTTTGGGGGATTTTGAACCCGACAGATGTAGCCCAAGAGAGGGGTGAACTGCCTTATCAGATGCTTTGTTATGTGCTGTAAATTCTTGCTGCTTATTTTCAGAGTTTAATACCTTAAATAGTAAATTGAAATAAGTCTCCTTAACTCAAAAATACTTATACACTTATCAAAACATATTTGTTCCATTCCAAACCACATTTATTCCATTGCAAAACACCTTAACATGCTTGCACAATCATATTATTGGTTAATGAATGCTTTAAATCTTTAAAAAATACTTTCATTACCAGATCGCTTTAGTTTTTACTGATTATTTCTTTAGGCAGAGTTTGTTTTGTGGGCCAGGTAGCCTCTGGTTTCATCCTTTCTTTGAAAGGTGAATTAACCAGTGAATGCCCCAACAATCTATCTCTGTATAATAAATATTTATTTCACACATTTCAGATCAGATTGGTATCAGAGCTCAGGTTGAGCATTTTTTTATTGTGCAAAAGGTTTTAAAACAGTGTAAGAGATTTACTGTTTTATTGGTTGCAAAATGGTTGCATTTGGTTAAAAGCTTGTAATTTGTTGGAAATATTTGAAAACTTTTCTTCAGAAGTTCCTTTTGTTAATTGACCATTTAAATAATGTCAACTTCTTCTACAAGTGAATTTTCCTTCTTCACAAGATTCGTCAATGGTGATATGAAGAATGAGTTCCTTCAGGTGAAGGACATGGTGCAGATTCTCATTAAGGATTAAAGAGAAAGCGTTAAGCTTCATGCACAATTGTTGGCTATGAAGGATGAGAAGGAAGAAATTCTCCAAAGGTTTCATGACATGGAGAAACAACTCCTTCAAGCTCAAGAAGCTTTGTCCAAGAAAATTCTTGAGGAAGAGGTTAATCATTCCAACTTGTCTTCAATTTCCTCCATTGAAAAGTGTGTTGGTTCTTTTGAAAAACATACAAGAGGCATCGGGTCCAAACTAATGTTTAGGATGGGCTATCAAGAAGGAAAAGGTTTTGGCAAGCATGCACAAGGCATGGTTGAACCTATTTCAGTTGTGGAGTGACCCAAGAATGTTGGTCTTGGATATGTGCAGTTTTATGGAAAAGAATTCAAATCCTTGAATGCATGTAATGCAAATTTTAAGAGAACCTTTGTTCCAAGTTCTCAAATGCATTTATGTCAGAATTGTTTTAAGGATTATTGCCATTTTTTTAAGCCATCATTGCAACAAGTAGAGGGTAAACATGTTGCTTATGGCGAGCCTTCTAGTTCAAACAGTTTTCAAGACAAGAACATTGATGAAAGTCTGAAAAGGAAAGCTATCTCCTCTACTAGTTCATCATCTTTCGAAGAAAAAAAGGATGGACATTCCATGTAGAAAAAGAGGTATAATCATTCACATGATCAATTTGATTATGTTTCAGCAAAGAATGATAATTTTTCTTGTTCAAATGAAAAGAAGTTTTGTTGCACATTTTGTGGTGGATTTAACCATGTTGCTTCAAGTTGCTGGTTGAAAAAGAAAGCACACAGGAAGCAGAAGAGGCAATATGAATCTTGCTCTCAGTCCTCTTGGAAGTTTGATAAGTGTAGAAAAAGTTTTTTTTCTACAAATTACAGTTGTTTTTCTACAAATTTTAAGAATTTGCATCATGACTTAGTCAGTTTTAGCAATGGTCGATCAGTTAATTCAAGAGACAATTTATCATTTTCTAAAAATCTCCATTTGATGAAATCGAGTAGATTTCAGTTATTCAAGGGTGGAAGAGTGGAGAATCAGTCTCCACATTATTAGTTTCACTAATTAGAGAGCTTTTGTGGGTCCAAAAGCTTCCCATTTGGGAGGCGTGATCAGGTGATCAAGTACTTAATGGAAAAATGCTCAAACAATTAGTTGCTTAGAAATGGTCCAAACCAGAACGACAGTAAAGAGCTCAAAAATATGATCCTGTAGCCAAAAATGGCACTGAAAGCCGATGTTGTATGAGAAATTTATTCAACTTTGAATTTTCTCAATTTCAGGTACAAAAGGCCAGTTTGATAGTTTGACTTTATAAAAAAATTTATTAAAAAAATAATATTCCATAGAATATTCTGCAAAATATTCCATAAAGGAAACCAATGGCAGGGCGCCACGTGGCCAGCCCAGAGGCCGCCACGTGGCCCCAAGAAGTCAAAGTATGGTCAAAAGTGTTTTGTATCAAAATTTGTTGGCGCAGATCAGATTCGACCCCAGGTCAGGTTGGTGGCAACCGGGTGGCTCAACCAGCGGAGCCACGGGCAAGTCTTAACAACTATGGTTGCGAAATTGTATATAAAGTTTGAATTGAGTTTGGGCGAGGCCCAAAAGGGGCCATCCCACTCCGCATACAACCAGAAGGCTTGGAACCAAGACCTAAACAACGATGCGCAACATGGTTTGGGTCATGGTCACGTGGACCAGCGGAAGGTGCAGAGCACTGTTTAATAGATATGGTTCAACATTAAAGAATTCTGCGTATAACTCAAGTTATCCATTGTAATTACCGACGGGTGTGGTCCTATGGACCCATGACCTTATCTCTTTAGCCCCCAACAACTGGCGGAAGTTTGGCAGTCCGCCCAGAATGGCGCCACTCCCCAAAAATAGTGGGTTTAACTGTAGTCCCACCATTTTTGGTGGAGCTTTTCTCGTCCTAACTGGGAAAATTTTGTTTTGACCATATTTGGAGCTAGGGAAGTCCAATTGAAATGATTTTTTATTTTTTTTTGGCGTATTGGAAAATTTTGAAGCTACTGGAACAGGTTGCAGAGCCATCAGAGCATTTCTTTAGGTGTTTTATCATTGAGAGAGCTTGAAGGGCCACCAGGGCTTTGGGAAGAGACAGCTGTATTGGGCTATGTTTATTTGTTTGAGGTGAATTTAAAGTCAATTTTTACTGTTTCCAGCACTCTGATTCTATTTTAGTAGCTATTTCAGCCTATTGAGGCTTTCTTCATGGTGTATAACTATTTTTGAGCATTAATAGAGAAGGGAAAAGCCCATTTTGGGGGCTTTTGAACCCGACAGATGTAGCCCAAGAGAGGGGTGAATTTCCTTATCAGATGATTTGCTATGTACTGTGAATTCTTTCTGCTTATTTTCAGAGTTTAATACCTTAAACAATAAATTGAATTAAGTCTCCTTAACTCAAAGATACTTATACACTTATCAAAACATATTTGTTCCATTCCAAAACACATTTGTTCCATTTCAAAACACCTTAACATGCTTGCACAATCATATTATTGGTTGATGAATACTTTGAATCTTAAAACAAATACTTTCATTACCAGATCGCTTTAGTGTTTACTGATTATTTCTTTAGGCAGAGTCTGTTTTGTGGGCTAGGTAGCCTCTAGTTTCATCCTTTCTTTAAAAGGTGAATTAACCATTGGATGCCCCAACAGTCTATATCTGTATAAGAAATATTTAGTTCACACATTTTAGATCATCCTCCCACCCGGGGGAGATTCTTAGAATCGCCCTTTGCCTAGCCGAGGTTGATTCTAGGAATCACCCTCTGCCCAGCCGGGAGCGATTCTCAGAATCGCCCTCTGCCCAACCGGGGGTGATTCTAGGAATCACCCTCCACCCAGCTGGGGGATAGAGGTAGGCCTAGCAATGTCATCGAGGGTTGCCCAACCTGTGTCCGGCCCCCAGCTGGGCGAAGGTAGGCTGGGCATCCCTTGATGGCACCACCCAGCTGGCCTCTGACCCCCAGCTAGGCAGAGGGAGATTCTCGAAATCCTGGTTGGTAGGCACCATCGAGGGTTTCCCAGCTTGCCTTCGGCCCCTGGTTGGGCAAAGGGATATTTCAAGAATCGCCCTCCACCTAGGTGCGGGTTGGAGGTAGGCTGGGCAGCCCTCAACGACACCATCTAGCCTACCTCCGGCCCTCAGCTGGGCAGAGGGCGATTCCGAGAATCACCCCCAACTAGGCAGAGGGTGATCCTGAGAATCACCCCCGGCTGGGTGAAGGGTGATTCCGAGAATCACCCTTCGCCCAGCTAGGGGTGATTCTCGGAATTTCCCTTTGCCCAGCCGGGGGTCGGAGGCAAACCGGGCAGCGTCGTTGAGGGATGCCCGGCCTACCTCTGGCCCCTAGCTAGGCGGAGGGTGATTCCAAGAATCACCCCCGGCTCAGCAGAGGATGATTCTCGGAATCGCCCTCCGCCCAGCAAGGGGCCAGAGGCAGGCCGGGTGGCACCGTCAAGGGCTTCCCTGCCTACCTCTGACCCATAGCTGGGCAGCCCTCAATGGTGCCACCCGGCTGGCCTCCAGCCCTCGGCCAGGCAGAGGGTGATTCAAAAAATCTCCCTCCACCCAGTAGGGGGCCAGAGGCCAACAAGGTGGTGCCCTTGAGAGCCTGCCTCTACCCAGCTGGGGGCTGGAGGCAAGCTGGGAAGCCCTCAACGGTGTTGCCCGGCCTACCTCCAGCCCCCAACTGGGTGGAGGGTGATTCCAAGAATCACTCCCAGCTGGTCGGAGGGCGATTCCGAGAATCACCCCTGGTTGGGAAGAGGGTGATTCCAAGAATCACCCCTAGTTGGGTAGAGGGCGATCCCAAGAATCACCCCCGGTTGGGTAGAGGGCGATTCCGAGAATCACCCCTGGTTGGGCAAAGGGCGATTCTGAGAATCACCTCCAGTTGGGTGGAGGGTGATTCTGAGAATCACCCGCGGCCGGGCGGAGGGCGATTCTAAGAATCACCCCTAGTTGGGTGGAGGGAAATTCCCAGAATCACCCTCGGCTGGGTGGAGGACGATTCCGAGAATCACCCTCCGCCTAGCCAGGGGTGATTCTCGGAATCGCCCTTCGCCCAACCAGGGTCTAGAGGTTAGCGGGGCGGCACTGTCGAGGGCTGCCTAGCCTACGATTGGCCCCCGGTGGGCGACAAATTAATTTTATTTTTATTTTATTTGTTTCAAACACAAACTAATTAAAATATTTATTTATTTTTTAAACAAAAACAATTATAATAAAAAAATAATGTATTGTTTAATATACATAGATATATATATATATATATATATATATATATATATATATATATATATATATTCAATTAAAATTTTAAAATATAAAAAACAATAAAAACAAATTAAAAAATATGTTTTAAGAAACAAACAAACAAATATAAAAAAAAAAAAAAAAAATATTTAATTTTAATTTTTTTTTTAAATTAAAACAATTATTATTTAAAAAATAAAAATAAAAATAAAAAATAAAAAAATTCAAATATGTTTTAAAATATAAACAAACATATATAAGAAGATTTTAATTTTTAATTTTTATTTTCTTAAAACTAAAACAATTATAATTTAAAATAGAGAAAAACAATAAAAAAAATTAAAAAATATGTTTTTATATATAAACAAACAAATATATGAATAATACATTTTTTATTTACTTGTTCATTTTTAAAAATTGTTTAAGTCATATAATTTCTCCATAATTTCATGGTTCAAGTATTTTGATAACTTAATATTTAAAAAATTGAGATTTACAACTTATCATTAGGGTTTTTATGCGTTGCGAAATTTTATCTTTAATGTTATGGTTGAAAATAATTACAATTTTAGGGTTGTTTAGAGTCAAGATGTTTTATGTTTAACAACATGGATAAAAATTGTTTGAAATGATAAGCCCTTCATACATGATTTTGTTTATATTTAACATCATCTATCAAAAAAATTAGAATTTTACAATTTTTCAATGTCCTAATATGTTGTCTTTAATTCCATTGTTACATTGTGTCAAAAGTGTGACACAATGTTTTCTTTCGTTATTCCAGCATCAACTCGTTTTGTTTTGAGGGTGTTTTTTTAATCATTTTTTCAAGAAACAATTTCGTTTTTAGCATAATTTTATAAAAAGGTGAAATTTAACCTTGAGAAATAAACAAATGCATTTTGGAATACACACTTTTTGTTTTGGGGGCATTTTTTCATGTTTTTTTAGTATTTTTGGGCTAGAGTTCTTGTTTTGAGGTAATAGTTCCTGTTTTATCGATAACATTGTTATTGCGCTAGATTCTCGGAGACAAGTTGTTCATTGTCATATAGTTTCCAATCAGTTCTAAGAACTTCCATTTTTTAGCTTAACACTGATCAACTAATCAGTGGGAAGTATAAGTAAACCTGTCAGGGCCATGAACGCTCACTAGAAATGGGACAACGCTTGTATGATATTAAGGCCCAAATTCTTCATAGATATGAATGGCCATGGGAAATGAAGCAATGTTAGATAAAAAAGAGACACAAAAAACATGTAGCCCCCATCACTATTGGCCCTCAGCGCTTTCAAAGTTTTCGTTCCCTTTTCTCTTTTTTCCGTCGATATGTGAAATGTGATGCACCTTCCCACTTTAAATCCCCACTGCCGATCTTGCAGCAGATCCGACGATCCTCGGAAAATCGGCAATCCATCATTCCATAGCATCGGGCTTCCCCTGTTTCCTTCTCACATCTCCTCGCTCCGCCGATATGCGATGCCCCAACCAGATCCTAGCCATTGATCTCGATCCTGATCCTACGGCCCTCCATCCATCGCATTATCCCTCCCATCGGCCATCGCAAATCCATAAGCCTTATCCCCAGATCCTCTGCTCCTCTGATCGTCGATCTTTCGATGGATCCTCTGCCATCCATCTCATGGATCCAACGGCTCACGTTGAATTCCATTTTCCTTCACCCACGGGCACTTTCCACGCACAGGTCAAACGCAATAGTGCCCCTGCAGTTGACTCCTTGGGATGTGTGAAATCTTCATCCGATGGCCAGGATTCATTGCGGAGGCACTATGTCCACAAATCTTTCCGTACCTCAAATTTCCCCCGCTATGCATATTTTCTTTATATTTCCCATATATCCCTTGTTACACCATTTTTTGGTCATCTAACCTATTATCATTAGATGGACCCAAGTACACCATGTAAGACCAATTTTACCCTAAGTAAAATTTCCTTCACTATGTTAAATAACTTAATAAACCACATTTATTAGATTGTTTATGGTTTAAACAGGAAACCCCAAAAGGAAATATTAAACAAACCTATATTTGTTTGATTTTCCTCATGGAATAATTAATTAAGCCATACTTTAATTATTATTCCCAGTCATGTTTAACCCAAAAAAAAAGAAATTAATTAGATAAACCTTTATTTATCTTATTATTTTCTAGGAATAATTATTTAAATCTTGTTTAGATAATATTCCTTGTTAAATATGACCAAATCACCCACAAATAATTAAATAAATCATTATTTATTTGATTATCTTTCAACCACTTCCTTAAAAAGATAAATAAATCATTTATTTATTTATTTTTGACAAATAAAAGGGATTTGACCCAAGTCAAATACTTTTTCCCTCCAACAAATATAATAAAATATTCCATAAAATGTGGATCTAGATTTGGTTAACATTATTTTAATCATGCACCAAGATCTAGAATGACCCAATATTTTGTTATAAATAGGAGGGTTTTTCCTACCATTCTTCACCTTTTGTTGCTTATTAGATCACTCTGGATCTATACACTTGGTCACATTTTTCCATCATTTGCTGTGTGAGCTCCCATTGAGCTCTATTCTTTGCATTGGGTTTTCTACACCAACAAGAGAGAGAAATCTTAGATCTGAAGTGCGAGGACTTCCAAGAACCCATCCCACTGAGGAGAATTGGATACGCCTTCTTGTTTTCCTCCCAGGTGCCCAATTAATACAAAAATTCTTTCAAAAATTGTTCTTGTCTTGTCTATTGGTATATGGAGCAAACCCTTGTTTTTACTACTTAATGTCTTTCCATGCATAGATCTGGTTTTTGTAGCTCTTTTCTTGTTCAACTAACTGTAGATCTGAAGATATTGGTAGCCACTTTTGTTGTTAGGGCTATTAGTTATGCATAGCTAAAGTGGTCCTTTTTCGTACACTTTGACAAAGGATTCATACTAACAAATGGCGACTCCACACGGATTTTAAATTACGAGCGCTATTGTTTTTCATATTCCTGCATATCCAGCTACTTCAGACCCTAGGGTTTCTTTTTAGCTGTTTATTTTTCCTATTTTTATGTTGTTTTTCTCACATAAAACCATAAAACATTAAAAATTTTAACTTCCGTGTGTTTCTGGCCCTATTGCGCAGTAAGCAACATCAGCCGCAACTGAGATGACAACTTTTCCGAAAATCTGCCGCCGAGACAACCAGAGTGGGAGGTCACACTTTTCACCCCAAAAACTGCGACCTGGACCTCCAGGTCGCACTTTTCAGCCTCTTTTCTGCGACCTGCCAATTTTTCAGTGGTTTTTCTGCAATTTTTCTGGGTTTTGTTGAAGCTTCTGTCAGGGTTTTCCAGCCTCTGTCTCAGCCCGCTTTGACCTAGTTCTGATCTGTTTTTACTCATCTAAGTGGGAACCTAGCCCCCTAGGGCTTCAGTACCCTCCACTTTTTGTGGAAGAGTTTTAGCTGTTTCAACAGTCTTTTTTTCAGAGTTTCAGCCTTCCCTTTTTCAGATCTGAAACCTCCTCCTCAGATCCCTTTAAATCAGCCTTTCTTCCTTTCAAATCACCTCTTGTCGTTTTGTTTGGACCTCTCTTTAGGACCTCCTCCCTGTCCTTTCCGCTTTTTGCTAATTTCCTCCCTTTTTCTAGCCACCTTGCCTCTGTCTCTTGGCTGTGATCTGCACCTCTTTTCAGCAGCTTTATCCTTTAGATCCTTGTCCCTCCTAACCTTAGATCTATTGGCCTCTTTTCAGTGTGTTTTGACTAGATTTTTTCCCCTTTTTTAGACTAGTTTTGAGGGACCCGCCTTCTTGGGTTCGATAGATGCAATAGTAGTTGTTAATTTTTTGTTATTTCAACATTATATACTGTTCTCTGTAGATTTATTTTCATTTACGCAGCACACTTTTTTCTTGCTCTCAAAACGAAAAGGGTTTTAAAAATTAAAATTAATGCACACCACACACTGACCCTAAGTGAAGAAGCGCCTGGTTAACACCACCTGGAAAAGACTCTAAAATCAATTGTCACTGCAAATTTTCTGCCCTTGACCTCACTTGATTCTGTCCCTTTTTCCCCTTGTCGGTTTCCTTCTTCTCGTCATCATTGCACCCCCAAGGCACCTTTCCCGGATATTTCTTGGCCTTTACCCTCAGTTTCCGGTCGATCGTCCTGCTCCGTCCCGCCGTTGTCGAGCCAGTCCTCCTCCGAGTCTGCACCCTGACTCCTCTTCTGATTCATTGGGTTCTCCTTCTCCTCCTGGTTCTCCCCCTGTCACCTTCACTATGTCTGGTCCAGGGCCTAACGTTAGCGGTGCTCCAGGCCCTAATGCCGGAACCACTACTAGCGGAACCGCCACAGGAACTACCTCGGCCATACCCTTGCTGCCATACATTGCAGGCCTTAGCCTCCCCGATTTCAATCAGTTGATCAATGAACCTATCCACCACGATGTTGGTTGGCCTGCTATGCCAACCAAGCTCTCCTCCGACATCCCTAAGTTCGAAGGCCTTGCTGGAGAAGATCCAACCAATCATGTCTGATCTTTCCACATGTGGTGTTCCTCCAATTCCATTACCGATGACTCCATCCGTCTTTGTTTATTCCAATGCACGCTTACCGGCGAAGCTTTTAAATGGTATGTCGACCAAGCCACCTCTTCCCATACCACCTTTACGACCATTTCCCAAGCCTTTTTATCTTACTTCCAGCTCCCTCTCCGATACGATACCGGTACGAAGCTCTTGACTTCTTTTAAGCAAACATCTTCGACCAGCCTTTCCACCCATGTTCAGGAATGGCGACGTAGACGTCGCTTATGTCGAGCTCCCCCCTTCGAAGATCAGATCTATATGGACTGGTTCCTTCGTTCTCTCCTAGCTCCCATCGGTAAAGATGTCGCCTCCCATTTCCCTCAAACCGAAGAAGCCGCCCTCCAAATAGCCTTGAAATATGACCTGATCTACGCCCAGTCTGGTTATGTTTATATCGTCCTTCCTGACCTCCCTAGGCCCGGTGGTGCTAACACCCCGGGGGCATCTCATTCCGCCGACGGTATCATTAGAGCCCTTTCCCATCCGTATGCTCAACCTCCCATGGGCTATGGTCTCCCTCGCGGAGGGGGTAGCACCTCTAGCACTCTTCCCCCTCCCGGTAGCATGTACCCAGGATACGGCATGCCTCATCCTTTTGCCCAACCTCTTGCTTACCTCAATGTTGCCCAACCTAACCATTACCCTTATCCATAGCCTAGTGTGCCAGCTCCTCCAACATATGCGCTTCCACCTCCCTTGCCTCCTCAACCCCAGCAGCCGCACCTACAGCCCCCTTCAGGGCAAGTATTTGCACAGCAGTGTGCGACTAATCCCCCTTCTTCTCAAAGAAGGCGGAGAGGAAATCCAAATCAATCTGCCCCTGGTACTCGTGGACCCAATCCTCAAGGTTTTGACCCTAACACTGCTAACCAGCAATAGGGCACTCAGCCCAAGCCGGACAGGCCTCTTCGTACCAACAAGCCTTGTTCGTGTTGCAGTGTTTACGGTCATTACACCCACGATTGTCCCCTTTTACCACAGATGCGGCAGATGTGGGAGTCTCAAGCCACATTGCGCGAACAACATGCCTCCCCTCACGCTCCCCCTAATGTGGCCACTACTCAACCAGCTGTGTTTACTGATCCTTTCCCTCCGCAAGGATTCGTGGCTACCCAACCACCTGACAGGCGGGTCTCCACTCCACCCTCCATTTCTAGTTCCTCCAATTACCAGATCCTCATGATGACCTCTGATCCATCCCCAACCATCGACCTTCACCTTCAAACTCGGTCTCGCCAGTACCCCAAGCCTCCTACTCAGTCTGCCCCCGAGCCTCCTTCTTCAGGTTCTACAGAGCCTCTTTCGACATCCAGTGGCCCCTTACATATCCTTCAACCCAAAGTTGAGGTTCATACCAAGATTCCTAAGGGACCCTTACGTCGAAACGCTGCTTCTGGTCGAGCTGACCAGTTGACATATCATGAGCCAAAATCTCAGACCTCACCTGAGACGACATCTCTTTTATAGCCAACAAGAAAACCGTCGATTCCTTGACCAGTGTCTCCCCCAGCGTTTACAAAGATTCCTCCCTGATTGGAACTTTTCCTAATCTCCCCCCTCCTCCTATCATTGATCCCATCTTATCGAATGTTTGCATGATGCAATCGTCTCAGGCTGCCCTTAAGCGGCCTGCTTTGGCTAGTCAGCAACCTCCCCCTTGCCCTTCGCAACCCGCTCCTAGCCATTCATCTCAGCCAGCCGGACCTCCTCCTTCTGACCCTCCCCCTACAGCTGGTATCCCTTAACCCCTTTATCCTCCTGGATAGGTTCCCCCAGGCCTTAACCATCTCAGAGCTGTCCCTCCTAGTCATTACCCTGCTGGGCAGATACCTTTCCTGGCTCCCCCTCCCAGAGTATATTCTGTCCCTGTCATGGCCACCCTCTCTCTCCCTAACCTAACCTTGGGCATATCGGTCTCGTACCTTGATCCTCCCGCCACTACCCCTCCTGGTCACCCCAAACCCTACATGGCTTTGACACCGGTTCAACCAGTCCCCCTCGCTTCCTCCGTTTCCACTGTGCCCCCAGCACCTTCACAAGACCCTTCTCCTGTCATGCCAACTCCCGGGAAGAAAGGAAAAGCTCGCAAGGGGGCACCCAAAGACAATACCACCATGACTGACCCAGCCCCTCCTCCACCCGCAAAGCCTTGTGCCTTTTGTGATGTCGCCATTCATGCCACCCATGCTTGTCCCGAGTTGCCCCGTATTCAGCCCATGGTTAAAGTCACGTTCCCCGAATCTACGGTCTCGGAAACCTCCATTCCTTCTTCATCCGTAACCAAGAACCCCAAGAATCTCCGCACCAACAAACCCTGTGATTTGTGTGGTGTTCATGGCCATTACTCCCACCATTGTCCTCACCTGTCGCATTACCACGCCTCTTTAGAGGTAGTCCGAGAATATGAGGTTGAAAAAAATCAATCCGCCTCTCCCATACTCGCGTAGTATGCTTCAGGCCAGCCTCAGGATCCCCCCGCTCCCATTGACATTCCCCCCCCTGATGTTCAGATGGCAGAGTCCACTACGACCATTATTTACCTATCCTCCTCTGCGAGACACTTGGAGCCCAGTCCCCCTGCATCCTCCCCTGTTGTTTCGCTTGACCCCCTCTTTTCTACCCATACACGAGATCACTCCACCCGTATCTTTGTTGACCTCCGCAGCCCGAGTCCTCGCCATACTTCTGATAACCCTCATATACCAACCTCTAGTTCGTATATGAGTCATATTCATCCTGCTCCTTGCACTCCTTCCCGCAGTTTCCGCTCGATGTTTTCTATACACTCACGCTGCCGTCATTGTCTCTCCTCCCTTCATTTGTTGTCTTGTAACACCATTCTGCAGGATCCCCCGTCCACAGCCTTTATCGATTATGTCGATGGTGCAAGTCGTTACTCCTAGAATCTAGCCTCGGCAGGTTGGGCCATCTTCACCCCCTTGCATGCCCTTGTTCTCTCCAACGGGGTCTGCATTGGTTTTGCCACCAACAATCAGGCCGAATATGATGCAGTGCGTCGTCTCTTAGCCGATGCCCTCTTCCATCGCATCCTCCATCTGCACGTTCGTTTAGATTCCCTACTTCTTGTCATGCAACTAAATGTTGTTTATCATGTGCATAACCCCATGCTGTTTAGACGCTATTTACGAGTGAAACTCTTGATACGTGCATTTGAAACCATAACTTTCAACCATGTACCTCGAGAACAGAATCACTATGTAGATAGTATTGCAAACCATGTTCTAGATTGGCATTTATCACACGCATTTCATACAAGACAATAAAATTCATAATCATTAAAAAAGATGCATATGCATAATATGTGTCGTAAAACATGTGTTTAGAGTCCATCTACTCTGATACATATGACATGCCCATAGCATGTTACAAAAAACTCAAAACTGGGGGCACCACCTACCCCTACATACACACTATGGGGCACCACATGCCCCACACCTACTCACTATCTGCCGGATCCCGAGCTAATGGCTCTGCCCCTGCAGCCCGTAGATCACGTATGCCTTGACTGGCCATCGCCATGCGCCGCATGACACCTCGCCATTCCGAGGGAAGACCAATGCATGCCTCCACGTACTGGTCATCTAAGTCTTGCCACCCGCGCTCTGAAACTCCGGCCAGCAATGTCTTGCATCTACGGTGGATGTCCTCTAGAAGGGCGGCCACATCCTCATTGCGCACTGCTCTCAACCCACTCAGCCCTGTAGCTCCAGCGGCTGCCGGGCGTCCCATATATCCGGCCGGTTTTACCGGAGCTATATCTGCATACCAAAAGTACATGAATCAGTACCATATCTACTATTCAATAACTTTAACATGCACATACAAGAATAGTTACTTATCACTTACCATCGGGCCCCCATACTCGACCAGGCGGAAGTGGTAGGTCCGGATCCCCACAATAACTCATCCCACTATAGGGATAGTCGTCTATGTATAACGGCATCTGATCCCAATGGGCAAAAAAATCAGGTCGAAACACTCGCCCGACCGCCCCTCCTCCTCCTCTATACAGTAGCCGCCCCCACTGGCGCATCCTGGGCTCTCTCGGGCCCCCATTTGGAAGCTGTATACGAGGCCGCAAGGTCGGGATCTTCTCAAAGAAGAAGGCACACAATAAAGTCCCATATGAGAAATCATGGTTCACTTGCTGCTTGCAGAGCGACAACTGTCATTTTAGCGACACCAGCATCATTTGGGCCCACCCATAGTAGGTCCCACTCAACACACTCTCCACAATCATCATCTGCCCCCCAGTGATGTGATGGAGCGCCTGGTTGCCCAGGATACGCAGCACAGTTGCGGCCACTGCACGGGTTTCTAGTCTCTCTAGATCCCCGATCGGTATCCGCGTCCCCTTGACTTGGAGACCCGGTCGAAAATGTCGCTCCACAAACTCCATGATATGCCGCCCCCGCGATAATACTGGCTACGTGTTTCCCACCATCCCCAGTGGCGGGAGACCCGTCAGGAAATACACATCCTGGACTGTCAGTTCGATCCTGTGGCCCTGCACTACAAAGACCTCATGCTCTGGATCCCAGTAACTGATAATCCGGGCCAATAAAGGCTCTCCTGCTCTCATGAAAGGGTTCTCCAAAAACTTTAGAACCCCAAACCTGGCCAACACACGATGGACACCCTGATCCACCTGGATCTCTGCCCGTAATGTACCCAGGTCTCTCTCTCTCCAATTAACCTGCACATCTGCCATACCTGCACAAAAACATCATCTTTGTCAGCATACAGATCAGGAATACCATAACCAAACACAAAAACCCAACTCTCAGCCATTAAACAGCACCAAAACCCCCTCATCTCCCAGGTCGCAATTTTCTGCCCAATTCTGGGACAGTTCGCAGTTTTTGCCTTGAAACCTGCTTCCCAGGTCGCACTTTTTGGCCCAAAAAGTGCGACCCAGCCGTAGAGATGAAGGAGGGTCTGTTTCTGAGATTTTGGGCCCTAAACTGAACTTTCAATCCATCAAAATGAAAGAGTAAGGTTAGGTCTCTTACCTGCAACTGACAGATCTCGATTCCAATGGTGAGTTTGTTCGCTATGCTCACCGCAATATTTAGGGCCTTCTCTCCTCTCTACTTTCACCACAGCAACAATAGCAAATGAGTGAATTTGGAGGGAAAACTGCCTTATTAAAAGAGAACCCCTGTTTCTTCTTTTGACTGTTGTGACCATACCGTAGCCCCATTTGATAAACTGTCTGCACCGTTGGAAAGCTCTCACTGAGCCCTCAAATGGGTATCTATTAGTTTTTTGTGATTTGATGCTTCACTAGGACACATTTTGTCCAAGAAGGGTCACTTCACCTCTCCTTAAAATCGAATTTCCTCACTTACGACACTTGTATTTGGGGCACCATTTTGCCTCCTTACTTGTCTTTGTTCGTGTCAATTTTCATCATGAGTTACCATCTTGTACTCATGTTTTCATGGTCCCCCATTGGGCCTTTACTGTGTGGCAACACCATTGAGTCTCCCTTGTTTAGAGCATCCAAGTTGAGTCATCATCGCATTCATGGAGTCTATCTCGAGTCCCTTTGTACCCCGCTATAGCCCTCCATCCTTCATTGCTTGGTCTCTCTCTTGTGTCGCACATTCTGACCTTCAGCCCCACTGTCCCCTATCCCTTATGATACTGTGCCAGTCGCTGCCATGTCATTCATGCCCTTTATGCTCTAACAAGGGAAGTCGTCCATTCGCTACTCAGTCCTTTCCATTTCACTATCATCATTAGTGTCAGTCTGTCCATCGCTCTACTATTTTCTCTCGTGCCTTAGTTGAGGATCTTTCATTGCCTCACTTGTGGCAGACCTCCTTCTGTCAACATCAGATCATTCATTCCAGAAGCCAGGTCTAGAGGGTGGTGTACCTTGGTTCCAGCTTCCACTCTTGTTCGGTGCCTCGGATCAGGCAAAGGGATCTCTCATTTCCCTTTGACTTGAATGTTTCTCCACTCCAGCTCCTTTCAGCATGATCGAGATCCGTATACTTGATGGTTCAGTGATACAGCAGTGGCTCTTGATGATTCCCGGGTGTGTGTGAGATGTCTCAACCCTCATGAGGGGGTGGCCCTGCAGGTAGCCCCCCACATGCCCGGATGACCTCCTCCTTGCAGCCTTCGATGCAGCTCCAGATATTTGATGATGTTAGCCTTAGCCACTTGCAGCGCCTCTTTGATTTGCATGTATCAGTCAGATTTTGTGAGCCCTTCCCCATTTACAAGGGGCATTTGGGTTGTATTTGTATCTCATGTACTCAGATATTATTGTATCAGTCCTGGCTGTTATCCCAGGCACAACATGTATGTGGGATTCCTCATTGTATTTTTATCTGGCTCATGATTATGCTGGTTGTACTTTATGGTTCGGTACCTTGTTTACTGGACACACTATTCTTTTGTACTTTATCTCGGCGGGCATAGGTATGCCTCCCCCGCCGCCTTCAGCACAGGTACCCTCTCATAAAAAGATACTTGTTGCACCTGCGAGTCTCATCTCCTCAGGGTCTAGTTCTTCAGCACACTATCTACCTTGCATTTCTCTCCCTAACTTCCCTTTTGCTGTCTAGTGATTGAGTTCTTACAATGTACTTCGGTCATACGATTTGCTCCTGACACTCGCACGCTGGGGGGCAATCTGTTACACCATTTTTTGGTCATCTAACCTATTATCATTAGATGGACCCAAGTACACCATGTAAGACCAATTTTACCCTAAGTAAAATTTCCTTCACTATGTTAAATAACTTAATAAACCACATTTATTAGGTTTTTTATGGTCTAAACAGGAAACCCCAAAAGGAAATATTAAATAAACCTATATTTGTTTGATTTTCCTCATGGAATAATTAATTAAACCATACTTTAATTATTATTCCCAGTCATGTTTAACCCAAAAACAAAGAAATTAATTAGATAAACCTTTATTTATCTTATTATTTTCTAGGAATAATTATTTAAATCTTATTTAGATAATATTCCTTGTTAAATATGACCAAATCACCCACAAATAATTAAATAAATCATTATTTATTTGATTATCTTCTAACCACATCCTTAAAAAGATAAATAAATCATTTATTTATTTATTTTTGACAAATAAAGGGGTTTGACCCAAGTCAAATACTTTTTCCCTCCAACAAATATAATAAAATATTCCATAAAAGGTGGATCTAGATTTGGTTAACATTATTTTAATCATGCACCAAGATCTAGAATGACCCAATATTTTGTTATAAATAGGAGGGTTTTTCCTACCATTCTTCACCTTTTGTTGCCTATTAGATCACTCTGGAACTATACACTTGGTCACATTTTTCCATCATTTGCTGTGTGAGCTCCCATTGAGCTCTATTCTTTGCATTGGGTTTTCTACACCAACAAGAGAGAGAAATCTTAGATTTGAAGTGTCGAGGACTTCCAAGAACCCATCCCACTGAGGAGAATTGGATACACCTTCTTGTTTTCCTCCCAGGTGCCCACTTAATACAAAAATTCTTTCAAAAATTGTTCTTGTCTTGTCTATTGGTATATGAAGCAAACCCTTGTTTTTACTGCTTAATGTCTTTCCATGCATAGATCTAGTTTTTGCAGCTCTTTTCTTGTTCAACTAACCGCAGATCTGAAGATATTGGCAGCCACTTTTGTTGTTAGGGCTATTAGTTATGCGTAGCTAAAGTGGTCATTTTTCGTACACTTCAACAAAGGATTCATACTAACATCCCTGCTGGTCCCACCCGACCACACGGGGCCTTCCCATTGTGTTTCCATGAGATCTCCACCATTGATATCCCCCCCCCCCCCAACCATATCGGATGGTCTTAAACCATTTTTGCATTCATTTCACAAATAAAGTTGATTGCCCATTTTGAACCCAAAATGGGTGGTTTTATGTAGGGCAAGTTTCAACCATTGGACCATATCATGTTCCCCCCATCCCAAACCTCTTACCACCTGCACCCTATGTGAAAACCGCTGCTGGTTTTCCAATACCACCTTTCCAAAGCTTCGCGCAAAACTCAGTTTGAACCCCGGTTTTCATGGTGTTGCAGCATGGAACCATCCTCCACTACATACACATTCTCCACACTGCTCTTCCATCTCTGTTGAGCTTTCTGTTCGTAGTAAAACCCAAAAACACATGATTTTATAATGTTTTGTGGTTTTTTGCAGGTTTAACGGTGGTTCGAGCTATCCAAAGCATGCAACAGTCACTAAAGGTGGCATAGGACCGAGGGTGATAATCCTTAAGGTTCAATCAAACACAGAAAGGAATAGTGGGACATTTCAAAGTTTCAATCAATGTGTCTTAGGCATTGGTTTCACAGCAAACCCACTAGTACAGCCACCTGTATACAAAGGAAGACAAAAAGATCGGTGAAAGTAAGGGGTTAAAGCATAAATCAGGAAGTCAAAGCTTAACCTGCATGTTAAAAACACAGTCAAAGCGAAATCTGTGTTAAAGGACAAATACAGAAAAAATAACAGAGGAAGAGTTGTGAATGACACATCCGTAAAGCTATTTACTCCTCCCGGGACTAAAATACGCCTTGACAGTTATTGCGCTAACGGAACTTCTTTAAAATTGTTAAGGTAGTTAGTGTGGAGGTATGGGTGGTCTCAAAACCATACTATCCACTTTGCTTATACCAGAAGAAAAGACAGGACTGCAGCAGCCAAAAGACTTCTCTACAAAGACACTCTTCAAATTTATTACCAGTCTGTCCACAAGGCCTCAAAATATATGAGAATTACTATAAGGGGTAAGAAAAGTTAATGTAATATTTATGGCACAGAATGGGCATTCGCATGACTTTCATCTCTATTTTAATCAACCATTAAGGCCATCTTTGTCACCTCTCCTCCCCATTCACCTATAAATCATGTTCAAACTGTCATTGTAAAATATTGGCATTTGGTGAACTCTTTGAAGTAATACATAGACTGGCAGAAGTGAAAAGAAATTGATGTATTGAAGTTTGTGGATGGCTTGGCTTGTTTATTGATGAAGGAGGCTAGATCATTGGATCCCTATGCCTAGTTGTGGTGAAGTAATCTCTAACAGTAATTGTTATTTCTTGTTTTCCATTTTGTTCCGTCATTCTATACTTATAGTAGAGTAAAAATTTTAGGCTAAGAAATTTCTCCTAGAAGCACCTTAGACCTGTTTGCTCTTCATTGTCTTTATGTTTTCATCTGCCGAGGTATTATTGAGTAGTCTTAATCACTCTCTTGAACCCTTATGCTTGTTTATTTCTGAAATAGTTCATACAGTTGGCCTCAAGAATGATTTATGGTTTTCCCTGCTTGCTTGTTGCCACTTGAAAACTGTTTCCGAAGTCTCCTTTCAAAGTATCATTGTTTGTAGTTTGCCAGAGAGGTCTGTTTTGATCATACCCTCTGTTCTTGTTGAGATAATTGTTTTGAAGGCCTTTCACTCTTATATGTTTAGGCGTTCCCTCTTCTATGAATGTAGTTATTTGTGAATCTTATATGTTTTCTAAATCCTTGCTAGTGAAATATTTAGAAGAAATAGAGCATTCCTCGCCTTCTATATTTCGTTGGAAAATTTTGTCTTGAAATTATCATCTGCCAAAGTGTGGTTTGTGGAATTCATGGTTAGTCCTATCTATCAAATGCATCTTTGTGTTTAGATTATGTTTTAATTCCCTTTGTTGAGAAGTATAGATAATTAGGGATTCTTAATTTCCCTTAGTTTTAATTTTCATTCTAAGTCCTTCAAGTTCATTTCATCCCACCTGGAAAAACCAACAGATCCATTGACCAAGTTATATTTTCCCTTTGGTACCCCAAATTCATCAATAAAACCTACTATGACTACCACTTGACTCCATTTCCCAATGGCTTATAGAATTCCCCACCCTATCTATGCTTCCTAGATCATCTATTTACAACCAAAAAACAAACAAATTTGCACTTCACAACTAACCTAAAATAAAAATTTTAAAGCATAAAAGCTATATCCTGTTGGTCGCTTTAATTGTTTTAACAATTCAAGCTCCACATAAATTGTCAACCTGAGGAAGTCTGTTTATTCCAAAGACAATCACGCACTGGATATGCTCAATTCCAAAAGAAAAAATAATGTTGCAGTAAAAAGTCACACAATTATTAATCATACAAATCTAATTCTTCACACCCTGTTTAATCAAAGCTAAAGTTACTTATGTTATAGTAGAAGTAATTCCTCTATTGCAGTTTTTAAGAATCCAAATAAAAGGAAATCATTCTGTAGGAAAGGAAACCAATCAACCATAATAGGGAACAGGACCCTATTCCTTTAAATAGGAACTTCAGCACCTGCTGCCTGACACTAATCACTCTGTAGAAAAGATAAACTTAGGAGAACATGACCCTATTCCCATGAACAGGAACCTTCAGCACCTGTCTCCTGTTTCTAATCACACTGCAGGAAAAAGAAAGGCAATCAATGGGAACAGGACCCTATTCCTTTGTACAGGAATCTTCAGCACCTGCTTCCCAGCATCAATCATACATTCAAACAAATAACAGAAATAGATCCCTTAATTTCTTAAGATTGAATTTACTAAACACATGTAACGTTAAAGGAAACAGAATGCTCAATAAACTATAGAATTAAAGTAAAGTGCAAATATCATAAAGAAATCTAACAAACTATAGGAACAGTCGGGCGAATCTTGTGAGGAAGGCGGACCCTTTCCTTCTCACAAGATTCCCCAGGGAAAGGATTAAATTGAAGCGCTCAAAAGGAACTTTTATTCATATGTCAAAAGAAATGATACATTACAAATGGAGTCTAGCTCCTGTCCTCTCAAACACAATGTTCTCCTGTAGTTTTTTTGAACTCCCCTCTAATGATGATGTCTCCTCTTTTTAAAGAGGAGACATCTCTTACAATTACATTAGAGAAAATCTATGTTTATCCCAAATCTATTCTTCTTTCTTAAAACAGGGCTATTCTATTCTTCCATAAAAAGATATTGTTACAACAGATATAAAAAGAGAACTATCTTCAGAATAATCCATGTAACCACTTCCTTTCTCGTCTCATGTTGTTGCCATTGTTCCAAAAAAATACTATTCCAGAATCGCAAATTACGATTAGTGATGGAATTTGCGTGCTTGCTGACTATTTCAGCAACGAAGTCGACTATTTCAACAACAGAGTTTGATTGTTTCAGCAACGACCGATTGTTCTAGCACAACACATAAATTATCTACGATCTTTTAGACTTATGTTAGCAAAAATCTACTGCTATAGGGTAAACTGCTTGGGTGGTTGGTTTTCATATATCCCTCTCAGGGCTTTCTGGTGCCCGAGGCAGACAGTCAGATTAGCTATGTTGTTCACAAAGATGGTATGAGCATGTTCATATTAGCTTGAAATAACTTGAAGGAATACAATAGAGAATTACCTCTTTGACAGCTTTAGAATCCTTTGGAGAGCGCTACACAGTAAAGCAAGAGTCCTTCTTCACCGGCTCCAAATCTGAATCCTGCAATCAGTCAAAGCACCCGCATAACTTCTGATATAACAAGTATTCTATCAATTAAATCAACAATAAACATCTAGATTATACACATCTAAGCCATTCATATCATACTAAACAAATATTGAAATAACAATATAACATTAAGCATCGAATGGACAAAACGAACATAGTTCTATTGATTTTGAAAGAAGGAGGATTACAACCATCGGTTATACCAAGCCCTCCTCAGTCTCCCAATCTCTCTTCTCTACCAAGTGAAGAAGTCCAAGCCAAGAAGCTCTCTAGGAGCCTCTTTGACTCTTGGCCTTCACAATGTCACACTATTCTCTATTCCACAAGTATGCAAGAACTTTTGAGCAATCCTTCGACCTTTAATTAAGAGCCTTCAGCTCCTTCTTATAGGAGAGGGAGAAAGCCATTGTTGCCCTTCTCTTTCCACTAGTTTGGAATGGAAAAGGCTTAGATGTTTCCTTGATCTCCATGCTTTTTCCTCTCTTGGAGTTCAGTCTTCTATGGTAATGACCAATAATGAACTGGTGCTTCTGCAGTTTCCTTTGTGCACTGACTCCTTCGTGAGGGAAAGTCGGAGATTCAAATCTTTCTCTGCACTCTTTTCCCAATTCAAACTTAAAACACGGGTAATGCGACCATCAAGTGTAAACAGAGCATTTCCCTAGCCACTAACGCGGCTAATATATTTCTTGCCTGCGTTATAACGCTCTTGTTCTGTTCTATATATGCGTTACCCTGGCAGAAATAGGTTTAATTTAGGTCTTTGTACTTCTTCCATATTTGTCTTCCCTTCTGAGCTGATGAGGAGGTATTTTGACCTGTAACAGATGCCCCCTAAAGTGTGAGGTCAGAGATGAAGACGATGGCCGAAATACTTTATAATTTGTAGAGAGAGAGAGATTGAAAGACTGAGGAAAACCTGAAACAACAACATATGTCAGAAAATATAGTATTTACCAAGAGTCGGGCATGTCCCATGCTCAGTAGCTTTAAACAACATGATTTCTCTAGAATAGAGATATGAAGAATCTATCCACCAATAGGCACAATGTGGAAGTGTCTGTCATAACAGGATCAGGCTGAAGAAGCTATCTCCATAAACAATATCGCAGCTTGGGGAAGGGAACACAACTTTAATGGTGTAGCCTTTTGCCCCGAGGTCTTGACCACCGATTCACTTAAACTGCATATTTCTCAACATGTGAATGAGGGAGTTGTCGTCGAACATGTGATAAATTGTCTGATTACCAGTCAATAATGAAAACTGTTAACAGACGCGAAGGTGGCCACCGATAATGATGATGGTCCCTAAGATGCCCAGTACAATCTAGCGAGTGTGAATAAAAGGAGTTGAAGTCGAACACTCATAGAATCATTCGACCAAGATTCAATGATGAAGACCCTTGATCAAACACAAGACTACCTGCCACTGATGTCTGCAAGTATCTGGGTACTGATGTGTTTCTGGATCAACTTCCTAGATAAGGTGTTGAAGTCGATAGGAAGTGATCTGTTGAGAGGTAGGCACTGAGGCGTCCTACATCAGTCAACACGAAACGGAAACCAACTGATTTTGTTTATGATTTGAGATAAGGAAGAGTAAATGGGAACGTCAGACGACAAATAATTTATGGCATAATAAATGGTTTGGTTGATAACAGGAGCAGTAGATAACGAGATCTGCTTGAACAATAGAAGGCACTCTAGCAGGGTACTAGGCAGCTGAAGCGTGTTGAACACCAAAGAGTGTGTTAGGATTTTACCGGTGCAGGGACACTGGGAAATGAAGGCTAATACTTATATATGGTAGGGTTCGGCTAACTGCGAAAGAGTTTTCTGGGAAGTGCCATGTTCAAGAATTTTGCTGCCATATCGACCTTTTTGAAAATGTAACAGAGGTAATATCCATCTTGTCCAAATTTTTCCCCGTCTGATTAAGTTTAACGAGTCCAGACGAGTAAACTCGGTGAATTTTTCATGTTTAGAGAGTCTGAAAAATGTTAGGAAAGAAAACTCTGTGCCCCATCTGATTAGGTTTAACGAGTCCAGATGAGCAAACTCGGTGAATTTTTCATGTTTAGAGAGTCTGAAAAATGTCGTAAAAGACGGCTCCATTGGGGTACCTTTGTCATGTCTTGATAACCGGGCATGGCAAAGGGGTAATAGTAAGCCCGAAACAGTTCATTTTCCGTAAGTTAGTCCATCGAATCCGGAAAAGTGAGAAATCTATGTTCAATGGACGTCTGCCTCATTTTGTTATGAGTATGAGGAGACGAAGTAAACTCAAGTTTCTTTGTGAAATTTTAACGAGTCCAACAAAGAAAACTCGGTACCTCCGTGAAATTTTAACGAGTCACGCGGAGAAAACTCGATATACTTTTTCTGTTTAAAGAGTTTTGAAAAAGAGGAAAAGAATGGCTCCTTGTTCTTTGTCTCAATAGTTTAACGAGCCTGAAAAAGGTGACTCGGGATTTTTTCAGTTTTATGAGCGAGAAAAAGATTCCTAAAAAGAATGCTCAGTACTTCTCCATAGTTTTTACGAGTCTGAAGAAGAAAACTCTAGGTTTTTCGGATTAACGAGCAAGAAAGACCAAAAAGAATGCTCGATGCCAACTTCGTGTAAGTTTAACGAGTCCGAAGAAGAGAACTCGAAGTTTTTCGGATTAACGAGCAAGAAAAATACCATAAAAAGAACGCTCGAAGCTTCGTCGTGTAAGTTTAACGAGCCCGACGAAGAGGACTCGAGGTTTTTCGGATTAACGAGCAAGAAAAATACCATAAAAGGAATGCTCAGAATTTCTTGATCTCTTTCTCGTCAATAGAAGGATCTATGTCGGGAATTTTCTTGTGAGACCAAGCAAACACATCGCGGAATTCTTTGAAAATGTATGTGAAGCCTGCAATTTCCTCAGGATTGCAATCTTCTCCAATCTGAATATTTTCCACAATACCCATTTTGATCGAGATATCAATGAGCATTGTCTTAGGAAGATTACCCATGTTCCCTTCTGAATCGATAGTTTGAACACTCGTGTAATCAGAGGGAACCATCTCAGGCTGATCGAAAGATGGGATTTCAGATTTTATCGCCTCCGAATCAATCATCGGAGTGCGATGGTGAAACTCTCCCCAAGGTCGTTCTTCTAATGACATGATCTCTTGAATAGCTTCATCTGTAGGCCAGACTTCATTGAGGAGATCCTTAGAGAGAACTGTTATGGGAGAGAGGGTTGTACCTGTGGTCGAAACCATATCAGTGGAGGGTTCAGATGCGACTTGGATGGCTTGGTAAGCCAACTCAACCGGCGAAAGCGGCATCTAATCTCCATAGGAATCAATATCTGAAGGTGATGGAATGATCCATGGGTCGATAGAGCCATCCTAAAAGGTGGATATCATTGCAACCATGTTTGGGATCTGAGGCGGCAGTAGAGGAAAACAACCCAGTAGGGAAGATGCCTTCAGAAGACCGGTACCGATACTGACGTAGGAGTCAGGGAAACCTCCTATTAAGGGTACAGAGCTACTTGGTAAAGTGGAATAATTAGGGGTGCAAAAGGATAGCTGATCGACCGTGACTATTTTCCCATCCAATGGAAATAGGATCAGTCGGAAGACCGAAGACACGATGGCGGTCATAGCATAAGACCAACTGCGACCGAGAAATAGATTATAGTCGAGATGATGCTCTGCGACTTCAACGTCCACGTTTACCATTTTTCCACCCAGAGTGATGGGAAAGCTAGCAAGGTATCCTTTGGGTAGGAACGTGTGGCCATCGAAAGCTTTGAGGGAATTCGATGGCGGGGTTAGAGTAGGAGAACCTAAATTCAGCCAGCAAGCTTGTGACATAACGCAGGTCGAAGCACCTTCGTCTATGACAGTGCGATGGATGGGTCTCCCTTTCGACACAACCTGCACTTGGAATGCGAGTTGATGTGAGAGGCGAGGTTTAGCCTTTTCCATATCAAAGATTGCTAGCGTGGAATCCTGGGGGTCTATTCCGCCAATGGCCGAAAGCAAGGCTTTCCTTTGTGTTGGACAGGTTTGTAATAATTCAAGTGCAGACATGGCTGACGGTGCCTGCGCCAAATCTTCTACAATATTGTAGTTTTGGGCTGCACGTGCAGAGGTATTATGAGTCGTGCGTCGAAGCGTCCCTTTGGGGGGACGAATTACAGGTTCAGCAGTAGGCCTTTCGATATGCAAATCGTTAGGCGGTGGCGAATTGGAACTAGTTCCAGGTTCTTGAGCATCTATGGTAGGGGCTCCATAAAGCTTGGCGCGAGTTTGAAGGTCAATACTCTCGATGCCATAAATGGCAGATGGTCCTTCGCCGGAAGGATTCGAACCACCATTGCCCCATTGATGGGGTTGTGGCGGGTTGTCAACCATATGTTGATGTTGCTGCTATTGATTGGGGAAAGGATTGTGAAGAATGGTAGGTGTTCTCCTAGAATCCTTGTTAGCAATAAAATCGGTGCATTCCTGCAACCGAGGACATTTGTATGTCAAGTGGTCCTCCGCACAGATTTTACAAGGAAATCTCATGGGTTTATCCTTTCCTTTTTCATTAGCAGCATTTTTCTGATTAGAGTTATTCTGATTATTCGACTGCTCTTTCGAAGAAGATGTTTTCTTCTTATTCTTCCTATTTTTCCCGTTGGGTTTTTGTGAGGTTTGCACCGAATTTACCTCAGCGGAAGGGAGAGGAGTCGTTTGATGGGGGGCGGTGGCAGCTGAGGATGGCTGGAAGGTTTTCCCCCAAGACTGATTGGTGGCTACACCAGAGATCGCGCCAACGAGACCGTCGGCATGAGCTCCGGTTTTCTTAGTAGCCGGAGGGTTCGGGTTACCGGGGGCATGGGGGAGCAGATCGTAAAGCGTGCCGGATTGTGAATAGATCAAATCCAGGTGCTGGGCACGACGAATACATTGATCTTCTGTCACCGCACCAGAAAGGCCAATGTCTTTAGAGATATGGGGTAAAAGAGACTTGCAAAACCAATTTGCCAAGAGATGGTCCGGTATTGGCACTTTGACAAGCCTCCTCCTACGTCTCCATTCATGAATATGGTCGGAGATGTGGGTGGCGGTGTCTTGGCGCAGTGATGTTAACAATTCTGTGTCAGTTTCCACTCTAATTGGTAGTTGAAAGTTCTTTAAGAACTTCGTCGCTAAAGCGCCAAATGTATTGATGGTGGCGCGTGGTAATTAAATGTACCACTTGGCGGCACTGCCTGTAAGGGTGCGAGAAAACAGTCGAAGGCGGACACTATCATCTACCATGGAATTGGATATGGACCACAAATGGAAGGTAGTGATGTGTGCGGCCGGGTCATCTCCATGCTTCCCGTTGAACTTCGAGATATCTGAAGGAATCTTATGCGGTATAGGAGGCCAAAGCGAGTTGTGATTGATGGGGTCGTTTGTTAGCTTATGGATGTTGGGTATGTCCAAAGCTGCCAAGAAAGGCAATTGTGGATTTTCCCCCGAGTCTAACCAAGGCAGTATGGGCTGACTACTTGGACCATAGGGTCCCCCCATCCATGTGTTACCAGAAGGGTAAGTGGGACTTTGATAAAAACCTCCCATAGGTGGAGGAGTAGGAACATACGGTTGTTGTCCATAGGGCATAGTGTATTGAGGGGCAAATGGTTGGTTGCCCCCAGCGTAAAAGTGCCCTCCCACTCCAGATGGAGGTGGGGGTTGGTTATTCCAAATGGATGCAATAGAGTTTCCCGGAGGCATACTAGTATTTGCATAATTTGGCAATGGTATAGATCCTACACCTATGTTTGAACCACTTAAGGGGATAGTATTTACAATGGGTTGTCCCATTTGTCCTAAGGATTGCATAGGAAGAGAAATATTCCCTGCTACCTTTGTACTGATAACACTGCCCCTTGGTATAGTGGCCAGGGGGTTTGAACTCAACAGAGGGTTCCAACCGAAAGGGTTGTTAAAGGGCACCGAAGTAGTCATGCTCATGGGAAGAGCTACCGTGGTCCCCAACGTGGTCACGGTAGGAGTAGATGCCGAAGGGTTCGGTAAACTACTGACAGTTGTGTTGACCATAGGGTTGGGGGTAGGCATATGTTGACTACTGGGGTTACCCAGTAATGACATAGAACTGACCACCGGCGAGGAGGATGATGGCGAACCAGGAATGGCTGCCATTGGTATCGACCCTGTGGATACCGGTGGAGAAATAGATGTTGGTGTTGCTGCAGACATATCTTGGCGCGGTGGAATCTGGATTATCACCGGTCCTAACGGATCAGTGAGCGGAGGATTGTAATTAGGTACAACGCCTTCAGTGAAAGGGTCCTCCGGGAGTTCCGGCTGATAAGGGTCTATGTGGTAATCCAGATTAGTCAAAGGAGACTGCTCTTCCGTAGAAGGCCCGGGTTCACCAAGGTTCAATCTTTCCTCTAAGGTGAGAGGAGGTAGACCTTGTTGTCGTCTAGACTGACGGCGTGGGTCAGGGGATGCCACGGTGACCGGTTTAATTTTAACAAATTTTATTTTAAAATGTGATATATTATGAAGTCTCAAGTGACAGTAACCACACACTTACTAAAAAGAAAAAAGACTCTCTAAAATCAATCAACAAGCAGCCAGTATAGGGTGCCCTGTCTGAGTACTACCGTTCACTGGTGATGAAATCCAGTCTCACAATAGCATACAGAGAGGGTTGGTCGAAAGTACAGTTACGGTTACTCTAGAGCTTCGCCCGAACCCCGGACGATAGGTGTAAGCACTCTCGTGAAGACGAGTACCCTCCTAAAGACTGAAGACAGAGTAGGTCCATCTGTTTCAGGTACCAGGACAGCCCGTCCCAGTCACCTTGTGTAAGTCCCTAAAAGTATAGCCACTAAGGATACCTCAAATCACAGACACTATCAGGGGGGTCCACGGTCAAGGACAGTGTGCTATATGGGCAGAATACCTAGATCCCCGATCTAGTTTCGACATCCTCGAAGGGAACCCCAATATATAACACACCCACAGGATGCAGCGAAGGCGGGCTACCTTCTAGTGCACCCAAGTGTTGTCTCGCGTTGAGCTCCGGTAAAGGAACGGTCCCAATAATGTGAGTGCAGCAGGATTTCACTCGTTAATGACTCTAGTTTTCAAGTTTTGAGATCTTGGGTAGTTTTCTCACTGTCCTAACCCAAGATCCTAGCCTGAACTACTGTTTGTGTGAGCTCAAAAAGAGTTATTAGATTGATTTTATTATCGCTTTGTTTTTAGTGTACTTTGTTATTAGTCTTGCGGAGGGGAAATGGACGTATGAAGTATATTGAGACTCTTGACTCAATAAACCATGCAAAACATGCTCTAAATATTAATTTCAATGAACAATGTTTCTACAAGGAGAGGTTTCTTTTTTCAATCATCCATGCACCAACATGTAAATAACACAGCTCAACTTTTAAGATTTAGACTTCTATCTACCTTTTTTAACAGTCTGTGAACCAAACTTTCAGAATAAACTCAGCTTAAATGCAGAAAAAATATTAAAAAAAAAAAATTTCTCTTAAAAAAAGTAAATGCTTTGCACACTAACTAAATAAGAGAAACAAATAATCAATGCCAGTTTAGCAGACAAGCACATGGATTCTGTCTGTGAAAGGTACCGGTGGCCAAAAAACTCCACAGCTAAAACACAGTCACAGAAGTGAACAACAGGGTTTTTGGCTGGGTAACGCTCTGTCTGTGAGAAAATACAGCGTTATAACGCACTGTATTTAAGCCTAGACTGTGTTATAACGCACTGGATATACTGCATAGGTCGCGTTAACCAGGGAAAAGCTCTTCAGTTGGCCAGACAGGCACAGGATTGAACTCTGCAAGCGTTTGGTATGTCTACTGCGCATCAAAAAATGGTCAGAAGGATACTGAACAGAGGAGAGAAGAAATAAAGGGAAAAATAGTTCGGAAACTATGGGGACACTCCCCAGCGGAGTCACCAATTCTGCTATAGGGTAAACTGCTTGGGTGGTTGGTTTTCGTATATCCCTCTCAGGGCTTTCCGGTGCCCGAGGCAGACAGTCAGATTAGCTATGCTGTTCACAAAGATGGTATGAGCATGTTCATATTAGCTTGAAATAAATTGAAGGAATACAATATAGAATTACCTCTTTGACAGCTTTAGAATCCTTTAAAGAGCGCTACGCAGCAAAGCAAGAGTCCTTCTTCACCGGCTCCAAATCTGAATCCTGCAATTAGTCAAAGCACCCGCGTAACTTCTAATATAACAAGTATTCTATCAATTAAATCAACAATAAACATATAGATTATACACATCTGAGCCATTCATATCATACTAAACAAATATTGAAATAACAATATAACATTAAGCATCGAATGGACAAAACGAACATAGTTCTATTGATTTTGAAAGAAGGAGGATTACAACCATCGGTTGTACCAAGCCCTCCTCGGTCTCCCAATCTCTCTTCTCTATCAAGTGAAGAAGTCCAAGCCAACAAGCTCTCTAGGAGCCTCTTTGACTCTTGGCCTTCACAATGTCACACTATTCTCTATTCCACAAGTATGCAAGAACTTTTGAGCAATCCTTCGACCTTCAATTAAGAGCCTTCAACTCCTTCTTATAGGAGAGGGAGAAAGCCATTATTGCCCTTCTCTTTCCACTAGTTTGGAATGGAAAAGGCTTAGATGTTTCCTTGATCTCCATGCTTTTGCCTCTCTTGGAGTTCAGTCTTCTATGGCAATGACCAATAATGAACTGGTGCTTCTACAGTTTCCTTTGTGCACTGACTCCTTCGTGAGGGAAATTCAGATATTCAAATCTTTCTCCGCGCTCTTTTCCCAATTCAAACTTAAAACACGGGTAACGCGACCATCAAGTGTAAACAGAGCATTTCCCTAGCCACTAACGCGGCTAATATATTTCTTGCCTGTGTTATAACGCTCTTGTTCTGTTCTATATATGCGTTACCCTGGCAGAAATAGGTTTAATTTAGGTCTTTGTACTTCTTCCATATTTGTCTTCCCCTCTGAGCTGATGAGGAGGTATTTTGACCTGTAACATCTACCTTCGATTAATGATGAAATATAAGAGTAATATGGAATTATATGTAAACAGATTAAATATATATTAAAGAAGAGGATTTTATATACCTTTGGATAAAGTGAATGAAAATGATGATGGAATCCTTTTTAAACATGGTTATAAAGGTAAGGTGGTGTCAAAATATATAGTAAAAGTGGTACATAGTGAGGTCCTAACATCCCCCCCAGCTGAAAGGGTTGCATGTCCTCAGGTAACTCCTAGTCTGAGTCTGAGTCTGAGTACTAAATCTGTGCATGCAAGTTGCTCAAGCAGTAGCTGGAGAAGGTAGCTTCTGTCGGAGCTCGGAATCCTCGATTGTTCTGTAATTGCTGCCATGCTACAGCCTCATCTCTGTCAGCCAATTGGTAGTGACACTGGTATTTTTCTGCAGGCATCCATAGAATTGGAAAATGAAAATGGTAACCAATCCAGTTTTCTCCACAATGCCGAATACATCTGATGTAATTAGGTACCCTGGAAAGTGCAGCTTGAAGATTATCAGGGCTGAAAGGGTGATACTCTTGTCTTTCCTTGCATGACTGTTGCCAAAACATAGTGTTGGCATTTAATGCAGTAGTCTCCTTTACTCTGATTAGCTGTAGACACTTTAAAAGTGTTGAAGCCTGCAGTTGTTGTATGTACCTGTGCATTCCTGGCTTCTGCAAGAATCGGTGATATTGTGCTACAAACATGGCCGGATTTGAAGGTTCCGGTCTAATCCAAAGGAGCCGATTCTCCTCATTATGCCTACTTGCAATAAACGCAGTTTTCCAGGTGAGCTGATTGGCCAGGAATGAAACGAATGCCCTAATTTGTACATCACCTACGATTGGAGTGAGATTGACTTTTCTATTCTCAGGCATGGCCTCGTTATGGAGATAAAGTTCACACAACAAATGTTGGTCACTTTCAGGGGCCTCAGAAAAATTCTTAACAAATTGTTCTGCAGTAAGCAATTCATGAGGTCTGCCATCCTTTATTGCCTTCAATTGAAAATAAACCAAACGTTCAGAGAGGAAGAGAGAATAATTCAAGGAGGGTTTTCGGGTAGCCATCAATTTTTGCACTAATGAAAACATCAAAACCAACTTTTCCTTTGATTCCTTGACTTCTTTCTTGGAATCCCTGAGCTGTTGCAATGTTTGTTCCCAAATATCCCAGTTGGCATAGATGTGATTCCGCCAGGCCAACTTATGCTGCTGCAATATTTTATCTTGATTTACAGCATATTGTTTCTTCCAGTTGTTCATAAGTTCTAATTGTTTCCATGGCAGGGTCTGTGTCCCAGCATTATAAGTACTGGGTTGGGGCATTGTCTGAGTGGCTGAGCTGACTAACACAGGGCGGGATATCTGTGGTTGGGGCATTGTCTGAGTGGCTGAGCTGACTAACACAGGGCTGGATATCTGTGGTTTAGTTTCTTTTTCCATACTTTTTGAGGGCCCTACTGGTTCTTGTGTGGCAGTAGGGCGTTCTTCTTTAATTGCAGCTGATGTAGATGCCTCATATACCTGAATTTTGACTACTTTGTATCCTGCCTGTTGGTAAATGTTACCACACTCATGGCACATGTATTCTCTGCATGGATCCTTCTTTTGTGTTGATGCTGTGTGTGCCATCATATAGAGATTCAATTCTCTATCAAAGGCTTCTCATGCCATGATCAATTCTTTCTTATAGGCCTCTAGTTCTGACTTCGAAAACTCATTTTCCTCCAATAAAGATGCCATAGTGTGTGAACCCTGTGTGCTGGTTGATTCTGCTAGAGTTGTTTACTGATCCACAGCTGTAGCTGGTTCTTGTGGAGCAGCTACAGCTGTTTTCCCTATATTATCATTCTTGGTGTATGATTCTTTTACCACAGTGGCTGGTTCTTGTGTGGCAGTCACTGTTTGAGAAATAAACGATGTCATGTTATCCCGGGCCACTGGTTCTTGTGTGACAGCGCCACAGGACGAGATGGGTTGGGGAATTTGGAATGGTGGACGGATTGAAGTTTTAACAGGATAGTGGCGGGGTCAGGGGAAATGGGAGTAACTCTTGTTTCAACAGTCATTTTCATTTTCCTTTTTGGTAGGAAAGCAAAGAAGTCAGTGTCTTTCCTTTTCTTTGTAGGAGAAGATTCTTTTCTAGGGGAAGGGCTTTTGGAAGAAGTGAAAATTTGGGATGTGGCCCTTGTTTGTCGTTTTGAGACAGAGACTGTTGGGGTTCGTCTCTTTATTTTATGAGTAGGTGGAGATGGGGGTGTTGGAGAGTCATTGCTAGGGATAGGAATAGTGGGAAGGGGTGACTCTACTAAGTGGGACGAACTTGGGGGTAGGTCAACTGGTTCTGAGGATGGAATTACTGGGGGGTCTGGGATATCGTCCAGTTGCCTTTCATAAGAACTCTCAGGAGTTTCTTGGGAACTTCCATCTTGTTGGGGAATTTCGGCTTGCTGGGGAATGAGGAGTGGATTATTCAGAGGGGGGTTTTGCTGAGCAAAACCCCTCTGAATTAATAATTGACATAAACGATGATGGGTAAGAGATAACAATGGGAATTTAACCCGTCTGCAATAATATGACATGTTTTTGATACAACCAAGTAGATAATAAGGAATATTTACTAATCGACCATGCCTCAAATGATTCATTAAAACGAAGTCGTGTTGATAGACTACCTGGTAACGCCCTTCGCATGTCAAATAGTGCTTGATGAATTCAGCTATTGTCGGCCATGGTCGAGGTAATGAATGCAGACTTATACTGCGGCCTTTAAGTTCAACCGGTTCTTCTAGAAGAAGAAAATCTTGCTGTGCATTTAAAATAAATTGTTTCCTACTGAACCAACGAGCACCTATAACCGACAATCCTGAAACTTGTGCTATATCTTCCTCCGTGACTGAAATTTGGACCCCTTGAACCACTGAATAATTCCCCTGAAGATTCTGTGCGAACTCTAAAACTTGTTGCTGATCAAATTCTCCTAACCTTTCGAAGTATGTTGTCCATCCTGCTTGTTGAAAAATTTGGTAGGCCTTCGGGAACAATTCGAGAAGAGTTATCGAACTAGGCTCGTGTCTGATAGCCGACCCTCCCATAGCTACTAGCTTGAGTCACATGCAGAGGCGCAGAGAACAGAAACACAGGCTTTGGTCAAGCTAATTGTTGCAACAGAGGATATGGAGTCTCAATGACGGCGGAAATAATAGATATGAAAAGTGACGGAGGATTGGATGGTTTGGAATGATGATTCAGTTTTTTGAAATTCCCCCCCTTACGTATGGTGCAATGATGTTTAAGCGTGCAGAGATTGTAATCATTATGAGCAAGATCCTCTCTTCAAAATATTATTTAACTGCATTACATAAAAACCACATACCTTATATTTTTACCTTTGTCTTTAAAATTCGAAGTATAGAGTGCTTCATAATGGCTTGATATTAATGGAAGAATCTCTAGATTTCTCTGAAATGTAGAACAGTAGCATATCAGGATCTGCTCAATACTGAATAATATTCAACCAAAGGATCTGGAGAGTAAAAGTGGAGAACTGAAAAGCTTGTATAGCAGAGGACATAAATGATGTTTTAATGATGAAAAGATAAATGACAGGTTGCTGAAACTGGTGTTTCAGCAACGGAAAAATGAATGACATGTTGCTAAAATGGGTGTTTCAGCAAAGGGGAAAATTAGGAAAATGGGATATAATGAATTGGGTTTAAAAAAAGTGGGGGAAGTATTTGCTGAGGGATAATTTCAGCAGTAGGGAACAGAAAATACTAGCTGAAGGGTGATATTTCAGGAATGGTAGAAGTGGGAAAAATGGAAAAAGGGAAGTAATGTAGAAATGGGATAAAAGGGATATTGCTAGGAAATGGGTTAAAATGAAGGGAACAAGCTTCTGTGATTGAAGCTTCAGATCTTCTTGTGATGAATCTGTCCTCCTTAATAAGCTTTTCTAGAATCTGCAAAATTCAATTGTAATATGCCAACCCTTGATAGGAATTATTAGTTTTAAATCTAATCTAATACTAAAAATACAGTGCAGAAAATGAAATGCTGTGAGGAGCAGAAGACTCCCCTAGAAAAAGATAATGTGTATCAGTCATGCAAGCAGTCTTGAAATCCTCTTTAGAAATAGGGCGCTGGTACAAACGAAGCCTATGACCATTGACTAGTAGAGGTGTTTTAGAATCATCAATTGTTAGAAGTCTTACTATTCCATTAGAAAAAACAGCATCTACTTCATATGGTCCAAGCCAACGTGTACGTAGCTTACCCTGAAAATTTTCAAACCGAGAGTCATACAATAAGGCCCAATTACCTTTTTGGAACTGCTTGTGTTTGATAATTTTATCATGCCACTTCATTCTCTGTTGTTGAATCATGGTTGTTTGGTGAATGGCATCTAATCTCTTTTCATCCAATTCAAAAAGCTGCTGCAACCTGGCTGTCTGCACATCAGTCAAATCAAGATTAACAGCTAAAGCAGTTCTTAGATTTTTAATTTCAAATTCCACAGGAAAAACAACATTTTTACCATAAACCAATTCATAGGGAGAAAAACCTGTAGTGTTTCTCCAAGTAGTTCTGTAAGCCCATAGTGCTTCAGGGAGCCTTTGAGACCAATCCTTTCGGTTGTCCTTCACTGTTTTAGTTAGAATGGCTTCTAATAATTTATTTGTGCTTTCCACCTGCCCATTGGCCTGGGGGTGGTATGGTGTAGTCATTCTATGATGAATATGATATTTCTGAAGGGTAGACTTAAAACCATGAGAATTGAATGGAGGTCCTCCATCTGTAACTAGCTCTCTAGGAATTCCAAATTTAGTGAAGATTTCTTCAAATAAGAAAGCTAGGACAACCTCTTCATTGGCTCTAATAAGTGCTTTGGCCTCCACCCATTTAGTCATATAGTCTGTAGAGACTAATATATAAGTTCTTTGATTGGATGGAGGATTAATGGGTCCTATGAAATCCAAGGCCCATCTTTCAAATGGTTTAGAAACTACCTGGGGGTTTAATGTCATTTGATCTCTATGATTGGGTTGACCCATTCTCTGGTAGCTGTCACAAGCCCTCACATATTTCTTTGCATCCTTAAATAATGAGGGCCAATAGTAACCCATCCTCAAAATTATGTGTGTTGTTCTTTTATCAGCAAAATGCCCTCCACAAGGGCCATCATGACAAGCTTTCGGTATGTCATACACTTCATCTTCCCTAATGCATCTTCGGATTTCCTGATCAAGCCCTGTGTAGAAAAGACACCCACTTATCCAGCTATACCTGGCACTTTGTTGAACAATTATTCTCTTTTCTCTGTATGACAGGTGTGATGGTAATTTTCCTGCAACCAAATAATTGGCAATATCTTCATACCATGGAGAGTGAGCGGAAACTGCAAATAAATACTCATCAGGAAAAGAATCATCTACTGGAATATTATTATCAGTTTTTAACTGTGAAAGGAAATCAGCCACCACATTTTCTTTACCAGGCCGATCTACAATTGTAATATCAAACTCCTGCAGTAACAATAGCCATCTGGTAACTCGAGCATTTGTGACAGATTTTTTCATTAAATACTTAATAGCCGAGTGATCAGTGTGGACAAAAGTAGAATAACCAGTGATATAATGTCGAAATTTATTAATGGCATAAATTACTACGAGAAACTCCTTTTCGGTAACTGTATAATTAAGCTCAGCAGGGGTCATATTCTTACTGATAAAGTAGATAGCATAAGGAAGATGATTCTCCTCTTGTCCCAAGACAGCTCCTATTGCAGTGTCTGAAGCATCAGAAGATATATGAAAAGGGAGAGCCCAATCAGGTCCCCTCAAAATAGGAGCAGTAGATAACTGATGCTTGAGTTCTACAAAGGCTTTCTGACAAGAATTAGTCCACTTAAATTCAACATTTTTCATAAGCAACACAAATAATGGAGAAGCTATCTTAGAAAAATCTTTAATAAATCTTCTGTAATATCCAGCATGTCCTAGAAAACTTCTCACATCAGTTTGTGTTTTAGGAACAGGAAGATTCTGAATGATCAATATTTTAGATGGGTCTACCTGAATACCTTGAGATGAAATAAAATGTCCAAGCACTACTCCTTCACTCATCATCATATGACATTTTTTAGTACTTAGGGAGAGGTGAGCTTGTATACATCGTTTAAGTACCTTCTCAAGATTTTGTAATGCATCTTCAAAAGACACACCATAAGGAGTAAAATCATCCATAAATATTTCCATAGAGTCATTCAGCATATCAGAAAAAATTCCTATAACAGCCCTCTGAAAAGTTGCTGGTGCATTACATAGCCAAAATGGAAGAACTCTATAAGCAAAAGTTCCCCAAGGGCTAGTGAAAGTGGTCTTGTCCTGGTCTTGGGGTGCAATTCTAATCTGATTATACCCACTGAATCCATCTAGAAAAGAGAAGAATTTCTTCCCTGCCAGACTATCCAACACCTGATCAATGAAAGGTAAAGGAAAGTGATCCTTTTGAGTAGCTTTGTTCAAGGCTCTGTAGTCAACACATACTCTCCATTTCTCGTTTTTCTTAGGGACAATTACCAATGGGGAAACCCATTCACTGTCAGATATGGGGTATATAAATCCTGCAATAAGTAATTTCTGAAGTTCTTCTTTAACAATTTCTCGTAAATTAGGGTTCATTCATCTTTGGGGTTGACAGACTGGTCGGCATCCCTCTTTAATGTAAATTCGGTGAGTACATAGTTCAGAAGAGATCCCTTTCATATCTATGTAATCCCATGCAAATGCTTCCTTATTTTCATGCAATAACTTCATTAACTGCTGTGTTTCAGCAACTATTAGATCAGGATTTATGTTTAATGTCTTGCCAGGTTCAATTTCAACTGTTATACTTTTAGATGAGATGGTGGTTAATGTCTGAGATAAGTCTTCAGATTCAATCTTTTCTTGGGTATATGTTTCAAAAATTGCAGTCAATTGATTCTGTGTTTTAGCAATTATAGAGGAAGGTTCACAAATAAAATTATTAATTATTTCATCCTCTGTATTGTCTTTAAGAGTTAATGCTTGTCCAATAGTTAGAATGGGCTGAACAACATTATCATCATAATCCATCCACATAGAATCTTCATTATTAATTATGGGTGTAGCATGAGGATAAAGAGTAAGCTGTTTGGTTTCATAACCATTAGAAATTGTCATTGAACCAGATCTGCAACTAATAAAGGCATCAGTTGTGGCCAGCCATGGCCTCCCCAGAATTAAAGGATGTCCCCCCAGCTTTGTTTTAGTCTGCAATACAACAAAATCACCTGGGTAATTCCTGGATTCAACTGAGATAAGTAGATCTTCAACAACTCCTTCAGGTTTAATTGTAGAACGGTCAACCAACTCTAGAATGGTAGGTGTATCTCTGATTGTGTTATTCAGTTGTAAAAATTGTGAAGTTTCAAGAGTCATTATGTTTATTGCAGCACCTAAATCTACCAGAACTTGAGGAATCATTGTTTTACCAATTTGAACTGTCACGGTAGGATGGCCGGGGTCACAATATTTCACGGGAGGGGTTTTTCCAGACATTAATGCAGATAAATCACCCATCACATGTACTGTAAGGGGATATTTATTTTTCCTACCAGGTTTCTTAACACAAATATCCCTTATTGTTCTGGCATAAATTGGTACATCTCTTAATGCCTGTAAAAGTGGAATTTTAACATACAAATTTTGAAATTCCCCTAAAAGATTAAAAGCAGGTGTTTCAGGCGTTCTAGTTAAAACCAAACGCTCGGGGAATGGTGGTTCTGTTATTTCAATACTCTTGTTAGAGGGTGGTTGTGATTTATTATGTTTCTCAGTTTCCTCTTTATCAGAATCAGAAGAAGTTATGTCATCAATAATAGGCTCTACTATTTTCCCGGATCTTAAATGAATATCATTACATTGCATAGTAGGAAATATAGACTGATTCTGAATATCAATGACTTGCACAACTTTATTATTGGGGTTAGGATTTGGTTGCATAGGTAGCTGGGGTCTCATTTGGTTATTTGGCAGAGCATTTGATGGCAGAGGAAGTGGTTGTTGAAATTGAGGAAATTGATTTGGATACGGGAGTTGTTGGCTTCTCCAATTTGAATTCCAAGGGTTAAAAGAAGATGGCTGTTGTGGGGGCCAAGGAGTCCACATTGTAGGATCAACAAAGGGAGGGTTTGATTGTTGCATGGGTGGGAAATTCATTTGATTAAAGGGTGGGTATTGCATTTTATTAAAGGAAGGGTAATTTGTTTGACTGAAAGCAGAATAATTATTCCAACGATTAAATGGCATACTAGAGTTCATACCTTGTCCTTTTGGTTGCCATTGTCTTCTTTGAGTTAGCAAGTAAACTGCTTCAGCTTCTTCTTCCATTGGCTGCAATGCTGCCTTTATTCCTGGTAGAGATGGACATTGTTGTGTTTCATGATCTTTCTCACAAAGGGTGCAGATTGGTATTTTGTCCAATGGGCACTCCCTTAGTGGATGTTTGTCTCTGCACTTCGGGCAAAAGATAGCCAGATTTTCTTCTGCTTCAACCTGCTTCTTCTTAACCTGCAAAGTGTCAATTTGTGAAGCAAAATAAATTAACATCTCAGTTTTAAATTCTTCAAGTAAATTACCTATTTTAGCTCTTGTTGCTCCCCCACTGGCTGATTTCTACACTCTTGAATAGGTGGGATCTCTATTGCTTACTCTGTTCCTTGCAACTCCCCTTGAACACCTCTTACAAAGTTCAACAATCTCATCATATGATTCTTTAGATATATCTCCCTTGCCAAGCATGTTTAACATGTCTAAACAATCATCCCTTAATCCTCTAAGTAATATTGTTTTGCAAATTTCCTTACTTATATTCGGATGATCAGATCTTTGTATATTATACTGCAGCCTTTCTACGTAGTCCTCCAGATTCTCGTCCGGCTTTTGTGCCATATTGAATAGTTCGTCCTTCTTTTCTCTCGTCCGACAGTAGTCTTGATATTTAAGCAGAAATTTCTGTTTCATCTGCTCCCATGTTGTGATTACCTAACTCCCAAGGCTCATGAACCATCTTAAAGCATTTCCTTTTAATGTTGCTGGAAACAGTTTCAACTTTTGAGCATTAGTAACATAATCATAACTTCTGCATAATATATCAAATTCAAAAAGAAATTCATCCAGATCTTCAGAGGATAAACCATGGAAGTTAGGTAAAGCTGACAATGGAATATTCTTCATAGGATTTGTTCCTCTAGGGAGATCACTAATAAGAAATCCCAAGGTAGAGAGAGAATTTTCATCCTTTCCTTCTCCTTCAGGATCTACATGTCCTCCACCAAAGAAGTCTTCATTGTTTCCTTCCATTGGCTGTTCTCCTACTGCACTTGCTCGATCGTCAAGATCTTCTACTGGCTCCTCAATGTTTTCCACTGGTCGTCCAATACTCTCTATTATTTCCTCAACGTGCTCTGCTGATTTGCTAGCACTTTCTTCTGACTCTCCAGCACTGACTGTTGGTTCTTTAATCATCGGCTCCTCTATGTTTTTAGGGCTCACAACTTCCTCTGTTTTGTAATCTGATTGAGGGAAGTGCTGAAGTTTTGGTCTTCGAGAACTTAATCTCTGTGATGATTCAGCCTTTGATACAATCTCGTCAATGAAAGTCTTTCTTCCTCCCCTTCCTTTGCCTTTGCCACTTGTGGGGCTAGTTTTCATCTGGGTTCCGCATCCTCTCATACAATCTGCACATCTAGAAATAAAATATTAATTCTTTTGAAATCTATAATTTCCTTCCCCGGCAACGGCGCCAAAATGTTGGTCACTTTAATTGTTTTAACAATTCAAGCTCCACATAAATTGTCAACCCAAGGAAGTCTATTTATTCCAAAGACAATAACTGGATATGCTCAATTCCAAAAGCAAAAATAATGTTGTAGTAAAAAGTCACACAATTATTAATCATACAAATCTAATTATTCACACCATGTTTAATCAAAGATGAAGTTACTTATGTTATAGTAGAAGTAATTCCTCTATTGCAGTTTTTAAGAATCCAAATAAAAGGAAATCATTCTGCAAGAAAGGAAACCAATCAACCATAACATGGAACAGGACCCTATTCCTTTAAATAGGAACTTCAGCACCTACTGCCTGACACTAATCACTCTGTAGAAAAGATAAACTCAGGAGAACAGGACCCTATTCCCATGAACAGGAACCTTCAGCACCTGTCTCCTGTTTCTAATCACACTGCAGGAAAAAGAAAGGAAATCAATGGAAACAGGACCCTATTCCTTTGTACAGGAATCTTCAGCACCTGCTTCCCAGCATCAATCATACATTCAAACAAATAACAGAAATAGATCCCTTAACTTCTTAAGATTGAATGTACTAAACACATGCAGCGTTAAAGGAAACATAATGCTCAATAAACTACAGAACTGTGTAACTGGTGTTTCTGCAAACAGAATTAAAGTAAAGTGCAAATATCATAAAGAAATCTAACAAACTACAAGAACAGTCGGGCGAATCTTGTGAGGAAGGCGGGCCCTTTCCTTCTCACAAGATTCCCCAGGGAAAGGATTAAATTGAAGCGCTCAAAAGGAACTTTTATTCATCTGTCAAAAGAAATGATACATTACAAATGGAGTCTAGCTCCTGTCCTCTCAAACAGAATGTTCTCCTGTAGTTTTTTTGAACTCCCCTCTAATGATGATGTCTCCTCTTTTTAAAGAGGAGACATCTCTTACAATTACATTAGAGCAAATCTATGTTTATCCCAAATCTGTTCTTCTTTCTTAAAACAGGGCTATTCTATTCTTCCATAAAAATATATTGTTACAACAGATACAAAAAGAGTACTATCTTCAGAATAATCCATGTAACCACTTCCTTGCTCATCTCATGTTGTTTCCATTGTTCCAAAAAAATACTCTTCCAGAATCGCAAATTACGAGTAGTGATGGAATTTGCGTGCCTGCTGACTATTTCAGCAACGGAGTTGACTGTTTCAGTACCGGAGTCGACTGTTTCAGCAACGGAGTTTGACTGTTTCAGCAACGGCCGATTGTTCCAGCACAACACATAAATTATCTGCGATCTTTTAGACTTATGTTAGCAACAATCTACCTTCGATTAATGATGAAATATAAGAGTAATATGGAATTATATGTAAACATATTAAATATATAGTAAAGAAGAGGATTTTATATACCTTTGGATAAAGTGAATGAAAATGATGATGGAATCCTTTTTAAACATGGTTATAAAGGTAAGGTGGTGTCAAAATATATAGTAAAAATGGTACATAGTGAGGTCCTAACATATCCAACAAACATATTTATAGATCCCTCTCTGAGACTAGGAGGGTGTTGAAGCCTCAAAAATCGTTGCTTCAAACATTGGGGGAAAACCACCCGGTCGGGACCTTAGAATAACTCCTTTTCCATTTGGTGTGGTGGCTCCGACTAGATTTATAGGACCAGTTTCCTAATAACTAAAAAGGGTTAGTGATGAAATGATCGTGTCAGTGGATAATGAATACTAAATGACTAAATTAATCTATATAATTTATTCTATAACTTATAAATAATTCTAAAACTAACCCGGGTATCAAATATGAATACAAATTTAATATTGTTTCAATTAAATCAATAACCATGAAAATGTATTATAATTTAACTAAAATATGCAGTATCAAATCATGATAACTCTGTTTAAGAAATTAAACAGAGTTATAATAACACATTGTATTCATCATTTTATATATCATTTGTATACACTATGAAATATGAAATATTTTTATACATTCAGAAATGATATGTATAAAGAAATATTTATAAAGCAAGTACATATAAATAATAGCAAATTTAAATAGAATATCACATAACATAAGAAAAATAACAGTAAATCGATAGAAATACCAAATTCATATTGATACTTTTCCAGATGCAATTCAATATCCAGATCCAGTGCTTCAATGTAAAACAAACTCTTAAGGTACAGAAATGCAATTCTCAGAGGCAATTTTCCATAAACCACCAGATGTGATCCTTTATAAAAATATAATAGTCAATGGAGTAAAAAAATGTAACATCCAAGTCAAAAATATTATAAATTCAGGACCCTTTTCTAAATGCATGAAAGGGGTTAAAATAGGAACTTAATAAAACAAAATAACTAAAACTATTGCTACAATCTATCATCGGAAATCTAGAAATATGTGTAAAAAGATTTTTCGGTGAAAATCACATAGGAGAAATTTGTGTCGACGCGTTTCGAACCAGCCAGTGTGGTTCATCATTTTTCACCGAAAAATCTTTTTACACATACTTTATGGATCACAGAAGCCAAATTCCTAATCTAGAAATAGACTTGCGATATTAAAATGAAACCAATTCATTTATTTTCCCCTGCATTCAATGTGCCCGGGTGGCAAATTTTGAGCATATATTTAACCTCTACTGGATGACTTAGCCTCGAATGTAACTGACCAGTGTACGTGGCATCAGAAAATTCTGGAATGATGCAACTAATGGCATTGGAAAGGCATTTAATTTCCATTTTCTGACTATGTGGTTTGATTAGGAATGTCCACATGATATCCAATGAAATTCCTTGAAGTTAGCTAATTTGCTGATTCTTATTGGCTATTTCTTGCTTCCACCTGGAATCCGTCTCTTTTACACTTGGTAATTTTCCTAGAATACAATCTGAAATAAAATTGGTGGCATATAAACTATCATTAACCAGTTGTGTTATATTACTCATTATAGTTTTGGCTCTTGATGTGGCTCTTTCTTCTTTGATCAATTGTTTTTCCCATTCAGCAAATAGAATTTCTTTGTGTCTTTCTTCAATCCTGGGAAGGTTTGCTTTCCTACCTTGCTCTAAGTCTTTCCATGAAAGAAATTCGGAAATTTTGTCATCTACATCTTCAAATTCGAGCTTGAGGATGACTGATTCATCTATTAAAGGTAATGTTATTTCACACAAGGGCTCGACTTGTGCCATTTTTTGACATAATTCATTCAACTGCTGAGATAGTAGTTTCATTAGGGGAATTTTGAGGTCTAAAATGGACCTCCTAAGGAAATTATAAAATAATAGTGGAAAAAATAAAATAAGATTAGATTAAATCATCAAATTTTAGAGGTAAAAAAGGAAATACTATTTTTTCAGCTCGTATTTTCAACTTATCTCCCTATGGGCTTACTCAAATTTCTAGCGAAAACACTCATTGGATGCATAATTTGATTCCTCATCCAAGGACTACCCATGTTGCATACTTTCAATGAACCCTGCTACACGAAAAATGATAAATACATGAAAAACGTGATTTCATGTATTTATCATTTTTCGTGTAGAAGGGTTCATCGAAAGTAAGCAACATGGGTACTCATTGGATGAGGAATTAAATTTTTCATCCAACGAGTACTCGCACTCAAAATTTGAGTAAAACCTTAGGGAGATAAGTTGAAAATAAGAGTTGAAAAAATAGTTTTATTATTTTATTATTTTTTATTATTTGTACTTTTTTACTCCAAAAATGGTGAATCAACCCCCATGGTTAACATCATCATCTTGAATCTTATTGGTTCTTATAAAGTGTATTTTGGTTGTACATTTTTCTTAAGAGGCCCATTTTAGACCTCAAAATTCCCCTAATGGTTCATTTCAAGAGCTTTGGTTTTAAATTGATCTAATTTAGGATAATCCCTAAATTTGTCCAATCTTTCTTGGAATACTTTTTCTTGCTCATCCTTAGCAGTTTTCTCATTTTGTATTAGGGTCTGTAGTTTTTCCACCTCTTGAGCTAGCTGTTGTTGCTTATTCAAGGCTTGTTGATCAAGCTTTTTCTTCTCAATGCTATGTTGCTCTTCCAACTGTTTAGACCTGAGATTTTCATCTTGTAATTGTTGTTCCAACTGCATAATTTCTTTTTGATTTTATGTTGCTTGTTCCTTTAGCATAGCTATTTGTACTTACTTTTGTTTCATCATTTGAGTGACTTCCGAAGCCTTGTCTATAGTAGCTGCACTATAGGCGCCTTCATATTGTGACAATTTGGTGAGATCCTCTGAAGGATTCACCTCAGTATTTTTCTAGATAATGTTCATCATTTCAACTTGTGATGTTGAAAGTGATTCTTGATCTGTTCTTCATCTCTTCCTCTGCTTCCTAACAAAAACCCTATGCTTAGGACTATAAAAGATATCTAGAGGAGGAATCTCTTCTATTTTCAGCACAATTTCTTTTGTAGGATGCTCAGGGATGATTTCCATGTCTTGGTCTGTTAGAATTTCAACTTGAGGATTATTTTTTGATCCTATTTGTTGTTCAAATTTCTCATATTGACTTAGAAAATGGGAAGAAACAATAATTTCAGTAGAATCCACCACATTCTCAGTGGTCTTTTCTCTTTCAAGTTGATTATTTGGCTTATTGCCAATATCTTCCTTGTTTGTTTGTACATTAGCCTCACTGCGTGTATTTTCTTTCTTAATATGCACATTGGTCTCAATACCTGTGATTTCCTTCCCTGTTTGAAATGTCGTTCTTTTCCCAATAGGTTCATCTGTTTTGCTACCAGTATTCTCCTTTTGCACATCAGGCTTTCCACTTGTGCTTACATTTTTAGTTTGTACATTTCCCTTGCTGGTAGATGCTTCTTTTCCTGCTTTGTTAGCTGCATCTTCTTTTTCCTTCTGATCTGTTTCTATATTCTTAGATTCTTGTAAAATAATTCTTAACAGGTCAAGAGGAGCTTTCAACAATCTCTGACTTCTAAATAGCATGAATTTATTCATATCCTCAGTCTGAAATTTCAATTTATCCAAGTCATAAACTTGGGGAAATTTATCAATAGAAACAAATAAATCATCAAATTCGTCGGGCTCATGCTCAAATCGAGCGATTGAAACTAAAGTTGTGAAATCAAATGCAACTTTTTTCGGGTCATATTGTCTTCCTAGGACTATAGAGAGCTTAAGATCCCTTATTTTGATGACCTCCTTCTCAACATGTGTGAAGTTATTAAGTGTATAATTCCCACAGTGAAATGGAAAAGTAGGCCACATTAGTTTCTTGTTATTCTTGAGAGACCTTGACATGCCTTCTACTGTTAACTGGTAGGATATTTCTTGTGCTAACAGTTTTTCTGGGACATACAGAGGTATAATATGGGGCTCTACTATACTCCCAAATACTCTGACATAGATAAATTTCTCTTCTCCAAACCAGTCACCAATCTGGGATATATCAGTCTTGGCTTTTTCAGAAAGCCGAGGAGGAAATTGGTTAAAAACGGTTTGAGAGATAGGGATGAGGAAACCATGACAAATTCAATAAAAATGGTTTTTAAAATTCACTTTTCATAAGAACTTATGGGAAATATGAATAGGAACGGGATCTTTGGGGGTACATTTCCAGCCAAGAATGGGAAATTCAGAGTTAAAACATAGGGCATCTAAAATGTAGGCACAGAAGTAAAACAGGGTTGTGTTTCCAGTGTTTTTATCCTTTATATACTCTAGGATTCTATTGGCTATCTTATCTGAAAGGATAACTGCCCAATCCATGATTTCAGAGTTCACAGCAGAATGGATAAAGGGTACCATTTGAATTGAAAATCTAGTTGAATTATCATTTCCAAATAGTCTACACATCATTGTGGCGACATAACAATATGGAGGTGAAAGGGACTCTAGGGAGTACATACCTGATGATTCATTTTTATGCTTCTCTAGAGCTTTCCTCCATTTTATGATTGGATCAGACTGAGTTTCATTACTTGCAGCAAGATATTTAATAAAAGCTTTGTTGTAGACCTTTTGCAGGTCTAGAAGATGGTACATTGCCTTTATGTCCTCTGCTCTGAAAGACCCAAAAAATGTTCCCACAGCTTAAACAAAGGTCCTGTTTTGGATGGTGACATTATTTATCACCCATCGAATTACATCATAGTAAGGGAAAATGTTTTCCCAAGCTACAATTCTATGAAGGAACGAATTTGCAAGTGTTTTAAGAGGAGTCTCAGAATCATAATCTGAGTCATCTTCATCAGGGACTATCACCTTCTCTTCAGTGAATTTAGGGTTTTATTTTTCAATTAAGTTGTATACATATTCCCAAGTCATTTTCCCAAGTCCCTGGCATGAAGTATCTATTGCCAGCTTGAGTTTGGCTAGTTTTTCTTTTGGTACTATGGAAATAGTAGCGAAATTTGCGGTGGCAGCAACCTTTGCTTTCTTAGATCTCTTTGACATTTTGTCATCTGGTAATGTCTCACTTGCTCAAAGAATGAAAGGATTGGGTGTTCTATGGTTCTGAAAGGGAGAAAAAGCTTTTAGACGTGGTGAAAATGAAATGAGGAGAACAGTTATATGAAAATATGTATTCGTTGATTTCAATTTATTATCTCTGTGTTTAAACTTAAATTCTCTCTCTAAGAGTCACACTCACGCATTCTAAATAGAATCAATCATCATTATTCGTTTTATTTTATATTTAATAGTAGATAAACAATCGGAGATCAGCATTTTTGGAGTGTGAATATAAAATTTTCCTTTTTATTTTTGCTATTGCGATGAATAAATAACATATGTACAGTATAAAAATTAAGTATTGATCACATCGAAGTTTATCAAAAGGAACGACAAATAACATTTCATGATCCCAACCGATTTGTGATTGCGATGATGTTATATCGCATCGACTCTTTCTAAATGAATTAGGTTGCAAATGATATTCGCCGATTTGCGATTGCGATTACTGTGGGGTCCATTGCATCGGGATTTTGGTAACATGAATGAATATGATGTTTGTTCCTCCGAAATGCAATTGCGACGAATCACATCGCATCGGAGTTTTTCAAAACAAATGTGACAACTTAAAACCTTTGTGATTTGCGATTGCGATTTGTTCTATCACATCAGAGTTCATAAAACAAGCACATATTACATTACTCCTCCGAAATGTGATTGCGATAAATCGCATCGCATCAAAGTTTTATAAAACAAATGTGACAACTTATAAGATATCTCCGATTTCCGATTGTGATTACTTTATCACATGGGACTTATTCAATGTGAGTGCTTTTATGTATTATGTTGATGTGGATGAAATACTTTATATTTCATTGGATCAGAGACTTTCAATGTTACATTTGTTTATATGTACTTGTGTTTTATGAAACAATTAACTCTTTGTTTGTTTTATTCAAAATGATCAGATTTCCTCTAAGTATTTCGTTCTGAAAAGAAAAAGGAAGGGGACCTATTTCTAAATGAAGCTTTATTCTAAAATTTTGAAATGGGGAGGGTTGTTGTGCCGTACAAAAATTGGTGATTCACTAGAAGAAATAGTTATCTCTGAAAAATAAAATGAATACTATATTTCTAGTAAGTAATTTTTTTTTAAAGATAATGAAAACTATCTTAGAGAAATTTTAAATAAAATCTAACTCTGAAAAATAATAAAAAATCACTTACAATTTCTTTCTAATTCCTCAAAAATAAAAACATTTTTGGGTTTTCTTAAGCCTTGATTGGTTAATAATAACGAAGTAGGGGGCTCCTCCAATTTCAGCTTTTGTGTTTTACTCTATTGTCATAGGCATTGCCTCTGCTGCCTGCAAACATTCATAGTCTCGACAGGGTTACCTTTTAACCATTAACCATTTCATTGTCCCATCCAGCTAAGATCATAATTATTTAAAAATAATTTCATAAGACATTGTATCTTATGTTTTTCTTCTTTTTATTTATTTTTTAAATTAAAAGCCATTGTTCTGGTTTGGTAGCCATTTAATAATAATGTCATTCACTAGTTGTATAAAACTGAACAAGCTGGCTCATGATGAGACCCCTTGTCTTATAATGATAAGCCATTACCCTATTTTGGTATGCAGTGTTGGTAATGTCATTTTTATTACTTCTTATGATCATGGTAAGAAGGCTCGTGATGAGACCTCTTATCTCTTAATTTTAACATATAATTTCTTAGAATTACATTCTAAAAATAAAAACCTTAATCGATGGGGTGAAATGATTTTATCCTTAAGAATCAATGGATGACAATTTTTAGAGATATTTGAATGCCAAAGTTTGGAAAATTCTTTACTTTTTATGGAGAACCTTTCTCTGCTTAATAAACTTATAATGATTTACATTTTTCTCAAGGTTTCAAAAGATCATGGAAATGTTTTGAACAAATTTTCAAAGTTTAACATTTTATTTTAAACTATCCAAAACTGTAATCATTTCCTTAAAAATTCTTATTTACACAAAATAAGTATTTATAATATTCTTCCTAAGACATTTTCTAATAGTAAAAAGTCAATTAAAGACTTATTAACAACCTTTATTTGCAAAATTAAAAAAAAATTGCAGAAAGGAATATGTACAGGTAAGAAAGGGTTACCTCCTTAAGAAAAGAATTTCTTTAAAATAAGCCCATTGACAGGAAAATATTCTCTCTTTCCTGTTAAATCTTGTAGAATGAATGTATATGAGCCTATCTTTTTAGCAATCTGAAGTGGTCCAAGCCACATTTTTTGAAATTTGGTATGCTTACCCTTATCTTCATGTGCTTTATCCCATTTCAGAACAACATCACCAATTTGCAAAGTTTTGGATCCGGTGGAACTTGAATCAAAAGAATATTTTACTAACTGTTGAAGATTTTCAAGAATATTTTTTACTTTCTCTCTATCTTCTTGTAATTTAAGAATTTGATCAAATCTCAACTGAATATATGATGAAGGATTTTCTTCAATAAATTGCACTAGAGCTAATGATGGGAGAGCTAGATTTGATGGTATCACAACTTCTTTTCCATAAAATAGATTGAAATGTGAAGTTCCTATTGAAACTTTATGAGTGATACGATCAGCCCATAGTGCAAAAATTAAATATTTGTGCCAATTCTTTTGATTTTGATCAATGATATTTTTAATGATTTCGATGAGAATTTTTTTAGTAGATTCAGCTAAACCAGTACCTTGTGGATAATAATTTGCTGAATATTTCAATTTGAAACCTCTTTTGATTGCAAATTCCATTATACTATTTCCAGAAAAATAAGACGCATTGTCAAAGACAAGAGCGTTAGGTACACCAAACCTAGTAATGATTCATTGATCGATGAAATCAATAATTGCATCAGAATTGGCTACCTTTAAAGGAATTGCTTCTACCCATTTTGTGAAGTAGTCTATTGCTATAAGGATGTATCTGTGTTGTTTAAAAGAGTGTGGTACTATTTCTCCAATAATATCAAGCCCCCATTGTTCAAATGGTTGCTCAATGTTTACTGGTTGAAAAGGAAAAGCTGGCTTCCTTTGTCTTCCACTAGTAGTTTGACAAATCTTGCACTTTCTCACATAATCATGTGTATCTTTGAAAAAGGTAGGCCAATAATATCCAACAAATATGATTTTGTGAGCTGTGGTATCACCTCCAAAATGTCCACCTGCTGGCCCATCATGTAATTCCTGCAATACCTTTTTTGCTTCAGTATTTTCAAGACATCTTAATAGAATTGAATCATAATTCTCTCTAAATAACACATTATCGATGATTTCATAATTTTTTTCTTTTAATCTTAGAGCACGTTTGTTCTTATAGCTGATATTAGAAGGAGCATGCCCATTCTTTAAGTAGAAGATCAAATCAACATATTGAGATTCAGAATCAATAACACTTATCTGATTTGCTTGAACAACATTATCTTGATCTTGATTTTCTGGTATGTTGTGAGCTCCTGCTAATAATCTGCAAAAACCTTGTCCTCTAATAATCTTGGTTGGTTTAATATCAATATCATATTCTTGCAAAGTTGTTACCCAATTAGCTCTCTTTTCTCCTACTTCTTTTTGAATTAATAATTGTCTCACTGCAGAGAATGGGAAAATAATTTTTGTGTGTGTCTTTAGGAGAAAAGGTCTAAAATGTTTAATTTATTTAAACACAGTGAAGGTTTCTTTTTCTACATCGGAATAATTAAGCTCAACTCCTTGTAGATTTGAGCTAAAGAAAGAAATTGGTGCTTCTATTTTTTGATCATTGAGTTGTCTTAAAATAGTAGCATAGGATGTTTCAGTAGCCAAGGTATATAGAATAAAATCTTTAGAAAAATCAGGAGTATTCAATGCAGGTGCATTAATGATTGCCTGTTTGATTGTATCAAAGGCTTCCTTCTCTTTATTCCCCCATTTGAATACCGAAATTTTCTTAATAATATATATTCTTCATAGGTAAAACAATTTGAGAAAAATCAGGAATGAATCTTTTTACAAAATTTATTTGCCCTCGAAATGATTGCATGGATTTTTGTTATGAGGTAAAGAGATATCAGAAATTTATTTCACTCTCTCAGGGTCAATATATATACCATATTTTGACACAACAAACCCTAATAGTTTTCATTCATTAAGAGAAAAGAAGGATTTCTTTGGATTTAAAGAAATACCAAATCTTTTATATCTTTCAAATGTCTGTTTCAGATCATGCAGATGATTGGTTCTTTTCTTTGAAAATAATGTTATGACATCAAGATAAATAACATCTGATCTATTAATCAAACCCTTAAATGCTATATCCATGGCTCTCTGAAAAGTCGTTCCTGCATTTATTAAACCAAAAGGCATTTTCTGATAAGCATAAGTTCCCCATTTAGTTCTGAAAGTGGTTTTTAGCCTATCATTTGGATGTACCAATATTTGGTTATAGCCTGAAAAAACCATCAAGAAAGGACATAAGTTCAGAAGCATCTACTTTTTGAAGTATTTGTTCCATTGTTGGCAATGGGAAATTTTCCTTTTGACATGCCTTGTTTAAATTTCTAAAATCAATGCAGATTCTAATATCTCCATTCTTCTTCCTGACAGGTACCATGTTGGAAACCCAATTATAATGCCTTACAGGAAAAATAATTTTGGCCTTTAAAAGTTTATTGAGTTCTGCCTTGATTTGACTTTCAAGATTTGGATGAATTTTTCTTAACTTTTGTTGAACAGGTTTGACATCAGAAAGCATTGGAATTGTATGTTGAATAACAAAAGTATCATAAGTTTTCAAGTCTTCATAATTCCAAGAAAAAATATCTTTATACCTACTCAGAAGTTTGATGAAAGAATTTCTTTCTTCTGAAGTTAACTCAAATCCTAAATTAACATTTTGAGGTTTAGACTCAGAGCCAAGATTTACTAATTCAAACTTCAAAGTATAGCTTTGAAGTTTAGCATTAGTAACTTTCTTGAATCTGTCTTTTATATCATATAGGTCTTAAATTTTAACAACAGATTTAGGAATAGGATTTTCATTACTTTTTGAGGTATTTTGAAGATCATGATCATTTTCATCAATAATTTTTTCATCATAGGATTTCTCTGAAGTCAAAAAATTCAAATTATCTTCATCGTGATAGAATACTCTCCAGTTTGTAATATTATCGGGAATAGATGGTCGAAAGATTAATTCGACTAAAAATATATTAGGACTGTAATCTTCAGTAGGGAGGATTTTGGATGCAACATTAGCTAAAAAATCAACTGATGTATTTTGAGTTCTAGGGATAGGAAAAATGTTGAATGCTAAAAATTGAGTGGTTAAGTCTTGTACAAGGGTTTGATAATGTTTGAGATGACCTAAAAGATAATGGATGGTATTTCTTACTTGTCTTATGACAATTTCAGAATCCCCATATACTTTCAAGTATTTAACATTTAACCCTATGGCTTTATAAAGCCCTTGGATCAAGGCTTCATATTCTGCAGTATTGTTTGTGCACTGAAATTCTAGTCTGCATGATAGCATAGTTTTCTCTCCATTTGGATCAATTAAAATGCATCCTGCTCCTGCGCCATCACTAGATTTTGATCCATCGAAATATAATGACAAAAATAAAGATTTATCTATATGTTTATCTACAGATGTATCAGAAACATTAACAATTCTAGAAGAATCAGATTGTGAAAATTCTCAATTTGTGAAATAAAAGTATTTACAGAAAATGGTGATTGTGGTGTTAGTGTCCCGTGATTTGGCTGATTGGCAAGCCAAATGATAGTGTAAAATCAAACCAATATTTGGAGCCCAAGGACCTAGCCTTCCTGGACTTAGAGAGGGCTCTCTCTATTTGTGTAAGGGATATCTATGTGTTTGCTTATTGTGTTCTGATTTTAGGCTAGTTATGAAGTAGGTTTTTGGTTTTGGTTTTTAGGTTGTGAGGGATGAACTGATCAAAGACATAATATAGGTGAAAAGATGTCAGATCAAATGGGCTATGGGGTCGAAAAAGGTCAAGAAAGCTTTCATATGGTGATACAAGGTTGTTGAAGGGCCTATTTGATTCGAGGTAAAATGGATCTTTGGGAAAAATGGGGTAAGATGGACATCAAGTTTGTGAATAACAAAGGATTTCAAGCAAAAATAGTTTAATATCTGACATAAACATGGTAGGGAAAATCGTTAATCATGAGAAATGTAACTTTAAACTAATCAATGCATAGAAATAAACATTTAAGCCATTCATAGAGATATATAACTCTCTAACTTTGGGAAATGGCTATCAGACTTTGGGGAAATACATTTAAGACAAACAAAGAACTCAAATCACTATGTCGAAATGCCTAAACACAGTACTTCAAGCTATTGGGCACTTTGAAAACAAGATTGAATAGTCTTAGGCAAAGAGCAAGATCATAACAAGACCTCCTTGGTTCAACAAATGTCAATATAATTAGTCAAAAAGAAGTTGCATAGATGGAGCTATGGCTAGCCATGAGTAAGCAGGGCATACCGTAAATCATACTTAGCATGCATAAAACCATGAATGAAACAAGAAAAAATTATTCTTAAGTTATTAAAAGCAATCAAGAATTCTTTAATGTGACTAAGAATGAAGAAAACATGGAAGCTATGAAGAAACAGGAAATTTGAGGTGCCTCCAAGGGCATGTCTCAAATCTATTCTCTATTGTCTTATAGCAAGAAAGAACATGGAAATATGAATGAAAACTAAGAAGAAAAACAGAGAGGGACACTATACCATTTTACCAAGTCATGGAATCCAACAACAGACCTCCTTCATCATCCAAAAACATTCAAGAAACTATCCAATGGATGAGACAAGTGTTTCTTCCAAGCTTGTATAAACATATATTGCTTCTATTCATCAAGTTCAGCCTTGTTTAAAATGAAAGCCTTTGGAATATATAGGCCAAAGTGAGGAAAACCTCCTAGTTCAACTAGCAATCTCATTCGCCTATCCAAAATATCTAATTTTGTCCTTGAGGCTTTGCAAAGCCCAAGGCACATGCTCCATGGGCTCTTTACCCTTGTCACTTTGCTCCTCATTTTTGCCACTATCTTGGATTTCTTTATGGATGCCTTGGCTATTCTTTTGCACTTCCTTTTGAGGGTTTTCCTCCACACTGTGCTGCACATCTTCATGCTGCTTCCCCTCTTCTTCTTGAGGTTTTTGTTCCTTTTTAGGAGGCTGCTGTGTATCATGTTGTGGATGTTGTGTATATTGCTGTGGCTGCCCCTGTTTAGCATCTTATGGATGCCCCTATTTAGCACCTTCATGCTGCTCATCATCATGCCCTTCTTTCCCTTGTTGTTTTGTCTCACTGTGATGCTGCTCATCAGCACTTTCTTCTTCATCCCCTTGCTACCCTGTTTCATCCTGCTGCTGCTCATCATCACTTCCCTCTTTTTGCTCCTGTTCTTCTTCCTCGTCATGGTCATGCTCTTCTCCCTCTTTAGGCTCCTTTGTTTGTTCTATGGTAAAATTGAGCTTCTTAGGAATAGGTCTACTAGAATAAGGCAAAGGATGGTGAGTAGGAGGTGTAGGGAATGTATTAACTGGAGGGACAGTGGAGAAATCCAGATGGGTGATGAAAGTATCCCAAGAGACCTCCCTCTTTTCAAGCTGATGAATAATGATGACTTTGATGAGGGAGTGATGGAAGAGATAGGTTGTTTGTTGTGAAGGAGGCTTTTTATGAACAGTGGAGGCCATTTTCTCAATGCTTCTGTGTAAGAAGAAAGGAATATTTAGCAATTTGGCCCTTGTGAAATGCATGAGCAGTCGAATGTGATAGGCATAGACTCGGGAGAATATTCCCTCACAAGTGAAGTATTTCATGATGATCTTCATGAGGGGGGCGTAGTTAGTCAAAAGATATGAGAAAGGGAAAATGGAAGGACATGAATCTCTGTGCTTAGGCTTTAGAAATGGCTTGTATTCTTCTGAGTCCAGGTGGCTTTGTTTAAACCATTTCTCCCCGACATAAGGGATTTTAGTGGCCTTGGAGATGGACCTTGGAGAGAATTTGAAATCAAGGCCTGCTAGCTAGAAATGCTTGTCTTGAAACCTCAAAGTGAAAAGATGTGTCAAAGGGGAAAAGCTCTTCACCTCTTGCAATCTTTGACAAAAGTCTAAACACCCAACCTCATGGAAATTGAACAAGACTGATGGGTGGGCATTCACTTCTTCAATGGAAACAGGCTCAAATCTCTTATGCAAGCCACTCCTACTATCTTGCTTGGGAGGAATCCTATTTAGAATGCTCTCTACAACACAAAGCTGCCTCAAATAGCCTGTGGAAAGTTCTTCTCAAACACAACTCTGTCCTCTTTGTTAGTCACTATTTTACCAAGGAAAATTTGCCTCAAATGCTGTGTGAAATGGTTCTTTAATACCAGCTCCCTGCTCCTTACAAATCATTGTTTGTCTTCCTTTGTATGCCAACAAATAGTTATAATAACAAGCACACAGTCAAATAAAAGGTACACATAGTCAAATGATTACTGTGTTTGGGGAAGGTCACAAAGCTCTTTTGTGTTTTGTTGTAAGCAAGACAGCTTTGTAGAAAACAAAACACCCCTCCCAATCAAAAACACTCTTTTTTTGTTTCACTGTCTCATATGCAGGCAGACAAAAACACTTTCAAATTGATTTAACAGCTTCATTCACCATAGTTTGTTCCATGGATCAAAAGAGGTAGCACTAGTTTTTCTTTTCACCACACAGAGAGGACTTTTGAAAGTGACAAAGTCATTCATGCATTATTATTTTTTGTTAAGTTAGGCTCACTGTTTCACCTTAGGAACACTATGTTTTCCTTTCAAAAACTTCCTCCATCTTCTAACACTTTTTTCACTATTACACTTTGCTGACAGAGGTTAGCTTTGTCCTAACACAATTAGGATACCCTTAACAATTGAAAAAACCTCTAATACTGTGTTTATTTTGTCTTGCAGGTAGTGTTATGTGTTAGCATTGTTTTGAGGGAAGTTTTTTAGGCCTTTTGACATCAACATAAACACAACACTTTCATTATGTCAATCTTGGGCAATCATAGCCACAACAATCTCTGATCTTAAACAAAACATTCAACCCTCCTTACCACTGTTTTCTTCACTACATATTGCTGACATAGTTTATGGTTTATCACTGTCTTGAGGGTATCTTTAGGCTCTTTGAAACAAAAATGACCACTCCACTAGCCTCCCACTGTAACAATCTTCTTCAAACTATTTACCCCAACACACCCTAATTTATACCAAGACCTTCTCTTTTTTAATCACCATTTAGCAACTCAAATATACCAAGGAGGTAAAATGAAAATACCTTGAAGATGGATGAAAGCCTTTGTTTGAAGAGTTTGAGCAGCTTCGAGACTTGTTGAAGGCATTTTAACTGTTCAAAGATACGCGACACATTCAAAAGGGTAAGCGCTGCGCAGCAATAGGGGTGTCGGGTTGATGATGGGTGGTCATGACCGGCGCCTACAGGCGCGCCGCTATAGGCACACCGCACAGACATTATAGCACCGTGTAAATTCACTCATGAACACGCCGCACATTTTTCCAGGCGCACCGCGTAGTCTAAAAGCTTCAAACTCTGCGATTTTTGCTCAAGAATTCCTTGTTTCGATCGGGGAGTAGCCTAGGGGAGTATTGCTCATGATTTTGAATTGCAAAATAGATTTTTCAATGGTCAACCTGCCCCTTATATTTGAAAAAATCAATGACCCTTTGAAATGCTTTACGAAGGTTTTGAAAACGTTTTAAAAGGCCTTTATTTAGAACAAAACATGGAGCACTACTGTTTGTCACTTTATAATCTTTAAACCATCATAAAGTCAATATTTGAACAAGACCATTAAAAGTGTTGTGGATGACCCTTTTGAAGATCTTCGTAAATATGACACTTTTCAAAGTGAAGAAGTCATCCTTAAAACCACAATCCTCCTTAGTGATTTCTCATTAAGGGATGAAAATTGCTTCCTGTGTCCATATCTATTTTTAAGAGGAAACTGTGATCAAAAGCATATACTGACTGTAGAAGCACTTCTTCAAATGAAATTTCTCTTTGACTGTGGGTGAAGGTTAGTTGTATTCACCTATGATTTACTATCATATTTTTATCAAAAGGGAACTTCTTTTAAAAACCTCTCCTTTACTCAAAAAGCAACAGCAAGGTACCTTTGACATATTTCCATAAGGAACAGGCCTTCATTTGTAACAGTGGCATGCTTTATTCACTTTGAGTGTTGTTCCTGACCTTGAAACACATGCCATAATCCTTCTTGCACATTTATGAACCTATGTGTCTATTTGCAAAGCCTCTTTGAGAAAACTAAGCTCAGGTTACATTCTTGTCCACCGTGATGAGCTATTGAAAGAAAATTCTTCATGAACAGGAACAACATGAATTTTTGAAAAGCAATCATCACTCTTTGGCCTGTGTCTAACCCATCTCTAAACCTCAGCAAGGTTGTTTCATTTTGGCTCTAGACTGCTTTTGAAAGAAAACTTTGATAGGAGATAAGATCAACCTCTTGATTTATTATAGTACTCATGCTTTCTCTTTGTTTTTTAACACCATTTCTCTATCCATAAACCTTCAGTTGTTGTCCCACTGTAACTAAAATTTTCCTTTATAGTTAATGAAAAACTTAAAATCAAACTTTATCCCTGACCCTCTGCTTATAGATGAAGGAGGCCTTCTCAGTCTTCAACCCTCTGCTTATAAAATGAAGGAGGTTTTCTCAGTCTTCAACCCTTTGTTCATGTATGGAGGAGGTTTTTCTCAGTGATGCCATTTCATCAGTTTTTAAGCAATGTTATCTTTCCCTTCACTGCCTATTCATGCTTAAGCAAATGAAGATGACAAACTTTCAATAATTCATGATGGGCATTTCTCTAAGACATGTAATTCTGCTTTCCAAATACCTTTGTGCCTCTTTTTATATATTACAAGCAGTTTGGCAAGTATTTGCAAAGTAATTCTTGTCATTCATAATTTACTAACCTTTGACTGTGATTGCAGGAGCTTAATGAAACACTCTCTGTCTTGTGGCTGCATCCTAGGCTCAAAAACCACATGAGAAGCAGTTGTCTTCTCATGTTGAGCCAAATACTGTCTTCTAGAATGCTGGTACACTTATACTCTTGAAAGATATATTGAAACACTGTAAAACCACCTAATATCAGTTTGACCTAGGGCGTGTGCATTACTGAGACTTTAGGGCTTGTTAGTGGCGCGACTTAAGGGTGTAACCAAATTTATTTGCAGAATAGGAAGGTCTGTTATGACTGGTCTATAGTATATAGAGGTTCTTTTTATTTAGGATAGTTTTCCAAGAGGGAAATGCCTAAAGCACCACTACCTAACTTAGGGGAGACTTCTTTGGACAGATTTGGATTGTTTTCTTTGGAGCTGATGGACAAGCTAGTATGGCTGAGGCTAGATAGGGCTTGATAATGAGGTTTCATCTCGTCATGGGAGGATTGAAAAGGTAGGAGGGAAAAAAAAAATTATGGGTGTTTTCCAGCTGGAAAATTTGACAATTTTTTAGATCAGTTGCTAGAAAACTTGGCTGTTACAACTAGTCATCACCAACAAGAGAAATATACTAATGACTAACAATGGCTCCATTTGGGGAGGGCATCTCTTTTTAGGAGGTGTCCAGAATTTTAGATCTTTGGCTTATGAAGACCAGTGCCTTATCCATTGGCGCAAATTTCATTCTTCCTTGATGCTATTTCTGAAAATTGACAGCATGATTAGCATCAATGATATTTCTACCTACCCCACTATCTTTCCTAAAAAAATTTCTTCCTTTGGGTGCATTTGGACTAGCAACCCTTTGACAATATATATATTTTTTTTGAAAAATGAACCTATCTAGTTCTACACTTATATCTGCCGGGAGTTCAGATTAAGCTGATGAACTCCTTCATTACTCTACCTATGCTAGATCAATTGTCAAGGTTAAGTTGTTTGACAGGATTTTGTTCTCTAATATAAAACATGAAATTGAAAAATGATCAAATCAGGGTTAGACAGTCTGATTTGTCATGTACTTGCGGCACGAAAGACAAGCTGCACACAAATATTATTTTTCAAAAAATGAAATCTAGAAAAATGGGGCTAGGATGCACAATTTGTTTTTCATCCCTGCTTCCCTCTTTGGTTCTGTTTTGAGCATGTGGAACCAGTATCTTTTCCTAATCTACTCTCTTTGATAATTCAAGCTTACACAATGTTGACCATATTTTCCACTCACTAACTTATCAGCAAATAAATTTAAAACATGTTCAGCTATGATTAGGCTAGATAACTGAACAAGACATTTGAGCACTAGTAGCGGCATTTAGATTTGCGCGCTTTCTGAATGACTATTTTTTGAACATGGGGCCTTCTTTCTATTTTTCAAACCACCCCCTTTTTCTATTTTTCTATTTTTTTTTAATTTTCTGTTTTTATCTATTTTTCAAACAATGGTATATACAATGATCGAAAATGTTTTAAACTCAGAAATATTGGAAATGGCGAAACTTAAGCATCTTATCCTCATAAGGATCCCCTACCATTCTTGGTCCACTCAGCCCTTGAAAAGAAAAATTTGGAACATTTTCTCTTTCAAGCATGATATAAGGATTCATGCATGAATCTTTGAACAAACCCGTATCTTCCCGCTATACCTCTTTATACCTCTTATTTCCACTCCTTCCTTTACTATACATATTTTTCAAGTAATGTAGATATTCTTTGTCATTTTTGAAAAAAATGATGACATCATCAAGGTATGTCAACATGTAGAAATTCAGGACTGGAAACATGGCTTTTAGGAGCATATTTTTGATATCCGGTGGTTTTTCAGTTTTGAATTTGAAACTAGAACTACTTCCAGTATACTGGAAAAAATCTTTGAGCTGTCTACTTTGCAAGGGAATCAATTGGCTATACCCTGAAACATCATCTTGCGAAGACATATGATTAAAATCACTTTTCATCGGTATATCATGGTCTTGGGTAGGAAGGATAAGATTTCTGTCACCAGGATGTGTATTGGTGTTTCTAAAATCAAAACAAATCCTATGACTAGCTATTTTATCTTTGACTATTACTGATTGGTTCAGAATTTTGTATTTTCTTTTATCAAGGTCGTTTCTTGGAGTGATGGAAGTGGCATAGTGTTTCTCACTATTTTCTCTGTATGAAGTAGTATTTTGAATGAGAGTGCCAATTATGGTAGTTCTAAGTCTTTGGTGGAATGATAGAATGTTAGCCAATTCAAGTAACTCAGGTATACTTGGACTGCAGTCATCATCTTCTCTCATAAGAATTTTATCAGGCATTTTTTCTGGAATTTGAGTTGTTATGGCTATAGTCAAGGTTTCATTTGTAGTGGTACAGTTATGTGACGGTAAATCCTTGAGGTATGGTAAAAAAATTAAGCTTCCCTGCCCTCTAGTTCAAAAAGGTTAGTGATATGCAAGTCTTATAATGCCTTTGTTCTGAAAAAGTTTCTTGATGTTACTGCCGATGTTTGCCTAAGGTTTGAGAAATTTTCTTGATAGTACATAATGGTTTGTGTTTCTTTATCTATCCCTATTTTAAAAGGAACACACTCACTTTCCTCAAGGCATAGCTGTTCATGATCATGATAGTTTTGAGTGTCTAGTTCATCATAGAGAACTGGGGGTAGCTGATGTGGTGGGTCTAAGTTTGTTTCAAATCCTTCTAACTGTTCTTCAATGTCCTCATCAGTGTGTAAAATGAAAGAGTTCAGATCGGAATGCAAGGAATACATCAGGATGTTATCTGGCCTCTCTTGGCTACTAATCATGTATTTCATGTGTGATTCTCGATAGAGTATTCTAGTTTGGTCAAACACATCAATATTGGTGTAGTACATATCAAGTTGAATATTTCCTTGAAGCTTGGCTCCCCAAGATCTGGATAGAAGAATTCCGTACTTGGGAGGGATGTCTGCTACCACTATGTCCATGATCAGATGTTTTTCAGGTACTCGGGCCAAACTAAAACAAAGATCTTTGATCAAACCTAGACATTTGACTCTACTCGAATCAAATGAATATAAGTCTTTGTATGGTCTTGTGATTTCTAGGCCTAATATTTCTATTACAACCTTCGGCATGAGATTATGTGAGGCTCCAGAGTCTAGCATGGCATTGTGAAGGATTTGGTCATGCATATTCAGACTGATGTAAAAGGGAAGAGTGGTTCCTTCTTGGATTTTTCCTTCTATTTTCGGACCAAACAACACTTCAGGAGTGTCATTAGCTAGATTGAGGGTGTTCGCATCATTTCCTATATTCAAGACCTTTAACACTTGGGATTTATAAGAACCTTGGGCGATAAGTTCAGTGAGAGGCATGGTAATCTTTGTTTTAGCAATTTCTCCCTCAAAACTGAAAGGTACTTGTAGTTTAGACAGGTTCGCTTCAGCTTTTTCAGCCATGACTTTCTCTATGTTTTGATTTTGTTGGCTTTGTTTTGGGATCTTGTTTGACACAACCACCTCAGGAATATTTGTGGAAGTACTAGGAGCATCTCAGCCAAGACTTGTTTGGGTAACTTTATCTTTGTTTTGGTCAGTTTTCCTAACCATGATTTTGTTGCTGTCCACTGCTTTTTTAAGGATGGTATCAGGGGTTTTAGCAGTGTCTGAGCTGTCTTTCTTGGAGTTGTCTTGTTTTTTTATGCTTCTAAGGTCATACTACCTGTGATATTCTACTATGGCATTCTAAAAATCTATGGCAGGATCCTCGAGCTCTTCATAGTTGGTTTCATCCTGATTCGGAGAGAATAATGCTTGTTCTTCTTCTGTGAGGTACACCTCACTCTCATTAAAAGACCTTATGAGGTTCAAATGATTTTCATCAATGGGTTCTGTATCCCTATCATCTTCTTCCACATAATTTTCATTAAATGGTGGCCTAATTTGTTGGTCATTTTCCCTTGGTTTGTTTTGAGGTTGTTCCCTCCTAAAATTTTGGTTTTGGTTTCTGTTTGGAGGGTTTGGCTGGTTGTCCCTAAGAGAGCTCTTTTAACTTATATTTTCCCACATTTTGGCCATGGACCTAACCAATTCATCTATTCTAGGATCTAAAGAAGGGGCTGAAGTGGAGACCTCATCCCGGTATGTGACTTTCCTTTTTGATCTAGTCCTAGCTCTTTTTTCTGCTATGTTGGCTTCTGCCCTTATGGCTACTTTTTGCATTTCCTCTAAGGTAAGGGGGTCCTTGTCTCTTAGCTAATAAGTCATGTCTGGGTCAAAACCTTCGGGGAATTTTTCGAAGGCTAAGCCAAGTGGGGGTTTGAAGTGAGGTGGGAGGGCGTTATACACACTGTTGAACCTAGTGCAGTATCCCTGAACACTTTCCCCATTTTCCCATTTTATATTTTTATACTCTGATAGGATTTGACTGGGATTCTTTTGGATTTTCCACTTGTTTATGAAGGTTTGGTAGAGTTCTGGGAGATTGTGAATGCTGTTTGGAGTTAAGCTCTTAAACCATTTTTTGGGTTCTCCACCCAAGTTTTGGGCGAACATCCTCATTCTAATGGTCTCGTCTTCTATTTCCATGTATTTTTTGAGATTGCAACAATATGATGAGCTTAGTGAAAAGATTTGCCTTCACTAAGTGGGCCCACAGGATATTTTTGGCACAAAGTATATTTTTAGACTATGTATATTTTTAGACATATGGATCATGTTCTATGAGTTGCAGGATGCTATTTATGGATGGTTGGTCAAGTCAGAAAAAATAGATGGACTTCTATTTTTAGACATACTGGGCAGAATCTATTTTTAGATTGCCAGTCTAAAAATAGATATGTCAAATATTATTAACTCTTAATAATATTTGGACTATACACATTATATTATTCTCTTGGAGCACTTCATTTAAGTGCACAGATGTGGCACAGGAGCTGACAGAAGGAATTACGCTATTCCTAAGGGTTAAGTGGAGCTATTGCATGGATACTTCAGTTAGAACTCATGTGAGAGAGTTTGGTGGAGTTGATTGAGGAAGTTAATGGAGTTGTGTTCAGTTTAACTAATCTAAACATAGTTGAGCTATTTGTATCCAGTTAAACTAATTGATACAATTAGTGAGAGTGGTGTGAATTAATTATTAATTAATTCACTAATTATAAACTCATTAATCAACTAAAAAATGCATAAGTTAAATTCAGTGCATGGATATTTTCAGTGGAGACCAGTGCAGAAATAGGTGAAAGAGCAATGTGACTATCAGTTGTGACTATACTGTTGCTATTTGCAACAACCAGTGATTGGAGGAGCCCATGATGATTGCGCAGTACAAGCCAGGTGGTTCAAGCTATTTAATGAGCCATCCTACAGCATTTATTACGCAATAGAGGCTGGCTATCAGTTGGCATAGATTGGAGCATGTGTTTTGCTAGATCTAGCTTGATTAGTGTGTAGCAATTCGAGGTTGTGCTGAGAGCTTGTTAGGAGCTTTGTACAATGATTGTTACATGATCTCTATGACATATAATATACAGATTTTTTGGGTTTTCAGCTTTAAGCTTTCCCATGAAATACTATGTTCATATGTGTGAATTTTTATGGTTTTAATGTGTGCATGCAATTGATTTTATTTCTGCATGTAATGATCAATGGTAGAAGAGATTCTATATTTTGCATGAAGCTTAAATAGTGTGTGATCAGGAGAATATCGGTAAATAATATATCAGTTATTCAAATTTCTACATGGTATCAGAGCGATATTGATCATTGGAGCAATTGCAAAACATTGAAGCAGTTGAGTTTTGTGCTGGTGGAATTCGAATTTGCAGCAGTGTTTTCTTGGTGTCGAAGTTGAGATGTCTTTCAATGGATTTTGATTGGAGTATGCCCTTGAGGGAAGCTTGAATTATATTGCATGGAAGGATAGGATGGAGGCGGTGTTGGATGAAAATGGGTTGAAGGAGTTCATAGATGCAGAAATTCCAAAGCCTACTTCTAGTGATGCTGTCGTACTTGACGCATGGCAAAAGAAGACAACAAAGTGTCGAAGGATTCTGTTGGAGGGCGTGAAGGATCACATAGTGTCCAGCCTTCATGGAAAATATTCTCCGTTCTTTATGTAGAAAGCTTTGACAGATTTATTCCAAAGCAAGAGTGATTAGAGGAAGTTGGTGCTCAAGGATAGACTCAGAAACATAAAAATGGAGAAAGGCGACAGTATGCCCAAGTATCTCACGAAGTTCATCCAATGCAGGGATGATCTAGGAAGTGTGGGGGTTACTGTTGATGATGAGTGTTAGCACTCAAATCTACCTCAGGCTGAAATGAAGTAAAACTCAAGGCTACATCAAACCACGCTCAGCCTCGTAGCTAGCCCTACGAGGACAGGAGAGGGCTCTCTCCGTCAATCTCGATAAAATGAGAAATAGGATGCGAGATGACTTACAATAGGAACTGATTTTAGGCTAGTAAAGAGATAGGTATGTTTGATTTTTGATTTTTGGGTTTTCGCTGGAGAAATGGGAAAAACAAATTTTGGGTCCGGGGATAAGGTCAGACCTTTGCAGAATTCGAGTTGGGGCGAGGTAGGTGATGTCTTGATGCTTTTGATTTGGATATACGGATAGATTAGACCGACGAGGAGCTGAAGAGGGCAAAGAAGAACTTGGATCCTCTCCAAACAGTCGAAAACATATAGAACTAACTGAATTCAAAGGCAGAGCACTGTAAACAATGGATTCAACCTCATTTACTCATTCAATTTAGTTCAGAAGCATATGAAAGGATGGCATACATTAAACATGAAGAAACTTATAGTTAACAAAGAGAAAACACCATCAATAACATAACACCACAAGGATCCCAACAAGTGCCGCAAAACCTCTGATCTTTCCTTAGCCAAAATATGAAAAAATATGTACAATGATATCAAAAGTCTCCCAAGAGTCCAACCTGTAGAATGTCTCAGAAATTACAATATATAGATCACTCTAACACCTTTCCCCACCTCTAGGGGTCGAATTCCTTCTTCAGGGATCAGTTTCAACCAATTCTAATCATGGAACTACAATCTAGGCAGCTAACAACTTGCCTCTAAAAGAGTGGGAACTGATCCATTAACATGATTTTTACCTTTTTGAGAGTGAATCTTCTAGAATAGATAAAAATAAGCCAAAGTTACATGCCAAACATAAATTTATATCATGAAAACCCAAAAATTTCATCCACAAGCGAAACTGGTCCAAACTAGTCGAAAATCTGAGCTGGCAGTTGAAAATTCAGCAAAAATTTAAGTGGGTCGCATTTGAGCCAAGTGGGTCGCATAACTTTCAGCCTGATTTTGAAGTACTTCCTGGCATCCAAATTGAGCTCATGATAGCTCGTTGGAAATCCCTGGATGTTTACTATCCAACCCAGGTGGAATTTCCCAATTTGGAGCTCATTTGACCCTCCAAAACGTCGTTCTCCCAGAAGTACTTCCTGCTGGTGCAAAAGGTGGCAGCAAGGTGGTTTTCATGGTGTTTTTGAGCTCTTTGACCATCCAGAATCTGATGAAATTCTTAGGTAATGTCTGAGGATGCATAACTAACCATGAAAAATCCAAAAATGCAAAAATTTCCTTCAGCAAGTGTCCCGAAAAAAAGTGAGCATATGAGTGCGAGACCCACTTAACTGAAAAACCTGTTTTTTGACCCAAAAATTTCAAAATGAAAAAATTTTCTCCGAATTTGCTCAAATTCGGAGCGGAGGTCCTCCATCATGTATATTGCCCATTCAATGAAGCCTCGGCCAAAATCCGAAGTGGATTAGGCCTTTTCCGCCGTCTTAGTGCTTCGCGCAACCTCCTCTTCAGAATCTTCATTCTCGCTTTGCAGACATGCATGCGAGCCCAATAATGGCCTTTCATGTGATGAAGCATGTCTTTGTCTCGATTGGCCTTCGCCAACAATTTCTCCAGATGAATGTTCACATGTGTGAGTACAGTATCTCGATCAGCTGGTGTCATGTCACCAGGTCTCTTTCGATTCCACTGTCGGTCCTCACGGATTCGACGTAGCTCATAAAATGTGAGCTCATCCTCTAGCTGTTTGTTGCGCTGCTCCAAATATTTTATCACCCACTGAGCCTTCTGCAATTGATCTTTCAGCTTGTCATTCTCGGCCCTTTGCTCCTGGATGACTTCCCTCAGTTTTGAGCTAGGAGAGCTCGCATCAACATCAATGACTGTGAAATCTGTATCCCGGCCTCCTGATGGGCCCTCATCATGCATGGGCTTCTTGCCCCTGTCCTGTATCTGTACCTACACTGAAGAAGAAGGCGAGACCCCTTCCACATCATGTGGAGATAATACTCGCTCTGCTGATGAAGTCGGCAAGACCCCTTCCACCTCATGTGGAGATAATACTCGCCGTGTAGCTGCAAATAAGGCCCTGTGGCCTCGCTGATATGTCAGAACCAATGGAGCGCCGATATGCTCAACCTCAGGAATGTCTGGCTGGTGTGAAGGCTCTCCCGCATCATGAACTGTCTCGGGAGGCGGTTGTGGCACTGTGAAAAAGTCACGAGAGATGAAATCCTCCCAAGTGATGCCCTGCTGTGCCAACTGATGTAACACTATGATCTTGATCAAAGCGTAATGATATATACTCATGTATTGCTGCGCTGGGCTCGTCTTCTTTTGTACAAAAATCACCATCCTCTCTATGTTGCGATATATGAAGTACGGAATATTCATCATACGTACCCTTGTGAAGTGCATCAACAAACGAATATGGTACGCACAGAGACGGGCATATCTGCCCTCACAACTAAAATACTGAATGATGAGTTTCATCAGCGGTGCAAACTCATCCCTCAAGAATCTGAACGGAAAAACTCTGCCCAAGTACTTCATATATCCAGTTTTAATGTATGGCTCATAATGGAATTTCTCTAAATGCTGACGTTTGTTCCATTCCTCGCCCATGTTTGGTATGCCAGTGGCCTGAGCAATAGTCAAGGGTGACAGAATGAAATCAAACCCGGCAAGATTTACTCGGCCATCCCGTAAATGTAGAACAAACAGACGAGCTAGTTCACGATGAAGCCGGGTTTGTGCAATCATCTCACAAAATCGAAAACATGACAAATACCGAAAACAATCCATTGCTAGTGGACATGCCTGCAACCGAGCCAAAGAAGTAGGCTCTTCTCTGCGATGATCACCACCTTTGACAACTCTGTGAGACCTCCGTGACACATTACCTTCAGTCGTGGAATCACTGTCCGACTCCTGCTCATAAACTGACTCTGTTTCTGACATGGCTGTGAACAAGATAGTTGTAATATAGCTGCTGATAGAGGTGCAGTGAAAATCAAGTTTCAATGTATTTTTAAAACCCAAAAGATATCACCCATATACCCAAATAGCAAGGGAAAACCAAAATCATGATAGGGATGGCTTTGTTTTAATGGCATAAACACTATCTCTGTGTTCAGATTGCAAGTAGGTTTGACAAATGACTACCAAATGCGAATGTGTAGTCAAGTTTTAATAATGGCCAAAAATCTGTCAAAGGATTGTGTTTTATGTAATGTAGAATAGGACCATCTTTGCAAAGACCATATGAAGGACAAAATGAACATGAAAGTGGTAGTCAAATGATGATGACAACAGTGATATAGTGATGGAGTTTAAATACAAGTCAACATGAACACTATGCAAAACATGAAAGGGTATAATAGCAATGATAAAATGATGACTGAAGGCATAAGGGTGACATATACAATGCGCTAGGGTATGAACCATTCAACAGCTTCCAAATTCTTCATAAAATGCCCATAAAATTGAAAACCCTTGAGGAATCATTTGCATGGTGAAGGTAGGGTTTACACAAATTTCTCCAAGCATGATTAGTTTCTTCAACATCTATGACATCCCAACTACATTAAAAATCCATTGGGCAATGATAAAAACCTGTTTGTACGCCGCCGGAGCTAATTTGAATCGAATCTGGGTGCCAAACGCAACTTTCTGAACTCTGTTAGCAAGTGGGTCGCATGCGTTCAAGTGGGTCGCATTTGCCAAGTGGGTCGCATGCGTTAGAATTTACACTGGCCAAAACGCACAGGTGGGTCGCATTTGCCAAGTGGGTCGCATGCGCCCAAGTGGGTCTCACGACCTCCAGACTCTGTCAACACTTCTGCAAAGCACGATTTTGGCCTCCAAACACTTGACTTCGACTCCTATGCTGCGGATTTTAGCAAATGAACTTGATTTCCATTTCTTATACATGGGGAAAATATCTTTCAAAATCAGATTTGATTCAAATTTATTTGATAACCCACATTACAATGTTTCTGCATTTTTACATTTGGCTTTTTAATACAATATCTCTCTTTAGCTTTTCTGAGTTTTGAACTGATAATTTTGCTGTCTCTTGCAGGGATGTGGCTCTTTAGCTTAGGAAAAGATCAGAGGCTTGCAGTGAAACTTCTTCTTGGTAAAATGAATACAATTTATTACAAAAATAGAATTGAACAATTTCTAGTTCCAAAACAGAGTTTTGGACTAGAAATGTTTTCAAATGCTTATGATAAAAAATATGAAATCAAACTTATGAAACCATCCTCATAGCCTGCGGGCTTTATGACATGTATGCAAAAGACTCGGAAAACCCTAGACTCTAAGACTAAATACCTTTTTGACCAAACTGATATTTAATGACTATGAATGAAATGACGATGAACTTCAGTACTTTTTGAGAAATTTTTAAATAGCCCTGCAGGTACAAACATGAGGAATTAAAGGACAACCAGACCCCCTCGTCAGTCAATGGCATGTTCCTAGCGAAATGCAACGAAGTGGAACAAGCGAGACACCTAAGAATGAATATGCAAAAGCGAAATGATCTCTGACGGAGGGCTGTAAGGACCGACTCTAACAATGAGGACTTGGTGAGCTCGGCTCTCCTTGGGCTTCCGAAGAGTTGGAATTCCTATCAGGACTCTGTCAATGGTCGGGAGAAATTGCTAGGATGGGAGCAACTTTGGTCGGATCTTGTGCAAGAGGAGATAAAGTGAAGTACCAGGGATGGATCTTCATCAAAGAACTCTGATGAATAAAATTTTGCTTTGGTTGCCAAATCAAAGAAGGGGAAGAGAAAGAAGCATGCTTCTCAATCCGCTGCAAAAGGCAAGAAGCAAGACATGTCCAAGGTGAAGTGCTTTCACCGTCACCAACACAGACATTACGCCACTAGTTCTCCACAGAAGAAGAAAAATAAGCAGGCTGCTGGAACTATAGCTGGAGAGGCCTTAGCCTCACAGTTTGAGCTATATTTTTTGTTGATCGTATGCTTGGTCTCACGTGTGATGGGTTTAGTGTGGTTTCTTGACAGTGGTGCATATTTTCGCATGACAGGGGATCGAGATTTGTTTACTTATCTGGATGAGAAAGATCTTGGAGTGCACATCGATATGGGCGATGATGGTAGATACAGTGCGACCGGTATCGATACCATTTCCTTTGAGAGGGAGTCTGGTAAACCCTTCATATTGAAGGAAGTGATGCATGTTCCAATATTGAAGAAGAATATTATCTCTGTGGCGATGTTAGAAGACAAGGGATATGATGTTGTCGTTAGCGAGGGAAATGATTTCCTGCGCAGTAAGGCAACTGGTGAGACCTGGAGGATAGGGGTTCGAGTTAAGAACCTTTATCAATTGTAGGTAGATGGATGCGCAACAATGGCAGGTAAGGCAGAAGGAGTGGTGAGTCGAGATGATGGCGAGTTGTCGCACCGGAGATTGGGCCACCTTCACCATGGAGCTTTGAAGATACTGCAGCAAATTTCTACTGGGCTACCTAAGGGTACTCTTGCGCAGTCAGATCAGTGCAAGGGATGTACCTTGGGAAAACTTGTGAAAGCCACATTTCACTAGAAGGATAGTTGCACCACGACGATCCTTGAGAGAATTCACATAGACGTGTGTGGACCTTTCTCAGTAGCTTCGACAAAAAAGCACAGGTACTATGTGATATTTGTTGATGATTTTTCTCGAAAGTGCTGGATCTTTTTCATGCAGAAGAAGAGAGAGACATACTCAAATTTCTATGAGTTCAAGGCATTGGTTGAGAAAGAATCGGGGAAGTAGGTGAAGGCTCTTAGGAGCGACAATGGTGGTGAATTCATCTCTAGCTAATTCAAGGACTTTTTCAGCGCAGAAGGAATTTGAAGAGAGCTCATAGCACCTCATAACCCACAACAGAATGGGGTTACTGAGCAGAAGAATAGAATGATCATGGGTGCTGCACAGGTGATGTTGCATGATCAGGGCCTTCCCATACATTTGTGGGATGAGGCAAGAAACACTACAGTATATGTGCAGAATCGTTGTCCTCATAGGATACTTGGCATGAGTACACCCGAGGAGGCATTTTCTGGTAAGAGGCCTGATATTTCCCATTTGAGGATTTTTGGTTCACTTGTTTACATTCATGTGATGAAGGATGCCAGGAAGAAGTTGGAACCAACCGCAGAGGTTGGGATATTTTTGGGGTACACTGATACGCCTCACAACTATCATGTGTATTTTCCAGACAGTCGCAAGACTGTTGTGCGACAGAATATCAAATTTCATGAGGAGAAATCCATGAAGTGTTCGCTTGAGAGGGAGCCACACTTGCATGCAGATGAGGAGATATTAGTTCCTATGGATGAGCCTCAGGATGTGGATCAGCCACAAGAGGAGGTTCATGGAGTGGAAGAGACCACTCAGGCAGCGTCAACCATCAGAGGGCGGAAGCGCACTACAAAAGCTGAGCAACTGGCTCAAGATGCAGAGAAGGTTGTAGGAGCACCTACATCACAGCACAGAGAGAGACAGTCACCTGATCGGTATATTGGATACATGGCACTTATGAGAAAGTGTATCATTACAGAGCCATCCTCTTTTGAGGAAGCTTTGGAGGATCCTGCATGGGTAGATGCCATGGTGGAAGAGTATGATTCGATTGTCAGAAACAGTGCATGGGAGATTTTCTCGAGGCTGAAAGGGAAATCAGTGGTGGGTTAGAGATGGATCTACAAAGTGAAGCAAGCAACTGATGGGAGTGTGGAGAAGTACAAGGAAATATTTGTTGCCCGAGGCTTTTCACAGATTGAGGGGATAAATTATGAGGAGACCTTTGCACCTGTCGCAAGGTATTCTTCCATATAGACGATTCTTTCTCTCTCAGCGCAGATGGGGTGGCACATTCATGGGATGGATGTGAAGACTACGTTTCTCAACAGAGTCATTGAGGAGGAGGTGTACATAGAGCAGCCCGAAGGTTTCGAGATCTTCAGCGGCAAGTCGCATGTGTGCAGGCTCAAGAGAGCGTTGTATGGGTTGAAACAAACACCTCGTGCTTGGTACACACGGATAGAAATTTATTTCACCAGACTTGGATCCTCCAAGAGTGAGGCGAATCTGAACCTATACCAAATTGTGGTGGAGGGTAAGTTGCTGATCATTGTACTTTATGTAGATGATTTGATTTTGAAAAGTGATGAGTTGTTGATACTCTCATGCAAGGAGGATCTTGCAAAATAGTTTGAGATGAAGGACTTGGGCCTCCTTCATTATTTCCTGGGATTGGAAATTTGGCAGCACAGTGATGGAATATTTTTTTCTCAAGGCAAGTATGCTTGGGAGATACTTGAGAAGTTCAACATGCATGGCTGCAAGCCTGTTGATACTCCTCTTCCTGGTGGATGGAGGAAGGAGGATGCTACTTCGACGGAGGTAGTGGATGCCATTGTTTATCGAGAGTTGGTGGGGTCGCTTATGTATCTGGTTAATACACAACCCGACATATGCTATGCTGTGAACTAGCTTTCACAAGATATGGTTAAGCCTACCAAGCTCTACTGGAAGGCAAGCAAGCATGTATTGAAATATCTCAAAGGAACATAGAGATATGGATTATGGTACAGATAGTCGGATGAGGTGAAGTTGTGTGGCTTCACGGATGCAGATTGGGCAGGGAGCCCAATGGACAGAAAGAGAACATCTGGAGGGATTTTTAGTATCGGGTCGATAGGAGTTTCTTGGTATAGCAGGAAGTAGAGATCCGTGGCACTCAGTTCATCAGAGGCCGATTATATGGCAGCGAGTTTGGTTGCATGCGAGGCTATATGGATGAGGAAGATCCTGATCGGGTTGTTCGGTTCACACTTAGAGCCTACTGTGATTTATTGTGATAATCGGAGTTGCATTAAACTCTCGGTTAATCCAGTATTTCATGATAGATCTAAACACATTTACATCCGGTATCATCATATCAGAGATTGTGTGCAGCAGAGGATCATGTTACTTTCATGCATTCCCACGGAGGATCAGGATGCTGATATCTTGATGAAGGCACTCACCAGGAGAAAATTCGAACACCACAGAGGCAAGATAGGGGTGGCAGATAATCCTTATCTTGTTGAGAGGGAGTGTTGAGATTGCAACAAGATGATGAGCTTAGTGAAAAGAGTCGCCTTCACTAAGTGGGCCCGCAGGCTATTTTTGGCGCAAAGTCTATTTTTAGACTATGTCTATATTTAGACATATGGATCATGTTCTATGAGTTGCAGGATGCTATTTGTGGATGGTTGGTCAAGTCGGAAAAAATAGATGGACTTCTATTTTTAGACATACTAGGTGGAATCTATTTTTAGATTGCCAGTCTAAAAATAGATATGTCGAATATTATTAGCTCTTAATAATATTTGGACTATAAACATTATCTTATTCTCTTGAAGCACTTCAGTTAAGTGCACAGATGTGGCACAAGATCTGATAGAAGGAATTACACTATTCCTGAGGGTTAAGTGGAGCTATTACATGGATACTTCAGTTAGAACTCATGTGAGAGAGTTTGGTGGAGTTGATTGAGGAATTTAATGGAGTTGTGTTCAGTTTAACTAATATAAACATAGTTGAGCTATTTGTATCCAGTTAAACTAATTGATACAATTAGTGAGAATGGTGTGAATTAATTATTAATTAATTCACTAATTATAAACTCATTAGTCAACTAAATAATGCATCAGTTAACTTCAGTGCATGGACAGTTTTAGTGGAGACCAGTGTAGAAATAGGTGAAAGAGCAGTGTGACTATCAGTTGTGACTATACTTCTGCTATTTGCAACAACCAGTGATTGGAGGAGCCCATGAGTATTGCGCAGTACAAGCCAGGTGGTTCAAGTTATTTAATGAGCCATCCTACAACATTGATTATGCAATAGAGGCTGGCTATCAGGTGGCAGAGATTGGATCATGTGTTTTGCTAGATCTAGCTTGATTAGTGTGTAGAAATTCGAGGTTATGCTGAGAGCTTGTGAGGAGCTTTGTACAATGATTGTTACATGATCTATATGACATATAATATACAGATAGTTGGGGTTTTTAGCTTTAAGCTTTTCCATGAAATACTGTGTTCATATGTGTGAATTTTTATGGTTTTAATGTGTGCATGAAATTGATTTTATTTCTGCTCGTAATGATCAATGGTAGAAGAGATTTTGTATTGTGCATGAAGCTAAAATAGTGTGCGATCAGGAGAATCTCGGTGAATAATATATCAGTTATTCAAATTTCTACAGTATTCAAAGGAATCGCTAATCCTATCTACATGTTGTTGAGTTGTGGTAGCCTCAACTCCGGTAAAGTGTGGGATTTTGGATTGATAGTCATTTTTGAAGGGAGCCAAAGGCTATGGCAACACCAAAGGTGCATACCAGGCTGCCATGATGGGAGATAATGGATGATGTAAAAAATGAGGGCTTGTGGGATGAGCTTAGGTTGTTTGAACAGTAGTGGTTTGGATGGGTGTGGCAGATGTACTTGGACTAGTGATCTGATTTTGAGCAGATCTGGGATGGTAGGAGCCAAAGTGATGGAGAAGTTGAAATTTGGGAGGTGTAGTAAGCGAGGCTTCTCTACTAGGACTCTGTGGCAGATCTAGGGTCTCAAGATTGTCAAATTTTATCTTACTTTGTGACTTGCTTCTAAAAAGGGTTTTTTCTGATTTTAAGTCTAAGGGGGAATTTGGCAAGGCTGTGAGATGTTCAGGTACTGATCTTGCTTTACGGATGGACCTATCGGTAGCTAAATTTCCAGTCTCAAAAGCTTTCCATAGAATATTCTCTGGGTCATCTACTATGATAGGGGGATTTGGTTCTGGATGAGATATGGTGTTGATTCTTCATGAAGCCAGATTTCGAATCTAGAGTTTAGAGAGGATGGTATTTGTGGTTGTTTCGAATGAATGGCCTCTCTAGGGTTTTACTAATGTGAAGGATGGTTAAAACAAAAAGGATGGAGTAGTGGAGTCGCCAAGTAGATTTATATGAGAACTATGGTCCACCACCAACATTATCAAAGATGCTTATGGGAAAAAGCTTTATAGCAAAATTTGAGACGGAAATTTGCAAAGAAGAGTGATTCACTTGGTTTTAACAGTTTGCTAGGCTGAATGGACAAGCTAATGGTTCTCTTGGCAAAAAGGCTTCTGCTTATCTCCTATGTTTAGGTGAGCTTTTCTGAATCGCTAAGTTATAATTAGTTTTTCATTGATTACAGAGTTTCCACCCTAAGTTTTAAGTTTTTGGAAGGATGAGTCAGCAAAAAGGTATGGTTCATGAATGTTTTGGTCTTTTATGGAGTGTTTAGGCCTAATGGAGGCTAGTGGAGTTGCCAGGTGGAACTTGGTTGTTTTTGTAATGATGTAGCTATGGTCCACCATCTGTAACTAGGGAAAAGCCAATCTGGGAATGTTTTGGGGTTTTTGAGTTTTCTGTGCAGCCTATGGTTTATTAAAGTATTCTAAACCTGTTTCATCACTTTGCTAGGGTGGCGATAACAAAAAGAATTTACTTGGTAGAGGAGCAATAGGTGTTGCATTTAATTCTTTCAATAGCAGCTTCTATTGATGTTTAAGTTTGATAAGTTCATGTAACGAAATGTTCACTCTAGTTTTCTTCATGTCTTCAAAAATGTTATAATCCATAGGATCTGATACCACCAAAGTATTAGATGTTTTTATAGGAGGATTAGAAGATGATGGTTGATTTTGAGTGGGTAAAGGGGAAGTTTTCTTTACAGAAGATTTGTCTCTGGTGATTGGAGTTGTACTTTTCTTCTTAGGAACATATCGAACAGGATCTGCTGTAGATTTACTCCTTGTACTTACAGGCATGGCTTCTTGTTCACTATCCAAGTTAGGGAGAATAAAATCCCACATCCCATGTAATTCAGCTATTTTCTCTCTTTCTTATTCTTCATATGATATTGGAGGAGTATCTTCTTCTTCTTCCTCCTTCGATTCTGCATTGGAGATTGAATTGGAAGGTTTAGATTCAGCTTGATTTCTTTTTAAGTTCCTGGATGGTTTTTTGGTAGAAGTCTCTGCCACTTGCTTTTTAATCTCGACCATCTCATTAGAAATGGTTTTGAGAACTTTCTATAAACCTTCCATGTCATATGGATCTCTAGGTTTTTTTTTCTTTGAATCATCTTTAAAGCTGACTTTCTTGGATTTTCTTTCCTTAATAGAATTTTTCTTATCTAGAGCAATAATATGTTTTTCAACTGCAATAGCTTCTTTCATATTTTCAACTAAAGTATGTTTCGTAGCTCTATCTACAAATATTGCTATCTTTGAGGGAAAAGAATTTATATACCATTCACTTCTAACCTGTTCACTAGGTTTTTAATCTGTAGGGATTTTATTCAAAATTTTGTTGAATCGAGAGTTAAAATATTTAATGGGTTCCTTAGGTTCTATCCTCAGATTGGAGAGGTCACTGATTAGGGTAGCTATTGATCTGTCATCTCCAAATTTGGTCAAGAAATGATTTGAGAAAATATCCCAACTTGTAATAGATCCTGAAGGTAATGAAAAATACTAGGACCCTGCTACCCCTTGCAAAGTATAGGGGAATAACATGACTACAACATCTTCATGTTCAACTCCATTTAAATTTACAGCAAGCATAAAATTATTGATGTGTTCTTCAGCTGGTATGTTCAGGTCAGGACTGAATTTAGGTAGCCATTTTTCAGCATGATCTGGTAAATCATGTAAAGGTGCAAGCATATTAACAGCTCCTGTTCTAGCCCATGGTCTTGGTGTTGCTTGTGCCATTATTAGGATAAAAATTGAGGGATTTGAAGAAACAACTGGAGTTTGAGTAGAGGTTTTTTGAGCAGATTGTAGGTTTTAACCCTGAACAGAAATTATCTACACATGAATCTTATAATAGAAAATAAACAATATCGAGAGCATAAAACATAAAACAGATAAACAAAAATATTTTTGCCTGGATCCCAAATTGGGACGACCAGCTTGATTTTTCATTATATTCCTTTTAGTGTTACAACACATATATATACATGCCTAAGCATACATAAACCCCAATAACCCTGGATTAGAACATAACCATAGTTCCCTTGACCGGATCTACAAAATACCAAGGGCCGAAAAATCATACCCCAAAACCATGTGCAAAATCATGCACAAAACATGGGTGGGTCCGCTTATGAGTGGGTCCGCACACCAAACAAATTTTCATCACGGCGCTGCCCCGGACCCCAACAGTGGGGGCTGCCTCCCCCCTTATGACCCTCCTGCTACACCTGGCGCAACATACAATGCGTGGGGCTAGTCGTGGAAAGAATATAACACATACCCAACACAGATGATATTGGAACAAATGATGTTTGGGCAGCTGATGTTTGAATAGTTGATGTTGAGACAACTATACTTTTCTGAGTTGGGGCTTGGGAAATAGATGATTGAATTTGCGATGAATAACTGATATTACTCTTTGATTTCGATGGGGTTCTTCTTGTTTAAATCCATTAGATAAATGAAATTCCTTTGCAGGAATACCAATTTTTTCACTCTGTGACCTAGTGAGGGGTCTAGAAGAAACAATTTGTGAAGTAACACTACCTTCAGATATTTCAAATTCTTCTAATGACAATGAGAACCCTTGGAGTTTATGAACTAAAGCTTGTATTTCAGGGGAATCAGGAGGTTGATTGTTTGATTGGTTTTAAACTTTGGTAGTGGGTGTTTGAATATCTTTATCAATTTCTTCCCTGATAATTTGAAATGTAGAAGAAATTGAAGAAGGTGATAAGGGTGAATTGCTCTTAGAATGGCCTATATATTTGGATTTATCTGCCATTCATAGCTTATGCCCTCCTTTTAGCACCAAAAATGTTGAAGCCTTGAAAATCGTTGCTTCAAACATTGGAGGAAAACCACCCGGTCGGGACCTTAGAACGGCTCCCTTTCCGTTTGATGTGGTGGCTGCAACTGGATTTATAGGACCAATTTCCTAATAACTAAAAAGGGTTGGTGATGGAATGATTGTGTGAGTGGATAATGAATACTAAATCACTGAATTAATCCATCTAATTTAATCTATAACTTATAAATAATTCTAAAACTAACCCGGGTATTAAATATGAATACAACTTTAAGATTGTTTCAATTAAATCAATAACCATGAAAATGTATTATAATTTAACTAAAATATGCAGTATCAAATAATGATAACTCTATTTAAGAAATTAAACAGAGTTATAATAACACATGTATTCATCATTTTATATATCATTTGTATACACTATGAAAGATGAAATATTTCTATACATTTAGAAATGATATGTATAAAGAGATATTTGTAAAGAAATTACATATAAATAATAGCAAATTTAAATAGAATATCTCATAACATAAGAAAAATAACAGTAAATCGATAGAAATACCAGACTCATCTTGATACTTTTCCAGATGCAATTCAATATCCAAATCCAGTGCTTCAATGTAAAACAAACTCTTAAGGTACAGAAATGAAATTCTCATAGGTAATTTTCCATAAACCACTAGATGTGATCCTTTATAAAAATATAATAGTCAATGGAGTACAAAAATGTAACATCTAAGTCAAAAATATTGCAAATTCGGGACCCTTTTCTAAATGCATGAAAGGGGTTTAATTAGGAACTTAATAAAACAAAATAACTAATACTATTGCTACAATCTATCATCAAAAATCTAGAAATAGACTTGTGATATTAAAATGAAACCAATTCATTGATTTTCCCCTGCATTCAATGTGCCCAGGTGGAAAATTTTGAGCATATCTTTAACCTCTACTGGATGACTGAGCCTCGAATGTAACTGACCAGTGTACGTGGCATCAGAAAATTATGGAATGATGCAACTAATGGCATTGGAAAGGCATTTAATTTCCATTTGTTGACTATGTGGTTTGATTAGGAATGTCCACATGATATCTCATGAAATTCCTTGAATTTGGCTGATTTGCTGATTCTTATTGGCTATTTCTTGCTTCCACCTGGAATCAGTCTCTTTTACCCTTGGTAATTTTCCTAGAATACAATCTGAAATCAAATTGGTGGCATATAAACTGTCATTAACTAGCTATGTTATGTTACTCATCATAGTTTTGGCTCTTGATGTGGCTCCTTCTTCTTTGATCAATTGTTTTTCCCATTCAGAAAACATAATTTCTTTATGTCTTTCTTCAATCTTTGGAAGGTTTGCTTTCCTTCCTTGCTTTGAGTCTTGCCATGAAAGAAATTCAGAAATTTTGTCATCTGTATCATCAAATTCGAGCCTGAGGCTGACTGATTCACCTATTAAAGATGTTATTTCACACAAGGGCTTGACTTGTGCCATTTTTTGACATAATTCATTCAACTGCTGAGACAGTAGTTTGTTCATTTCAAGAGCTTCAATTTTAAATTGATTGAATTTAGGATAATCCCTAATTTTTTCCTATCTTGCTTGGAATACTTTCTCTTGCTCACCCTTAGCAGTTTTCTCATTTTGTAGTAGGGTCTTTAGTTTTTCCACCTCTTGAGCTAAATGTTGTTGCTTATTCAAGGCTTTTTGATCAAGATTTTTCTTCTCAATGCCAAGTTGCTCTTCCAATTGTTTAGATATGAGATTTTCATCTTGTAACTGTTGTTCCAACTGCATAATTTTTTGTTGATTTTCTATTACTTGTTCCTCTAGCATAGCTATCTGTACTTCCTTTTGTTTCATCATTTGAGTGACTTCTGAAGCCTTGTCTATAGTAGCTGCACTATAGGCACCTGCATATTGTGAAAATTTGGTGAGATCCTTTGAAGGATTCACCTCAATATTTTTCCAGATAATGTTCATCATTTCAACTTGTGATGTTGAAAGTGATTCTTGATCTATTCTTCTTCTCTTCCTTTTCTTCCTGACAACAGCCCTATGCTTAGGACTATAAAAGATATCTAGAGGAGGAATCTCTTCTATTTTTAGCACAATTTCTTCTGTAGGATGCTCAGGGATGATTTCCATGTCTTGGTCTATTAGAATTTCAAATTGAGGATTATTTTGTGATCCTATTTTCTATTCAAATTGCTCATATTGACTTAGAAAATGGGAAGAAACAATAATTTCAGCAGAATCCACCACATTCTCAGTGGTGTTTTCTCTTTCAAGTTGATTATTTGGCTTATTGCCAATATCTTCCTTTTCTGTCTATACATTAGCCTCACTGCCTGTATTTTCTTTCTCAATATGCACATTGGTCTCAATACCTGTTCTTTCCTTCCCTGTTTGAACTGTAGTTCCTTTCCCAATAGGTTCATCTTTTTTTTTGCTAGTATTCTCCTTTTGCACATCAGGCTTGCCACTTGTGCTTACATTTTCAGTTTGTACATTTCCCTTGCGGGTAGATGCTTCTTTTCCTACTTTTTTAGCTGCATATTCGTTTTCCTTCTGCTCTATTTCTGTTGTGTAGCCAACTCCACAAAGAGAATAAAAGAGATATCCACGCCTTAGAAATAAGCCACTTCGAGGGGGAAACCTCCAATACATTACATGAATGAACAATTCTTGGATGATACAATTTACAAAACCTCCTTTCTATATATAGGAGTCCATGGGGCCATAATGTAATCCTAGTGGGTCACAATGTAATCCTAGCCGACCTAACAATAATAATTTAAGGGCACAATAATAACAAAATGGGGGTTACAAGGGTACAATAATAACAATAAGGGGTTTACACTAACAATAAATAAGGGGCTACACTATTAATATAGGGACTTAACATGCCCCTCCCCTTCAAACAAGTGTTATCCTCAACGCTTGATTATTTCTTGATGCTTCTGTATAAAATTCTCATCGTCCCATGTGGAATCTTCTACAGGAAAGTTCTTCCACTTGCTGAGATACTTTGAAATTGATTGTACTCGTCGATTTCTTGTTTCTGTGACTGCTTCAGAACTTCTTTCGATGTGATATTGATCTTCCAGTTGTTTCATTTTATTTTGCACCAAAGTTAGGTTATCCTTTGAGAGTTGGAGAACTTGTTGTTGATGCTCATTGTGATATTCCACTACTTTATCATCCATAATAGATTTTATTTGATCCTTAAAACCATCCAAATTAGCCTTCATTTTTTCTTTTAAACCATCTATGTCATCTTCGGTTGCTCTTCGTAAGATCGAAATTTGTTGCACTTGGTACAATAATTTTGATATCTCATATTGCAATTCTTCCTCCTCATGCGTCATAGTATAGCTTTCTGAGGGCTTAATGGGTATGAAATAATTTTTTGGAGGCATAATAGAACCCATTACTGACAAAAATTCTTCAATATTCCCTTGGAATCAATTCAACTTGATTCTTCAAACAAGGCTTATGCAATTCGGAAAAAACAATACACACCTTTTTCTTGCTTTGAGGAGCTCGATATTGAAATTGAATTATCTCTGTAATTGAAAATCTTCGATATCTAAAATTCAGCCCTGTAGTAGCCCTCTGAAGCTTCTTTCAAATGCCACAGGTCTGACCTGATTTGGATTCTCCAAGACAAAGTTGTGTCCAATCTCCCACAATGACCTAATTCTGGACTGGTTCAGTAGAGCGAACTTGTGTGACTTGCCATGTGTCACTGTTTCATCCTTTATCTCTGAAATTGATAGCCAAGAAACTAAAGTCTGTGTACTTGTGACCAATTTTTATGGCACTCAAATCCAATGCCCAGAGAGAGAGTTATTGAACTTTTCCCACGATCACCTCTTTGAGATGAAATTCAGGAGCCTGAAAAAGCACTACCTTCCACAGATCATATCTCCAAAAATATTGCGAACCAAGCTCTGAAATTTTTTGATGAATTTCCTCAGGATTTCAGCTTCACACCATATGAATTTCAGATTCTGAACCTTCGTAGAAAAAAATTTATAGCGCAAATGCCACGATGACCTGTTTAGGAGCCTGAAAAAATACCTGACTTCCACAGATGATATCTCCGAAATTATTGCGAACCAAACTCTGAAATTTTTACACAAGCTTCCTCAAGATTTTTTCTTCGCACCCTAAAAATTTCAGCTTCTGAAACTTCGTAGAAAAAAATTTATAGCGAAAATTCCACGATGACCTGTTTGGAGCAGCGAAACCCTAGAATCCAAAGCTCTGATACCAAATGTTGTGTAACCAGCTCCAAAAATAGAAGAAAAGAGATATCAACGCCTTAGAAATAAGCCACTTCGAGGGGGAAGCCTCCAATACATTACATAAATGAACAATTCTTGGATGATACAATTTACAAAACCTCCTTTCTATATATAGGAGTCCATGGGGCCATAATGTAATCCTAGTGGGCCACAATGTAATCCTAGCCGACCTAACAATAATAATTTAAGGGCACAATAATAACAAAATGGGGGTTACAAGGGTACAATAATAACAATAAGGGGTTTACACTAACAATAAATAAGGGGCTACACTATTAATATAGGGACTTAACAATTTCTATATTCTTATATTCTTGCAGAATAATTCTTAACTGGTCAAGAGGAGATTTCAGAAATCTATGACTTCTAAATAGCATGAATTTATTCATATCCTCAATCTGAAATTTGGATTTAGCCAAGTCATAAACTTGGGGAAATTTATCAATAGAAATAAATAAATCATCAAATTCGTCGGGCTCATGCTCAAATTGAGCGATTGAAACTAAAGTTGTGAAATCAAATGCAACTTTTTTCGGGTCATACTGCTTGCCTGGGACTGTAGAGAGCTTAATATCCCTTATTTTGATAACCACCTTCTCAACATGTGTGAATTTATTAAGTGTATAATGCCCACAGTGAAATGGAAAAGTAGGCCACATCAGTTTCTTGTTATTCTTGAGAGACCTTGACATGCCTTCTACTATTAACTGGTAGGAGATTTCTTGTGCTAACAGTTTTTCTGGGACATACAGAGGTATAATATGGGGCTTTACTATACTCGAACATACTCTGACATAGGTAAATTTCTCTTCTCCAAACCAGTCACCAATCTGGGATATATCAGTCTTGGCTTTTTCAGAAAGCCAGGGAGGAAATTGGTTAAAAATGGTTTGATAGACAAGGATAAGGAAACCGTGACAAATTCTATAAACATGGTTTTTAAAATTCACTTTCCATAAGAACTTATGGTAAATATGAATAGGAACGGGATATTTGGGGGTCCATTTCTAGCCAAGAATGGGAAATTCAGAGTTAAAACATAGGGCATCTAAAATGTAGGTATGAAAGTAAAACGGGGTTGTGTTTCCAATGTTTTTATCCTTTCTATACTCTAGGATTCTATTAGATATCTTATCTGAAAGGATAATTACCCAATCCATGATTTCAGAGTTCACAACATAATGGATTAAGGGTACCATTTGAATTAAAAATCTAGCTGAATTATCATTTCCAAATAGTCTGCACATCATTGCGGCGGCATAACAATATGGAGGTGAAAGGGACTCCACGGAGTACATACATGATGATTCATTTTTATGCTTATTTGGAGCTTTCATCCATTCTCTGATTGGATCAGACTGAGTTTCATTACTTGCATCAAAATCTTTAATAAAATCTTTGTTGTTGACGTTTTGCAGATCTGGAAGATGGTACATTGCCTTTATGTCCTCTGCTCTGAAATACCCAAACATTGTTCCCGTAGCTAAAACAAAGGTCCTGTTTTGGATGGTGACATTATCTATCACCCACCGAATTACATCATATTAAGAGAAAATGTTTTCCCGAGCTGCAATTATATGAAGGAACGAATTTGCAAGCGTTTTAAGAGGAGTCTCAAAATCAGAATCTGAGTCATCTTCATCAGGGACTATCACCTTCTCTTCAATGACTTTAGGGTTTTCTTTTTCAATTAAGTTGTATACATCTTCCCAAGTCATTTTCCCAAGTCCCTGGCATGAAGTATATGTTACCAGCTTGAGTTTGGCTGGTTTTTCTTTTGGTACTATGGGAATAGCAGTGAAATTTGCAGCAGCAGCAGCCTTTTCTTTCTTAGATATCTTCAACATTTTGTCATCTGGAAATGTCTCACTTGCTCAGAAAATGAAAGGGTTGGGTGTTATGTTGTTCTGTAAAGGAGAAAAAGCTTTCAAATGTAGTGAAAATGAAATGAGGAGAACAACTCTATGAAAATATGTATTCTTTGATTTTAATTTAGTATCTTCATGTTTAAACTTAAATTATCTCTCTAAGAGTCACACTCACGCATTCTAAATATAATCAATCATCATTATTCATTTTATTTTATATTTAATAGTAGACGTACAATCAGAGATCGGCATTTTTGGAGTGCGAATATAAAATTTTCCTTTTGATTTTTGCGATTGCGATGAATAAATAACATATGTACAGTGTAAAAATTAAGTATCGATCACATCGGATTTTATCAAAAGGAACGACAAATAACATTTCATGATCGCCGTCGATTTGCAATTACGATGATGTTATATTGCATCGACTCTTTCTAAATGAATTAGGTTGCAAATGATATTCACCGATTTGCGATTGTGATTACTGTGGGGTCCATCGCATCAGGATTTTGGTAACATGAGTGAATATAATGTTTGTTCCTCTGAAATGTGATTTCGACGAATCGCATCACATCAGAGTTTTTCAAAACAAATGTGACAACTTAAAACCTTTGCGATTTGCGATTGCGATTTGTTCTATCTCATCAGAGTTCATAAAACAAGAACATATTACATTACTCCTCCGAAATGTGATTGTGATAAATCGCATTGCATCGGAGTTTTATAAAACAAATGTGACAACTTATAAGATATCTCTGATTTCCGATTGTGATTACTTTATCACATCAGACTTATTCAATGTGAGTACTTTTATGTATTATGTTGATGTGAGTATTATATTTCATCAGATCAGAGACTTTCAATGTTACATTTGTTTATATGTACTTGTGTTTTATGAAACAATAAACTCTTTATTTGTTTTATTCAAAATGATCAGATTTCCTCTAAGTCTTTTGTTCTAAAAAGAAAAAGGAAGGGGACCTATTTCTAAATGAAGTTTTATTCTAAAATTTTGAAATGGGGAGGGTTGTTGTACCATACAACATAGGGCTAGATCCTAGAGCTCTAAATTTTGGTTGATATGTTGCCTTGTCATTTGGTTTTCCAATTAGCCAAATCACAGGACCCCAACATTTTCAATAGTCCTACTTTCATTTTTTTCTTTTTCTTACTTATTGCAGATTTATATGAATACATTTTTAATTTTGTTGTAAGAAATTTCAAAAGATCCATTGTTTTAATCCTCGCAGTTTATTTTTAGTTGTATCGATTTTATTCTAAATTTCAAATAATCAACATAGCCTAATGGCCATGTGGATTGATGGGTACATTTTCTATTTTTAAACCTTTCTCATTCATTCATAAATCATTACAAAGTTCAGTGTCAATGGTGTTGAATGCTTTAATCAAAGGGTTCACTGCACAACTGGATTTTATTTCAAACTTAAATCACAACAAAATGGCTCAATGACCTCGTGTTCAAACACAAAAATGAGTTTTGTTAGTAAAATGATATTACTAAAAGTTGAAAATCATTTAATCTTACAGTTGAGAATCTAACTGAATTTAATTTTAATTGGGCTTTTTTTCTAACAAGAAAACACTCATAGATTCTGATGGCACAAATAACAAAAACTATAATGTAAATAGTGATAAAATTTATAAAAATTTAATATAGTTGTGAATTTATTTAAAAAACATTCAAATAATATAGCCCAAGTATTCAATACTGGTTAACAAAAAACAATTGATAGAAATATAACAAATATCGTAACATTTTTTAACATAAATTCAACCATTTTTTAAATTATTAGGGTTGCATTGAAAGATATATCATACATAAAATTTCTAGTAACTCAGTGGCTCAATAGAACCAAATTTTATTAAATTAAAACTCCAACTAAGACTTAATGCATATTACTTTCTAATTTAGAATAACTAACTTAGAATAATCTATTTTCTTAAATAGAGTAAACTTATTTTAATTAAACAAAAATCAAAAATATTTAATCCAAAGTTCAAGATTACAACCATGTTTCATTCAAAAAAATAATCATATAACATAGCTTGGTGGTTTCATGTCCTTGTTAACAAGAAAACGTAACATTAAAATTCCTGTATTTAACAAGAATATTTTATGTGTTTTTCACTGTTATTAGTCCCTGCCTTTGGTAGTGCAGGTAATATAACGTTCGTTTGGTGTTGACCGAGCATTAAATCGTGTTGATCAAGAGTTTTCTTTTCTCAATTCTTACTAAAAAATTACGATAAAATTCTTTGAATACGATAAAATTATTTGAATTTAAATTCATGCTAGTTTAATGCTTTTCTGAGTTAACATTAATTAATAAACATTTAATGTTAAAATGTTAAAGTCAAATCCCTTGGTTAAGTTTCATAATAAACTTATAATGCAACACCTACACTTGGCATTTTCCACGACTCCTTCTCGACCGTAGTTTTACCATCTATTGAATCAACAACATCCAACTAAACAATAACAATTTTAGTAGTACCACTTATAACATCAGTTATGGCATCAGTATCAGAGCCTCACTTTTCCACCATCGCTTGCCTAGGGTACCTTCCATACTCAGTCGATGACCCAGTGGAAGAGATCATTCAATAGCCAATTTAAGCCTAGCTAGTTATAGAGTCTAGGTGGTCGAGCCCTCTTAACGCTTCCTCTCCCTATGAATTAATTGTGGATTTGTATACTTTCAGTCAGAAATCCTTTCACTTTGTACACAAGGAGGCCCTATATGCTAGTTATGCTTCTTCAACTAGAAAAAATGGCACTAGATCTACAGATGTCCTTATTTCTATTGTATCTACCTTTGTTATTTGTGCTACTTAAACTGACGGTAGCACACCTGGGTTATTAGGAAATACGGGTCTTGTTTCCCCTTGAACTCATCTTGCGTCCCCCATAAAAGGCATATCTTGCATCTTGAAAAACGGACATGCATAATCAATAAGCATATTTGCAAGTTAATTTTAGTTATTAATATTGATTAATGAGTCAATCCCATGTTTTTTATGTTTTTTCTATTTATTACAATGCTAATTTTTTTCTATTATTTTATTAACGTGATAATTATTTTCTATTTTTTTATTAACGAGCTTGGAACTTTTAAAATTGAGTTAATGAATGAGCTCAGGCATAATTTGTAGACTTGGGTAATATCTTGGAAAAGTTACAAAACTCCTGTTTTTTTTTCTTCTGAACAAGGTCGAGTTGTTACGGTGTTTTCAGCCTATAATTTCTTAAAGAAGCATACCATCCTATAGGGTTTTAGATAATCCTACCGCCCATGCAGAAAGGTTGATGCCATCCTTGCACCAGTATTGTTTGTAGAGTTAAGAAGAATCTCCCTTTTAAGAAACATGAAAGGTTAAATACAAGGGCCGACAATGGAAAATTCATTTCTTTTCTAAAACCTAGAGCCATAGAAGCCTAAGAATGAAGATAATTCATGACACCCTGTATTTGTAGGACTAATGAAAAAAACACAAAATAATAGAAAAGAGAGATGAACGGAATGACCTCACTTTGAAACTAAGTTAAACTTATGACACACCCATTAATAATAATAAAATATTGAAAGAGAGTAGATGAAAAATAAGGAGAGTGAGTTTTGTTCTCAAAACCTGGTCTCAGATCAACGTGCCAAAGTGGTAAAAAGAGACAATCCTAGCTAACCCAATCGACCCACCCTATCTCGCCTTATTTGAACCCTACCCCTACCCTTGCTGGACTTTCTCCATCACTCTCTTTTTGAACTGATCTCTTCCTTCTTGTGTTATTCCTTACCCATCACCGGTGCAAGAAAGGTTCTCCCTGGCCTCTTATTTTTCGTGTAAGTGTTATCCTCTTCTTTATATTAAACCAACCAACCCTCCCCCCACATCTCGATCACGATATGGATATGGAGGATATGCTATCATTATGTTTGTTTCTGGAATCCTATATGGAAAGGATGCTAGAGGTGTTGTCTTAAGTTTATCTATCTATTAAGTTTCCCTTTGGTTTTGGATGGCAAGCAGAAAGGAATAGATACATTGAAGTGAGTAAGCATTCAAGTGAGGAGATCACCATATGCAAATCGTCCATGTTGAGAAACAATCACAGGGATTGAAGCACCAAAAGTAGTAGTAAATTCCTATGTTAATTCAAAAGATTAACTAAATGACCAACGACAACCAACATATAAACCAAAATCTAAGGTAACACTAGAAGCAAGGGAAAAGTAGGATATGTTGGTATGCTACAACGTCACGTGGCATTGCTCAAGTTTGCATGATTGTTTTGTTTGAGTTTGCATGGTTTCTTTTGTTTGAGTGAAAAGGAAAGTGGCATTCATGTGGGATCCATGGGTTAAACTATTTTTAGAAAGCATTATCGTGACTTACTGAAACGATTTCCTACCCTAATATTTAATATTAGCATGGCTTACAAGTCCCTCACTAAATCTGCAATTCTAGTTTATTATAGTTAGTTTTAATAATTATGCTAAGTCTCGTGAGCTTCTAGAATTATTATCAGGTTATTCATGGCCTTCTCCTTCAAGTTGGCCACTCACAATTTACAGACAAAAGCTACAGACCTCACGAACGATGCTTTTAATCTATCAATGGTCTCATGTATAACATGTAGAACCGAGGATGTCCTGAAATTTTCTTGATATGATAATAGATATTATTTTGTAATTTTATTTTGGTATAATATGTAAAACAAAGGATGTGTTGAAACCTTCTTGACATGATAATATATGTTATTTTGTAATTTCTATTTTTATTTATTTTTTATTTATTTATTTTTATATTTATAATTATATTTATATATTTTTTATTTATATTTTATTATTATTATTATTATAAATGCAATTGCGCCTTTCAACAAATTATTTTGAAGTCTAGTGGTGTGCACATGTAAATAAAATTATGTGATAGAGCTCATTCTGTTATATAGGAGCTATAGCATTTGTTTCATAACTCTTCTATAGCATCTGTTTAATCACTCTTTTTTTTAAGAGAGACTATTATGCCCTATAGCTCTTTTTTTTTTCAACTATGGAACCTAATGCCAATGGAAGAAGTTGATAACCTAAGTATGATGAAGATGCAATATTAGTTTTGAATTACATGGATCATGTTCACTCACACACAAGATAGAGCATGATAGAATTGATTATTATTACCAGGATAGTTAATTGGGAAGTAGTTCAAAATAAGGTAAAATAAAATATTTCAAATTTTTTACCAAGATCATTGATTGAGAAGTAATTAAAAAAAAACAAAAGAAAATATTTCATATTTCTACTCTTGCTGAATTAGTGTGATACATGAATTTTGCACCTTTTCTAGTGATAGATGTGAAAGAATCCATAAATTAGATTTTACTTTGCATGTTTCCATTATTTTTTTGCAACTTCAACTTTGGTCTCTTTGCAATTCTCTTTTTTAAAACTGATTAGATTTACTAGTTGGTTTTTTAAATAGAAATATAAAACATCCCATCTCGTAATTTAGTTTTGGTTAGTAAATTTTGTTTCTTGGAACTTACGACATATTTCCTTTGGTTAGTAAATATTATTTCTTAGAACTTGCAGCATATTTCCTTTGGTGCGTGAATTTGGTCTTAATAATTTTATTTGAAATATTGATTTCAAGAAAAAAAAAAACAACCAAGAATTAAAGAAGATATATCTCATATTATTGGGAAATTTTTTTTGCATGGAATGGAGTGAAATTTATCATTTTTTCAAAAAAAAAAAAAAAAGTCATTTTAATGATGAACATAAAGAAGATGAAAACAACCTTGAAGATGTTAAAAAATTAAACTTTCCAAAGCTTTGATACCATCCATATTTCCTTATTATGATATGGTGCGATAGATAACCCCTCTAGATCTATACTTGGTCACATTCTCCATTTTTGCCTTGTGAGCTCCCTTTGAGTTCTATGTTTGTTTGGGTTTTCTACACCAACAAGAGAGAGAAATTTTAGATCTGAAATGCCGAGGACTTTCAAGAACCCATCCCATTGAGGAGAATCGGAAACACCTTTCTTGTTTTCCTCTCAGGTGCCCCCTTTTTAATACAAAAAATTCTTTCAAATACATTGTTGTTGTCTTATCCATTGGATGCATGGAGCCATATTTTATTTCTACTTCTTAATGTCTTTTATGCTTAGATCTAAATTTGTGTAGCATTATTTGGATCAACTAACTGCAAACTTAAAGATATTGGTAGCCATAATTGATGTTAGGGCTATTTGTTATGCGTAGCTAAAGCGGTCTTTTATGACGAAATATTCATACTAACAATTGGCGACTCCGCTGGGGAATGAACCCAGAATCTTTGGTTTTGCAGACATCTCACACACACTTGGGAATCACCAATAGCTATTGCTGCATCACTGGACCATCAAGTATACGGATCATGATCATGCTGAAAGGAGCTCGAACCAAGGTACACTGCCCTCTAGACCTGGCTTCTGGAGTAAATGAGTTGATGTCGACAGAAGGTGGTCTGCCATAGGTGAGGCAATAAGGGATCCCCAACTAAGGAACGAGAGAAAATAGTAGAGCGACTAACAGATGGACACTAATGATGATGATGAAATGGGGGAAGATCCAAAGGGGACCATAAAAACATGAGTACAAGATGTTAACTCACGACAAACATCAACACGAGCATGGAAAAGTATGGAGGCCAAGTGGTGCCCCTAGTATGAGTGTTGCAAGTGAAGGAATTTGATTTTGAGGAGGGTTATGGTTGAGGGGCATACGTGCCCCCAAGTATGTTGTGGTCATTCCAAAATGTATAAAGGTGAATCTAAACATATGTTAATGATGTGGTGCGCCATTTTTTTTCGTTATGGTTATGCAGTATGAGAAAGGAAATGGAGGATTACAAATCGCTTTTAGTATTGAGTATATGAATCAAATGGACTTTAAGTTTCCGGGCTGGCATACCTGGTGTCACTATCCCAAAGAGAGGATTTGGAGATAATGAACTGATGCTCTCCTAGAAAACCCATAGGTTGGTCAACAACAATGTCTAAGAGACTGGGTTGCTGATGTAAGATGAAGGAACGATAAGGGGTATCATCCCTAGAGTGATCTAAAGTGATATGGGACTCTATAGGTTCGTCTAAATGTGGAATAATAATGGTACTAAAGTCGACATGACTAGATACACTAGGAGAGTTGTGGAGAATTTCTTCTCCTGGTATCTCAAATATGGGTGCCCCCTTACCCAAACATGGGGTTTCAATGTAATGGCCACGAGGTGTATGTGGTGCGAACGCATGGGTTCGATGTAAGGGGGGATAGATAAAGTCAAGGGTGGGGATTTTTTCCATAATGTCGTCACCGTGATAGAAGATGGGGTGACTGGTGGAAGAAATACCACCTGACGTGGCGAAGCTACCTGACTCATCATCATGAGAAGAGAGGTTCATATGCGCATCACCACAAGGGGTGACAGAAGAGTAAGAAGACAAAGGATCTGCCGATGTTGAGCCCAGGGTGATCACTGAAGGAAGGTCAAGTGAAACAACAGGGGAGGATTCAAAGAGAATGTTCCCCGAGGGTCTCATGGATGATGATAGGTAGAATATGGTGGATGAAGGCTCCATCATCTCGACATTAGGAGGGGGAATTCCAATGGGAGCCATCATGTCTAGTAGTTCTATTGAAGCAAAACGCGCAAATAGGGGAGAGGTGGACTCATTGCGCTTGGCCTCGAATTGGCAGACCGCGGTTAGAGAGGTGTGGAAGTCCTTGAGGCGAGAACAAAGGTGGGTGTAATGGCCTTGGAGATCACACAAAGCACAGGGGTGGTTGGTGTGAATAGTCTTGGGGTTCTTGGCGGTGGTCGCGGAAGAAACAAAGGCTTCCAGGACCGTGGATTTAGGAAACGCGATATTAACCATGGGCTTGAGATGAAGCAGTTCAGGACAGGTATGGGTGGCGTGACCGACAACATCACATAAAGAACACTGGATGGTATGCTTTGGAGGCCGACGAGGGGTAGGGTTTCTCAAGGCAGCCTTGTCCTTTGATTCCCCCCTGCGAGCTTTTCCATTCTTACCCGAAGCGGTCGCAATAGGATGTGGTTCCTGTTGAGGTGATTGAGGCACTGTTGCAGCGGGAGAATTCATGGGGATCGGTTGAACCGGGGTCAAAGCAAGATAAGGTTTGGGTTGACTAGGCGAGGTAGTAGCTGGAGGGTCAAGGTACTAGATGGGTATGCTCAGGGTCAAATTGGGGAGGGAGAGGGTGGCCATGATGGGAACCGAATAGACTCCAGGAGGGGGAGCAAAGAAAGGTATCTGACCAGCAGGGTAATGGCTAGGAGTGATGGCTCCAAGATGGTTGAGACCTGGTGGAACCGACCCAGGAGGATAGAGGGGCTCATGGGTACCAGCTGTAGGAGAAGGGCCAAAAGGAAGAGGTCTGGCTGGTTGAGGCGAAGGGCTAGGAGTAGGTTGCGGCAGGCGAGGTTGAGGTTGAGGTTTCTGACTAGTCGAAGCAGGACGTTTAAGGTCAGCCCAAGATGATTGCATCATGCAAACATTTGCTAAGTTGGGATGAGAGACAGGAGGAGGAGGAATACCAGGGAAAGTTCCAAGCAAGGAGGAGTCTTTTTAGATTCTAGGGGAGACATTGGTCAAAGAATCGATAGTTTGCTTATTGGCTATAAAAGAGATGGTCGACTCAGGGGAGGTCTGAGATTTTGGCTCATGATATTTCAACTAGTCAATGGTGACTATCTTTCCATTATGAGGGAAAAACATCTTGTGGTGGACCGCAGATGGGACAGCAGACCTGGCATAGATGTAGTTATGCCCCAAAAGAATTTTATAATCAAGAGGGGCGTCGATGACTTCAACGTCAACGCAAACAATCTTGCCCGCAAGAGTGATAGGACAATTACGGAATAGGCCAATGGGCTGGGAGGCATGGTCGTCCCATGCACGAAGGGTGATTATGGAAGGGGCCAGCTCAGGAGATCCGAGTTGTTTCCAAAATGAGGCAGACATCACACAGGTGTATGATCCCTCATCAATAATACACCGAGAAATGTGAGCGTTCTGGATTTTGACTGGGATTTGGAAAGCTATAGAAGCAGGAAGGGGAGGATGTTCTAATTGATGGGCGTCAAAGACAATCAATTGGTCATCAGCAGGATCTACAGCACCCATGGTAGATAGTAGAGCCTTCTTTTGAGAAGGACATGACTGGAGGAGTTCCAGTGTTGAAATGGCAGCAGGAGACTGCACCAAATCATCTACTATGCTATACAAATGAGAAGCTCGACCAGAAGCAGCATTTCGGCATAATGGGACCTTAGGAATCTTGGTATGAACCTCAACTTTGGGCTGAGGGATATGCAAGGTACCATTAGATGTCGAAAGAGGCTCTATAGAACCTGAAGAAGGTGACGCAGGGACAGACGGAGCGGGAGGCTTAGGGTACTGACGAGACCGAGTTTGAAGGTTAAGGTCGACAGGTAAAGGTGGAGCAAAGTTCATCATGAGAACCTGGTAATCGAAGGAACCAGAAGGGGAAAGTTGAGTGGCCGCCTATCGGTCAGGTGGTTGGGTAGCCACAAATCCCTGTTGTGCATCCACCTGCTCTTGAGGGGGCGGTGACTACAGTTGTGGGGGTTGAGAAGGCAAGGGAGGCAGAGGTGCTGATGTTGGAGGAGCTGGAGCACCAAGCTGTGGAGACGGATAATAAGGGGGTTGGGAAATAGTGTGGTAAGTAGGAGGTTGGGCCAAAAGAGGGGGCATGCCAGATCCTAAAGACGTGCTACCGGGAGGGGAAAAAGTGCGAGAGGTGCTGCCTCCCCCCCAAGAAAACCATAACCCATGGGAGGTTGGGCGTATGTATGAGAGATAGCTCCAATGTTACCGTTGGCGGCATGAGGTGCCCCCGGTGCATTGGCATCACCGGGTCTAGGGAGATCAGGTAGAATAGTATAAACATAACCCATCTGAGTGTATATCATGTCATATTTTAATGCCATTTGGAGGGAAGCTTCTTCGGTTTGAGGAAAATGTGATGCGACATCTTTCCCAATAGGGGGAAAGAGAGATCTAAGGAACCAGTCCATGTAGACACGGTCTTCAAAGGTAGGAGATTGACATAGGCTCTTTCTTCTCCACCATTCCTGGACATGATTGGATAGGTGGGTTGCAGATGATTGATGGAAAGAAGTCAAAAGTTCGATACTAGTGTCATAACGAAGGGGAAGCTGGAAGTAAGATAAAAAAAGCCCGGGCAAGAGTCGCAAAGGTGGTATGAGAGGAAGTGGGCTGATCAACATACCACTTAGAAGCTTCGCCTGTAAGCGTGCATTGGAACAATCTAAGATGGATGGAATCATCAATAATGGAATGGGATGAACACCACATGTGGAAATATCGGATATGGTTGGAGGGATCCTCTCTAGCAAGGCCTTTCAACTTGGGAATGTCGGAGGAGAGCTTGGTTGGCATAGTAGGCCAACTAACATCGTGGCGGATAGGATCATTGATCAATTGATTGAAATCGGGGAGACTGAGGCCTGCCATGAAGGGGATCAAGGGAGCAGTTGAGGTAGTTCCCGTGGCGGTTCCGCTAGTAACATTCCCAGCATTATGGACGGGGATGCCGCTAGCATTAGGCCCTGGACCAGACATGGTGAAGGTAATAGGGAGAGAACCAGAAGTAGGGGGAGAACCCAAAGAATCAGAAGAGGAGTCAGAGTGCAGACTCGAAGGGGGACTAACTCGACGACAGTGATAAAGAGTAGGTCGACCAACCAAAAACTAAGGGTGAAGGCCAAGAAGTCTCCAGGATATATGCCTTGGGGGCACAAAGATGACGGCATAAAGGGAAGAAGAAAAATCGACAAAGTCAGGGAGGTGCAGAATCAAGAGAGGTTAATGTCGAAACAAGGGCAGAGAGGTGCAGTGTCAATTGATTTTAAAGTCTTTGCCAGGCGGTGTTAACCAGGCTCTTCTTCACTTAGGGTCAGTGCGTGGCGTGTGTTAATTTTAATTTTTAAACCCAGACGTTTTGAGAGTAAAATAAAAAATGTGCTGCGTAACTGAAAATAAATCTGCAGAGAACAGTAAATAAGGTTGAAATAACAGAAAATTAACAGCTAACAATGCATCGATCTAACCCAATAAGGCGGGTCTCTCAAAACTAGTCTAAAAGAGGGAAAAAATCTAATCAAAACACACTAAGAAGAGGCCAATAGATCTAAGGTCGGGAGGGACAGGGATATAAAGGAGAAATCTGTTGAAAAGAGGTGCAGAAAACAGCAAAGAGGCAGAGGCAAGGTTGCTGCAACAAATGGGGGAATCAGCTAAAGGTAGAAGGGACAAGGAGGTGACCCTAGAGGCAAACCCAAACAAAACTATATGAGGTGATTTGAAAGGAAAAGTAGCTGATCTTAAAGGGATCTGAAGATGAGGTATCAGAAATGGCTGAAACTCTGGAAATTTAGACACTTACAGCAGCTAAAACTCTTCCACAAAAAGTGGAGGGTACTGAAGCCCTAGGGGGCTAGATTCCCACTTAGTTGAGAAAAACAGAGAAATAATAGGTCTAAACGAGTGAAGATGGAGGTCAGACAACCCTAATAGAGGTTCAGATAAAACCCAGAAAATTTTCAAAAAAAATCCAAAAAAAAGTCCAGGTCGCAGTTTTTGACCTGTTTTTCACTCAGGTCACATTTTTTGGGCTGTTTTCCGCTACCTGAAGCTCCAGGACATAGTTTTTGGGTCAAAAAGTGCGACCTGCACTTCCGGTACTCTCGGCGGCAGATTTCCGAAAAAATTGTTGTCTCAGCTGCGACTGATGTTTGTCACCTACGCAATAGGGCCAGAAACACACGGAAGTTAAAAATTTTAATGTTTAAGGGTTTTAGAGGTGAAAAACACCATAAAATAGGAAAAACAAAAAACTGAAGAGAAACCCTAGGGTCTGAAATAACTGGATATGCAGGAATATATAAAACGACAGCGGTCGCAAAATAAAACCCATGTGGAGTCGCCAATTGTTAGTATGAATATTTCGTCGTAAAAGACCACTTTAGCTATGCATAACAAATAGCCCTAACATAAATTATGGTTGCCAATATCTTTAAGTCTGCAGTTAGTTGATCCAAATAATGCTACACAAATCCATATCTAAGCATAAAAGACATTAAGCAGTAGAAATAAAATATGGCTCCATGCATCCAATGGACAAGACAAGAACAATGTATTTGAAAGAATTTTTTATATTAAAAAGGGGGCAGCTAAGAGGAAAACAAGAAAGGTGTTTCTGATTCTCCTCAATGGGATGGGTTCTTGAAAGTCCTCAACATTTCAGATCTAAAATTTCTCTCTCTTGTTGGTGTAGAAAACCCAGACAAACATAGAACTCAAAGGGAGCTCACAAGGCAAAAATGGAGAATGTGACCAAGTATAGATCTAGAGTGATCTAATGCAATGAAAGGTGACTAATGAATGGGAAAACCCTTCTATTTATAACAAAATATTAGGACGTTCTAGAACTTGGTGCATGAATAAAATATTATTAATCAAATTCTAGAACCACCTTTTAGGAATATTTTATTATATTTGTTGGAGGGAAAAGGATTTTTTGACTTGGGTCAATTCCTTTATTTATAAATAATAAATAAATAAATGATTTATTTATTATTTTAAGGACATGGTGGGAATATAATTAAATAAATAATGATTTATTTAATTATTTATAAATGATTTAGTCAAAATTAACTAGGAATATTATTTAAATAAGGATTTAAATAACTTATTCCTAGGAAATAATCAAATAAATAAGGATTTATTTAATTGATTTCCTTGTTTTGGGTTAAATATGACTAGGAAATATAAACAAATATAGATTTTTTTATTATTTCCTTTTGGGGTTTCCTGTTTAGACCATAAACAACTTAATAAAGGTGTTTTACTAAGTTATTTCACATAGTGAAAGCAATTTTACTTAGGGTAAAATTGGTCTTACATGGTGTACTTGGGTTCATCTAATGATAATAGGTTAGATGACCAAAAAATGGTGTAACAGATCTAACGATTAAACTAATCAAAGAATGATGATAGAATTCCCCATCATTTAAACCTAAATCAAGCAAATGATACCCCATCCAAAAATTTAGGAGACCTCATATACTATTAACTATAATGATTTCTAAATTGTTCGGTGAGAAAAATTCTCATCAATTCAAATTATAATGAGTTCCTTATTTACACCGAGTTTCTCAAAAGGGAATGATCTTTAATTTGGTTCAAATATTTGTAGCCAATATATAAAGAGAAATTGAAAATCCACAAGAATCGCCACTGGATTTTGGTCTAAGGTTTTTATGTTTGATTATTTGATAAATGTATTCTATGTTGAAACTCATTTTCCTCTAATGTATCATAGTTATTCATCAACTCATGTTCCTATACAAATATATTTTCCTATACACATATATTGTTCAAAATTAGGAGTCTTGAATTGTTCAAAATTATGGAGTCTTGAATATGGGATATATTTCTATAAAATTTGTGACTTTTATGGTTCCTTTGTATACTTTGATATATAACTAGACAACTCTTTTGTTTACACGAGAGACCATGTATTCAAGTAAGGAATTAGGGAACTTATTATTAATGAGAAATTATCCTATATTAGGATATACGGATGTGAATGAAATTCTCATCTACAACCAAAGATATGTTCCTAATAGAATAGTATTAATTAAGGTAGCATATCAAACAATAATCATAGGTATTTTTGCCAGTCTGGAAAAACACAAAATAAAATATGGCCTATTTTTCCTAATTTGGTAGAAAATTACACCTTATTGAATTCTAAGCACGCCATAAAAAAAATAAAAATAGCTTGAAGACATTTGGTTACCTTATGCAAATTTTAAGAGGGGTGATCCAAAAGGTATCATCAAAGCACATTACAATTCAATTAAAATTTTTAAATTCTATACTCATATAGATTCTCCTTTCAATATATTTTTTTAGAGAGCTTTGAATTTTGAGGAAGTTGGAAAAAGAATTGAGAAAATTCTAGAATGCCCCACAAAAGCAAAACTTTTAATTTTTAGATATGATAGAATCAATGCTTTTGAACAAGAAAATAATAAAATCCTAAGAGTGATAAGTGATCAACAAAATCAATTTGAAATACATAATAAATATCAAAAAAATGATCTAGAACAAGGTAATGAAAAACAATTCCAAGTTTCTTACAAGCCAAAATGCACAAGATTACAAACATATGGAGATAAGAATAGAGCTACTAAAGAAAGAATTCCCATTAAGAATATTAAGACTCCAAGTGTAGAAATTATACAAATAATATGCATATCAATGGATTCAATCTGATCATGTGATATGCTAAAGCAAGATATTGAATCCTTCTACAAATCAATTGCTGAAAATAAACACGATCGCCAATCACAACAAGTAAAGAAAGAAGCAAATCAATCCACAACATAGATGCTTTCACGAGGAAATATTATTGCTCAAAACCCCTCTATCTTCTATTATATATTCACCAAGGAATTATGAAACAATTACAATGCACTCTTCTCACAAGGGTCTGTTGCACTCTCATAAATGTCTCACACTTATCCAGAAATTATCGACCAACACTTAGCCAGTTTTCAGCCTCTGCTCAGCCTGTCTTGCTTGTGCAATTCATGTGGAATGCAATCCCTATTCTTTAGGAATTTCATCCTTTCAAAACTACACAATGCTCATGGTAAATCCTATACGTGTTTTATTGCAAGTGGGCAACCTACTAATAATACAACTGATAGTCAACATCCCTTTAACCTTTGTCTCAAATAGGTCTCCATCAGAACTAACATGCATGCAACTATTAATATTAAATCATTAGTTACATGACATATCACTACATGTGAATTAAATTTTATTTAATTCACTTGACCTCTCAGTAGTGCAACAAACAGTTACAACTAGTTAAACTGATTTTAACTCAATTAATTCAGTTAACTGATTTCTCATGCATTAAAATAATGCACTAACTGCAACTTGGACTCAATAACTAATAGAATCAATCTGCATGCCTCGCCAACCACCCTCAACTCAAAATTCAAGAGCTAACTGAGTTTATCACACTCAATTAAATATTACAAGTGATTATGAGATAATATTACATTTTATTATCCAATTTAATTAAGGGAAAATTAAATTAGACACACATTTCTTATTAACTTTTCAACACTCCCTCTCAACAAGAAAGGGATTATCAGCTACCCCGATCCTGCCTCTATGGTATTCAAATTTTCTCCTGGTGAGTACCTTCGTTAGAATATATGCATCCTAATCTTCTGTGGGAATGTACTGAAGTAACATAATGTGTCTCTAAACACAATCTCTAAGATGGTGGTACAAGATGTCTATATGCTTGGATCTATCATGGAATACTAGATTAACAGACAATTTTATGCAACTTTGGTTATCACAATGTATCACCGTCGGATCCATCTGATGACCAAAAAAACCAACCAGAATCTTCCTCATCCAGATGGCCTCATATGCAGCCTGACTGGCTTCCACGTACTATGCCTTGGCTTAACTGAGTGCCACAGGTCTCTGCTTCTTTTTGTACCAAGAAAATGTTGTCGATCCTATGCTGAAGATCCCTCCTTATGTGCTCTTTCTGCTCGACAAACTGCCTGCCCAATCTGCATCGGTGAAGCCTTGAAGCTTCACTCCCTCTGTCCGGCAGTACCATAATCCATACTCTGTAGTGCCCCTGATATATCTCAAGACATGCTTCCTCGCCTTCCAAAAGAGCTTGGTTGACTTAACCATAACTTGACTCAGCTAGTTAACTGTGTAGCAAATGTCTGGTCATGTGTTCACCAAGTACATGAGTGAACCCACAAGCTGCCTGTAAACAGTAGCGTCCACTACCTCACCTGAAGTAGCATCCTCCTTCCTTCAGTTTACTTCAAGATGAGTCTCAATGGGTTTACAACTCTCCATGTGAAACTTAATCAGAATCTCTTTGGCATACTTTCCTTGAGAAACAAATAGCTCACCATCCCACTGCCATATCTCAAAACTAAGGAAATAGTTTAGGAATCCCATGTCCTTCATCTCAAACTCTCTTGCAAGATATTCTTTGCAAGAAGTTATGAGTTGCCTATCACCTGTCAAAATTAGATCATCAACATAAAGTATGATAATAAAAAACTTACCATCAACCACAATCTGGTACAGGTTTGCATCCGCTTCAATCTTTGTGAAGCCCAACCCAGTGAAATAGTTTTCGATCCTAGTGTACCAAGCATGAGGTGCTTGCTTCAGCCCATACAGTTCTCTCTTGATTCTGCACACATGTGACTCACTGTCAAAGGTCTCAAAACTTTTTGGTTGCTCAATGTACACTTCTTCTTCAATAAATCCATTAATAAATGCAATATTCACATCCATCTGATATATCTGCCACCCCATCTGTGCTGAGAGTGAAAGGATATATCTAATCAATGAGTACCTTGCAACTAGTGAAAAATTATCCTCATAGTCAATCCCCTCAGCTTGTGACAATCCCCAGGCTACAAATATAGCCTTGTATTTATCCACACTCCCATCTGCTGCCTGCTTCACCTTATAGATCCATCTAGATCCAACCACTGATTTTCCAACTGGTCTTGGGACAACTTCCCATGCATTGTTCTTGACGATGGAGTCATACTCCTCAACCAGGGCGTCAAACCATATTGATTGTTGCACTAATTCCTCAAAAGAGGATGGTTTTGTCACAATACACTTTCTCATAAGAGCCATGTATCCACTAAACCTATGTGGAGATTGTCTTTGTCTGCGCAGTGATGTAGGTGCTCCCACATGTTCCGCCGCATCAAGTCTCAATATGTCAACTTCGGTGGTGCGCCTTCTACCATGTCTGGTGGATGGATTTGCATGATTCTTTTCTGGCACTCCATGATCCTATGCATGTGGCTGCTCCACATCTTGAGGTTCCTCCTTTGGAACCAAGAGTTCCTCATCTGCATGAAAATCAAGCTCCCTCTTAAGGGGCATTCGCATGGATTTCTCCTCATCAAATTTTATATCCTGTCTCACAATAGTCTTCTTGTTGTTTGGAAAATACACCCGATAGTTGTGGGGATTATCAGTGTACCCAACAAATATCACAATCTCAACTATTGGTTCTAGCTTCTTTCTAGAATCTTTGGTCACATGGCAATAGACAGATGAGCCAAAAAAAATAAAATATGAAACATCAAGTTTCTTACTAGAAAAATCCTCCTCTAGTGTACTCATACCATGTATCCAATGAGAACTAGGGTTCTCCACAAATACCATTGTGTTGCATGCCTCTGCCCACAGATGCAACGGTAGGCCTTGATCATGCAACATCGCTCATGTTTCACCCATAATTGTTATGTTCTTTCTTTCTGCGACCCCATTCTATTGTGGGTTATGAGGCACAATAAACTCTCTTTGAATTTCTTATTTTCTACAGAAGTTCTTGAATTCATTGGAGATGCACTCACCACAATTGTCACTCCCCAGAGCCTTCACATGCTTCCCCGTATCTTTCTCCACGAGTGATTTGAACTCACAAAATTTTGAGAATGTCTGATCTTTCTTCTGAATGAAGTAGATCCAACACTTTCTATAAAAATCATCAACAAAGATCCAATACATGTTCTTTGTTGTCAAAGCTATATAGAATGGTCCACACATGTCTGAGTGAACTCTCTCAAGGATTTCTTCTTCTCGATTTTCCTTCTCATGAAAAGTGGCCTTTGCATACTTCCACATGACTGTACATCCCGTGCATGTGTCTATCTATGCAAGAGTACCCTTTGGAAGCCCTGTAGAAATCTATTGCATGACCTTCAAAGATCCATGGTGTAGAAGGCCCAATCTCCTGTGTCATAACTCACCCTCATCCCGACTCACCACTTTATCTGATTTACCCATCAATATTGCGTATCCATCTACATCAAGTTTGTAGAGATTCTTCACACAAATCCAAATATTCTTGGCTTGTCTTGTGGCTTTGTGACGAATTAATTCTTTCCCTTCACTGAAAACCACATCATGACCTTTATCCTCCAACATAGCAACTGAAAATAAATTCTTTTTCAATCCTGTTACATGCATGACATATTTTAATAAGAAGGTTTTACCTGACTGTCTCTGGAAAATAATTGTACCAATCCCAATAGCGCTATACCTCCCGTCATCACCCATTTAGATATGCATCTAGAGATCCTTCTCCTCCAAGCTACTGAAATTTTTTTTATCTCCCATCATGTGGAAAGTTGCAAAACTACCCAAGTACTGCACTGATACCATCGCACTAGACACCATGCATGTGATGAGTGAGAAGTCCAAAATTGCGAGGCCAAGTCCTCACCAACTGTATATCTTGAAGCCTTCTTGTTCTTCTTCTGCTGTGGATGATTAGTGGCAATATTCGATGCTCGTGATAGTGAAAAAAATTCACTCTGTGCATGTCATGCTTCTTTCATTCTTTTCTAGTCTCAGATTTGGAATAGGATTTCTTTCCCTTCCCCTTATTTTCCTTACCATCCAAGGTGCAATTTTTCTCATCATTTGTCTCGGATGAGGATCCATCCCTGGTATTCCACCTGAATTCTTCTTGTACCAAATCCGACCAAAGTCACTCCCAATCTGATAGCTTCTCCCTCCCATTGACAAAGTCCTGATAACTATTCCAACTCTTGGGAAGGCCTAGAAGAGCTAGGATCACCAATTCATCATCTGCTACAGTAATTCTGACACTCCCAAGCTCATCTTGACATCAAAAGAACTTGGTTAAATATTTCGAAATAGTGTCACCTTTCTCCATTTTTATTTTCCTGATCTTATCCTCTTGTGGTCACTACTACTCTGAAACAGATCTGTCAAAGCCTTCCACATTGCATATGGAGTCGCTTTTCCATGGAGACTTGAGACAATGTGGGCTCGTACTCCCTCTAATAAGATCATCCTCGCCTTTGCAACATTCTTTTGTCAAGCATCAAGAAGAGCGACATCTGCTGCTGCATGCTTGGGAATGTCATTATCAATTAATTCTTTCAACTCGTTGTCCTCTAGAACTGCCTCCATCTTGTCTTCCACGCAATATAATTAGAACTTACCTTGAGTGCATATTCCAATCTCAAGCCATTGAAATCCATCTTGATTCATTGTCGCACCAAAGAATATTTTTTCAAATGCAAATGCTATTCAGCACAAACTCAATTTCTTCTCCACTATAGTGATTTCATGCGCTCTGATACCATGTAGAAATTATACAAACAATATGTATATCAATGGATTCAATCTGATCATGTGATATGCTAAAGCAAGATATTGAATCCTTCTACAAATCAATTGCGGAAAATAAACATGATCGCCAATCACAACAAATAAAGAAAGAAGCAAATTAATCCACAACAAAAATATTTTCCCGGGGAAAGCTTACTGCTCAAAACCCCTCTATCTTCTATTGGATATTCACCAAGGAATCATGAAACAATTACAATGCACTCTTCTCACAAGAGTCTGTTGCACTCTCACAGTTGTCTCACACTGATCCAGACAAAATTGACCAACACTTAGCCAATTTCCAACCTCTACTCAGCCTGCCTTTCTTGTGCAATTCATGTGGAATGCAATCCATATTCTTTAGGAATTTCAGCCTTCCAAAATTGTGCTATTCTCATGGGAAGTCCTATGTCTGTTTTACTGCATGCGGGCAACCTAATAATAATACAACTCATAGTTAACATCCCTTTAACATTTGTCTCAACTGGGACTCCATCAGTACTGACATGCGTGCAACTATTAATAGTAAATCATTAGTTATATGACAAATCACTTCATGTGAATTAAATATGATTTAATTCACTTGACCTCTCACTAGTGCAACAAACAGTTACAACTAGTTAAAATGATGTTAACTCAATTAATTGAGTTAACTGATTTATCATGCATTAAACTAATGCACTAATTTCAACTTGGACTCAATAACTAATATAATCACTATGCATGCCTCACCAACCACCCTCAACTCGAAATTCATGAGATACCTGATTTTATCACACTCAGTTAACTATTACAAGTGATTATGAGATAAGATTACATTTTATTGTCCAATTTAATTAATGGAAAATTAAATTAGACACACATTTCCTGTTGACTTTTCAACACCAAGCTCAACAAAAATTACTAGTAGATGAATTGATATTGCACCAGTTATTTCTCACTAGTCAATTCATGCCTCCAATACTAGATATATATAGTTTTGAACCTATAGAAGAGACTTTGGTTCCATTAAGTAATTACTTTTTCAGCAATACTAAGAAAGCCATCATCAAAGGGAGACCCAAAATAAAGAAAATGGAACATTGAGAAGAAACCCCTATAAAACAAGTTATGATTTGGAATGTGAAAAACTTAAATGATCAAGAAATTGTTTAAATAACTAATACGATAAAAGAATTTTCTAATGCCAATAAATTTTCTATTAGTAATTTAACAACGTAATTAAAAAAGATAAGAAACAAGTTTTTCATGTTGGAAGAAAAAGATAAATAATAAAAAATATTTGATGATAGAAGAACATCAATAATAGGTAACTAAATGTATTGTAAATCATAAATTCTATAGTTATAGAGTTGATAAGAAACATCAATAAGAAATAAAATGCATAAAAGAAGAACATTCTAAAGAATTGTCTATTCTTTGAGACAATTGAGATTTATAGATAAAATATATTTCTGAGAAATATCAATGGAACATCAACTCCCTTGAAATACAAATCAAATAATTGAAAGACAAACATGGGAATGTGGAATTCTTTAAAACATGGAATATTTCTATCAATTCTAATCTTAATGATATTCATAAACAATTTTATGGAAAATTGAACAAAATACAACAACGACATGATACGTTTCTGAAGTTTACTAATGAATTTCAATTTGAACTAGAGGAATGAAATACAACAATGACATGATAAGGTTCTCAAGTTTACTAATGAAGTTCAATTTGAACTAGAGGAATGAAATTCAATTTGAACTAGAGGAGCGAAATACAACAACGACATGATAAGTTTCTCAAGTTTACTAATGAAGTTCAATTTGAGCTAGAGGAAAGAAAGAAGATTGAAGCATATTGTGATGAAATAAAAGTTTGAGAAATTAAGAGGAAAGGGGCACTCGAGAAAATTCCCAAAATGATACATGATGAACACATTAAAATTCAATTATCATTAGACACTTGTTCTAGAAATTATGACTATTATTAGGATTTAATTAATAAAATCAATCAATGTTGAAAAAAATTGGACCAATTGATTGAAAACTTTGAAATTCCACATGTTTAGTTTCTATGAAAAACAATTATAATTCAAATATGTGTTATGAAGAATTGTGATCTACGGATAAATCAAATTCCTTAAGTGTGGTGCTAGGCACTTAGAACAACAGAGGAAAGAATTTTCTATCACTTTCATTAAAATAAGCAGATACACATAATGATAAAAGAATCTACTTGTGATCCAAGCGCTTCTTCTTCTCCTTCTGTCATTGTTGTTGTTGTGCTCAATTCAACTTCGATCGCTAGATTGATTCCTACAAACATAAACAAAGAACAAAAAATGACATGCATATACATATATCTACTTATCTTAATCACTCAAATTTATTAGACATGAAACATATATATCATTCAAGAATCCATTTCATGAGAAATAGAAACATAAAGAGATACATATATGGGAAAATGACCATCAATATTTATTAAAGAGTAGAAGGGGGAGGTTACAACCAATAATTGTAGAAATTTTCTGAATAGTGAATATTTATCCACTGAGATTATCCTGGTCACACATTAATTCGAATTCATGCATAACACATAACCTCTTCTACAATTGATCAACAATTTGCGGAAATAGAAACAGTCGCATGCGCACATAAACACAATATGTAATGGGGAAAGCTTATAGCTTAAAACCCCCCAGCTATTTGTATATTATAATAGAAGAGAACATGTAACAATCTCAGTACAATAATCCTCACAAGTACTCAGTACTGTCTCCAAAAGTTACACACAAACTAGCTCAGTTTTGAACAAGTCACAGGTTCAAAACTCATCCATTAATTGCCTGCCTCTATTGCGCAATCCAATTTGGTTCAATGAGAGATCCAAGTTTGAATCTCCTTGGCTTCAACTACGCAATCATCATTGGCAATATCCTCCAATGATTGTGCAAATCTCATGCACAACTGTTGTCGCAACTAATAGCAAACTCACCCTTTGATCTACCTCTTCCACTTGTCTCCACTGAACTGTCCATGCACTGTAGTGAACTGATGTGTTCTTGAGTTGAATAATGAGTTAATAATTAGTGAATTAAATAATATTTAATTCACTCCACTCATTACTAGTGTATTAGCCAGTTAAACTAAACACAACTAGTTCAACTAAGTTAAACCGAACACAACTCCACCAACTGTCTCATCAACTCCACCAAACTCCGCCACTTGAGTCTTAACTGAAGTCAACCATGCATGAGCTCACCAAACCCATAGGAATAGCGTAATTCCTTCTGTCAGATGCATGGGCCACATCCGTAGCTCCAACTGAAGTGTTGTAAGAGAATAAACTGAAGTTTATAGTCCAAATATTATTAAGGGCTAATAATATTTGACTGACCTATTTTTAGACAGGCAGTCTAAAAATAGACTTCGACCTGTATGTCTAAAAATAGAGTTCCATATATTTTTACCAACTCGACCAATCATCCAAGAATAGCATACTGCAACTCCTAGACCATGCTCCATATGTCTAAAAATAGACATAGTCTAAAAATAGACTTTGCGCCAAAATAGCCTGCGGGCCCACTTAGTGAAGGCGACTTCATTTCACTAAGCTCCATCATCTTGCTGCATTTTCAACACTCCCTCTCAGCAAGATATGGATTATCTGCAACCCCTATCCTGCCTCTGTGGAATTCGAACTTGCTCCCGGTGAGCGCCTTCGTCAAGATGTCGGCATCCTGATCCTCCGTGGGAACATATGAAAGCATCATGATTCTCCGCTGAACACAATCTCTGATATGATGGTACCTGATGTCGATGTGTTTGGATCTATCATGAAATACTGGATTAGCCGAGAGTTTAATGCAACTCTGGTTATCACAATAAATCACAGTAGGCTCCAAGTGTGACCCGAACAATCCGACGAGGATCTTCCTCATCCAAATAGCCTCGCATGCAGCCAAGCTTGCTACCATGTACTCGGCCTCTGCTGAACTGAGTGCCACGGATCTCTGCTTCCTGCTGTACCAGGAAACTGCTGTCGACCCAATGCTGAAAACTCCTCCAGATGTGCTCTTTTGGTCCGTTGGGCTCCCTGCCCAATCTGCATCAGTGAAGCCGGAAAGCTTCGCTCCATCCTCCTGTCTGTACCATAGACCATATCCCGATGTGCCACTAAGATAACGCAATACATGCTTGCTTGCCTTCCAGAAGAGCTTGGTAGGCTTAACCATAGCTTGTGAAAGCTGGTTAATAGCATATCATATATCGGGTCGTGTATTGACCAGATACATAAGCGACCCCACCAACTGTCGATAGACAGTGGCATCCACTACCTCCGCTGAAGTAGCATCCTCCTTCCTCCAACCACCAGGAAGAGGAGTATCAACAGGTTTGCAGCCATGCATGTTGAACCTCTCCAGTATCTCCCGGGCATACTTACCCTGAGAAACAAACAGTCCACCACTGCGCTGCCAAATCTCCAATCCCAGGAAATAATGAAGGAGGCCCAAGTCCTTCATCTCAAACTCTCTAGCAAGATCCTCCTTGCATGAAAGTATTAACAGCTCATCACCCGTCAAAATCAGATCATCTACATATAGTACAATGATCAGCAACTTTCCCTCCACCACAATCTGGTACAGGTTAGGATCCGCCTCACTCTTGGAGAATCCAAGTCCGGTGAAATAACTGTCTATCCGTGTGTACCAAGCACGAGGTGCTTGCTTCAGCCCGTACAGTGCTCTCTTGAGTTGGCAAACATGCGACTCACTGCTGAAGATCTTGAAACCTTCAGGCTGCTCTATGTACACCTCCTCCTCAATGACTCCGTTGAGGAATGCAGTCTTCACATCCATCTGATGGATGTGCCATCCCATCTGCGCTGAGAGAGCAAGGATCGTCCGTATGGAAGAGTACCTTGCGACAGGTGCAAAGGTATCCTCATAATCGATCCCCTCGATCTGTGAAAAGCCACGGGCGACAAATCTCGCCTTGTACTTCTCCACACTCCCGTCAGCCGCCTGCTTCACCTTGTAGATCCATCGCGAACCCACCACTGATTTCCCAACCGGTCTTGGGACAATCTCCCATGCACTGTTCCCGACGATCGAATCATATTCCTCGATCATGGCATCAACCCATGCGGGTTCCTCCACAGCTTCCTCAAAAGAGGATGGCTCTGTCACAACACATTGACTCACAAGAGCCATGTATCCAGTGTACCGATCCGGTGACTGTCTCTGTCTGCGCTGTGCCGTAGGTGGTCCTACAACCTTCTCTGCATCCCGAGCCAGTCGCTCAGCTTCTGTAGTGCGCATGCGCCCTCTGATGGTTGGCGCTGCCTGGGTGGTTTCTTCCACCTCCTGAACCTCCTCTTGTGGCTGATCCACATCCGGAAGCTCCTCCCTAGGAACTAACAGCTCCTCATCTGCATGCAAGTGTAGCTCCCTCTCAAGCGAACACTGCATGGCTTTCTCCTTCTGAAATTTTATATCCCGTCGCACAACAGTCTTGCGACTATCTGACAAATACACCCGGTAGTTGTGAGGTGTATCAGTGTACCCCACAAATATTCCAACCTCAGCAGTTGGATCCAGCTTCCTTCTCGCATCCTTCGTCACATGCATGTAGACAAGAGAACCAAAAATCCGCAAATGGGAAATGTCGTCTCGCCCACAAGAAGTGGGTAGGCCCCGCTCGTATTGCATTGCATGCCCCAAATTTCGACAAGTGAAGGGGTAGGCCCCGATCATGCAACATCGCCCGTGCAGCACCCACGATCGTTCTGTTCTTCCGCTCAGCCACCCCGTTCTGCTGTGGGTTATGGGGTGCGATGAGCTCTCTCCAAATCCCTTCTGCGCTGCAAAAGTCTTTGAATTCAGTAGAGATGAATTCACCACCATTGTCGCTCCTAAGAGCCTTCACATGCTTCCCCGATTCCTTCTCAACTAGCGCCTTGAATTCACAGAACTTTGAATATGTCTCGCTCTTCTTCTGCATGAAGAAGATCCAGCACTTCCGAGAGAAATCATCAACAAAGATCACATAGTACTTGTGCTTTGTTGTCGAAGCTACAGAGAAAGGACCACACACGTCTGTGTGAACTCTCTCAAGGATCGTCGTGGCACGACTATCCTTCTCGTGAAAGGTGGCTTTCACATACCTCCCCAAGGTACACCCCTTGCACTGATCTGACTGCGCAAGAGTGCCCTTAGGAAGCCCAGTAGAAATCTGCTGCAGGATCTTCAAAGCTCCATGGTGAAGGTGGCCCAATCTCCTGTGCCACAGTTCACCCTCATCATCCCGGCTCACCACTTCTCCCACCTTGCATGCCATTGCTGCGTAGCCATCTACTTGCAACTGATAAAGGTTCTTGACTCGAACCCCTATCTTCCGGGTCTCACCAGTAGTCTTACTGCGCAGGAAGGCTTTTCCTTCACTGAAGACCACATCATACCCCTTGTCTTCCAACATCGCCACAGAGATCAGATTCTTCATCAATCCTGGAACATGAAAAACTTCCTTCAATACAAAGGGTTTACCAGACTCCCTCTCAAAGGAAATGGTACCGATACCAGTCGCACTGTATCTACCATCATCGCCCATCTCAATGTGCACTCCAAGATCTTTCTCCTCCAGAACAGAAAACAGATCTCGATCTCCGGTCATGTAAAATGACACACCACTTTCCAAGAACCATACTGATCCCATCACACTTGAAACCAAGCATGCAATCAGTGAAAAATCTAGTTCGAATTGAGAAGCCAATGCCTCTCCCGATGCAGATCCAACAACCTTCTTATTTTTCTTCTTCTGCGGACAATTTGTGGCATAGTGTCTGTGCTGGTGATAGTGAAAACACTTCACCTTGGACATGTCTTGCTTCTTGCCCCACTTCGCACCGAGAATATTTCGTTTCTTCCTCTTTGCTTTGGCACTTCAAAGCGCACTCCTTTTCTGACACGATACCTTTATTTAAAGATCCATCTGCGGTAGTCCTCTCATTCTCCTCTCGATGAGATCCGCCCAAAGTCACTCCTATCCCCGGCAACTCTCTCACCATCGATAGTCCTCTGTAGAATGCTGTTCTCGAAGACCACAAGGAGAGCCAGTCACTATGTCCTCTCTTTCGAGCGCCACCCTGTCACTTCCCACCCATATCTTCCGTATAGAAAGAACTTCGTGAGGTACTTGCGATACTGGTCGCCTTTCTCCATCTTAATGTTTCATTATCTCGAGTTCCATCTTCCTCGTCGCTCTTACCTAATATCTCACAACTGCTTTCTTCACATCAAATATGGAGAAGCTTTTCCATGCAGGCTGGATACAATGTGATCCTTCACGCCCTCCAACAGAATCCTTCGACATTTCGCCATCTTCTTTTGCCAAGCCTCAACTTCAGCAGGATCAGTAGGCTTTTGGACATCCATATCTACGAACTCCTTCAGCCCATTATCTTCTAATACTACCTCCATCCGATCTTTCCATGCAACATAATTCGAACTGCCTTCAAGGGCATATTCGAGTCGCAAACCGTTGAAAGACATTTCAACTCCGGCACCAAGAAAACAAACTGCTGCAAAATTCGAAATCCAAACTCAAAAAACTCAACTGCTTCTAGATCTATGAGAACAAATTATTTCTAGCACAGAGATCGACTATAAGGGAATTTACTGGATATATCACCTTTCAGAGAAAGGATGGATCCAGAGGCTACCTGGCCCGTTACAGACTCTGTCTACCGAAATAATATTGTAATCACTGCAATAGATCCCGATGATTGCATGCTTGGTTTCAAGTGTGATGGGATCAGTATGGTTCTTGGACAGTGGTGCGTCATTTCTCATGACCGGAGATCGAAATCTGTTTTCTGTTTTGGAGGAGAAAGATCTTGGAGTGCACATCGAGATGGGCGATGATGGTAGATACAGTGCGACCAGTATCGGTACCATTTCCTTTGAGAGGGAGTCTGGTAAACCCTTTGTATTGAAGGAAGTTTTGCATGTTCCGAGATTGATGAAGAATCCGATCTCCGTGGGCGATAAAGACAAGGGGTATGATGTGGTTCTCTGGTCAAGGAAAAGCCTTCCCCGCGCAAAGACAACCAGAGAGACCTCAAGATAGGGTTCGACTCAACCTTATCAGCTTGCAAAAAGATATCGCGCAACAATGGCATGCAAGCATGGAGAAGTGTAGAGTTTGGGATGATGATGAAGCAGGTCGTGGGTACGGTGATATTGGGCCACCTTCACCATGGAGCTTTAAAGATACCGCAGTAGATTTCTACTGGGCTTCCTAAGGGTACTCTTGCGCAGTCAGATCAATGCAAGGGATGTACCTTGGGAAAATTTGTGAAAGCCACCTTTCACGAGAAGGATAGTCGCGCCACGACGATCCTTGAGAGAATTCACACAGATGTGTGTGGACCTTTCTCAGTAGCTTCGATAGCAAGGCACAGGTACTATGTGATATTTGTTGATGATTTTTCTCGGAAGTGCTGGATCTTCTTCATGCAGAAGAAGAGCAAGACATACTCAAAGTTCAGAATTCACAAAATTCTGCTGAGAAGGAATCGGGTGCTGCTGTGGCTGCTCTTGGGAGCGACACGGTGGTGAATTCATCTTACCGGAATTAAGATTTTATGTTGTTGCAGGGATTTGGAGAGAGCTCATCAAACCCCATAACCCACAGCAAAACGGGGTTGTTGAGCGAAAGAACAGAACGATCGTGGGTGCTACACGGGCGATGTTGCATGATCAGGGCCTACCCCTTCACTTGTGGGCTGAGGCATGCAATACAACAGTGTATGTGCAGAAATTATGACTATTATTAGGATTTAATTAATAAAATCAATCAATGTTGAAAAACATTGGACCAATCGATTAAAAACTTTGAAATTCCACATGTTTAGTTTCTATGAAAAACAATTATAATTCAAATATGTGTTATGAAGAATTGTGATCTACGGATAAATCAAATTCCTTAAGTGTGGTGCTAGGCACTTAGAACAACAAAGGAAATAATTTTCTATCACTTTCATTAAAATAAGCAGATACACAGAATGATAAAAGAATCTACTTGTGATCCAAGCGCTTCTTCTTCTCCTTCTGTCATTGTTGTTGTTGTGCTCAATTCAACTTCGATCGCTGGATTGATTCCTACAAACATAAACAAAGAAAAAAAAATGACATGCATATACATATATCTACTTATCTTAATCACTCAAATTTATTAGACATGAAACATATATATCATTCAAGAATCCATTTCATGAGAAATAGAAACATAAAGAGATACATATATGGGAAAATGACCATCAATATTTATTAAAGAGTAGAAGGGGGGAGGTTACAACCAATAATTGTAGAAATTTGATGAATAATGAAGATTTATCCACTGATATTATCCTGGTCACACATTAATTTGAATTCATGCATAACACATAACCTTTTCTACAATTGATCAACAATTTGCGGAAATAGAAACAATCACATGCGCACATAAACACAATATGTAATGGGGAAAGCTTATAGCTAAAAACCCCCCAGCTATTTGTATATTATAATAGAAGAGAACATGTAACAATCTCAGTACAATACTCGTCACAAGTACTTAGTACTGTCTCCAAAAGTTACACACAAACTAGCTCAGTTTTGAACAAGTCACAGGTTCAAAACTCATCCACTAATTTCCTGCCTCTATTGCGCAATCCAAGTTGGTTCAATGAGAGATCCAAGTTCGAATCTCCTTGGCTTCAACTGCGCAATCATCATTGGCAATCTCCTCCAATGCTTGTGCAAATCTCATGCACAACTGCTGTCGCAACTAATAGCAAACTCACCCTTTCATCTACCTCTTCCATTGGTCTCCACTGAACTGTCCATGCACTGTAGTGAACTAATGTGTTCTTGAGTTGAATAATGAGTTAATAATTAGTGAATTAAATAATATTTAATTCACTCCACTCATTACTAGTGTATTAGCCAGTTAAACTAAACACAACTAGTTCAACTAAGTTAAACCGAACACAACTCCACCAACTGTCTCATCAACTCCACCAAACTCTGCCACTGAAGTCCTAACTGAAGTCAACCATGCATGAGCTCACCAAACCCCTCGGAATAGCGTAATTCCTTCTGTCATATGCATGAGCCACATTCGTAGCTCCAACTGAAGTGTTGTAAGAGAATAAACTGAAGTTTAGAGTCCAAATATTATTAAGGGCTAATAATATTTGACTGACCTATTTTTAGACAGGCAGTCTAAAAATAGACTTCGACATGTATGTATAAAAATAGAAGTCCATCTATTTTTACCAACTTGACAAATCATCCAAGAATATCATACTGCAACTCCTAGACCATGCTCCATATGTCTAAAAATAGAAATAGTCTAAAAATAGACTTTGCGCCAAAAATAGCCTGCGGGCCCACTTAGTGAAGGCGACTTCATTTCACTAAGCTCCATCATCTTGTTGCATTTTAAAAAATAATCAATTTGATGCCACCAGCTCTAGCTTCATCCCAACCTCATCACATCCAACATCACACCAGTAGCATATTAGTACTTTCACACTCTCAAATGAGAATCGAACATCATTTCTTTACCTAAATTCTTCCTTCTCTAGCACTAGGATCTGTGCTCAATTTATAGGGAAACTGATGGTAGTTTCTCAATGAATTACTTTCTAATAATAGGCAAGACATGTTCCCAAGTTCAAAGGTGTTAGATGGACACTTGGATTCAAATTTTGACACATATGGACTCTTCTAGAAGGTAGTGGCCATTTGGGTATTCTTGGAACAATGATAATTTCACTCCCAGGTGACCAATGCACTCTTGAATGTCAGGAAGTGCATTGCAGTGCACCTTTGAATGGAGGATGTGCATATGAAATGCAGTTAGTCCCTTTAGAGGTTGCGTTGGTGAGTCTATAAGTGATATAACATATACTTCAAACCTTGGAATTCTCACAATAGAAGCCATGAATGAATTTTTCTTCTATTAGGGCATATAGCAACTGAAATATAAGGGAATGATAGACCCTATTTCATTGGTCCTGTGGATGATGTATAGTTTGACTAGGTCATGGGGGATGATTCCCAAATTGACCTATAACAGTTGCCCCCTAAAGCATGAAGTCAAAATAATAATAATATATTTGGATGAGATTCTTTACGATGTGATGAGTTGGAATTGAAGCAGAGTGGTGACCTGCATCAATATTACAATACATTACATCATAATATTTTTATCTTGATCATGAGTTGCTGAGGGAGGCATTCCCATTCTCAGCACATAAACTATCTAATAACATGTACATAGTGCATAAAGTTGTCTACATTGGAATGTTTCCCAATACAGACATGCCTACAAATATAGGCCCATGTTAAAATGACGATCTGTATATAAGGTCACTGTACAGATGATGTGTACAACAATCCTGAAATCACAGCCCAAATGGCTGAAACTAGATCTAGGGTCTTCTTATCTCGTTCACTCGATCGTTCAGGTACAAGTCTAGCCATGCGAATATGTGATTTGTAGTCGAACATGGTAAGACATCATTTGATTACTAGCCAATGATGTGAGTTGTTGACAAATGTGAGAGAAACACCATGGATTTTAATGGCTCTCAAGGTACTGCAATACATTTTGCAAGGCATGAATAGATGATTTGATGTCGAACACCAAACAAAATATTTTGGTAAAAAGTCCAGAAGCGAGGATCTTGTTGATGTTGTAATAAACCTCATGGCATTGGAAGATGATGTTTCTAAGTAAACTTCCTTGATGATGATTTGATGTTGACAAGAAGCCACTTTTTCATGAAACATGAGTTACTAATTTTGGAGACAACATGTGACTTGATATAGCAATGTTCAGGGATGATTTTCATGTAAATGAAGGTTTATGAGTATTGCAGAAGGATGAGTATTCACTGGATGACTTCTCTTCAACATATCAAAGTGAAGGTATGATGAACCATACGTATGAATGAACCTTCAATAAGATTACCCAACCCAAAAGTCACAATGATGGAGTGAAGTGTCATGTTGAAGAGTGACCTACTACCATAAAAATTTTGTTCACTTTACTAAATTTTCCCCGGTCATTTGCTGACTAGTACCTATTTATTTTTTAACAATATTGAGGAGGATAACATATTATTAATCTATAAGTCAACCCTTCAGGCGAATATGCATTGCTATTTAAGAATTTAACGAGTCTAGCGATAAATGAAACTTGATTCTTGCCATGATCGACAAGCCCGTCGTTATTTTATGTTTTAACGAGCCTAACAACAGTGACAACCTAGTCTTTTTTCATATTTAGAGAGTTTGAAAAAGAGGACAAAATAAAACTCCATGAGTCCTTTTCTGTAAATTTGTCGCTCAGATCCTAAAAAGTGTAAAATGATATCTGAGAGAACCTCCTAGCCATGTTTGACTAAGGTTTTCCTTTTTCGTAAATAATCTATCTCAGTCTAGAAAAGGGTTAAACTTCTATTGAGTATATGCCATTTCATTTACTTTTACAAGCTCGAAAAGACAAGTGCTCAGAAATAATTTCACAGTATCGGAGTCTGAAAAGAGTTAAAATAATACTCCAAGGGTTCCTTTTTCACTGTTATCGAAGCTCGAAAAAGAGATAAAAGTGCACTTCAATTCCTTTTTCGTTTTATAAAAGCTCGAAAAATAAGGATAAAAGTATGCTTTGTGGTAAAATCATTCTTATATAAGTGTGCATGACTAATTTTCTATGTCATCTGTAAACCTGTTTAGAACAAAATCAAATGGATTAAAAATACCTGTTTCATGGAAAAATATGAATAAAAACCACAGTCACAACAATAAATATGATTTACAATTAATCAAATGACTAATTAAAAGAGTTTTACTATTCATTTTTACCATTTGTATTTTGGATCTCTTAACCTATTTTTGCACCGAAAGTTAAGCAGTTGATTGCGATCAATTCTGTGGATGGTTTTCCTCCCAGGTTGGAGCTATAAACCTCTTCTTTCCTTCAGTAGTCTTTATGTTTCATTTCATTGAAATTTTTTAGGGATTTGGTCCCCTTAGGGTAAATTTATTTTTCACATAGGGAAACACACCCTGGAATATTGAAAGGTGTGTTGTAGTGCACTGGAATTGAAGGCCAGGTGCACTTGCAATGCATTTTCCCTTGAACAGGGTTGCATTGCGCATAATTTACATATTTTTTCTTTTCAATGTGCCCAAATTTTTCCTAGTTTTTTGCATGAAATGGGCCTTTATGAGTCTTATGGTTTTGTTTCAGGGATTCAACGGACCAAAATGATGATTAAATGGAAGGAAAGAGAACATGAGGAACAAAAAATTATTTCCCTAAATGATTTGGGTACTGTAAGAGCCCTCAGAGATGGTGGGTTGCTGAAATACTTCAGGCTATAAGGTATGAGGCAACAAAAGGAACTATAGAAGTTCCTTATTCATTCATGGGATCCAACGATAGAGGAATTTCATATTGGGGACAAAGTGGTCCCAAATTTAGTGGATGATATCTATTTTCTCATAGGATTATCAAGGAGATGCCTACCCATTTCTCTTTTAGGGTCTGATCTTGGAGGAGATACGATGAGAGATTATATATTTCAGTATTGCAACCCAAGGTCTCAACCTATTAAGGATGGGAAAATAAACATCCGTGATGTTCGTGACTTCCCATTGAGAACCATATTATTCATGATCGCAAAGCTTGCTAGTATCGCTACACTACATGTAGAAAACTGATCTTACATGCAGTATGCACTAGAGTGCTTGGAACCAACATTTTTTAAATAGGTTGAAGTTGTACTCTCTCAAATGAAAGAACAACTGAGCAAGGCAAAAGGAGGAAGGAAGAAAAATTTCAACTATGATTTGATCCTCATTCTTTTTCCTTAGAGTAGATAGCTTTGATGTAGCCTCAACATGCAATGCTGGGTATATCCAACCCTACAGATCCAAGGATGCAGAGATGGGTTGAACTGATGGATATACATGCTGGTCAATCAACCATCATGTTATCGACTGCATTCCTCTCCTGGTTCAGGCGAAAAATGCTATTGATAATTATGCATATGCAGGTCTCAACTTCCAAGGAGATCCAGATTTGGATTTACTAGAAGGCGCTCAATGGGGTGCAATTGGTAAGAATTTTTTTACCATGTTTTTTTATTTTTTCTAAGGTTTATACATGTTTTTGTATTTTTATGTTTCGCAAGACTAAACTAAATTTTTGATGTATGCAGATGTAGGTCGAGTTTGACTAGTGGGATAGGCAGAGAAGGGAGCGGATGAGCCATTAGAGAGGTTTTTCGGGAGAGTAGTCCTTTAGGATTTGGATATCAGGCTAAAACTCGTGCTGAGCTACAACAACACATATATGGGTTGACCTTTGGGATTCTGGATTGCCTGATCTAAGAGTTACCCATGCGACTGCAACGCCATACTATTGGTGTTCTTAACCCTTGGATGTGGTTATTATGTAGGATAGCTATATTAGTAGCATGTTATCATGAGCACCACTAGTTTACTTTTGACATGTTGCATACATTTTGAGGTCAGATGACCAATGTGTCTTGGGCACAAATTTTGTAGGAACCTATAACTATCTATCTATTTTTTCTAGTGTTTTCCTATTTTTATTGTGTAATCCTATTCAATTATGTGAATGTATCTTTACATGTTCTGCAAATGTCTGTTTATAACATAATTTTCTAAATAATAAGTTAATGTGTTCAAGTTTCTAGAAATGTGTTGATATTGAATTAAATCAAAGTGTCTTTCAAAAACTCAAACTCTTAGGAACATACGAAGCAGTGTTGGATTTTTTACGGTATAAACTCTAGTAAGTTGCAATACCACAAGTTGTGAGTCTAACCTAACGACAATGTAGTTAATACCAAATGAAATGGCATCAGAGAGAAGTTCGATCAACATGCTATACTCAACAATATTGTTTGTAGATCGACCGATACAAATCACTTGAAACCTCACTAAGTCGTTGTTCAGAGCGAAAATGGCTCACACTGCAGAGGATAGATTCTTCATACTACTACTAGCGCCATCAGCATACCCAACGAATGGTTCCAAAGATTCAGACATCTACGATGAAATTTAAAGTGGATTACTAACTTCAAGAAAACTCTAGAAAAACAAACTAAGATAGTAAATACAAATAAAAAACATATATACAACATAATAAAATAGTTTACTATGCTCATGTTTAAGCATAGTAACGTTTCATATACAACCCATTTCAGGGCTGCGCCAATGGAATTCCATCGTAATCTACCAACTTGTAGGAACCCTTAGCAAGAAATCTTTTGACAATATAGGGGCCATGCCATAATGGCTCAAATTTCCTTGTACCTATTACAGCAACTTCCTGATCATAAATAAGGACAAAGTCACCCTTTGAGAAGATGCGAGGTTGGAAATGCTTGTCGTATTATGCCTTTATATGTCTCTTATGCACTTCGTTGGCCAATGTAGCTTCACGACGTGTTTCATTAATATGGATGAGGTTAAAAAGACATGCTTCTTCAGAAGAGGTGTCAAATAACAAGTCCATTGTGAGTTTTAACGATGGTATTTCACATTGGATTGGAAAGATAACTTCCAAGTCATACACCAATTAAAAGGGGGTAAATTCGGTTGTGTTTCTCACCGAGGTTCGGTATGCCCACAAAGAAGAGTGCAGGATCAAATGCCAATTTTGTTTATGAACTCCTATCATTCGTTGAAGCATTCACTTAAGAATCTTGTTAATAAACTCAACTTGTCCATTTGATTGTGGATAGTAAGGAGTAGAACTATCATGGTACAGTCCTGATTTTGCGGTCAACTCATTCATCATATGATTGCAAAAATGAGAACCATGATTTGTGACTATAGCATGTGGAACACCAAACTGTGAAATGACATGATTAAATAAAAACAATGCAGCTATTTGTCCCATGTTTTTAAATGTAGGCAACGCTTCGACCCACTTGGTAAAGTAGTCTACTACAACCATAATATAACCATGCCCCCCCAGATGAACGAGGGTTACAGGTCATGAAGTCAATGTCCCATTTTTTAAATGGTCCCATAGAGATAACATAATACATTGGCGCTCGTGGTTTGTGGATTTTACGACCAAATATCTGGCATGCATGACAACTTCAGACCGCGAGGATGCAGTCGCGATATGGTAGAAAAAATTTAACCGACGTGGAGTATCTTTTGTGTGGTAGCATATCCAGACAAGTGTCCACCACAATCCTCAACACGCAAATCATTTAAAACATTTTCGACCTCCTCATGAGTGAGGCACCTTCTTAAAATTGTATCGACACCATGATGATAAGGTGTATTGCCAACGAATATATAATCTTTGGCTTGGTATCAAATATGTTGCTGGTCAGACCGATAGGTATCAAGCCAAAAATTTTGGGTCTGGAGATAAATGATAAAATCCCCATACCAAGGATCAGATGATCCAATCATAAATAGAGAGTCATCATGAATAGATGGTTCCGATGTAGTAGCAGTAATATCGAAGGGAAGGTCGCAGAGAAGCTCAGCCAAAACTAAGGACTTCTTCGACTTGGATTTGATGAATTCCAAATCAAACTCCTACAAAATGACAATACATTTTGACTACTTGCCCCCCAGAAATTTACATGATAAGATGTAAGTCATGGGGTTGCAATCCGAAATGACAATGGTCTTCCGGAATAGGATATAGTGGCGAAATATTTGGATAGCTTGAACAACCACCAAGGAAAGCTTTTCTACGTATGAGTACTTCACTTCTGTATCATTGAGATTACAACTCAAATAATATATCAGATGTTATATCCCATTTTCTACTTGGACAAATACCATAGAAATGGTTGTATTAACCGTGACGATATATAAGAAATAATCACTATGATAATTGGGGGGATACATTAATGACGCACAGACAAGTGTATCTTTGACAACATCAAAAGAATCTTGCACAAGCTTATCCCAATGGGAGGGAATCCCCATCTTCAAGATCCGAGTAAATCCTTTATCCATTTTGGCGTAGTTGGTTATGAACCTCCTTAGGAAGTTAGCCTTTCCCTGAAGTTTCTATAACTGAAGTAAATTTGATGGCACAGGAAAATCAAAAATGGCCTAGACCATCAATGGGTCGATTCGAATTCCTTATTTTGAGACGAAAAATCCTATAAAATGACCAAAACCAACACAAAACAAACATTTATGTGGATTGAGGCGTATTTTGGAGTGTCGATAAAGTAAAAATATAGCATTCAAATGCATCGGGTGATCAATCCAGTTTCGTGAATGCACGGGTAAATTGTCTATATAGGGTTGAAAAATGTGCTTAATTTCATTGAAAGCATAATCCATGGCTTTTTGAAAAGTTTCCCTAGCGTCTTTTAAACGAAACAGGAGTTTCCGATAAGCGAATGTGCCCGAGGGACAGATGAATGTTTTCTTATATTGGTCCTTTGGGTGGATATTGATTTGATTGTAGCCAGAAAATCCATCCATGAATGACAATATTTTGAATCCACCACAATCATCAATAATCTGGTTGATAAAGGGAGTAGGATAGTTGTGTTTGGAAAAGCAAGATTGACATCTCGATAATCGACACACACTCTGATGGTCCCTTGTTTTTTCATAATAGGAATGATGTTGGAAACCTATTCAGTTAGCGGAACAGGGTAAATAAAACTAGCACGCAAAAGTTTCTCAAATTTTTCTTTAATGGCAAAGGCCTTCTTTGGATGAACAGGATGAAGGCATTGACGTACCAGTTTGACATCAGGGTACATATTAATAGTGTGTTCAACAATACTAGTATCTATGCCTAGAATTTCCTCGTAAGACCAAGCAAATACATCACTAAATTCACAAAAGAGAGAGCGATATGTTTTGAGTTCTAATGGAGAACAAGACATGCCAACATGAATTTTTTCCACAACGCTGGGTTTGGTCAAAATATTGATAGAAATGGTTTCTTCAATATTTGATAAATTTTTCTCGGATTCAATTGCATTAATGGGAAAATAATTCAAAAATAATGTTTTAATCGATGAGTGGTATAGCTCAATAATATTATCTTCTTCGTAATCCTGAAGATGGGAGTGATGATGATGATCTTCCCATGGTTCTCCTTCTGGCATCATAGATTCCACAATATTCTCATCTGTCAAGAATGTGGTTGAAAAGGGATCATATGGAGTACCAAAATGTAATGAATGATCAAACCAAATGACTAGCGACGATGATTTCAGATTCACCGCCCAAGCCATGTAGATTGATTTCTATGCCAACTTAATTGGGTTGGGCAGCAGAAATTCATTGAACATAACAACTTCAGAATCACCCGTAATATTCCTTAATCCAGATGGAGTGGAAGATATCATGTAGCAGGTCTCTATGTTTTCAATTTCTGCCAAAGTTGTAGGTGGCAGTAATGAAAAGGTTCCCATGAGGGTGGTTTCCTTTAAGAGTCCTACACCAATGTTTTGAAGTGCTATTTGGGTTGCGTGAAATAACTTAACGCTTCCAGTTACCTAGGAACTGGAGGAAAATAAGGAAATTTGATTGATGACTATGATGACACCTTTATGTGGAAAGGCGATCATTATAAATTATGTAGAGACGATCTCAATCATAGCATATACCTGTTAAGTCTTAAATCTGCATTGTTCTTATACATCTTCCTATACCTTTTTCATTCACCTGAACCTCCCAAGTTGTCAATATCGTTGTATATTAATTGCAAAAGAGCATCTAAAATGGTTTTTAACTATATTTTTGTGTCTACTGTTTGATTTAGATTTTTCTCATTTAGCTGCGGAATCTTTCCACTTTCCGCAGCTGCTGCAACTTTCCGCAGCCATTTTGTGAAACTCTATGTTACAGGTGTCTTCAGGTAAAACGAGCCACATGGGCAAGTCAGAAATGATGTGAACATGGATCGTGTCCTATTGGCTCGAGCAAATTCACCTAAGGAGGCTACGATCAAAGGTGGCCAAGTGGAAGTCAACCATAGAGTCCCACGGTGACAGGACTCTGGTTCTCGTCACATGGAGATTTATATGGCCGTTTCTGAATTGCGAGAGACAAATCAACACCTGTACATGGCTCCATAAGCCGAATTCAAACATCCACTCTTCATAGATTTACTCCTCAACGCGGCCATGATCCTAGATCTCTGGACGTAATGGTTTACGTGTTCTCTATCAGCATAAACTTTAGGGAATTAGTTATATTTCCTTTGTTATAAATAATGCGTTTGCATACACATATGCGTTACTCTCAGTTAGCTTTTTATTAGTCTCCATTAGCTTCCAGATAGCTCTGTAATGTAATTACGTTGCCACTGTGCCGTAATATCACCTTTCTGTTATGACTGTATTTTAATATATAAGAAGACTCTGTTTCCAAACGTAATTCGTACTTGAAGACTGTTGCCAAGGCTGGTGTAGAGGGCCCATGCACACGCTGAGGTTTTGTGCATTATTGTATAGTTCTTGTTTTATTTCTTTAAGCTCATTGTGCCATAATTCATTCATATGTTTATGCATTGCATATTTCATGGTATTTATGCTTCATCTCTATTTATAATCTTTCATGCTTTACATTTTACTTATGTATTTCATGTTTTATGTTATTGTTAACTGATCAGTGTTCTTGTTTTAGGTTATAAATAGGAAGCCCGGGCATTTGCATAACTTTTTGACTAATGACATGGAATTAATATTGTTCTGCTGCTAATTTACTTTTCTTAGTTTCTGTTTAATTTCAGTACTGCTTTGTTTATTTCAGTCTTGCACATTTGTTTCAGTAGTTAGATTTAGATATATCAAATTGTTCATGTCATTTTCAGTTACCTCCGAAAGCCACAGCTGGACTGATGGTGAGGGATTGAAGTATGAATGTACAGTTTGATATTAGTTTACTTTCTGCAAGTTAGATATATTAAATTTCTCATGACATCTTCAGTTACCTCCGAAAGCCACAACTGGACTGATGGTGAGGGATTGAATTATGAATGTGTAGTTTGATATTAGTTTCCTTTCTGCAAGTTAGATATATTAAATTGCTCATGACATCTTCAGTTACCTTCGAAAGCCACAGCTGGACTGATGGTGAGGGATTGAATTAGGAATGTGTAATTTGATATTAGTTTACTTTCTGCAAGTTAGATATCGGGTTACTCAAGTTGTTTATGGTTACCTCCGAAAATCATAGCTGGACTAATGATGAGGGATCAGAAGATAAGTTGATGTAATTTGATTTAGATTTACTTTGTTGCAACTTTTGGATTTCTTTTCAGCATAGTTTCTTTTATGTTTGAACAACAGCAAGAATAATGAGTTTCATGATCAGTAGTTCATTGTTTGTTTGACTAGAGTAGTGATGCAATTTCATTTTCTTTAATTTCATTTTCTTTGAAGAATTAATTTTGTCATTGTGTGTTTTTAAAATTCTTTTGAAGTTTTGAAAATCATTAGAAAGACATTGTTGTCTTGAATATTTGTCTCCATCCTTGTCTTTTAGAATTTCACAAAAATCCAAAAACGACAAAAAAGTAAGAGATAGGTTATCTTGCACATATAGTGCGCCACACTTCGTCAGCTTACGAATCCCGGATTGACAAATTAAATGTAGCAATTTAGGACACACTAAATTGACCAAACATTTTGGCGCCGTTGCCGGGGAAGTGTAACTAGGTAGCCAATTTCTTTTAAAAAAAAAACAAAATAACAAAAGAAGGGAAAACTTGATAATTTCTTGAAGTATGCTCTCCTCTTGCACCTAGTGTGATCTGGAGGATCAGAAAAGAGAGTTATTGGTTTAGTAATTTCTTAAGTATGCTCTCTTCTTGCACCTAGTGTGACCTAGAAGATCAGAAAGAGAATTATTAGCCCAAATTTTAAAAAAAAATAAAAAATAAAAAATGACATGCATAGAGCAAGAGATTCTAGGGGAAGGTTTATAGCTAAAGCCAAGAGTTCTATTTTCACAACTCCATCTTCTTCAAGGCATAGACAAGAATCACCACCATCTACCCCTAGCCTTAAGATTTTTTGAATTCAAGGAGCAGCTGAATTAGAGGATTCTCCTATACCACCTACTAAATCTCATTTAGAAAAGGAAGAGACTCCCTCTCATCCTCCCTTGATAGAAGAACTAGAGGACTTTAAGGACTCTAAATAAACTATCATGGCAAAGGAAATAATAGATGGATTTGGAGGTAGAGGTAGAAGAGGAGGAAACAATGGAGACAAAAATGGTGAAGGAAATAATGAAAGAAATAGGGAAGGAGACAACTTGTTTGGATTCCCTATAGTTGATGAGGAAACTCATACAACGATGAAAAATATCTCACCATCTGTCCTCCCTAACTTTTATGGATTGCGAAGTGAGGATCCTGAAACATTTCTGTTTGAGTTTGAAGTTGTGTGTCGAACTTATGACTATATGGAAGACTCTCAAAAACTCAAACTGTTTCCTTCAACATTGAAGGGAGCTTCTTTGAAATGGTTCATGGGATTAGCCACTCAATCTATTAGGACTTGGAATGATATGAAACAAAAAATTTTGGATAGATACTTGGACTATTGTATGCCTACCAATCACAAGGATGAGGTATTCAAAATGATGCAAAAAGAAGATGAAAATTTGGAAGACTTACTTGAAAGATTTCAATACAACTTGAAAAGAGAAAAGATGAGCAACTTAGATGATGAAACCTTGAAAGCCCTCATATTAAAATCCATTATAGATGAATGGATAGATATTTTAAACATGATGGGGAAAGGAGACATTTCTCAACTTCCACTTCGTGACATAACATAACTATGTGTCCATCTCTCAAGAGGAAAATCTAAAACAGGAAAAGGGCCTAGGGATCCTTCTCTTATTAGGGTTAACAAATCTGCAACTGGATCAGTAAGTAGGGTAGAAATTGGTAATATTCTTGATGAATTCAAAACTGATATCTTAGGGAGCCTTAGTGAACAACTAGACACCCTTAAAATCCAAAACAAGCAGAAAGCAGAAACAGATGCTCTAGCCATATTTTGTCCAAAATGTAGGAAGAAACATGCTTTAAGGGAATGTCCCTTGGATGAAAAAGTTGTAGAAACATGTATGATTTGTTCAGAGAATCATGGGACCAAGGATTGTCCTTCAATTCCCGGACTCAAAGCTATCTTTCAAGAAGATCCAAATTCAGTAGAATCTCTCTGTTTTGTTGCAAGAAGACCTTGGCAGGGACAACAAACTCAAGGGTTTAACAACCCTATGAATCTTCAAACCCCACCAAATTGGAATCCTTGGCAACAACCTTGGCCCCAACATCAAAATCCATATCAGTCATGGGTACAAGGAATGCAAAATCCTTATGGGAGATTTGCTCAATTTTATCAATATCCTCCATCTTTTCAAAATCAACAAGCTCCACAACTTCCAAACCCAAATCCACAAATTTCATTGCCATTTCCACAAAAACAACCTTCTCAACAAAATCCAAATCCTCAACTCATGCTTCCATACCAACAAAAGACAAATCAACTTCCAGCTCAGCCATTGCCAAATCCTAACAATAAAAATCCTTAGAATACTTACATGGTAGAAGGACAACAATTTCCTACCTATATGATTGTTCCTCTCAACGATGTACAACTCAGATCTGGTAGATTTTTAGAAAAACCTTCTATAGATATTCAAGAGCAAGATACCTCTGAGGAGGACTCTCTTGAAACCAATAAGGGTTCTGAGGAAGAATCTCTTCAAAACTCAAATATTCAAAAAGAAAAAGAAAAGTTAACACCCACAACTCCTATAGTTGAGCAACCTGCATCTTCATCTACACCTCCTTTTCCCGAAAGACTACAAATTGACAAGGGGGTGGAAAAACAAATCTTGTTGCCTAACTATGATTTTCTAGATGAATTGAAGAATGTTTGTATCAAGATTCCTTTGTTACAAGCCATTCGAGAGATTCCTATTCTAGCAAAAACAATAAAGGAGTTGAGTTTCAAAAGACTAGGAAGGAAACTAAAAGACACAAGAAGAATCCACCTGGTAGGAAAAATTGCAGATATTATGATGGGAAAAATTACCATGCAGAAGTATGTAGATCCAGGATGTCCAATTGTCAAGACACATATAAATGGGATAGAAATTCCAAACACATTGATTGACTTAGGGGCTACTATTAACATTATGAGTAGACAGACTATGGACCAACTAAAACTTCCTAACCTTCTTTTTACACCTGCTTTACTGCAACTTGCAGATCGATCAATTATTAAACCAGATGGTGTATTAGAAGATATTTCAGTCTCCTTAGATTCTTGGGAATATCCAGTAGATTTTATGATCTTGACTCCCAAGAGTAATCTAGGAGGGCACCCACTTATCTTAGGAAGACCTTGGCTAACCACAGCTGATGCTTTTATTAGTTGTAGATCTGGGGATATGTACATTTCTAATGGTAATTCGACAAAGAAATTCAATTTGTATCCTCCAGCAAAAGCAATCACAGAAGTAGGAGAAAATGAATGGGTTGATGATGAGGACACTATACAACCTGTCTTTACCATTTCTGAAATCAGTGAGGATAGTCAAATTCTGAACACATTAGAAAATTTTGAGATATCTTTAGAATATGACCCCACACAATTTCAGTTTGAATCTGACATAGAATATTTATCATCAAGACAAATGTCTCTTTACTCTATGGAAGAGTTTGGTAGTTATACCATTGAGATTTTTCCAGGAAAAACATTGAATATCAACAAACATTTGGAAAAGTCACAACAAAAAGAACTAATCAAAATCTTGCAAAAAAATTCTACTGCATTTGCATGGGAGTATATTGATATGAAAGGTATTGATCCTAAGACTTGCATCCATCATATCTATATTGAGGAAAACAGTAAATCAATCAGACAACCTCAAAGAAGGACGAATCCAAATCTTAGGGAGATAGTGAAAGAAGAGCTCCAAAAACTACTCAATGTAAACTTCATTTATCCAATTTCAAATAGCCGATGGGTTTCTCCTCTGGTTATAGTACCTAAAAAGAATGGTAAATGGAGGGTGTGCATTGATTACAGGGAATTGAACAAAGCAACTTTGAAGGATCACTTTCCTTTGCCTTTTATCGATCAGGTATTAGACACATTAGCAGGTAAAAAGTACTTTTTATTTTTGGATGGTTTTAGTGGCTATAATCAAATTCAGGTAGCACCTGAAGATCAAGATAAGACCACATTTACTTGTCCATGGGGAACTTTTGCCTACTGAGTGCTTCCTTTTGGGTTATGTAATGCACCAGCAACATTCCAAAGAGCAGTACTAGGAATTTTTTCTGATCTAATCCATGATTGTGTAGAGGTTTATATGGATGATTTTACAGCTTATGGTAATTCATTTGAAGAGGCATTAGAAAATTTGGAAAAATTTCTCATAAGATGTAAAGAAACAAACCTTTCATTAAGCCATGAAAAATGCTTTATGATGTTTACTGAAGGGATTGTTTTAGGACATCATATTTCAGGAGAAGGGATTAAGGTTGATAGATCAAAAGTTGAAGTCATCTCCAAGTTACCTATTCCAAATTGTCAAAGAGATGTTAGAAGTTTTCTAGGATTTACTTGTTACTATAGAAGATTTATAGAAAACTTCACTAAAATAGCATCTCCACTCTTCAAATTGCTTACAAAAGACTGTGAATTTAAATGGGATCCTGATTGTCAATCAGCTTTTGAAACTTTGAAAACAAGAATATCTGAAGCACCTATTTTGAGAGGACCAAATCGGAAACTCCCTTTTCATATTTCTACGGATGCTTCAGATACAGCTCTTGGAGCTGTGTTGGGTCAAAAAGATTTAATTCCTTATGCCATTTATTACACCAGTAAAAATTTGACTCCCACAGAGTTGAACTATACTGTGACTGAAAAAGAGTTCTTAGCTGTTATTCATGCAATTAATAAGTTTAGACATTACATAACAGGCTATGAAACTTTTATTCATACTGACCATTCTGCAATTAGATATTTAATGAACAAACCTGTTACTAATGGCAGAGTGACAAGATGGCACTTACTTTTGCAAGAATTCAATATTACCGTGTTGGATAGACCAGGAAAACAAAATACAGTAGCTGATTTCTTGTCTAGGATTCAGAATACTAAAGAAGATTCTCCTGTAGAGGATAAGTTTCCTGATGAATACTTGTTTGCAGTAACTATTAAGACTCCTTGGTATGCATATATTGCTAACTATTTGGTTACAGGGAAACTGCCTTCACATTTATTTCCAAATGAAAAATGAAAAATTATTCAGGAGAGTTCAAAATATTCATGGATTTCTAACGAATTGTTTAAAACAGGGCCAGATCTTGTGATCAGAAGATGTGTCAGGGAAGATGAAATGCCTGATATTCTTAAGGCATGTCATGATGAACCATGCGGCGGACACTTTGCAGACAAAAGGACGGCCTATAAAACCCTCTCTTTAGGATATTATTGGTCTTTCCTCTTCAAAGATGAAAAACAATATGTCAAAAGGTGTGATAGCTGCCAAAGAGTAGGGAAACCTACCCTTTCAAATGAAATGCCATTGCAACCACAGGTACTCATTGAACCCTTTGAAAAATGGGCTTTAGATTTCACTGGACCTATTAATCCACCATCTAAGCAAAAGAAGTATATATTGGTTTGTACTGATTATGTTACTAAATGGGTAGAAGCCAAAGCATTAGTATCTGCTACTAAAAATTCAGTTGTTCATTTTCTTTATGAGGATATTTTTACTTGCTTTGGTGTTCCAAGAGAAATTGTGACAGATCAAGGAAGCCAATTCACATCCAACTTGGTGGAGAAATTGATGGAAGAATACAAAATCAAGCACAGAAGATCTACTCCTTACCATCCGCAAGCAAATGGTCAAGTGGAGTCTACAAATAAAGTTCTTAAAAGTATCATCACCAAAACTGCTCATCTACATAGAAGAGATTGGGCAGAAAGGCTTCCTGAAGCCTTGTGGGCCTGCAGAACTACATGGAGAAATACAACAGGACATTCTCCCTATGAACTTGTTTATGGGAAAGAAGTCTTGCTCCCCATTGAGTTCCAAGTCAAGACCTTCAAGATAGCAGTTCAGTTGGGGATGAATTTATCAGAAGCCCAAAAGCATAGAATGGAGCAGTTAAATGAGCTAGATGAGATCAGACAAGAAGCAATTTTAAGAACTGATCTATTTCAATATCAAAGAGCTAAATGGCATGACAAGTACATCAAAGAGAAGAAGTTTCAAGAAGGAAATTGGGCATTGTTATTTGATTCCAGGTTTAAATATTTTCAAGGAAAATTTCAGACTCATTGGCTTGGGCCATATGAGATTGACAAGATCTTTAGCAATGGAGCGGTAAGAATCAAGACCATTGATGAGTTTCAAACTCCTCTTATTGTGAATGGCCACAGATTGAAAGTCTATCATAAGCCACTCTCAAAAGAGGAATTTTTCAAAATGTTTCAAGAAAATTCTGCAATCAGGCTGGTACAGAAGAATTCTTCTTCTCCACCAGCCTAGCTTTTGTTCTTTTCAGTTAAAAAAAAAAAAAAAAAAAATTGTATAAGCCTGAAAACCAATCACTGATTGGCAGTCTTATACAGAAAATATAGGGTGAAAATCAAGAACACCTGACACTCTATATTTTCCAAAAAAAAAAATCTCTCTTTCATTTCACAAGTTTTGTGACCACCCACTCCATTCCATTCCACTTCATTTCACTCCATTCCACTTCATTTTATCTATTTCATTCCATTTTCACCAATAAAATTCTTTTTGATGACCATTTCCATCTAGTCATTTGTCATCCGTTCATTTCCATTCACCCAAATAATAGCTGTGTCAGTTTCCGCAGCTGACATATGTTTCCGCAGCTGACACTAGTTTCTGCAGCCAGAATCAGATTCCACAGCTACCACTCTGTTTTCAAAAGATTGTACAGTCAGATGTTATTTCCATAATCATGAAATAAAATGCAGGTATGAGGACCAAAAATGAAGACATGGAGCATTCAAGATACCAATGAAGAGCAACTAATTGAAGACCAAGGAAAACGGCAAAGATTCCAAGGAATGAGTAAAAATTCATTTCAAATAGCATTGAAAACACATTTTTATATAGTTCTAAACCATAAGCTCCATCCATTATGTGAAATGATTATATTGACAAATTCCGTAACCCTTTCACGATCTCCATATGATCCTCCCGCATTCATTCTCAAACGGTTCCATAATTAAACCCTCGATCTTCACTCATACTCCGATATTCAACCAGTGACAATGAGACGTAGTTGATTTGACCACGGGCTCTTTCAGCCGCATAAAATCCATAGCCGTTGTTTAAACGTGCTTACATTTATTTTGCAGCCACCAAATTTCAAAACACTGTCGGATGTATTATACTCCTCCTATTGTTCTGTTGATCTCACAGCCGTATCTCTGCCGTTCTCACGAAACCCCTCTTTGCTATGCCTCACTCCATTTCGTTCTCTGTTACGCTACAGCCTATATACCCACTCTCTGATATCTACCTACAGTCATTGTGCTCATTTCTGTGCATTCAGCCGTTCTACTTCCATTGAACCCTCACGCAGGAAAATTTTTGAAGAGCAGAAAGAAGGATGGGTAAATTGCTAAGAGCAGAACCAGAAGGACCTAAATTCATGGAGGGATATCCACAAGTAAGGGATATATTGAAGAAAGCAAAGTGGCTGCAGTTTATCCAAAAGTTCAGAGGCTATCATAAAGAAGTGACAAAAGCATTTGCAAGGTCGTTCAATGGCCTGGAAGTAGAAATTGGAGACCTTAAGTTTGCGGTGAATGAGGCATCTATAGCAACTGCCACGGAACTTCCTCAAGAGGGTGAGCGTTGGTTTAAGAATAAAAGCATTAGTGATGAAGCCTGGAGAATAATCTTACGAAACCAAGGTATGGACATAACTATTTTTAAAAGAGGAATTCTTGTTCATGCATTGAAAGAGGAATGGGCTACTTTGCTGCTAGTTGTTCAAAAATTCATTACCCGTGAAGGCCGTTTTGGGTCCATGTATATGTACCATACCAGATTGCTGATGAATTTTCTAGATAATCAAACTCTCAATCTCCCATATTTTCTATTAAATAGTTTGAAGAAAATGTCTGTGACTATTCAGAAGCATTTAGGAGATGTAGAACCACATCTATATCACCACGGTCTTGTAAAAATTTTGATTGAAAAAGAGTTAAAGGAGAAGAAGGACACATGGGAACAATTTTTGATTAGAAATTTCTTTGAGGAACCTCAGGAAATTCCTGAAGGTAGCACATCAAGAAGGAGTAGGAGAAAAATAATAAATGATGAAACTCAAAGTACTCCTACTCAAGAAATTCCTGAAGGTAACACATCAACAAGGAGTAGGAGAAAGAGAACAAATGATGAAATTCAAAATACTCCTACTACTACAATTGAAAGAACTGATAGGGAAGAAAGGTTGTCAAAAAGGAAGAGGAAAGAAACCAAGGGTAAAAAGCCAATAACACCAAAAGAGAGAAAACGTATTGAGGCTATACATCAAACCCCTTCTTCCAAAGAAGAAGATCATCAAGTGTTATCTGAAAGATTAGTTTATCTTCAAAAACAGTCATCTATGGCCAAGAAGACAGAGAAAGGAAAACAAAAGCAAAAGGACAGTGGTCCACAGTGTGTGAGAAGAAGTTCCAGACTTAAGGGGAAATTGAGGAAAACACAAATGAAAGGACCCCATTTCATTGATTTGGGAGAAGAAACATCTGAACAGTCCCCAGCTGACCATAGTCCATCTCACTCTCAGTCAGTTGGTGAACCTGGTTCATTTCATTCTCAGTCAGACATTGAACATAGTCCATCCCATTCTCAGCAAGATGTTGGTGTGAGCCCTTCTCAGCCAGATTTTGAAGATAACTCTCCTTCACGACATTTTGAGGACAACCCAATAAAAATGACACCTGATATAGACCCCAAGAAGCAAGAAGTATATGATTATATAGAATCTTTAGAAAAATCATCTACAGGTCCCAGTACTTCGTCCATTCAGCCTCACACAGTACAGGATGATTTAGTCCAATCACTGAAACAGGAAGTCTTTGAGCTAGAGCTTTTAAATAAACACATTAAAAATGAAAATGAGACATTGAAGGAACAAAGCAAATTGGACAAAATCATTCATGATAATACCATGCTACATCTGGGAATATGGCAGAAGAAGAACAAGAAATTGAAAAAGAAATGCCAGAAGTTAAGCAGAGCACTAGTTAATATCAAATTTAGATGCTTAATGAAGAAGCCTAGGATGTTGGCAGCACCAAGGAAGAAGAGGAGAGGGCTGGATGTACTGGCTGAAGTGTCAAGGCATATGAAATGAAGAAGGATTATCAAAAATTTTGGTTGCATGAGGACATGCAACACCTTCACAGTGGGGGTATGTTGAGTCTCAAATCTGCATTGTTCTTATACATCTTCCTATACCTTTTTCATTCACCTGAACCTCCCAAGTTGTCAATATCATTGTATATTAATTGCAAAAGAGCATCTAAAATGGTTTTTAACTATATTTTTGTGTCTGCTGTTAGATTTAGATTTTGCTCATTTAGCTGCGGAATCTTGCCACTTTCCGTAGCTGCTGCAACTTTCCGCAGCCATTTTGTGAAACTCTATGTTACAGGTGTCTTCAGGTAAAACGAGCCACATGGGCAAGTCAGAAATGATGTGGACATGGATCGTGTCCTATTTGCTCGAGCAAATTCACCTAAGGAGGCTACGGTCAAAGGTGGCCAAGTGGAAGTCAACCGTAGAGTCCCACGGTGACAGGACTCTGTTTCTCGTCACGTGGAGATTTATATGGCCATTTCTGAATTGCGGGAGACAAATCAACACCTGTACATGGCTCCATAAGCCAAATTCAAACATCCACTCTTCATAGATTTACTCCTCAACGCGGCCATGATCCTAGATCTCTGGACGTAATGGTTTACGTGTTCTCTATCAGCATAAACTTTAGGGAATTAGTTATATTTCCTTTGTTATAAATAATGCGTTTGCATACGCATATTAGATTAGTCTCTATTAGTTTTTTATTAGTCTCCATTAGCTTCCAGATAGCTCTGTAATGTAATTACGTTGCCACTATGCCGTAATATCACCTTTCTATTATGACTGCATTTTAATATATAAGAAGACTCTGTTTCCAAGCATAATTCGTACTTGAAGTCTGTTGCCAAGGCTGGTGCAGAGGGCCCCTGCACACGCTAAGGTTTTGTGTATTATTGTATAGTTCTTGTTTTATTTCTTTAAGCTCATTGTGCCATAATTCATTCACATGTTTATACATTGCATCTTTCATGGTATATATGCTTCATTTCTGTTTATAATCTTTCATGCTTTACATCTTGCTTCTGTCCATAATCTTTCATGTTTTATGTTATTGTTAACTGATCAATGTTCTTGTTTTAGGTTATAAATAGGCAGCCCGGGCATTTGCATAAATTTTTGACTAATGACATGGAATTAATATTGTTCTGCTGCTAATTTACTTTTCTTAGTTTCTGTTTAATTTCAGTACTGCTTTGTTTATTTCAATCTTGCACATTTGTTTCAATAGTTAGATTTAGATATATCAAATTGTTCATGTCATTTTCAGTTACCTCCGAAAGCCACAGCTGGACTGATGGTGAGGGATTGAAGTATGAATGTATAGTTTGATATTAGTTTACTTTCTGCAAGTTAGATATATTAAATTTCTCATGTCATTTTCAGTTACCTCCGAAAGCCACAGCTGGACTGATGGTGAGGGATTGAATTATGAATGTGTAGTTTGATATTAGTTTACTTTCTGCAAGTTAGATATATTAAATTGCTCATGACATCTTCAATTACCTCCGAAAGCCACAGCTGGACTGATGGTGAGGGATTGAATTATGAATGTGTAGTTTGATATTAGTTTACTTTCTGCAAGTTAGATATCAGGTTACTCAAGTTGTTTATTGTTACCTCCGAAAATCATAGCTGGACTAATGATGAGGGATCAGAAGATAAGTTGATGTAATTTGATTTAGATTTACTTTGTTGCAACTTTTGGATTTCTTTCAGCATAGTTTCTTTTATGTTTGAACAGCAGCAAGAATAATGAGTTTCATGATCAGTAGTTCATTGTTTGTTTGACTAGAGTAGTGATGCAATTTCATTTTCTTTAATTTCATTTCCTTTGAAGAATTAATTTTGTCATTATGTGTTTTTAAAATTCTTTTGAAGTTTGGAAAATCATTAGAAAGACATTGTTGTCTTGAATATTTGTCTCCATACTTGTCTTTTAGAATTTCACAAAAATCCAAAACCGACAAAAAAGTAAGAGATAGGTTATCTTGCACATATAGTGCGCCACACTTCGTCAGCTTACGAATCCCGGATTGACAAATTAAATGTAGCAATTTAGGACACACTAAATTGACCAAACAATACCCATGGCCTTCCAAGTAAAATGTTGTAATCAACGGGTCCATCAATGACCTCAACTTCAACATTTACTATTTTTTCCCCTAGTTCAACATGCAGGTTATTGATGATATCACACGGCTTCTATGTACTTCTGTCAAAAGCTTTCAACGTCATAGGCGATTGAGATAGTCGTGGCGAGCCAAGTGACTTCCAACAATTTAGAGACATAATACACGTATATGCTCCCTCATCAATAATATTACAATGAACAAGGTGATTGAGAACATTTACGTCGATGGATAATGTCAATTATGCTGGTAATTGCAGCACATAGCCTATATGATTAAAGACTTCAAGATTGGAATTTTTCAGATCGATTCCACCAATTTCCGACAACAAAGCCTCCTTTTGGGAGGGACAATTTTGAAGCACCTCAAGTGCTGACATAGCTGAAGGTTACTGAGCCAAATCTTCAACTATATTATAATTTTGAGAAACTCGGGCTCGAGGATTAAATGTCGATTTGTGAACAACTCCCTTTGGTGGCTTTATTGTCAATTCAAGAATAGCAGTTGGTGGTATCGATTCCCTGGAAGGATTCATGGTCAAGGTAGTAGGTTGATCAGTAGCCTGACTACCCTAATATTTATTACGTGTTAACACCAAAACATTAGTTGGTGGCTTCGTGACAGACATCATAAGCACTTGGGAACTAGAAGCTAGATCCATAGCAACAAAATTTGTGTCTGAATTCGGAAATGGATCTGTCAACACTGCGGATGCATGCGAGGTCTTAACCAATTTTGATACTTCGGCGTGGTGAGGATAGTCTCAAACAAATTTCTCCTCATTACAGACTATACAAGGGTGACGAGGTTTTTGATTTCCAGGAGATTGATCAGATGATCATTCCTGCCGGGTAGAAGTTTTCTTTTTCTTTGATTTCCCATTTTTCTTACTTCTGGGTTGCTTTTCACCTTTGCCTTTATTAGATGACATGGCATGGAATTCAGAAGAAGGCACAGGATCACATGCAGTAGGGTGATTTTTTATTGCATTACCGATCATACCGTCTCCGGTATGAGAGTCCTTTGATGGAGGAGGAACAATAAAATTAGATTGCGACGTGTTGGAAATTTTCTCGTAGAGCATGCAGATTGAGTATAAATCAAGTATAAATACTGGGCATGAGCAATCACCCACTCTTCCGTGACGATTCCAACCTTAGCCACATCCTCAGTTATATATGGTAACAGGGACTTAATGAACCACTCAACAAGGAGTTTATCAGGAACAAATGTCTTAACCATTCTACAATGATGATGCCACTCATGAATATGATCATAATTGTGAGTAGCATTAGTCTATTAAAATTAGTCAAGATTTCCGTTCCAGTTTCATATCATATGGGTAATTGGAAATGGGTCAAAAATACAGTAGCTAGGGTGGTGAAATTATCAAATGAAGCTCTTGGTAACTCAATGTACCATTTTGTGATCGAACCAGTGAGCTTAGGCTAGAAAAGACAGAGTCAAACAGAGTCATAATTTAGGGACTTATATGAAAACCACAAATGATAAGTCATAACATGTGTCGATGGGTCTTCCCTAGGGTTTCCATTGAACTTAGGAATATTCGAGGGTAATTTATTAGGTATCACCGGCCAGCAAGGAGCATAGTTTATTGGATCATTGGTAAGCCGGTTTAAATCTGGTAACTCTAAAGTTGAAACAAAGGGAAACTGTCAATTTAATTTAGGTTGAGCATAGCTAGGGTATGATGTAATTTCTTGGGAACCTGGCCTTTGAGCACCAGCATAAGGAATCTATTGCTGGTAACGCAGATAGGGGTTGTTTTGAAAAGCAAATGCTTGAGGATTCTATTGACCAAAACCTGGGTAAGCTACTTGTTGAAATGAAGGTTATGGCATTTGTGCTTGTGGTTGCCAAGGGGTCTGTCCACCAATATTATAACCCAAAATAGGATAGCTCATTTTTTGTTTTGGATACGTATAACCTGGTTGTGGCTTCGAAATCCCATAATATGGTAATCCAACTTGTGAATAAATAATTCTGGATACAAGTGGTTGTTGCAAACCAGCGAAAGGAGTTGGAGTCTAAGAGCCAAATAATTTGGGGTATTGGGTTAAAGGACCCGCATAAGAAAGTTGAGGTACAACAGTTTGAGCTTGTAACAGGGGTAAGGATGTATTAACAAGTGGATTAGATGTAGGTGCAACAGGGTGAACCGGTTGATATGACTGTACAATCGTTTGTGGTTGGATGGATAGAGTGGGTTGCCACTAAAAAAAATTCATTCTGACATTAGGATGACAAAATAACGATGGAGTACTATCAAAATGGGTGACCATAGGTTTCCCCCCAGCATGAGCAGTATAATAAGATGGTAAATATTTTTCTCCAAATGCAGGAAATCCAGTTGAAATTGTACTAGATGGAATATACCCAGATGGACCAGCTTGATATTGCCCTGATGATGTATATAAAGGATAAAGTTGTTCAGTACTCACTATAGATCTACCAGTTAGAATACCATATGATCATCAAAAATTTTAGGGGCTAATATTTGTAGGTGGGCTAATTTTCCAACATTTTTCTACAAAAAATATTCGCCAATTTCCATTTTTTATAAAAATTATTCGTCCAATTTTTACAATATAAAAATATTTTACCTTAAAATTCACCAACATTATATAGAGACTATATATAAACCATTATAAATTTTCATAATTTTACAAATATATCAATACAAATTTTATAATTTTCATATTAGGGGCTAGTGAGATTCGCTAATGTTTTTAAACTTCAAGATAATTTTCCATCCTTAAAATTTTCCCTGCAAACGATGACATTGGTGAAGTCCATGAGTTTGAGGATGCATGAGAGAAGGTTCCAGATAAATATTGGTAACTAGGTGTGACGGAAGGGCCACCATATAGATGTGACTCTGGTGAGGTAGTGAATATCGACGAGGTACCAAGAGCAGGTGTTGTTGCAACTGGAATAGATGGTTCAGCCGAAGATGTTGGCTCAGGCATGGTTATTCGACCAAATGTATACCCTATAGGATCTACGAGAACTTGAAGTGAAACAGGATCAACAAAAGAAAAGGAAGGTGATTGAGGAAAAGACTTGTACAGGTAAATCTTCTCCCCAAAATGAGTTGGAGTTAAAGGTGTTCTATCTTGTGGTATTTATTGAATTGAAATTAAACCAGGTGGAAGGATTTCACCATCAGGCCCGAAGTATATTTCAGGAGGTTGACTACACGATATGGGAGACTCAATGGCTACAATATATTATGGAGCGACCGATACAATAACAAATTCCAGTCGTTCGACTTCAAGATTCAGACGTTATGGAAAAAAAGTGACAGGATCCGGATCAACTTCCAGTTGAAAAACGTTGGGTTCGGGAGGTATGGTCTCACTTATTGGATGTATCGTGACCATAAGTAGCTATGAGGACTCCGTCTTGACAACATTTGATGAACCAGGATTTGTAGAAACAGCTTAAGCCGACTCTAGCATATGTGAGGATGACATCGCACCAAAGGTACTAATAGTACTAGTTTCGGTAGAATGATTTTGCCTTCGCTAACCAGAAATGTCTTCCGGTGGTAAAGGTGGTTTCAGTGCTATTATACACAAATGACGGGGAAAGGAATTTTCTTCTTCCATGATGGATAATTTATTTTATGACCAGAAACAAATAAACAAAATAAAAGGGTAATTATAGGTACCAAGTAATTGTGAACTGTAGAATACCTCCTGACAAACCAAGAAGTATAGGTAGACAATGTCCCTGAATGTTGTGTTTGGTGTTTCACAAGTTACAAGGTGGCCAACTCGGTTCAATATGGATGATTAGAAACCTAAATTTTTCCTCCCAAATATACCAGAAGATACGTGGAGGCCCAAGTCTGTATTAGCATTGTCTAATGCAAATCGACACAGTAAGACCACCCCCTTATACTTTTCATACTAGAACACTTCCCTATATACTGGAAGGTACATGGGTGAGCTCCAATATACTTACAAACGTGGAGTGAGGTATCACACTCGGAACGTGTCGCAGACAAGTTAACGGCAGCTACTATGTTTAACGACATCGGAACACGTCTCTAGCCTAGACCTTCTAAATGTTATTGTTATGGTTCCAATGTTTTCTTAGGTAAATTAATGTAAATTTTATGTTGATCCTGTTTATAAATTTTGTATTTGAGCTTCACTGCATGATATGATGGAAATTCCTAAAAATGCAAACTAAAATGATAAGAAAATTTTTTAATTTTATCTTTTTCAATGAAAATCCTAGCTACTAAGGGCAAGAGCAATCAATTTTAGAGTAAACAACAAAGATCACAAACTAAAATGCAACTTTCCTAACTTGTTCCTATGCAAAACACACAATTTACTATATGTAGATGCATGTTTTTATTTTCAGCTCCTTTAATGTGAATGCAAGAAAGGAAACTATATGCATCAAATCAATAAAACAAGTGTTTTCTTCTTTGAGAAACGAGGAATTTAACAACAATTTCTATTTTAGGAAAAATGAAGAATGGAACTACAATTTTTCCTATAGACGAAGAATGAAATGACAATTTCGTTTACGAAAAAAATTAGATCTAATGCAGAAATAAAATACTTTGAATTTGATTTTCCAATGATAAAGAAAAACACTAAAGAGACATTGAACAAATTTACTTTTCAAAGGAGTAAGAATCAGGTAAGTTTACTGGTCTCTAAGAGGTATCAGACAGTTGAGAATATAATAAAAAAATGGTTGAGAATGATAGCAATGACAAATTTGAATGGAATTTGGTTGGCTAAGGGGGAAACATAGTCTCTAAGGGGATACAATGTGTTGCATTGCACCCCTAAGTGGGAGACAATGCACTGCAGCACATTGTGTCTTGACCAACAGTGCGTTGGGCGCAACATTGGTTGAAAATTCAAGCTACAGAACACACCTCTAATGCAATTCTTTCATTCAAAAGTATAATAAATGAAATTAGATGCTACTGATGAGGATTACCAGAGGAAAAAATACTAGGAATGAAAGGATGCTCCCCAACAGAGTCGCCAATTTGTTATGCAAAATTGTGATCTAGGGATAAATCAAATTCCCTAAGTGTGGTGCTAGGCATTTAGAACAATAGAGGAAAGACTTTGCTATCACTTTCTCTAAAATAAGCAGATACATAGAATTATAGAAGAACCTACTTGTGATCCAAGCTCTTCTTCTTCTCCTTCTTTCGTTGTTGCTATCATGCTCAATCCAACTTCGATCATTGGATTGATTCCTACAAACATAAACAAAGAACAAAAAACAACATGCATATACATATATCTACTTAGCTTAATCACTCAAATCTATTAGATGTGAAACATCTATATCATTCAAGGATCCATTGCATGAGAAATAGAAACATAAAGAGATACATATATGCGAAAATGAACAACAATATTTATTAAAGAGTAGAAGGGGGAGGTTACAACCAATGATCAATTTGATGCCACCAGCTCTAGCTTCTTCCCAGCCTCATCACATCAAAAATCACACTAGAAACATAGCAATACTTTCACTCTCTCAAATGAGATTCCAACAACATTTCTTTACCAAAATTCTTCCTTCCCTAGCACTAGGATCTGTGCTCAATTTATAAGGAAACTGATGCTATTTTCTGAGTGAATGAATTTCTAATAATAGGCAAGAAATGTTCCCAAGTTTATAAGTGTTAGATGGACACTTTGATTTGAATTTTGACACATGTGGACTCTTCATAAGGCACTAGTGTTACACAACATTGTGTCATTGTCCTTGTAATCCCCATCCCACACATTGGAGGCTCATTTATATGATCAAAATAAATTTTTATGCCTTGCAAATACCATCATTGCATCCCTTTCCATGAGGACAACATTCCTTGTGTTGACCACTTCCTGAAAAGACCACCAAAAGCACTTGTTTTTGCCATGGCGTGGGTAGCCCATTATGCCCTTGCACCGATGAGGCAGATTAACACTGGCCCTCACGTAAGCTGGTGCTTTGTCTTAGTTAGCTTCCCACGCCAATCTGTTTATGGAATTTTTTTTTAAAATAGAGGCGAAGTTTTGATCATAACAACTTCGTGGATGAGTCATAGGGAGTGGTTCGAATGAATAACCATGACCTTCCTCCTTTGGCCTATTGTTTCCAAATTTTGGGGAAACCTCCCATGAGATAAGGCCTCCTTTCCACCATAATACGAATCCAAACCTCCTCCTCTCCCTTTATAAATACAACCATCTTCCATTGATGTGCTAGCTGAACTGAAGATAATATAGCAGAAACAATGGAGAGATTTCCATTTGCTTTTCTAGGAAAGACAAAAAGGAAGATTTCCTTGTTGAGAGAGCGTGTGCTTGCATCCCGTCCGAATTTCTTGACATTTGTCGAGACATGCTTCAACTGAACCCCGCTGAAGGAGGCTACGACATCAAGGCTTGGTCGTAACTCTTTATTCTATGAATACATATGTATAACTATTTTCAGGTTCCCATGTTGCGTTGATGTGTTCTATTGATGTAATATGATTAACCCTCCTTAACTGGTTAGTAGTTATGAATGAGATTGTTGCTTCATATGCTGCTCTTATTTTTTGATCTTGTGTAGGTATCCAGCATTGTGGAAAAATGATCATAACTTACCAAGACAGGAATCGAGAGGCCACAACTACAACAGCCACGACGACAGCATTAGACTTCAGGTAGGTGGATCTACCTCATCTGTTTCATTCAGTAATTAGGAACCTACACTCTAGTTTTTCCTTTTGTTACTAGACCCACCCTAGGGCTAGAGGGATCGTCTCTATCTACAGAGAGGATTTACCTTCATAACAAATTGGCGACTCCACTAGGGATCAGTTTGAGTTTTTTTTTTTCCCTTGTCAAGTCGAATTTGGTAATTTTCTTGTTTTTTTATATTTTTTGGTCTGTTTGCTTGTTTAGAGTCCTCTTATTCAACTCCAGAGTGTCAAGTTTGACCTCTGCTCATTATATTTCCCATTCTCCCATAGATATCCGGCTTGACGCGTTTTTTTCTTGAACATTCACGTCGATTGGCACATGTTGCTTGTGTTACACTTGCGCCAACCCCTGTTTGGCATAGATTATCGCCTTACAGTTGTTGAATCCCGTAGGGTTTGGTTTGACCTTCCTTTTGAGTCTTTTGGTCAGTTGTGCTTGCCTCTGGGTGGATTTCTGATTTGCAATTGTTTTGTTGAGATTGTTTTGACTGTCATAGGCTTGTTCTTCTCAATTGTAAGTATGTTTACTTATCAGTGCAGTTAATGGCCTTAGGGTTCCTAAGTGTCTTAGCTCACTGAGCCTTTTGATTGGAAGTCAAGTCTTTTGTTTCTTGTCAAACACATCTCTTGATCAATTGTGTTTAGTCCCTTTTGATCATTTAAGTGTTTTTTTTGGTTGAATGATCATTTCAGGTTTCATTTTATTTTTATTCTTGCTGCTCCAAGCATAGATCACATTGCTTGTTTTGATCATTTCAAATCTTTCTCTTTGATTGGAAGAATGCACCATTGGTTTGAGTGCATCTTTGTGTTTTTGTTGCTTTCATCGAATTAGTCAGTTTATCTATTTACATTCACAATCCTCAAAGTAGTGTTTTTTCTGTTTTTTATGTTTAATTAGTGCATTGTGTACTTCACTTCATTGAAAAATAAACATTTTGCATTCTTTCATTTGGATGAAAAGGAAAATTATTTTGCATAACTAGTGCTTGATAGACTAGGAAAAAGTTTTTCAATTTTTTCACTTGATTGAATTAAATGCATTAGCGGATTTATTCGCTTGATTTCATTGGTTTCTATTATCTAAAAGATCTCTATCCTTCTCTTAATTAGCATTAATTGAATGAAAAATAGTGTTCATTTGCATATAGCTTGCATTTAAGAAATTTGCGATCGACATTTGATAAGGCCTCGAAATTGAAACATAATTCAAGATCAACTTTAAAATCAATTGAATTAACCTAAGGAAATATTGGAACCTAACGCAAAAATTTTAGTTGTCTAGGCTAGAGATGGGTTTCAGTGTCTTAAAACCTAGTAGCTGTCGTTCGCCTTTTGGATTTAAACATCGCTAGTACGTACTTGTGCTCCCTGTACCATCAAGTATTTAAAGGGAGACCTCTATAGGTTCAAATCCTTTACCATAGGAAGTCGATTTTGTCGCCCTGTAACCGTGATACACCGAACATATCATTCGGGGAGACTACCTACACGTGTAGAAATTCCTTGGTCATTTCTCTTTCATTTGATCACCAAGGTGTAAATGGAAGTTCATGGAAACTTGGTACACCCTCTTACTTAGATTACCTAAGTAGTCATTTCGTTCTATTCGTGACTCCTTAAAAAGTGAAGATATCATCAAGCGCTTGTCCTTTCACACTCATTTCCAACCTGAAAGTGATAAAGTCATCTTTTTCTTATTTCTCGACTCTTAAAATATGAAAAGACAGAGTTTTGTTTCAATGTCTTAAACTATTAACTGCCCATGAAATATTCCTGGTTAAAGTTAACTTCCTTAGCGTTTTGTTTTACGGTTGTTTCCAATGGAAACATTTCCGGATTTTACCAACCAAGGAATCCCCTCTGGAGGGAATCCTGGTCCTTTTCCTTCGTTTGAGAATGTTGGTGCTCCTTATATCACAACTTTGTCCCTTCCTAGGTTAATTGTTGGTTTGCCCGTATGGTTATTTTTTACTTCGGTGGTCTCGAGTGTTCCACCCACTGTATAACCATCCCCACCACCTGAATAAAATCATGTTGATTCTAAGGTGGACCTATCCCCTTAGTTTCCTATTTCTTCATCCTCCTCTTCTACTTCGCCTAGTGAAAGCCTGGATTCCAGTAACCAAGTGGCTAAGAAGAAGAAGAAGAAGTCAGATAAGCGAGAGGCTAATGCTGCAGCTATTATTCCTAAGACACTTTCCATTGATAATCCATACCACCTTCCACGGAAATTCAAATTCCCTTGCATTATTTTTAAAGGTGACCACTTCCTTTGAGATTGCCCTGGCATCCCCAAGGTGGTCGAGGTATGTTCCTATGGCCATCTGTCGTTGCCTTTGGCTTCTGGAAGTCATATTGGTGGCACATCTTCGAATATCCATGATAAGACTCATAAGAAACATGGTAAGATTACAAATACTTGTAAGTTGTGTGAAGGGCATCATCCCATTCACCTTTTTCCATACATGGATGAAGCCATGAGAGTGTTGGAAAACCCTACTATTTTTGCACCCTACCTTCTAGTTGGTTACAAGAAGCTTTCTTTGAGTCCTCTGCTAGTTGATCCAATGATTGATCAAGATTCATCTTTGGTCGATCCCGCTCCCTCGGAAATTAAAACTAACGAATCCATTCCCAACCAACCATTAGTTGAGGAATCAGTCGATCTAGCCCTGCCTATGGTTCATCAGGTCTTTTCCATCAAGAGTGACTCACATACCCCTCACGTTCTTCTTGTTTCTTCATATTCCTCGGACTTGGAGAAAGATTCTCCCATCCCTCTAGTTCAAGAAGCTGCTCCTTCTTCTCCCATGATGGAGGTCCCGAAGGATGCTTCTCTTGCTCTGATAACACCAGGGGATGACCATATTAGTTCAATAGTACCCCCTCTAAGTAGTTTGGTCACTTCCTTCGATTGGAGTTGATTTGCGAGATACCGCCTCCCTTCTTATGTGCATTTTGAGATCATGGTACAGGCCTCCCATGTGGTCATACCCAACACAATTATATACAAAGGCATGTCTATTAGTGTTCTACCTTCAACTACTTGGCAAGCTTTTAGTTCTCCACCGCTTGTGCCTGTTACATAGAATCTGTTGGCATTTAACAGAATAACCAATCAACCGTTAGGGATCCTTCCGAAGTTGCCTATTACTTTGGGAGGGAAAACTGCCTATATATACGTGATGGTTGTTCCAAGCCCCTTGGATTTAAATTTACTCTTGGGGCGCGACTATGCTTATGCCATGGGTGCGCTTGTCTCTTCCATATTTCGTGTGACTTTTTTCCACACAAAGGTTAGATTGTCACCATTAATCATATTTCATTATTTGGTCCTGATGTGGCAGCTAGCCCGCCATCATCTCTTCCAGATTTTTATCTGCCAGTTGTATCTTCCTCGCCGCGGGTTAATTATGTGGCTACCTATCCCATGCCCGCATTTAGTGATAGTTTCGTTGTGCATCGTGTGCTGGGGGCAATGGGTCTTGACTTCCAGATGTTTTCGTTCCATCGGATGATAATATCTTGGAAGCCATGACTTCTTATTCGACATGATGAGTTGTCATCAAAGCATAGTTCGTTTTCTTGTGTCAAGCTCCTTAAAAAATGAAACAAATCATTCAGATCAAAGTTCATTTTCTTGTATCAAGCTCCTTAAAAAATGAAACAAGCTCTCCGGAGCATAGTTCCTTTCCTTGTGTCAAGCTCCCTGAAAAATGAAACAAGTTGGTCATGAGGATAGTTCTTTTATTATGTCAAACTCATTAAAAAAATGAAACACATTCCTATTCAACTCAAATGTTTTTTCAGATCTCGTAAAATCCCAGTCAAGTCTTTCACTTGATCTCATGATTAAATCTTCACTCCATCCACCTGTCAGTAACTAGTAGTCTACTCTAGCGAATGGAATAAAGCTTGGGGGGCATGTACTTCGAATTGAGTCACCATGCTGGGGGCATGAAAATATTTTTTAAAGCAGAGTTTCTTGATTTCAATCTTGTGTAACAATGAAACCAATCCCAAGTAGAGTTTCCTAATTTCAAGCTTGTGTAAAAATGAAAAATTATTATTTTACCTCTCGTGATTACGATTTTGTGAGCCTATTTTACTAGATGAGCCTTGGATTTCTCATTCCATCGTTACCGTCTGCTTGGCTGATCATATGCCTTCACTTGATTATTTTACTCATTCCTGAGGAACCAGTGCAATGAGTGGTCTTGTTAGCCAGCCCCTTAACCTTTACTCGTTCTGAGCAGTTCCACCATCACTGGAGCCAGTTGCTACCCTTTATACCAATCATTCCTCCAGGTGGAGTCATCTTTCAGCTCTTTTCTAACTCTCTAAAACGAAAAGATTGTTGAGACTCTTGTCATTTTGAACTCGTTAAATGGTTGCGAAATGATATCTACCCAGTATATGTTTAGCCCTTTTTCAGGCTAGGATACATTACTTACGAAAAAGGAATACCTTAGCCTATCATGACTAAGAGGTTATTTCATATATTGTTTTCTACCTTTTCGGATCTAAGAGACTACTTATGAAAAGGGACATGATGGATTTTTCTTTTCCGCTTCTTTTCAAACTATCTAAACATGAAAATATGTCGATTTTTCCCTTTGTTAGAATCGTTAAACTCTGATGACATCGGACATCGTCGCCATGATGTTAATCAAGTTCCTCCTTCCTAAGGCTCGTAAAATTTACTAGGTTGGATTTGTCCGAAGGAAAAACTTACAACATAGGCATATGCTATCCCGTTCAAGCTTGTTTTAAAAAATAATTGGGGTACTCACCAGAAATGGTGGGGGGAAATTGAACCAGTTAGTAGTTATGTTGGCAGTATGTCGCTCTTGAACATGACACTCGTCTGCATTCGTGTCGGGTTGGAGACATCTCATTTCGTCATTTTTTTCCTTCATGGGTTTGGGTAATCTATTTTGACCTCTCATCTGATCTTTTCCATGTCACCATGACCTCAGATCCCGTGATGTTAAATACTGCCAGATCTAGAGTCGTGTCACTAATATGTTAAAGAGAAGTTTTGCCTCTGCATTTTTCAACCTCCCTCTAATTCTATGTTGGTCCTGATTCACTTTCATCATATTCCTCTGTCTCATGTCGATGATGTGGGAAACATTATGGCCCTCCTTCGACCAGGTCACTTCTTGTCAACTTCAACTCATTATCTAGGAAGTTGATCTAGAGACTCCCTACCGGTACCTTGGAGCATGCATGCCTCAATGGCAGGTTCTTCGCAATCAACGATAGGTCCACATCATTAGACTTCGATCGAGTGATTATGTGGGTGTTTGATGCCAGATCACTGTTCACATTCTATGGATTGTATCTGTTTTACCTTGAGAGCCATTGTCATTATTGGTTGTTTCTCTGGCACTTGTTAACAACTTTCATCATTGGCTGGTAATCAAGTGACTTTCTTGCATGTTCAACTTCAGCTCACATATTCGCATGCTTGAATTTGTACTTTTTCGGGTCGAGATGGAGCACAAGACCATGGGTCTTGTCTGATATGATCCAGGCTGAGGGATAATATGGTTTATCATGAATTTATTACATGACTCCTTTGATTGGATGGCTGCGACCATACCTGAGTCTATTTATTGATCCTTACTGCTGGATGGTTGCGTCCATACCATGGATCTCAATTTATATGTACTCTATTATGGATGGTTGCGCCCATACCACATGTTCATGTCTCAGAGATATCTGTTGCACTTGTAATTACAGGTCTTCTAACAATGGTTTTTGGTTTGAACGCATTCTCATAAATAATTTCACCCCTTCCTCTCTCTCGGACCTCATGCTTTAGGGGGCATTTGTTACACAACATTTTGTCATTGTCCCTAAAATCCCCATCCTGCACATTGGAGGCTCATTTCTATGATCAAAATAAAGTGTCATGCCTTGAAAATACCATCATTACATCCTGTGACATGAGGACAACATTCCTTTTGTTGACCATTTCCTGAACAGACCACCAAAAGCACCTGTTTTTGCCTTGGCGCGGGTAGCCCGTTATGCCCTCACGTTGATGAGGCAGATTAACACTGTCCCCCATGCCAGTTGGTGCTCTGTCTTAGTTAGTTGCCCATGCCAATCTATTTATGGATTTTTTTTTTTTAAATAGAGGCGAATTTTAGATCATAACATCTTCGTGGACGAGTCATAGGGAGGTTCGACTGAATAACCACAGCCTTCCTCCTTTGGACTCTTGTTTCCACCTTTTGGGGAAACCTCCCATGATATAAGGCCTCATTTCCACCATAGTATGAATCCCAACCTCCTCTTCTCCCTCTATAAATACAACCATCTTCCATTGATGTGCTAGCTGAACTGAAGATAATATAGCAGAAACGTTGGAGAGATTTCCATTTTCTTTGCTAGGAAAGATATAAAGGAAGAGTTCCTTGTTTAGAGAGCTTGTGATTGCATCCCGTCTGAATTCCCTAAAAATTTCGAGACACACTTAAAATGAACCCCGTTGAAGGAGGATGTGATGTCAAGGCTTGGTTGTAACTCTTTCTTCTATGAATACATATGTATAACTATTGTTTAGTTGCCATGTTGTGTTGATGTGTTCTATTGATGTAATCTGCTTAACCCTCCTTGACCAGTTAGTAGTTATGAATGATATTGTTGCTTCGTATGCTGCTCTTTTTATTTGATCTTGTGCAGGTATCTAGCATCGTGGCGAAAGGATCGTAGCTTTCAAAGATAGGAATTTAGAGGCCACCACTATAACATCCACGATGATAGCATTGGACTTCAGGTAGGTGGATCTACCTCGTCTATTTCTTTCAATAATTAGGAACCTACACACTAGTTTGTCCTTTTGTTACTAGACCCACCCTAGGGCTAGAGGGATGACCTCAGATCTCATGATGTCAAATACTGCCAGATCCAGATTCGTGTCGCTGATATGTTCAAGAGAAGTTTTTCCTCTACAATTTTCAACCTCCCTCTGATTCTATGTTGGTCCTGATTCACTTTCATCATATTCCTGTGTCTCATGTCGATGATGTGGGAAACATTATGGCCCTCCTTCGACCAGGTCACTTCTTGTCTACTTCAGCTCATTATCCAGGAAGTTGATCTAGAGACTCCCTACTGGTACCTTGGAGCCTGCATGCCTCAATGGCAGGCTCTTCGCATTCTACAATAGGTCCACATCATTGGCCTTCGATCAAGTGATTCTTCAGGTGTTCAACGATAGCTCACTGTTCACATTCCATGGATTGTACCTATTCTACCTTGAGAGCCATTGTCATTATTGGTGGTTTCTCTCACACTTGCTAACAACTTCCATCATTGGATGGTAATAAAGTGAATTTTTTGCATGTTTGACTTTAGCTCACATATTCGCATGCTTTAATTTGTACTTGTTCAGGTCGAGATGGAGCACAAGACCCTGGGTCTTGTCTGATATGATCCAGGCTGCGGGATATTATGGTTTATCATGACTTTATTACATGACTCCTTTGATTAGATGGCTATGACCATACCTGTGTCTATTTATTTATCCTTACTGTTGGATGGATGTGTCCATACCATATATCTCAATTTATATGTACTATAATATGGATGGATGCGCCCATACCACATGTTCATGTCTCAGAGATATCTGTTGCACTTGTAATTGTAGGTCTTCATATAGCGGTCTTTGGTTTGAATGCATTCTCATAAAGAATTTCACCCCTTACTCTCTCTCAGACCTCATGCTTTAGGGGGCATTTGTTACACAACATTTTGTCACTGTCCCTGCAATCCCCACCCCGCACATTGGAGGGTCATTTCAGTGATCAAAATAAAGTTCCATGCCTTGAAAATACCATCATTTCATCCCTTTCCATGAGGAAAACACTCCTTCTGTTGACCATTTACTGAACAGACCACTAAAAGCACCTGTTTTTTCCTTAGCGCGGGTAGCCCGTTATGCCCTCGCGCCCATGAGGTGGATTAACACTAGCCCCCGCACTCGCTGGAACTCTGTCTCAGTTATTTGCCCACGCCAATCTGTTTATGGAATTTTTTTTTAAAATAGAGGCAAATTTTCGATCATAACAACTTCATGGATGAGTCATAGGGAGTGGTTAGACTAAATAACCACAGTCTTCCTCCTTTGGCCTCTTGTTTCCACCTTTTGGGGAAACCTCACATGAGATAAGGCCTCCTTTCCACCATAGTAGGAATCCCAACCTACTCCTCTTCCTCTATAAATACATCCATCTTCCATTGATTTGCTAGCTGAACTGAAGATAATATAGTAGAAACACTGGAGAAATTTCCATTTTCTTTGCTAGGAAATATATAAAGGAAGAGTTCCTTCTTGAGAGAGCTTGTGCTTGCATCCTGACCAAATTCCCTAACATTTGTTGAGATTTCCTTCAATTGAACCCCGCTGAAGGAGGCTACGACGTCAAGGCTTGGTTGTAAGTATTTCTTCTATGAATACATATGTATAACTATTGTCTGGTTCCCATGTTGTGTTGATGTGTTCTATTGATGTAATATGCTTAACCCTCCTAGACTGGTTAGTAGTTATGAATGATATTTTTGTTTCGTATGCTACTCTTGTTTGTTGATCTTGTGTAGGTATCCAGCATCGTGGCGAAAGGATCATAACTTGCCAAGATAGGAATCGAGAGGCCACCACTACAATAGCCACGACGATAGCATTGGACTTTAGGTAGGTGGATCTACCTCGTCTATTTCATTCAATAACTAGGAACCTACACTCTAGTTTGTCCTTTCGTTACTAGACCCACCCTAGGGCTAGAGGGATCGTCTCTGTCTGTAGAGAGGATTTACCTTCATAACAACTAGCCACGTGGATATTCCTGGAACAATGATAACTCTGCTCCCAAGTGATCAACGCACTCTTGAATGTCGGAAAGATGGAGGATGTTGCATATGCAACGCAGTTAGTCCCTTTAGAGGCTACATTGGTGAGTCTATAAGTGATATAACATATACTTCAAACATTGGAAATCTCACAAACCTTGATAATTTCTCCAAATGGGACAGGAATCTTAATTTTGGAGATTTCATTTTCTAAACTGAAAATAGAAGTGATATTTTCATTTTTGTTTGGCAGGAGGAGGAAGTGGTGGGTCTCTTTTAGGCTCAACTTCTTTAGGAGCATCCTTCTTTGGTTGAGTTTTATTTGTAGTGATGGTAACATTTCTGTTTTTAAGATTGTACTGCTTCTGCATTTCAAATATAGCATGTTGATAACCCTTTAGGTAATCATATTGTTCCTCATCCTTATTCAAATCATGACCAAACTCTTCATGCTCCTCTTTGGTCAGAAACATCCCAGACATGTTTTCATCTAGACAATGGATAGTATCTTCTCGAATCTTAGGCTGAGTTTCTTCTTCATCAATCAAATTCTGCTAAAAGGGAGGCCTCACTTGAGAGTCAGGTTGATTTCTATTTTCTCTTTGTCTTTGTTGATTCTGAGGCCTCCTAAACTATGGGTTTCTGATTTGTGGATCATGTTGTGTAGGAGGTAAGGAAGTGGTTCCAAGGGCTAGTATATCCATGAGTTCTCTATGGTATTCAACAAAGAGTCAAACTTATCATCTGAGGAAGAAGGTTTCTCTTATTCTTTTTTTTTTTTTTTCCCATCTTAGACTTCTTTGTTGCTATCATGTTCACTTATACCTTCACAACATCATTCTGCATTTCTGCTAGAGAAGTAGACTCTCTTTCCTTAAGATGAATGTATAAATGATAATCAATTCCTCTACATAGCATAATTGAGCAGATCTTGGGGGAGGTTTAAGATGAGCAGGTATAGATTTATAGACTTTGTTAAACCTTTTAGAGTAGTCTTGGATAGATTGATCTAAGGCTCTTTTTAAACTGTTGTATTTAGTCAGGGCTTGTATTGGATTTGTCCTATTCCCCCATTTTCTCAAATAACTATCTTCAAACTGGTTCCAATTGATCTGGATTTATGCAATAATGCAATAAAATACAGAAATAGACATAAACACATAGATGCAGTGGAAATAATACTTCATTTTATTTAAATCAAATGACTGAAATATGCTTACAGGCATAATGGAAATAAAAATAGCTAGGGTGCTGGTAGCATATTTCTTAGAAGAGATGTGGCGGCTAAAAACCTCTGAACTATGTTACAATGAGGCTCGAGGGCCTATTTATTATTGATAAATAATGGAAAACTCCAAATGTCCAAAAACCTAACTGTAGGAGATGAAGCGCCAAAACTATGGGCCCCGTTTGGGTAAATTGGTGTTTCAACTTCCCGAGGACGTAAATTTGGCATACGATCTCCATTTAATGCTCACCATACCCTGTTAGACTGATCTATCCCATGAATACAACTTTTAATGTGAGAAACATCAGTTCATGGACCCATGTTGCTCCCGGTTTTTCCAAAAAATGTCGTTTAGGACCTCAAAACGGCTTCGAAAGTTCAGGACCCAAAAAACTGCTAAAAATAATAAGTTGTGCCGAAAATAAAAAACTAAAAGAGACTATGGTGGGTCCCCAAGTGGAATAGGTGGGTGGCCACTAATATCCACCTGGATCATTAAGGCCCCAAAACGGCTCCGGGAGTGTAGGACCCGAAAACCTGCTAAAAATAGTAAGTTGTGTTGAAAGTGAAAAGCTACAAGGATTGATGGTGCAGATCCAAATGGAATAGGTGGGTGGCCACCAATATCCACCTGGATCACCAATTTCACAAGCTTACTGGAGCTAGGGCTTTAAAACATTTTCTTACCTCACCAGTGAAACTTTGAGCAAAAAATATCATTTTAACATCTTCATGGTCTACTTCCTCTCTGTCAATGAAATCATTGAATTGATCTACATGTTCCTCAGTTTTTATTTCCTCTTCACTCCCAAAGGTTTTAATTCTAGCTAAGTATTTACTTGGGAGGTCATGAAGAACAGTGGGGACGACAAGTGGAGTATATCTTGTAGGTGCAATAGGAGGAGGTGGAGGTGGAACAACTTCATCCATAATGATAGGAATTGAGGTATGAGAAAGGATAGTAGATGATATTGTTTTATTATTTCTTGGAAAAACAGCAGGAGAAAATGAGATATTAGGAGGTGGTGTAGTTGGTCTTTGTAGTCCAGATATAAATGAACTCTACTCAGGCAAAGGTATACCAGATTTTCTTTTCAACAAGAATTCAAAAGGATCTAACTCTTCTAACTTTTCAAAAGACTCCCTCTCTAACACCACTTCTAATGTAGCAGTTTCCCAGAATTCTTCTTTTCTTTTTTTGGATACTAGGGATGATGTATCAATGCCTAGTCTTTCCAGGTCTAGAATTATCTCAGTCAATTCATTTTCACTCTTAGACCTAAATAAAAATTCTTGAATTTTATCATCAAATTTCCTATCTTTGGGACTTCAAATAATTTCAGAGGACAAGGCTCTTTAATTCTATGGAATACCTTATTTTGAAGAGTTGCTTTCAGTGCCTATGAGAATCCTCTCTAGATTATCCAATGGTAGGTGGGTTAGAATCTATATTTCTCCTTGTATATATTTTTCTTGAAGCCACCTTTATGCATGAAAATTTGTAGTGGAGTCACCAAGGTAGTTTTTGTAGCCTCTAAAAGTTCTGAGCTCCTGCTAAATCCAAGAGTTCAGCTTCACTGTTTGCACACAAACTTCAGGAAATGTGTCTTCAGGCTCCCAACAGACGCACCAAAATAGTATCACCAAATTGATTCTGATAGGTTGCTCATCAATCAACTTAATGTAACTCTTTCAAACCACTTTTGATTGAATATTAACCTCTTCATTTTGATAGGGCTCTCTCAAGGTAACTCATGATTTTCAATGGAAATTATATTAGATGGAAAACTCTATGACTGTAACTTGATTGTGATTGATTTCAAGTTGAAAATTAAAGGACTTGCTACCATTGGGCTATGGGGTCAACATCAGTAAACTCAATGAAAATAATTCTTCTTATGGAAACTGAGGCAAATGGAGGTTTCAATGAAAATATGGTACACACACAACACAAGAAGAAAACAACAGTTTAACCTCTAAAAGAAATCAGAGCATGTTACCATGAGTTCTGAGTAATTAGACATAAAACTAACTGCAGATATTTAAACATGAAATATATAGAACATACAACACATTGAACACCTCCTTTGAATCTCGGGTAAAAAAACAAAATATCACTGTATATTACTGAAACTGAAAACTTTTACAGAGTAGGATTTTAATACAATATTCTCCAACCCTTTGATATTCAATATTCTGTCTATAAATAGACTCTCTTACACTACATAGGATGCTGGATCATTGAACCTTAACTCTGACAGCAAATCATAACTGACAACTCTATTTCTGGAACATAAAAAAGACACCTATTAATTTTAAGAGTTTATCTCCTAATCGGACTCTACTTACATTTATTTCCTCTGCTTCTCTAATAGTGGGATCATTACATATATAAGGATTAGGTGCTAGAATGGCATTCTCCATGACATAATATATAAATACACTTTCCAAGAATTTAGTAACAACTGTACTATTTTCTAGGAAAGAATCAATAACAACTACAATTTTGTCTTCATGTTGTTTTGTATAAAAGGTACACATGTCGAGTGATGAACATTTGTTGAGATGTCTCCTCATATGTTTGGATGCCTCCACATGGCTGGCTGATCTTGCATATTCCCTTTGATGCTTCAAAAATATTTCAAAAACCCCTCACTGCAAAACAAAGCATTTTAGGCAGTTGTGTAGCGTAATTTAGTAGCGAACTAGTTTCTGTCTTTTCACCCTTCCTTCTGCCACCTCTACTAGTCAAAAAAATTTATTAGGTAAAAATATATAAATACAGTCAAACTCCCTCCTTAATTCTTCATAAAACTGTTTTTAAAGGCTAAAAGGAATCTTCAAAAATTTCATAGTGTTTTTCAGCGTTCAAGCTTGGAGCTCGCTATGAAATTGCCTAATAAGGCAAAATTTGTAGATTTTGTAATTTTCTTCAAAATTTGATCTTTTGAGCCAAAATTTATGTCCCTTGCAAGCTATAAACCTTAATAAAAAATTCTCAACTCAACTCTTCAGTCTTTGGTAGTTTCATCTTAATTAACAATAGGTTGACCTTCAGGTTCTTCAATCACTTTCATTTTCAGTCCTTTCTTCTCCAGCTCATATTGAATCATGTCCATTTGTTCCTGAAGGTTTTCCACTTGATTTTGCAATGATCTATTTTCAGCTTGCAGGTGCAGGTTCATCCTCCTAGTATGTTTAGCTAGAAGTCTTAGAGGTTGGGTCCTTTTCAGCAGTCTTTTGGCATTAATCATAGATTCTGAAACATTTGAGAGTTGAATGTCCCATTTTTTCATCATCATCCTTTACAGACCTGTTCTTCTCTACTTCCAACTTCAACTCAAGTATTTCTTCCCTTTATTTGTCTTATTTGTTCTGTGAGGAGTTCTATTTTTGATTTTCCAACCATATTCTCCTTTCCCTTTCTCTACATAGTGACAACTTCTTCTGCTGCTGGGGATAAATCTACGATATTTTCTGGTTGCATACCTTCACTAAATTTTTTTGCTCTTTTGTTTTCTATGGCCTTTTTTGCAATCTTTGACCTGCTCATTGGCTTCTTGGCTAAAATATGAAGCCAACATCCTCTCCTACAAAATCCAATTTCTTGACAGACTTACCTTTCTTTAGTTTCCTTCCATCACCTTCAATCTCTTCTGCTTGCACTTTTTGGGACTCCTCAATATCTATTGCATGTAGAATGTCTTCCAGATTTCCTTTGGCCAATGTATGACTCTTTTTTATTATCTTACTGCTTTTTTTGCTAATCTTTTTTTTTGTAGGTGTTGGCTGAGTGATATCAGTTTCTTGCAAAGGTTCTTCTCCAATGTCCATTGGTTCTATACTAAATTGTCTTCCTTCTTCACCAATATCTTCTGTTGCAGCTAGAGATGTAGTAGATTTAGGTTTTGAAATTTTCTTTGGATTCACTACATCTACTTCATACCCACTCATAAACAAAAAAGAGGCCCAATCTCTGTTTAACCTTTTCAACTCTTCTAGCACTAACAGTTTTATCAGACCATGGTGAAATATTGATGTCTCGTTACCTTCTGACTTGACCTAAACTCTATCTAACATCTTTCCCAAACTCTTGTATAAAAATAAGGGTATTTCAAGAGGTTTCTTACCAAAAAAATGCAGAAGGATTCTAATATGGTAATAATAAACCATGTGGAATCTCCCTTCATAGGTGAAGTATTTTTGGATCACCAACACCAGCTTTGCATAATTTTGTTTAATATAACTCTTGGGGATGCCATTGGTCATATCAACTCCTTTGTGCTCCTGCTTGAGAAACTCTTCACATCCCTGCATTCTGAACTTTGTGCCTTTGAACCATTCTTCACCACTTCTAGGAATTTCTGTAGCTTGCGAGATGATGTCTAGTGACACTGTCAAATTCAAAATCCCAACTTTTGATGCTATCCCTATAAAATTTGTGGCAAAGTATTTGGAAATATGTGCATGGAAACACTGCAATTTCTAGCATAAGTGTAGGCAGTCATCTTCCTGAAAGCTTCCATAGCAGTGGGATCTTCATTCAGCAGCTTAAAATCCATGGGCTCATACCTTACACAATGACCACCCTTATTTGTTTTCTTCTTTGATTCCATGATGCTTTATACTCTTTATTTCCTTGCTTGTTTATGACACCTCCAGAAACAAATTCGAACAACAACCTGCTTTGTGTGGTGAAGAAGCTCTCAAACAAAGATAGTGGGATACTTCACATGTAAGGATTGAACACTGAATGAGAAAGAGCAGCTTGGGGTAAATTTTTAAAAGGTAATTTGACAACTTGGAGTTTGATGATGACACATGTGACCATTAAAGACAATAATGACAACAAATACGACTATGTATGTTTGAAAATCATCATAATGAACTCAAATGACCTCACCCTTTAATTGTCTTATCAAAAGTTTACACCTCACACCACTTTGACACTTTCCACAAAAAAACCCAGTTTCGTAGTGAAAACCGTTTAACTGCTGATAGATTCACTACGAAATTTTTAGGTAGTTTCATAGCGAAATCTACTGATTTTCCATATAATTCGCTATGAAACTGTGAAAAACCGATAGGTGTAATATTTTGTGATTAAATAACATGGGGATGAAAATTATAAGATATGAGGTTGATTTGACATAATATGACATGGTTTTGGATGGGTTTTAGACTTATGGTGGATATCACCAAATGCAATTTTTTTCAAAAATTTCATGAAAATGACTTATGAGACAGCATGAGCCCTATCAATGGAATTGTTTAAACTAATGAGTGATAAAAATTCTCATATGTCAAGAATTTGGATGAAAAGGGATTATATGGAGTACCAAAATTATTCAAGTAGATATTGGTGGCCAACCACCTATTCCATTTGGACCGACACCATCATTTCTTTCAGTTTTTCAGTTTCAGCACAACTTACTATTTGTAGCAGTTTTTCGGGTCCTGAACTTCCGGAGCCATTTTGAGGCCCTAAACAACATTTTTTGGGAAAACCAAGAGCAACATGGGTCCATGAGTGAATGTTTCTCACATCCAAAGTTGTATTCCTCGAAGAGATATTTCTAACGAGGTATGGTGCACACCAAACGAAGATCGTATGCCAAAGTTACGTCCCCGAGAAGTTGAAACACCAATTTACCTAAACAGGGCCCATAGTTTGGTGCTTCATCTCCTACAGTTAGGTTTTTGGATTCTTAGGGTTTTTTATTGTTTCTCAACAATAAATAGGCCTTCGAGCCTCATTGTAACACAGTTCATAGGCATGTAGCCGCCACACCTCTTCTCAGAGATAAGCTACCAATGCCCTAGCTAGTTTATTTCAATTATGTCTATAAACATATTTTTGTTATTTGATATTAATGAAATGAAGTATTATTTCCACTGCATCTCTATGTTTATGTCTATTTCTGTATTTTGTTGCATTCTTGCATAAATGCAGATCATTGGTATCAGAGCGATCTTCTCTTTCTCTGTTTTTTTTTCATGTCCCCAATGAGGTCAGGGTATAAGGAGTTAGGGCTCGATCTGGTTGAACCCTTGCAAGATCAACCTCGCAAACCTTGACAGACTCCCATGGTGGAAGAAAAGAAATACGAGGGAGTAGGAGATGCTATCAAAATATTTCTCGAGGAGGCCCACGAGAAACAAAGGAACGCAATTATGGATAACTTTGCTCAAATCTTTCAATGAATACCCACTTACGGTGCATCTGCATCCAACAACCACTCTGGATGCGCCACTCCCTTTAAGGTATAGGTAAGCTTTGAAATTCCTATATTTGAAGGCCAGATATATGCAGACGTTGTAGATAGATGGTTGAATTTTCTAGAAGGGTATTTTTTGGTCCATGATTTATCAGACTGAGAAAATATAATTTTCGCACTCCTCAAAGTCGCCCCCCATGTCAAAGACTGGTGGGAAACCTACTGTGAGTAAAAGGAGAAGGGGGAACCCTCTCTGTTCTTGGTCGCACCCACTTGGAATTTTTTTCGAGATGACATCAAGGAACAATATTACCCCATGGGGAGCTATGAGGGAAATTACATCTAATGGACCACGTTGTGACAGCAAAGGGATCAAGATGTACACGAACTGATGAATTTGTTCCATACCTAGCGCACAAAGTTTGTTAAGTCCCTATATTAATAGTGTAGCCCCTAATTATGTTAGTGTAGCCCCCCTTATTATTATTATTGTACCCCTGTTACCCCCATATTGTTATTATTGTGCCCTTAAATTATTATTGTTAGGTCGGCTAGGATTACATTGTGGCCCACTAGGATTACATTATGGCCCCATGGACTCCTATATATAGAAAGGAGGTTTTGTAAATTGTATCATCCAAGAATTGTTCATTTATGTAATGTATTGGAGGTTTCCCCTCGAAGTGGCTCATTTATAAGGCGTTGATATCTCTTTTCTTCTCTTTTTGGAGCTGGTTACACAACATTTGGTATCAGAGCTTTGGATTCTAGGGTTTCGCTGCTCCAAACAGGTCATCGTGGCATTTTCGCTATAACTTTTTTTCTACGAAGTTTCAGAAGCTGAAATTTTTAGGGTGCGAAGAAAAACTCCTGAGGAATCTTGTATAAAAATTTCAGAGTTTGGTTCGCAATAATTTCGGAGATATGATCTGTGGAAGTCAGGTATTTTTTCAGACTCCTAAACAGGTCATCGTGGCATTTGTGCTATAAATTTTTTTCTACGAAGGTTAAAAATCTGAAATTCATATGGTGCGAAGCTGAAATCCTGAGGAAATTCATAAAAAAATTTCAGAGCTTGGTTCGCAATATTTTTGGAGATATGATCTGTGGAAGGTAGTGCTTTTTCAAGCTCCTGAATTTCATCTCAAAGAGGTGATCGTGGGAAAAGTTCAATAACTCTCTCTCTGAAGATTGGATTGGAGTGCCGTCAAAAGTGGTCGCAAGTACACGGCCTGTAGTTTCTTCGCTATCAATTTCAGAGACAAAGGACAAAACAGTGACACGTGGCAAGTCGTACAAGTTCGCTCTACTAAACCAGTCCAGAATTAGGTCATTGTGGGAGATTGGACACAACTTTGTCTTGGAGAATCCAAATCAGGTCAGACCTGTGGCATTTGAAAGAAAATTCAGAGATCTACTACAGGGCTGAATTTTAGATATCGAAGATTTTCAACTATAGAGATAATTCAATTTCAATATCGAGCTCCTAAAAGCTAGTAAAAGGTGTGTATTTTTTTTTTCCGAATTGCATAAGTCTTGTTTGAAGAATCAAGTTGAATTGATTCCAAGGACATATTGAAGAATTTTTTTCAGTAATGGGTTCTATTATGCCTCCAAAAAATAATTCCATATCCATTAATCCCTCAAAAAGCTATACTATGACGCATGAAGAGGAAGAGTTGCAGTATGAGATATCAAAATTACGGTACCAAGTGCAACAAGTTTCAATCTTACGAAGAGCAATTGAAGATGAAATAGATGGTTTAAAAGCAGAAATGGAGGTTAAGTTGGATGGTTTGAAGGATCAAATAATAGAAAATATGGATGATAAATTAATGGAAGATCACATCGAGCATCAACAACAATTTCTCCAACTCTCAAAGGATAACCCAACTTTGGTGCAGAATATAATGAAACAACATGAAGATCAACATCCCATTGAAATAAGTTATGAAGCAGTCATAGAAACAAGAAATCGACAAGTACGATCAATTTTAGAGTATCTCAGCAAGCGGAAGAAATTTCCTGTAAAATACTTCACATGGGAGGATGAGAATTTTATACAGAAGCATCAAGAAATAATCAAGCGTTGAGGACAACACTTGTTTGAAGGAGAGGGGCATGTTAAGTCCCTATATTAATAGTGTAGCCCCTTATTATGTTAGTGTAGCCCTCCTTATTGTTATTATTGTACCCCTGTAACCCCCATATTGTTATTATTGTGCCCTTAAATTATTATTGTTAGGTCGGCTAGGATTACATTGTGGCCCACTAGGATTACATTATGGCCCCATGGACTCCCATATATAGAAAGGAGGTTTTGTAAATTGTATCATCCAAGAATTGTTCATTCATGTAATGTATTGGAGGTTGCCCCCTCGAAGTGGCTTATTTCTAAGGCGTGGATATCTCTTTTCTTCTCTTTTTGGAGCTGGTTACACAACAAAGTTGGGTATTAAATATTTGGAGAGAGATTTGGTGCTCAAGTACCGCAGTTGTCTGCATAGACACATTCAGGAGGAAATAGAGTTCCTCGACATCACCTTGCTTGGCACGGTATATTTCTATGCCACCAAGATCGAGCAGAAATTTAAGCAGCAAAAGCGAGACTTTGGATTCGCAAACCTGAAGCTAGGGAAAGGCACCCCCCAACCACAAAAAAGGGGGTAGAGCCAAAGCAGGGAAACTCATAAAACCACCACAAATCCAAAGAAGGACACGGGGAAGTGGTGTTAATTTCATAAAAACCCCTCTCAAATAAAAAACAAGTGTCGGGCCAAATAGTAGCTGGTGGCCGAACTAAAGGCACCCGAAGCAGACACACATTCTGATCCTGAGTTAGAACGAGACAAGGGAGATGAAGAAGGGAAGCAGATCATTGATGTGGACCCCAGTGCCATTATTTCCACCACCAAGCTCTAGAGGGAGGATCACGAGGATCTAAAGGATGGGGAGCGCCTCTTCCATTCGCAGATGTGGGTGAAGGGTTCTCCACTGCAATTTCTTGTCAATAGTGGAAGCCAAAAGAACCTCATTTCAACAAAGGTCTGTTATAGCATCATTTTTCACCCTTATGTGATTCATGATTGTCTCTTTGGCCTTGGGCACCCATTCCCACAAACTTGAACAAAATTCATAAAAAACAGTGTTAAAAATCCCATACGCGGGTATGCCTAGACTTTTCCGCGTGTATACGCTAGCCCATACACACTTTTCCGCGTATGCCATTAAAATCATTAAAAATATATATAAAAATTCCCTATTTTCAGGCTGGGTTGATGGTTACTCCAGTAGTTCAACCAAGGTCGTGAAGCAACTTGGCCTACCTACCACAGCACACCCATAGCCATATACCATCGGGTGGCCTCACCCTGGGAGAGATCTTCGCGTCCGCTAGTAGTGTCGCCTTCCATACAACATCAAGCCTTTCACGAATGAGGTATTGTGTGATGTTGCTCCTCTTGATGTAGTTGATGTATTATTGGGCCAACCATACTTGTGGAGGCGACATGTTATGTGTGAGTCTAGGGCTCGTTATGCTATTATTACTTTGGGAAATAAATTGTACATGATACCAGAGGTAGTACCGCCTCTTGCCATCTCCTTGATTATTGCAAAACAATGCAGTAAGATTGTTTCCCAAACCAGGAAATTTATTTTCCTTATAACTCTCTCACAGGGAAAGAAGAAGATTTTGCCCACATCCTCGAAATAGGTATCCCCTACACAGCTACAGAATATCGACAAAGTCATGGAGGAATACAAGGACATTTTCTCCTCACCCACAGAGTTTCCTCTACACTGTCAAGATAGGCACTCCATCGATCGGACCCCTGGCGCACCGCCGTCTGATATTTTCATACCTCATACTATTACACAAACGTAATCCACACATGCACTTCCTAAGGAAACCAAATTTATTGAACGCATCCAACACGTTTGCCATTTGGTACACGACATCTTGGACAAATCCAATACCAACAACAGAATTTGCCTATCATGGAGGAACTTAACGCAATGGGGACCATTGCTTCCTAAGGAGGGAGGAATGAGCTAGGTGGATATTGGTGGCCAACCAACTATTCCATTTGGACCCGCACCATTAGTTCTTTCATTTTTTCAGTTTTAGCACAGCGTACTATTTTTAGCAGTTTTTCAGGTCCTAAACTTTCAGAGCCGTTTTGAGGCCCTAAACGAAGTTTTTTGGGAACACTGAGAGAAACATGGATTCATGGACCAATGTTTATCACATAAAAAAATGCATTCCTTGGATATATCTTTCTAACGAGCTATGGTGCACGTCAAACTGAGATCGTATGCCAAAGTTAAGTCCCCGAGAAGTTGAAACACCAATTTAACCAAATAGGGACCATAGTTTTGGCGCTTCATCTCCTATGGTTAGGCTTTTGGATTCTGAGGGTTTTTTATTGTTTCTAAACAATAAATAGGCCTTAGAGCCTCATTTTAACATAGTTCGTAGGCCTATAGCCGCCACATATCTTCTCAGAGATAAGCTACCAGCGCCCTGACTAGTTTATTTCAATTATGTCTGTAAGAATATTTATGTTATTTGATATTAATGAAATGAAGTATTATTTCCTTTGCATCTCTATGCTTATGTCTATTTTTGTATTTTATTGCATTCCTGCATAAATACAGATCACAAAATCTAATGAATGATCAACCTAAATGATCAGAGACAATGATTTCAAATTCGTCGCCCAAGCCATGTAGATTGATTGCTATGCCAACTCAATTGGGCTGGGCGGAAGAAATTCATCTAACATAAAAAATTCATAATCACCCGTAATATTCCTTAAGACAGATGGAGTGGAAGATATCATGTAGTAGGTCTCTATGTTTTCAATTTCTGCCAACGTCACAGGCGGTGGTAATACAAAGGTTCCTATGAGGGTGGAATTCTTTAAGAGTCCTACACCAATGTTCTGAAGTGCTAGTTGGGGTGCATGAACTAATGGAATGCTTCCAGTTACCTGGTAACTATAGGCAAAGAAGGAGAGTTGATTGATGACTGCGATGACACCTTAATGTGGAAAGGCGATCATTCTAAAATATGTAGAGATGATCGCAGTCATACAATATACGCATGGCCTTCCGAGTAAAATGTTGTAATCAAGGGGTCCGTCAATGACCTCAACTTAAAAATTTATTGTTCTCCCCCCTATCTCAACATGCAAGTTATTAATGATACCGCAAGGCTTATATGTACGTCTATCGAAATCTTTAATGTCGTAGGCAAATGAGATAGGCGCAACAAGCCAAGTGACTTACAACATTTCAAAGACATAATACATGTAGATTCTCTCTCATCAATAATAGTACAATGAACGAGGAGATTGAGAACATTTAATTGGATGGAGAATGATAATTCTACTGGTAATTATGACACATAGCCTGTATGATTAAAGACTACAAGATTGGAATCTGTCGAATCGATTCCACCAATTGCCAGCAACAAAGCCTGCTTCTAGGAGGGACAAATTTGAAGCACCTCAAGCACTAACATAGCTGAAGGGGATTAAGCCAAATCTTCAACTATATTATTATTTTGAGTAGCTCAGGGTCAAGGATTAAATGTCAATTTATGAACGACTCCCATTGGTGGCTTTATTGTCAATTCAGGAATAAAAATTGGCGGTATCGATTCCATAGACAAATTCATGGTCGAGGTAGTAAGTTGATTAGTAGCCTGACTACCGTAATCTTTATTATGCGTTGACACCAAAAAATCAGTTGATGACTTCGTGACAGACATCGTAAGCACTTGGGAACTAGAAGCTAGATCTGTAGCAACCAAATTTGAGTCTGAATTCAGAAATAGGTCTGTCAACACTGCGGATGCATGCGAGGTCTTAACCAATTTCGATACTTCAATGAGGTGAGGACGGTCTCAAACAAAGTGCCCCTCATTATAGATTATACAAGGGTAACGAGGTTTCTAATTTCCAGTCGATTGATCAGATGATCGTTCCTGTGGGGTAGAAGTTTTTTTTTTTCTTTGATTTCACCTTTTTCTTACTTTTGGGTTACTTTTCACCTTTTCCTTTGTTAGATGACCTGGCATGGATCTAGGAAGAAAGAGCAAGATCATATGTAGCAAGGTGATGTGTGTTTGTAGTACTGATCATACCATATTCGGTATGAGAGTCCATAGATGGAGGAGGAACCGTAAAATTAGATCGCAGTGCGTTAGGAATTTTCTCGTAGAGCGTGCCAAACTGAGTATAAATCAAGTATAAATATGGGGCAGGAGAAATGAAATTCTCTTCAGTGATGCTACCACCCTTAGCCACATCCTCAGTTATAGATGGTAACAGGGACTTAATGAACCACTCAACAAGGAGATGATCAGAACAAATGCCTTAACCATTCTATGACGACGATGCCACTCATGAATATGATCAGAAATGTGAGTAGCATTAGTGTGTTTAAAATTAGTCAAGAGTTCTGTTCCAATTTCATATCGTATGGGTAACTGGAAGTGGGTAAAAAAGAGAGTAGCTAGGGTAGTGAAGTTATCAAATTAAGCTCTTGGTAACTCAATGCACCATTTCGCGATCGGACCAATGAGCATACACTAGAAAAGACGTAGTCAAACAGAGTCATCATTTAGGGATTTAGATGAAGAATACAAATGATAATTCATAGCATGCATCGACAGGTCTTCCCCGGGGTTTCCACTGAACTTAGGAATATTTGAGAGTAATTTGTGAGGTATCACCATCCACCAAGGAGCATAGTTTATTGGATCATTGGTAAGCCGGTTTAAATTCGTTAACTCTAAAGTTACAACAAAGGGTAATTGTTGATTTACGTCGAGTTGAGCATAGCCAGGGTATAATGGAATTGCTTGGGCAAGAGGCCTTTGAGCACCAACATAAGGAATCTTTTGTTGGTAACCCAGATAGGGGTTGTTTTGAAAAGAAAACGCTTGAGGATTCTGTTTACTAGAACTTGGGTACGCTACTTGTTGAAATGAAGGTTATGGCATTTGAGCTTGTGGCTTCCAAGGGGTCTGTCCACCAATATTATAACCCAAAGTAGGATAGCTCAGATTCGGTTTTGGATAGGTATAACCTGGTTGTGGCTGCGAAATCCCATAATATGGTTCCAACTTGTGAATAAATAATTTCGGATACAGGTGCTTATTGTAAACAAGCCGAAGGAGTTGGAGTCTGAGGGCCCAATACTTAGCGGTATTGGGTTGAAGGACTCACCTGAGATGGTTGAGGTACAACAGTTTGAGCCTATATCAGGGGTAAGGATGTATTAACAAGTGGAGTAGATGTGGGTGCGACAAGTTGAATCGGTTGATACGAGTGCATAACCATTTGTGGTGTGATGGGTAGAGTAGGCTTCCACTAACAAACATTCATTCTGACATTAGGATGACCACATAACTAAGGAGTATTGTCAAAATGGGTGGCCATAGGTTGCCCCCCAACATGAGGAGTATAATAAGATGGAAAATATTTTTCTCCAAATGGAGGGAGTCCAGTTGAAATTGTACTGGATGATATGTACCCATATGGACCAGCTTAATATTTCCCTGATGATGTATATAAAGGATCAATCCATTCAGTCCTCACTTTATATTTACCAGTTAGAATACCAGACGATGACATTGGTGAATTCCATGGGTTTAAGGATGCACCAGAGAAGGTTCCAGATAAATATTGGTAACCAGGTGGGATGGAAGGGCCACCATATAGATGTGACTCTGGTGAAGTAGTGTGTTAGGGTCCCGTGATTTGGCTGATTGGCAAGCCAAGTGACAGGGTAACATCAAACCAACTTTGGAGTTCAAATACCTAGCCTTCCTGGACTCAGAGAGGGCTCTCTCTATTTGTGTAAGGGATATCTATGTGTTTTGCTTCTTGTGTTTCTGATTTTAGGCTAGTTGTGAAGTAGGTTTTTTGGTTTTTCTTTTAGGTTTGCGAGGGAGGAACTGATCAAAGATTAAGATAGATAAAAGTATTGTCAGATCAACTGGGCTATGGGATCGAAAAGGTCAAGAAAGATTCAGATGGTGATGCAAGGTATGTTGAAGGGCCGATTTGATCAAGGTAAAATGGATCTTTGGTAAAATGAAGTGGGATGGACACTAAGTTTGTGAAGAACAAAGGCTTTCAAAAATAAATAGTTCAATAGTTGACATAAACATGGTAGGGCTAACCATTAATCATGAGAAATGTAACTATAAAATGATAAATGCATAGAAATAAACATTCAAGCAATACATAGAGATATATGACTCTCTAACTTTAGGAAATTTCTATCAGACTTTGGGGAAAGACAATTAAGACAAAAAAATAACTCAAAGAACTATGAGGAAATGCCTAGGCATAGTATTTCAAGCTATCGGGCACTTTGAAGTAGGATTGCAGAGTTTTAGGCAAAGGGCAAGATCAGTACAAGACCTCCTTGGTTCAACTAAGACAATCAAACAATCAAAGAAAGGTTTCAGAGGTGGAGCTATGACTAGCCATGAGTAAGCAGGGCATACTGTGAATCATACTTAGCATGCATAAAACCATAAATGAAACAAACAAACAATTTCTTCAGTGATCAAAGAGCAATCAAGAATTCTTTGATATGACTAAGAAGGAAGAAAACATAGAAGCTATAAAGAAACAGGAAATCTGAGGTGCCTCTAAGGGCATGTCTCAAATCTATTCTCTACTGTCTTATAGCAAGCAAGAGCATGAAAAATGAATGAAAACTAAGAAGCATAAAAAAGAGGAACACTATACCATTCTACCAAGTCAAGGAATCCAACAACAGTCCTCTTTCATCATCCAAAAGCATTCAAGAAACTATCCAATGCATGAGACAAGTATTTCTTCCAAGCTTGTATAACCATATATTTCTCTATATCATCGAGTTCAGCCTTATTTACAATGAAATCCTTTGGAATATATAGGCCAAACTGAGGAAAACCTCTTAGTGCAACTAGCAAACTCATTGGCCCATCAAAAATATCTGATTTTGTCCTTAAGGCTTTGCAAAGCCCAAGGCAAAAAATATCTATGGAAATATCTAAAAAATGCTAAAAAAGGGAAATATATTGACTTTTCCAAACTAACAGAGTCTAAAAATCTCTAAACGCACATTTGGAAAAGCCACTACAGAAACTGCATTTTTACAAAAATACTTCAGAAATTTGGCAGCAGAGAGTTCCCTGTTGTTCGGGCAACCCTTGGAGGCCTTCCCGATGTCGAAATGAGGCCTGTGACGGCTCGTTGGAAAGCCCTGGATGTCTAGTTTCTGAAAATTCTTTGTTTTTCCCAATATGATCACTAAAATCTTATGAAAATTGTACCTATGTGAAAAAACCTAGAATTTAGACTTTGCTGATATGCGGGGCAAAGTGTGGAAAAAGTGACTGTTTTTCGCCACTTTGGGGGATCAAATCATATTCAATTGATCTGAAAATCACTGAGTAGATGCCCCTGAAATTATGGAATCCAATGATACCATTTTCATCCTTTGAGGATGCTTCAAACAAAATTGCGATGCCCATGACTTTTAGAAAAAAGCCGAAAAATGTCAAAAAACCAAAACTTGTTGAATTTTGCTCAATTTTGGTGAGCATGACCCTCAAGGGTTTTCAAAATCATGCTGATAATAAGAGGAAAAAATTTGGAGCCTTGATGTGTCTTTCTTCATTTTTGGTGTCGGGCGCCTCTTTTGAGCCTCCTTGAGCTTTTCTTGTGTGTCCTTCAATTTCCGTCGGGCGAACTTCTTAAGCTTCTTATAGTGCCCGGTCATTCTTATTTGAAGGTAGAAATCTCTATTTTCCTTTTCCAACTTATCCTCCAAGTGCTTATTCACCCTTTCAAGCCATGCTTCCCTATTCTCTTCTATTTATTGGGTGAGTAAAGAGGTAAGCAGAAATGATCGGACATGGGCAACCTCTTCCTCTTTTTGCTTCTCCAAAGCTCTTTTGAGCCCCATAGTCCTTGGCCTCTTCCTCCTTGACTGATCTTCATCTTCGGTATCCTTGAATTCCCCCATAATCTCATCAATATTTTCTTGTGCTTTGGAGGCCTTTCTTTGATATTTGAAAGCGCGGGCTTCAAATATCGCCATTTGACCACTCATATGTTTATTCTACATCTGTAGGACATGGATGAAGTCCTTTGAGCTCTCTAGATCGGCTTGTAGATCATGAATTTGATCTTCTCTATTCTGCAAGAGGGTCTCAAGGATTCTTGCCTCATTCTCATTGTCCTCACTGTTTATTTGAATTATGTCAAAATCCCTCTCTTGCTCATGGCTACTTTCTTCCTTCTCCTTCCCCTTGTTTTGGGTGGCCTTCTTGGTCTTCCTCCTCTTGGGTAATTCAACAATGGATTGCTTGGGCAACTTCCTTTTTCTTCGGAGGGCTCTAGTAACATTTGGAGTGACAGTTTGAGGCACCCTCTTTTTTGATGTTCGAGGCTTGGTCACCTTTGGAGAAGAGAGCATGGCCCTTTGCCTAGGAGAGGTAGCTAACACATGCTCTATTTGTTCTTTGCCCTTGCTACTCCCCTCATCATCCTTGCCACTATTTTGACCTTCTTCATGAATGCTTTGACTATCATCAATGAGCTACCTTTTATCACTGTGTTTTTCTTCACTTTGCTGCTTTTCCTCACTGTGTTCCTCTTCATCAATGTGCCCTTTTTCATCATTTCCCTCTTCACTGTTTTGCTCTTTTTCATGGCGCTCTTCTTCATCACTGTGTTTTTCTTCACTTTGTTGTTCTTCCTCACTGTGTTGTCCTTCTTCATGAATTCTTTAACTATCATCATTGTGCTGCCTTTCATCACTGTGTTCCTCTTCTTCATTGTGCTACGTTTTCTCACTCTGTTCCTCTTCCTCATTATGTTGCTCTTCATCACTATGTTTTTCTTCCTCACTATGCTCTTATTCTTGTTCAATCATGGGAGATTTTAGCTTCTTAGGAATTGTCTTACTAGAAGAAGGAGAAAGAGGCTAAGTGGAAGGTGAAGGAGATGCATGAGATGAAGAAACAGTGGCGAAATCAGGATGTGCAATGAAAGTGTCCCAAGAGATTCCCTTCTTCTCAAGTTGATGAATAATGAAAACCTTGATGAGGGAATGATGGAAAAGACAAGCTAGCTGCTGAGATGGAGGTATTTTTTGAATAGTGGAAACCATATTTTCAATACTTCTATACAGGAAAAAGGGGAGGTTTAATAATTGGGCTCTGGTGAAGTGCATGAGTAACTGGACATGGTAAGCATAGACCCGCGAAAACCTTCCCTTGCATGTGAAATATTTCATGATTATCTTCATGAGGGGCGCATAACTGGTCAAAAAATATGAAAAAGGAAAGATGGATGGGCACTCATCCCGATGCTCGAGTTTCAAAAAGGGTTTGTACTGATCTGAGTCTAGGTAACTTTGCTTAAACCATTTCTCTCGAATATAAGGGATTTTGGTAGCTTTGGAAATGGATCTAGGAGAAAAATTGAAGTCCAAGTCTGATATATGAGCATGTTTTCCTTGCAATCTCAAAGCACATAGACGTGTTAAGGGGAGATAGCTTTTCACCTCCTGGACCCTTTGACAAAACTCTAAACATCCAACCTCATGAAAGTTAAACAAAACTGAAGGATGGGAATTTACTTCCTCAGTTGAGAAAGGTTCATACCTCTTGTGAGGGCCACTTCTACTGTCTTGCCTGGGAGGCATTTTTCTTTGGATACTTTTTGTTGGCTGACCAAGACAAGCTGTTTCAAATGGTTTCTGAAATGGCTTCCCAACACCGCACCTTGTCCTCCTTGTAAGTCAATGTGCTTCTTTGATGCCAACAAACAAGTACTTTTCAAATGATAACCAAAATCAATTTATCACTGTGTTTGGGCAAAGATATTGAAAAAGATATGTTTGGGGTTTTTTGTTGAAAAAGGGTTTCTTGTGTTTGGCACACAAAGTCCTCCCCTCAAGCACTGCCCTTTGCAAAGTAAACAAGACACCTTTCAACTGACTTGAAAACCTTGAAAACAGACTCTTTTTTTGGACCCTGGGGCTGCAGAAATTTTACTATCTCACAACACAGAATAGGACCTTTTAAAATGACCAAGCCTTCACCTCCTAACCACTATTTCACTCTGAGTTTTTAACAAACACAAGTCTTTGAAAAATATTGTTAGGATACTTCTCAAATATTGATTTTAAGACCTCTTAAACTAACTCTGCTCCTTTATAACAACTGTGGGCAGTATTAACTATTTTTGTAGCACAACAAAGAGCCTTCAAATTGGCATAATAAAACTCCCTTTTTCACTGTTTCATCCTTTACTATCCATGAAAAAGAGAGACCTTTCTCTATTTTGGCAAACCACCTATCTCTTTTAATTACTGTGTTTGAGAAAAATACTTAAACAAGTTATGTTTGTGGTTTTTTTTTGAAGAGGAATCTCTCTTTATTTTGGCACAAACCCCTTTTCCTTCAAACCCTGCTCCTTTGTTAACACTATTTTTGAACAGAAATTAGGGCTCTTTAAAACTGATCAAACACTTTTTCCTATCACTGTGTGAATGTTTGACACCCACAGTCAACAAAAACCTTTTGATTTTCGACCAAAAACCCAAACTTCTAATCACTGTTTCTCTCTTGAAAACACAGCAAGAGCACACCACCTTTTAACCTCAAAATTTATCACGGAGTGAGAAAAATACCTTGAAGAATGCTTAAGGGCCTTGTCGATCCTTGATTCAGCTTTCAAAGGTGTTTTTTTAAAGGAATTTTGGGTGAGCGGCACGTTTGCAGAAGAGAGTGTCGTGCAATGGAGGTAGTCAGGTCTTTTTCAGGCACCGGTGAACGAAGACGCACAAGCGCGCCACGCAGCAGTGTAAAAACTGTGTTCAGGAGCTCACAGGCGCGCCACGCACTTCTACAGGTGCGCCGCGCAAGCTTCAAGCACTGAAAAACCTTCCAATTTACCCAAGAATGCCTTTTCTCTAGTGAGCAGGTAAGGAGAGTATGTTTTGGCTTTTGAAATTGCAAATGAGGCTTTTGAAACGGTCTCCTCCCTCTTTTAAAGTCGAACAAGCCAAAACACCTTTGCAATTACTTTGTGAGGGTTTTGATTTTGACAAAGGCCTTTGTGTTATATCAAACATACATCATTGTTATTGGTAACATATGACTTTTTTCAAAATACCATCGGACCTATTTTTTAAACGGTCTTCTTCTAATGCATATGAGGAGGCTATTGTTGAAGACTGAGGCTGTTCTGTCCTTTAGAAAAGGAAAATTGCTTCAGGGACCATATCAAAGACTGTTGAACTGTTAGGCACCTCATGACATTTTCTCTTGAATGTGGAAAACAAACCTCATTTGCACTAACCTAGATTTGACCTATACCTATATCAAAGAGAATGCTTTTAAAGACCCTCAATGCAATCACATACAACAAAAGGGTTTGTTCATATGTACATAAAGAGGTCTTTTTTTGTGACAGTGATATGCCTTGTTTCTTTGAGTGTTGTCTCTGAATTTGAAACATTTTTCACACCCTTTCCTCACACATACTATCTCTGCGTATTCATTTGCATAGGTCATTTTAGGAAACAAGACTAGTCTATCTTTTTGTCATTTTGATTAAGTTGTTCTAAGTTTTGGGCATTCTAGCTTCAGATTGCCTTTGAAGAATACCTTTATGGACAGGAAAAACAAAGATTCTTGAACATCATACTATCACTACTTGGCCTATGTTTTAACACCAGGCTTTAACTCATAAGCCTTGAATTTATTTCTACTGATTTTCAACTCTGTCTTTCAAACATTGAACCCATGTAAGCACCCCTTGAAACACTACTATTGTATCAGTGGTTTCATCCATTGGATAAAATGGTGTAAACAAGTTTTTAGGCCATTTGAAGCATTTTTATCCTTGTGCTTTTTGAATGAGGCTATACCTCTGTCCCTGACCCTCTGCTTTTTAAATGAAGGAGGCCCTTATCATGTTCCTAACCATCTGCTTTTAAATGAAGGAGGTTAACATAATATTTTCAAACCATCTTCTCTTTATACTGGAGGAGTTTTACCACAGGTGACCCAACCATCTGCTCATGTTTGGAGGAGGTTAGCATAGTCACGCCATTTCATCCTTTTTTCAAACTATGTCATCTTTCCTTGTGATGCACATCTCTTTCTTGGTATATCACAATAAGTAATAGAGTGAAAATTTGACAATATGATGTGAGGGGCATGCTCTAAGATATGTATCCTGTTGTTAGAATACCCTTGTGAATCTTTGAAACGAGGAGCCACATTACTTGCATCTATAGAGTATTACTTGCTAGTCATTATTTACTAACCTTTCTTGACTGTGTTCATGGAGATACATTGGATTTTCTCTTTGACCAGTGTTTTTATCCCAGGCTTGAGGCAGCATAAGAAGCTTTTGTCTTCTTATGTACTATGATTATATCCTTGGGAAAACTTATGCAGCATTAAATCTGAAGGAAACATTGAAACACTACAGATCAACCTTATATCAATCCTCTGTATTTATGTGGCTTTGAAGGGTGGTATCAGCTTTTAGGGAAAATTTTGACCTTTGAAACATGCACTCCTGCTCTCTTTTCATTGCAGCTCTTCTTTTGATATATGATGGCAAAATCTTTAGCATGAGAGACTTATTTGGACTTGTCTCTTTTTTCTGGTCTGGATACTGTTTGTCATTCAATTTTCACCCTGTAGAGATGCAAGCAATATGACTTTGAACTCTCGAAAGTTCCTTTAGTGTCTTATAGAGATCTTTCCCAATCTTAAGCATATTCTTTTAGACTGTGCACATGCTCATCTCTTTCTGTATTAGATCTTTGTAGAATTTATTCCGGACTGAGACAACAAAACCTCTTAGTGGCGCAACCTAGGGGTATATCAAGGTTTGCTTTTGTAGATTTAAGCATTTATTCAGGGCTAGCTGCTATTGAGCAAATATTTTGGCTCAGGATGCTTTTCATCAAGGAAGGGATTCCTTAAAGCGCCACTACCTAACTTAGGGGAAATCTTTAACAGATTTTGAGTATTTTATTTGAGCAGGATTAGCTCTCAAAATGGCATATGATCAGAGGTAGGGTGGCTGACATTCTTATCAAAATTTGGTTAATGAATGACCTAGGGATGAGGGTAAATGACAGCAGATAACTTTAAGCTTATGACAACTCATGGACAGGATTATATGACTGAAACTAGATAGGACTTGACAACTAGGTTTTTCCTCATCATAGGCTAACTAAAAAAGATAGGAGGAAAAAAATGTTTAGGGGTGTTTTCTAGATGACAGATTTGACAAATTGGAGATCAGCTTCTAGAAAACTTGGCTTTAGAAACTAGTCTTCATCAACAAGTGAAAAATACTGATGACTAACACAGTGAACATCAACGACGCAGTAAGAGAAGGTGTTGTTGCAACTGGAATAGATGGTCTAGCCAAAGATGTTGGCTCAGGCATGGTTATTCGACCAAATTTATACCCTATAGGATCTATGAGAACTCGAAGTGAAATAGGATCAACGAAAGCAGAGGAAGGTGATTGAGGAAAAGACTCGTATAGGTAAATCTCCTCCCCAAAATGAGTTGGAGTTAAAGGTGTTCATCTTGTGGTATTTCTTCAATTGAAATTAAACCAGGTTGAAGGATTTCACCATCAGGCCCGAAGTATATTTTAGGAGGTTGACTGCGCGATATGGGAGACTCAATGGCTATAATAGATTGTGGGGCGGCCGATACAAGAATAACTTCCAGTCATTCGACTTCAGGATTCAGATGTTTTGGAAAAAAAGTTACAGGATCTGAATCAACATCTAGTTGAACAACGTCGAGTTCAGGAGGTATGGTCTCACTGATTGGATGGATCATGACCACATGTAGCTGTGAGGACTCTGTCTCGACAACAGTTGATGATCTAGTATTTGTAGAAACAACTTGATCCGACTCTGGTATATGTGAGGATTATGTCGCACCATAGGGACTAATAATACTAGTTTGGGTAGAACAATGTCGCCTTCACTGACCAGAAATGGCTTCCAGTGGTAAAGATTGTTTCAGTGCTATTCTAAGTGAACGACAGATACACAGAATGATAGAAGAACTTACTTTTGATCCAAGTGCTTCTTCTTCTCCTTCTGTCGTTGTTGCTATCGCGCTTAATCCAGCTTCGATCACTGGATTGATTCCTGCAAACATAAACAAAGAACAACAAACAACATGCATATATAGATATCTACTTATCTTAATCAGTCAATTCGATTAGATGTGAAACATATATATCATTCAAGAATCCATTGCATGAGAAATAGAAACATAAAGAGATACATATATGGGAAAATGAACAAAAATATTTATTAAAGAGTAGAAGGGGGAGGTTACAACCAATGATCGATTTGATGCAACCAGCTCTAGCTTCATTCCAACCTCATCACATCCAACATCACATCAGTAGCATATCAGTACTTTCACTCTCTCAAATTAGAATCTAATAATATTTCTTTACCAAAATTATTCCTTCCCTAGCACTAGGATCTGTGCTTAATTTATAGGAAAACTAATGGTAGTTTCTCAATGAATGACTTTCTAATAATAGGCAAGACATGTTCCCAAGTTCAAAGGTGTTATATTTACACGTGTTCGAAGTTTTACATATGTGGACTCTTCTAGAAGGCACTGGCCATGTGGATATTCCCATAACAATGATAATTCTTCTCCCAAGTGACCAACACACTCTTGAATTTCGCGAAGTGCATTGCAGTGCACCCTTGATTGGAGGATGTTGCATATGCAACACAGTTAGTCTCTTTAGAAGCTGTGTTAGTGAGTCTATAGGTGATATAACATATACTTCAAACCTTTGAAATCTCATAATAGCAGCCATGAATGAATTGTTCTTCTCTTAGGACATATAGCAACTGAAATATAAGGGGATGATAGACCCTATTTCATTGGTCCTGGGGATGATGTCCACTTTGACTAGGTCATGGGGAATGATGCCCAAATTGACCTATAAAAATATGTTTAACATATATTAACCAAAAAAAGACACCCACTCAAACAAAATCTCCCAACTCAGCATATGGGATAATAATGCACTCAAATAATTTATATCCAAACCTCCTATATGTTCAAAGGTGATCTTTTTCTTCTTCTCAAAATGAAAAGAAAAGAGATTTTATCGATGCGAATTAAGTGTACATATTGCAAATCCACCACTTATTTCGCATATGTTAAATAATTTAAATATACGGTGATTTAACATCTGAGAAGAAGTAGATAGATCCATAAAGGAATCCACTACTCATGAAGAATTTTCCTCCTCCAACTCAACAACTAATAAACTAATTTTCTATTTCAAGATTTTTTTGAAAAAAAAAATAACACATAGTTTTAGGTGATGAATGCTATAAAATGAAGTCTCAAATAAGATAATGGGGTTGGATAACTTTATAACGAAGTTTAAAATATTTTTATCAATTTGAGCATTATTTTGAAGACCTAAATCCTTTGAGAGAATTATAACTGGACAAATGGACACCATTGTGTTAGTATTTTTGTGAGTTTATGTAGTCTTTTTCTTATTCAATTAAATTTGTTTGAATTTTTCAATTGATATATTTTAAATACGATAATGTGTATATTTTTATTAGAATATATGTATTTGAAAACCATGTGTGTTTAAAAATTTAGAAGATTATGAACTTGTTCATTAAACCTAATAAATCATTTTTCTATCTCATATTTTTTTTTTAATTTATGCTCTTAATAAAAATAAAAATAGTTAGTTTTAGTTTATGATTATTTCTTTAGAATAGAATAAATTAGAATTCATTAAAAATAATAAAAATATTATTTTTATTACTTTTTAGTGGCAAATTGATTTAAATCTATTCCAAATGTTAGTTGAAAGTTGCTATCCCAAATGAGATCAGGTCTAATCTGGATTTGCTATCGAATACATTTCACCTTGTTGGTAGAGGAATTTTTTCACTTGTCAACAAGACCCTAACACCCCCAATTAGTTAGAGGAGGAAGATTAGCATTACCTCAATCAAAGATTTATAAGCTCCTTATGATGGTTCCTGGAGAGATGTAATGCTTTCTAGTTTGGGGTAAATATAAAAAAGGTAAAATAGGTAGGTATGACATGGGTTCATGAGAAGAAGGCTAAAGAGAAACACGAAATAATAGCTATTGAAGCATATTTAGAGTCTAAGATGTATCTCCAAAATATGGTTGGCTAACTTAATGAGGAATTCAAAGTTACGATAAGTAGTTAGGCTAAGGAAAATACAATTTTGGCTAATTAAGAGGCATGGTGGATATTTAATAGCAAAGATTTTGGTTTTCTAAGGGAGATGAAAATACCAAGTATTTTCATTGATATCCCAACTATACGAAAATTGTAAATATAATTTGGAAATTGTTTGGAAGTAATGGGCCTATTTTTTTTTTGTTTTGAGGACTTTTCTCATTCAAAAGTAGAGCACTTCAATGGAATCCATAAGGAGGACAACAAAGCTACTATAACAGAGGTAGTAAGGATGAATTCTGATTTTCTAAGTTTAATGAATGAAGAAGGCAATGGAAATTTAATTGAGGTTGTTTAAAAAATTAAGCTTCAAGAAGTATTCAATCATTCAAAAGGATAAAAGTCTTAGTCTTTATGCATGGCCTGTGGAATTTTTCCTTGGGTTTTATGAGGTAAAAGAAGGGTTCTTATCAAGAGTTATTGAGGATTCTAGGTAGATTAGAAAGATACCAATTGCCTTCAATGTTAGTTTTTATTACTCTATTTCCAAAGTTACATAATCCTTTTACATTTGAGGAATTTAGCCCCATACCCTTGTGTAACTACATTTAAAATATTGTTGTAAATATTATTGCTAAGAGAGTTATATGTATGTTAACTTCTTTACTTTCTAATGAGAAAATTCATTTTCGTGAGGGAAGCGAGATACATGAAGAAATTGGAGTGGATTAGGAGGGTCTTCATTCTATTAAACAAAATATGCTTTAGGAAATGGTGGTGAAATTGTATCTATCAAAAGTATATGTATGACAAGTTGGAATTACATAATATTGATAATGTTACATTTGAGATTCTGTATTTACTTTTTAATTGGGTTATTTATTGTGTCAGTAAATGTCATTTTCTATTCTAAAGAATGAATCTACTTGATCCATATTGGATTGATTTATTGTTTTCCATCCATATCAGTGCTTTTAGAGTGGAAAAAGTAGAGCAATCAACTCATAGGACCATCTTTACCTGCAAGACCCAATTTGGAAAATTAGGGCCCTGAGTCCTTTTGGGAGCTGCTTGAGGCATTAAACGAAATTTTTGGGGTAAAATTTTTGAGGCAGATCCATCCAAAGGGTTCAATTTCTGTTGGCTCAACCATGGAGCCTAATTCCGAGGGTGTCAAGAGAATTGAACATGTGACCTCTCAATAGAAAAGGTTATTTAACGATAGGGACTCAAGCAGATGATCTATCCATTGGGGTTAATTATGAGCTATATGTATTAGTGGATGTGAAATAGCCATTTAGGCATCGTTTTTTTAAGAAAAGGGTGTGTTCTATAATATAGAAAAGCCAAATTGTTAATTAATTAAAAAAAAATGTGTCCATTTCGTAAAATTCTTCTTCAATAATTATGGATATCCTATATTTCATAACATTCCAGACTTATATGGAAGCTATGACATGGTGGTATTTAGCATGACTTATTGTTGGCTCATGTTAATATCTTATATTACCACAAACCTCTTTATGTATGAATTCCTACCAATAGTCATGTGATGCCCACTTGAATTTCCGCCTTAACTAAAAATGGCTTTTGAGTCTTAACACTCACAAAATACTACTCCAAATATTTTTTATAGGCCTCGAGTAAATCCTAGAATAGGAAGTTGACATAGATGAAATGGTTAATCATGAAATTGATGTTTATTCTACAAGATTATAAGGTATAAAAACTATTTATAATTACATTTTTATCAATATTATTTATTCCCCCTAATCATTCATAAAAATTAGCATGGAAACAATAATAAGATACAAATTTGAACTATATTATGAGTCTTTCGCATTACACTCTTCATAAAACTTTGTTATGATATTCAGTTGAATTTATTTTATAATGTTGTAAGGTAAAATAATAAAATTTCTTAGTTACATATTTATCGTAAGTTAAATCAAATTTAAATGCTTTGTTTTTTACGAAGTTTCAAAAGCTTTTATTCTTTACCGAGTTTATGGTGTCTACTTTTCGAATGAGTAATAAAGGTAGGAGTTTGGAGTTTCAAAGAGGAAGGAAATGACTATCTATAACCATGAAGGAAATGGCCATCTATAACCATGCATAGATAGTGTGATTGCACATTAACTAGTGATGAGAGGTCCATATGCCTAGTGAAAATATGGAAACCCATGATTTATCTTTTATTATCCAAATTATTTTTTTGGTAAAATTTCAACATCATATTCTTAACTTCTGTCAAAATATTAATTATTTTGTTATTTGGGTTGATATATCAACTTTAATGTAGCACAATTAATTAGTTAATCGGTGTAGAGATGTAATGGTGCTTTCATGTTATTGTTGCCTAATAAGTGTTTGGATAGCTAGTATTTATTTATGTCAAATAAAATTTAGAATCACTTGACACCCTTATTGTATTCTTCCTTCATTGTGTAGTGTTTTTAAATATGACATTCTTCAAATGCACTAGAAAAATATTATGGAATAAAAGTATCTCAAAGATACAATATATAATTGAACAATGATTAAGAATTTCAACCTATGATGATGGAACATTATTATGTTTTAAATAAGATATTATAAAGTCATCAAAATATCAAATTCTAAATAAAATGTTATAAAGTCATTGAAATATAGGAATGTGTTTTAAATGAACAATGATTAATAATTTCAAGTGATGATGGAACATATATATTAAGTTAAAACGAGGTATTATAAGGTTATCAAAATACAAAATTCGAAATAAAGTGGTATAAATTCATCAAAATATAGGAATGAGTTATAATATTTATTTAATTAAATAGTTATCATAAATAAAAAATAATTTATAAATATTAAAAAGGAAATCGTTTATTTAAATATCATTATTGAAATTTATAATTATTTAATCAATATTTTTTATTATTAAAATAATTAAATTTTTGAATTTCATATTTCATCTAAATGATGGCTTACAATCTAAAATGTTTTTCTCTTTTATTAAATTTAGAATCTTTCTTTTTCTATTAAATATTAAAAGGTATGAGGTTATTTACTAAATTTAGAATATTTATCTTTTTAATTTTTTATTAAATTTAGAATATTTCTTTTTCTATTAAATATTAAAAGGTATGAAGTTATTTACTAAATTTAGAATATTTATCTTTTTAATCTTTAATTAAATTTAGATCTTTCTTTTCTATTAAATATTAAAAGGTATGAAGTTATTTATTAAATTTAGAATATTTATCTTTTTAATTGAATATTGAAAATTATTAAAAGTATGGGTTTCAAATATGATGATAATAATTATACATACATAATGTGAGTGAAATTTGATTAATTATTTAGTTGATGGATCAATGTACTTGTTAAAAAAACTTAAAGTTATAATTTAAACTATGTACTTGTTAGAAAAACTCAAACTTATAATTTAAACTTACAGGTTGATTAATTATTGATGATGATGTATCAATGTACTTGTTAGAAAAACTCAAACTTATAATTTAAGCTTACAATTTATAGATAACATTGGCATAATGTTGTCAACCTTTTTAACTTATATTAATAAGGCAATATAATAACGTAATCTAATTACTGAGTAAATTTGAAAACATTGGTACCATGAATCTTTTACTATAAATGTCGTTTTGATGGTACTTTCATAATATCATTGCCTATAAAAAAAATACCAAAATATGATGCAATATAATATATTGAGACTTGAATAAAGTATTATTAAATTATGAAGTTATTAAATAAAATATATGAATATGTCATAATAATTAATCTACTTCTACCAAATTATCTTTAAAATATATAGTAAATAAATAAGAAGTATTTTTTAAAATTTTGAAAATTAAATTAACTACTAAAAAAACCTAAATTTCATTATTATTAGTTGATATTTTTCAATTTCAAAATAATTAAATTCCGTAATTGTATATTTCATATAAATTGAATATATAAGCTTTAAGTTTTTTTCAATAAATTTAGAATGTTATTTTCATAAATAAATAAAAAACAAGAATTTTAAAAAAGATAATAATATTTATGTATATATACATATAGTATAATTATATATATTACAAATTTCAATACTTTTCTTTCTTAAATTAAAAATAAATATTATAAAATATTGAATATTAAAAATATAAATTCGAAAAAAACTATATATAATTATATATTAATTACTATATTTGTTGATAATAATATATTAAATAGAAAAATTATACAATAATTTTATAATTATTTTAAATAAAAATATAACCAATTAAATCATATGGAAAAACAAACTAATTTTTAAAATACTACCACCAATCTTAATACATTGTACTAGACAAATCGGAAAACATACCCATGATGTCTCAACGAGGAACAAGCTCTTAATAATACCTAAACAAATATGAAAACCATTGACCCATTAATTTTCCATGATGCTTTCATGTTGTTACGGCCTAATAAGTGTTCCATGTTGACTGCCCAACGATGCTACAATGAATTTTACCAAAAGGATCTTATGATGTGTAAAGATTAAAAAACTTTACCGTGATATGCGAAACGAGAATGACTCTCAACTAATATGATATTATGACTCTCAATTGTTCTAGATCCTTGTGAGGTGGTATTCATGGGTCATATCTCACCAATTTAGGTTAACCAACAAAGTATCATGTGATATTTGGTAATGATAATGTAGGTTAACCAACAAATTATTATGTGATATTTGATAATGATACTGCCAAATATATGATCATAATACTAAAATGACATAATGGATAGCAAATTATATTTGATAATGATATTGTCAAATATAGGATCATAATGGATAGTAAATTATTGTGATCAAGGGCGATAGTCTAACTAACAAAATATTGTGTGATAATTAGTGACACAATGGATAACAAGATATTCTGCTAAAGTTATTAATGCCTTGATAATAATGATCATGTTATGACAACATAATATTTATGACTTCATAGTATTGACTTAATTATGATATATTAAGTCATGATAAGGTATGATTGTGATGTGTGACAATAATGATATGCCTGGATAATAATGACTTATTGCCATGACATAATTATGTTCATGGCATGATATCATAATATTTATGACTTAATTATGATATATTGTCAATGATAAGGTTTTGATTATGATGTGTGGTAATGTCTGATAATTGGTATGGTATGATTATGACATGTAAATATATGATGTGGTCATGGTATTTTAATTTTTTTATATGGTATGCTCATGAATATGTGGCGTGAATTTTGATATATATATATATATATTCTATGGCAATGTAATATTGATCTGGTCTTAGATTGGATATGATAGGTTCATAATGGTGTATGTGGTAATGTGTTGTGATGCTAAAAAGTATGTATATGTTCATAACCATAGATGGTCATACAATATGAATAAAGTATGTGATGTGAAAGTGGGTTTTTGGATTTGTGATAATATCTCTATCAAGTGTTCATTATTAAAAATTTATGAGTTTGTAGTATGTGTTGGGATAGTGAGACTTTGGCATTTAGAATGATATTTAGTATTATGTGGTCATTATATGGTCCATGTGTTTTAGGATTTTATGAGTTTGTGGTTGATGTGTCTTTACCAACATATGACGTATGTTTAATGAAATTTGTCTAACCCTGGGCACTTTGGGAGTTCGTATTTTGAGTTTACTACATATTTCATAAGTTGTATGACTTAAATGTGTGTTAATGAAATCTTTGTGTAAATTTTAAAATGATTATTTTTAATTTTATAATAAATTTAAAAAACAATTATTTATAAATTATTTAGTTAAAAGTAATGTTGGTTGATTTTTTAATAATTAAATATAAAAAATATTTTTTAATTAATTATAAAATTAAGTGTTTTATTATTATTTTAATTTGCTTGTGGGGTGTAGAATAGATGGTGATATGACGTTTTGTTAAGGAATTTCAAGATGTAAAGGTTATTGGTTTGAAATTTTGTGAGAAAAAATTTAGTCATGCTAAGCGCTGGTGTAGCTTAGGCTCAGTGCGATTTCTGGGTGATTTTGACAGCTTAAATACCCCTAGGTCGTAGCCACTCAAGCCACAAATTAAGTTGTGCTAGTCATCTCAACACTCACATAACCTAACAAATAAATAAATAAATATAAATTATGTATAAAAATTAAATAAATAATATAAATAATGTGTAAAAACTTAAATAAATTTATTGATAGATTAAATAATTAAGTTATTATGATTTTTATAAATTTACATATTTATATATGTTTGTATATTTAAATTATTATAATGTTATAATTAATGCTCTAATTTATATGTATTTAAATAATTTTGGAAAATATTTCCAAGTCACGTGTAAGCGACATGAGAATGGGACACAAGTATTTATGTGAGTGGGGCTAGTAATGGTGAATATAGTAGATCTATTTGCCTCCTTTTCTCCCAATTTCACTATGACAGATGTCAACAAAATAGGTCAAGAGTTGCATGTGATTGTCGAGGTGGTGGTGGATCATAGTTATATGTTGTAGTCGACATTTATGGTATACATGTTGTTTTCATGGCTTTAGTACAACTTATCTGGATTTTGTTTCCAACCTTGTTGCATTGAATTTGGGCACTCTCGAAAATGATGCCACACCACAAAAAAATTATTGGTTGTCAACCCTCATCATATTTTGTAGGAATAGGATTTATGAAGCTTGGGATTGTATTATACTTCCATGAAATTCATGCTACATCATTGGTTTCTGGTGTTTTTCTCTACATTTCAATTTCCTTTATTTATTTTTCTTCTTTGCATTATGCTGGTTGTTGGCTTTAGTTTTGGTTATTTTACTTACTTCAATTTTAAGATCTCTTTTATTTTGTTGGTCATGTTGGTCTTCTACCTCTCAGTCTGTTATGTGTTATCATATCATATGGGAGGACAATATGCATGGAACATTGTGGTTACAAAGACCTTTACGACTCTTGCATTTAGGAGGCTTCCCAAGAAGTTGTCAATGTCTACTAGGAACAATCTCCCCTACACATCAGTGATAAAGTTTTGATAGTAGAGGAAGAAATTCGACTAGAGAGGGGTGTAATGCATGATTGGGATATTCACAAAGAAAATGACAATTGGCTACCTAATGTGGGGAATTCAAGGGCTAGAGACAAAATATTGGAAGATTGTAGAGTTCTATTGGCACATCAAGACCATGGTAGGGAAAATATCACATGACAAAGATGAAGCCAATGAGAAGGTATCAATGCCACTAGATGAGGTCAGGCACCAACTTAAAGAAATCAACACCAAGGTCCCTTCCTCCTCTGCTCAAACTCTAGGCAAGCTTATTTTTGCTCAATGAAAACCTCCAAACTTCTCTTGGTGATACTTTTCACATTATAACATGATAATTTAATGTTTAGACACATAGTTTTTTGTTTTAATCCATCAAAACTTATTTTATTTCATAAAGATAAACGTTATAGACATATACATATTTTTTTTTTGGCTAGTTTTTAAATTTTACTTATTTTAAATCTATTCGAAACTCTATGAACAAAAATCTATACTTTTATTTTGGTCAAATTTTCCAAATAACTGATTAGAAAAAACAAAAAAACATAAAAAAAAATGTTTTAATTTTTTAATAATTAAAAATTAAATAAAGAAAATTAAAATTAAAATTTGAATAATACTCTAAAATAAAGAAAAAATATTATAAAAATATAAATTATTATAAAAATGATGAACTTTATCTATTTAAATATTTTATTAAACAAATATTATTATTAGTATTAGTTAATTGAAGATTAGTATTACATTTATAAAGTATCTTTTTACCTCTTTTAAATTAATTATAGATTATTATCACACTTATAAAATATCTTTTCAACCAGGTATTAATAATTATTCAAAAGCTTATGTGTCGTTTTTATGCCTTTTATGAATGACCATTCAAAATGCTAGAGTGTAACTGTGTCATATTTGGAGTTTTTATTGGGAATATTTTTTTTAAGTTAAATTTGATTGATATTTAGCTATAAAGCTTATATGATTGGAATATTTTAATAGTTTTTTAAAACAATAAATTTATTTATTGTAATTCTCAAGTTTGATTAGCAAATTATGATAAATTGCTTATGATTTGTTGGTTCAATTAACTATAAAACTATTTACTTATATTTGAATAAAAGAATTCAATTATAAATTTTGAAAGAATTATAATTTTGAATATCTGTGGGGTAAAGGTCAAATGTCTTATTATAATTCATGCAATTATATATTAATTAGGAAAATGCATGAAGAGGAAAATTTAATGGATAGAGCATAGAAGTAGTTACCTACTTACCAATTAATTTGAGCAGTTGTGTTTCTTGGCCTTCCTCCCCAGAGACAAAAGGGATCTCAGGTGGGAGGAGAGGGGTTCCACCGTCAGAAAGACAAAAAGGAAAAAGAAGAACTGCGAAAGTAGTGGAGAAAGAAAGGACAAATTTTGGAGATGGGATTGGGGAACCAGTGGATTCCTGTCCAACTCTGTGCAAGATTGAACTTGGAGTTTTTGAGGTCTGTTAGAGTTCAGGCCAACACACGATTACATGAATTGACTAGTAGTAAGAAGCCTGGCGAGAGACTTGGACGTCATTTCCAGTCTCATAGGAAGGGCGGCGAGCTCTTCGGTTGAGTTTTCTTGTTCAGATTTCAACCAATTAAGAAAACACAATAAACCTCACAGGTACGGTGGCTATCTATTTTGGAAATGTGATAAATGTTGTTAAATTTTAAGTCATTGTGTATGAGGCTTAACCTCTAGATTATAATGTATTTTAATCTCAATTATATATACAACTAAATTTCATGAAAGACTCATGTACAAAAAGTAGATCAATTAGACAGAGCAGTTGAATAACCTATGTAAAGAAAATAAGTGCAGGAGATTTCTCTCCTGTAAACCATGGACCTAAGATATAGAATGGGGAGGGTATATTATTCAAATGTTTAATATCAAATCATGTTGCGATCGGTTAGCCTTATTCAGGTGAACCGAATTAAGCAATCTGATTTAGAAGTTAACAAAAGTCATCCATCTCCTATAACTCAGTGCATTAAACCCTATGTAGGGACAAAGGCCCTATTCCTATTAAACTATTGCGTTAATTACAAATAGTAGAAAATAGCATTTATAGTGGGACAATGAATCATCAACTAAGGAATATGAGTGAAGATGTTTTGAAAATGGCACAAGTAAATTCGAAGAATACATTTCAGCAACTTCCTATTGAAATGTGGACAAGAAAAGATTCACTACTGGATCATATGATTTAAAAGAACTAGACAAACATAGTGAAATAACCCTTACAGTGGTGTAACGTCAAACGATTTCTTTGCTATAAGAAAGTAAAACTTCTGCTACATAAACCCTACATATATAAAGAACAACTCGAACGAAAACCAAGGCAGACAGTAACGCCTTGCACATGGTAATCTTAGTAAAATCATAACTATATTTATAGTGAAAATCTACAATGATACCAAAACATAGTTTTGGTGATAATGTATAAAGAACTGAAACGAATTCTCAAACACGCTAATGAAAGTATGAAATCTACAAACCCCAATTCATTCTCATATCAACTAACAATCATAATAGAAGAATGCACGCCAGGGTGGCGAATAGTTAACATTAAGTTTATGAGTCATATAGGGAGTTAAACCATGAATGTAAACACAAAATTAGACCAGTCTGAGTACTAGGTGAACACTCCATTCAGGAGGGGCTCCAATATTTACATGACTAAATTTATTTATACAAAATTGGAGTGGAAACTCAAGGGGTTTACCCCTTCATTTAAAACAACTAGAACGTTATAAGAAGCCGTGAATAAACAGAAGCACCAGGGTGCTGTCTCAAGTCAGGAGAACCCAAAACTCGTGCCACAGAGCGGTAAGAACATGAAACACAAGATGGGTACCTGGAAAAAGTGGAGGCATTAAACCCTTGTTGAACTGACAAGAATATAGATTGTTGGAAGTGAAGAGAGGGTATTACCTGTAAAACCAATTGACCCAATGATTAGTATGGATACACAAACCCTTAACAAAATAATACTCAGAGAAAAAAACTGATAGAAAATACCATATTACCTGGAGGGTTTGAAATCCTGGAAAACCACCCTTCTGCAAAGAAAACAAAGACATACATGAATTTGTTTCAACATACGCATGGAGGGAGAATTTCCAAAGCATATGGCTCCAAGAAAAGCTAGAGTTCATTCATTCACATAATTGGTGATATGGCGAACGTAAGTTCAACAACACAATCATATCATTGAAGTGCTAGAAGTTGTTACAAACCTGGAATTAGAAGCAAAATAATCTTTTGTCACTTAGAGAAGGACTCATTCTTGACCATGAAAAACTTGTGAACCCGGGTGGCTCTCATTGGAGAGATAGTAGAGTTCAATAGAGACGAATGATAAGCATGCTAAGAGTTCGAGCAGGTGTAATAACCTAACCGCCCTTTGGCCAACCCACGTCATTGGATCAACTCCCAGTGATCTAGGTGGATTTTGGTGGCCACCCACATATTCCACTTGGACCACCACCATTATTTCTTTTAGTTTTTCAGTTTCCTTAATTGTAGCACAATTTACTATTTTTGGAAGTTTTTCGATTCCTGAACTTATTGAGCCGTTTTGAGGCCCTACACGATGTTTTTTGGGCATGAAACCTCTAAAGAATATGAGTCTATTTAGAATTTTTAGTGCTCAGATAGATATTTCTAACGATGTATCATGTGCATCAGATGGAGATAGAATGCCAAAGTTACAACCCCAGGAAATTGATGTACCAATTTACCTCGACGGGGCCCATATTCTGGCGTTTCATCTCCTAGGGTTAGGTTTTTGGATGTTTAGGGTTTTCCATTGTTTCTCAATAACGTATAGGCCTTCGAGCCTCATTATAACATAGAGTTCAGAGGCCTGTAGCTGCCACATTTCTTCTCAGAGATAAGCTACTAGTGCTCTAGCTAGTTTATTTCCATTCTGTCTATAAACAAATTTCAGTTATTTGATATTAATGAAATGAAGTGTTATTTCCACTACATATTTGTATTTATGGTTATATGTTGATTCTATTGTTTTCCTACGTAAATTTGGATCAATAGTATCAGAGCGGTCTACTCTTTCTCGATCCTTCTTTGCATGTCCCCAATGAGGTATAACAATTTAGGGCTAGATCTGGTTGAACCTTTGCAAGATCAACCTTGCATACCCTGATGGCTGCCCATGGGGGATGAAAAGAAAGATGAGGGAGTAGGAGATCCTATTAAAATATTGCTCAAGGAGGCCCTTGAAAAAAAAATGAACGCGATGATGGATAAATTTTCCCAGATTCTTCAATGACTGCCCACTGGTGGCGCATCTACATTCAATAGCCACTCTGGAGGCGCAACCCCTTTTAAGGTACAAGTAAATTTTAACATTCTCATATTTGATGGCCAAATAGATGTATATGCCATAAATAGATGGTGAATCTATTAGAAGGATTTCTCGGTTCATGACTTTTCCAACCAAGAGAAGATTATTTTTTCATTGCTCAAAGCCGCCTCCCATGCCAAGGACTAGTGGGAAACCTACTGTGAGAAAAAGGATAAGGGGGAACCCTCTCTGTTCTCGGTCATTCCCACTTGGAATTATTTTTGAGATGCCATCAAGGAATAATATTATCCCGTGGGGAGCTATGAGGATAGGTACATACAATGGACTACGTTGTGGTAGCAAAGGGATCAAGATGTGCATGAGCTGACAAATTTGTTCCATACCTTGTGCACGAAGTTGGATATCAAAGATTTAGAGAAACATTTGGTGTTAAAGTACCATAGTTGTCTACACAGATACATTTAGGAGGAAATGGAGTTCCTCAACATCTCGTCGCTTGGTATGACATACTGGTATGTTGCCAAGATTGAGAAAAAATTCAAACGGAAGAAGCAAGACTTTGGATCTGCAAATAAAAAGCAAGCGAAAGGTGCCCCCAAACCACCAAACAAAGGAAAAATCCAAGTGACGCAAGACTAGCCTGCAAAAACCAGGATCTTTTCTAGATAGGCATATACAAGCATGCGCCTCAACTTTTCCTCAATACACAGCAATTTCATCACTTTATGAAAGCTTCTTTGTTACAAACAACAATGGTTATGAAACCATTATTAATACACACCATCCCAAACTTTCTTCATAACTATCATTCCAACTCACATACTTTCATCACACTTTGTTTGCATTTCATAGAGCTTTTATAAAACCCAAATCTTTACACAAAAGTTCAACCATTCAGTTACAAAGTCAAACCCTTTTAAAATCGGACTTCATATTCAAAATCAAAAGCGCCCTTGGGTTCATTACCATTTCTCTATGATTAAATCATTTGAAAGCAAACAATCCCATATCACTCATTATAGATTGCGCCCTTATATTCAATCTATAAATATAACCCCATTGATTAATTCTCATTTGCTTGTCAACTAACATTGAACGCATTCATGAATCAAAATGCTGAGAGATGTCAAATAACTAATTTACCTTCTCATTCTGCTTCTTCAACTCTGCATTTATCATCAATGTAGATCGGACCTGCTCATGGCATTTACAAATCGATTTCTTGTTGATTTTTCTACATTAAAACTTAGCGCCACAATTTGATTATATCCGCATACTCAAGTTAACAATAAACTCTCTACGCTATCAATTCATCGATTAACATAAAAAATTCTACAGTATGATTTCAGAACCGGATAATATTAACCTTGCGCTTTTAACATAAATCATCACTTCATTTATTAATTAGAATGTCAAACAACATCCGTTCCATTTGTTTTACTTGCCAACGTAAAACATTTCATTGCAGACCAAAATATCGGCTTCTGCCATCGATTTAACTCTTCACTCATTGCGCTGTCAAACACTGTGTATTACCCTTTCCAAACAGAGTCAATACCATTTCTATTATATCGATTTCTATATCCAGCTCTAATCATGTCAACCACAGATCAAAGTATTTGCAGCATCTAATCATAAAACATTCATACCCAATTGACATCGACCATTAAATCTGCGCCCAAGCAACTCTGCAGATCTTCAACTCATTATGCCACAAAGAACGAAGTTCAAATTCATATGTAACTTCAGCACTTTACACATGGTAACAACTATGAATTTAAAACTCTGTTAGAGTTATGAAATCGACCCCAAACAGAAACTTCAAAGCCCGGATTTGATTTCAACGCAGCTGCTTCTGCACTTCTAATGTATTATCCAATTTTTACAACCCAATCAAACAGCGTGTGATCTCAATTTAAATTCAATTTAAGTTTTATTCAGCACGCATTGAACATTTTCACAAACTCAGTGCTATATATATCACAACAAATGCCAATTCAAGACTACATCAAATATTCAGTCGATCTCAACATACATCGAACTTTCCACAAATTGGTCACGCATTCAAAATATTATAAGTGCCTTCACAATTTGATTAATATTGAACCCAATTTCAGAAATTAACATCCAATTTCTAAAAACCACACTTATTAATAAACAAACACTTACAAACTTTCTTCATGGCCAGATATTCAACAGTCGTGGCCCTTACAATTTGCTGAAGGCTTACAGCCTTTCTGATCAAGCCTACTCTCAATCACAATCTCTAATGTCTTTTCCTCTCAAAATCCCTTCCTATTTATACAATTTTTTAAAAATCATTTAATTAAATGCTCAATCCCTTCAATTCCTCAACAAACCCCTAAATCTCTCAACATCCCTAAAGGATAGATCTTTATCCCTAAAATCCTTCAACTAATTAAATTCCCTCATATCCTTTTATTAAATAAAAAGATATTTACAAAAATCCTCACCTTCTCCTATTGCATTCAAATTAATTAATAAAATATTAAAAATTATCACACCCCCTTTTTAACATATTTAAAAAATAAAAAACGCCCTTGATGCTCCTGCATCAAACTCCCCATGTAAGAAAATTCATGACCACCTGGTCATAAGTCTGGATATTTCCTCCTGGATCCCAAATTTTATTTTGTAATCTTTCCGTGCTTGTCGATTGCTTTACTACTGTTGTTATCTGCTGTTGTCTTCCAGGTTTCCATATTTTGTGCTGTAATGCTCCACTTGCTCTGCTCTTGCAATCTCTCACTGTCATTCTCTTGTTGTCGCTCCTTTTCTTTCTTTCGGCTGTCTTTCTCTGGGATGTTTTTATCATTAACCTCCTTATCAACTCAATTTCTCTGTCCAGTATGTCCTCTGTCTGCTGATTGTTTCCATCTCTTGATCGCTGAATTCTCATTCTTGCTTGTTCTTCACTTGTTTTGATTGCTTCCTTTTCACCCTTACTGCTGTTTTGCACCTTTTCTGCTGCTGCTACTATAAATGTTGCGGCCTCCCAAACTTCCTTTCCCTCTGCAACATTCCTTTGCTCACCATCTGCAATTTCTTTTTGATTATTATTTATGACAACCGCTTTGTCATCCTTCTTCAGCAATCTGTCCTGGACATTCATCCTCTGTTCTTCCAATTTCTTCCTTTGAAAGTCTAATTCTCGATATAACTCAATGATTTTACTTGGAGTGGACTTTGGAAATTTTACACGATCTTCCATTTCCTCATTTGTTATTGTCTCATTATCACATGGTCTTTCTTCCGCTAAATCTTCCTTAACATCCTTCAGTAGATGTTCTTCCTCTTCTTCCAAACCTGCAATCACACACAAATCATTAGTTTTAAAATCACAAGACCTTACGGTCTTATTTGATGCTTCCGTCATCAAGTCTTCGGGCTGCTTTGAATCATTCTTATGATTCAACACCTCTTCATCACTTTCAAAAAGTAATGGTCCACTCTCTGGGTAACATATCGAAACTTCAACATCTTCTTCAGCATCTTCATTTTGCTGTAGCTCAACTCTTTCGAGCTTCTCTATCTTCTGTCTGGCATCTATAACCTGTTCAAGTTCCCTGAGTTCCTTTATCAACTGCATATTTACCTGATGATTCCACTTCTCTTGTAGCCTCTGCCACCTCAACTTCTTTCTCATTACATAACCACGCTTCTGGTCTTCCTCATTTCTTTTCAACATCTCCATTAATACCTCAAGTTGAACTGCTATTTCAGGCTTCTCCCTTTCATATTCCTTTTTGCTTAACTGTCTCTGTATGCCAATTGCCTTGGCATCCTTCTTCTTTTGTCCTCTACTGTAGTTTATTTCAGAACCTCTGTTATGACTATCACTAGTCATCATCCTTTCCATTTCTATGAGTTCCTCACTCACTTTACTATGAGTTGCACTATATCCTCTTCAGCAGCAAGTCCTGTCTTGCCGCTACTTACCTCACCAAGCTCTCCTCACTCAGTCTTTTGGCAAGCAATTGGTTCTCTATCTCTGGAACCTCCTTTGAGCACTTCTCTTTTCTCTTCCTAGGCTTCAACTCATCTGCCTGTTCTAAGAACACAACTGTCTTCCTTATCCAATCTCTATTGGATTTCCTCAAGGTTCTGCCACCTCTATGTTTTCACCTAGAAACTTTCACCGGCTTCCTTTATCTGTTAGAAATTTCCTTTTGGGAGTTGCAATAATACTTTAATGCAAAGACTACAATACTCTATTCTTCAAAAACATATCATCTTACCTCCAAGATCTCGTCTGATCTTGTCCTTCCATTCTCCTGCACTTCAATTACCTTCAGAATCTCACCACTCCTGCAAATCTGTTCCAACAAATATTTATGCTTCCTCTGCACAAATTCACTGTCAATCAGATTTTAGAATCCGATTCTTTCTTCCAATATTCCGGCTTTTCTAGCAAACTTCAGCTGTCAGCAATATTTCCTTATTTGCTGAGTTTCTTCATTGCTGCAACCATCAATCCTCAATCCATTTCTTGTCAGTAAAACCCAATTCAAAATTAAACAAACCAATACCTGCACGATTCTTCATTCATTCAGCTGCATTCTGGTTGCTTCACTGTCAGATTAGAATTTGATCTCCCTTGCCTGCATGCACATCTGCTACTTCATAAACGCTGCCATAATTTATCCCTGTACTTATCGCCTGCAATTTGTCAATCACTCATACAACCCATATCAAATTTTACCAATCAAAACAGAATTCTATTCTGTTCGAATGCATAACTGAGAATTTCTTCAAGAGCTTTCATACAGAGCCAAGCTCTGATACCAAAAATGACGCAGGACTAGCCTGCAAAAACCAGGATCTTTTCTAGATAGGCATATACAAGCATGCGCCTCAACTTTTCCTCAATACACAGCAATTTCATCACTTTATGAAAGCTTCTTTGTTACAAACAACAATGGTTATGAAACCATTATTAATACACACCATCCCAAACTTTCTTCATAACTATCATTCCAACTCACATACTTTCATCACACCTTGTTTGCATTTCATAGAGCTTTTATAAAACCCAAATCTTTACACAAAAGTTCAACCATTCAGTTACAAAGTCAAACCCTTTTAAAATCGTACTTCATATTCAAAATCAAAAGCGCCCTTGGGTTCATTACCATTTCTCTATGATTAAATCATTTGAAAGCAAACAATCCCATATGACTCATTATAGATTGCACCCTTATATTCAATCTATAAATATAACCCCATTGATTAATTCTCATTTGCTTGTCAACTAACATTGAACGCATTCACAATCCAGCTCAGCAGATGTCAGCAACGCACTTACCTTTCTGTCCTGCTCTTCAACTCTGCATTTATCATCAATGTAGATCGGACCTGCTCATGGCATTTACAAATCGATTTCTTGTTGATTTTTCTGCATTAAAACTTAGCGCCACAATTTGATTATATCTGCATACTCAAGTTAACAATAAACTCTCTGCGCTATCAATTCATCGATTAACATAAGAACTTCTACAGTATGATTTCAGAACCGGATAATATTAACCTTGCGCTTTTAACATAAATCATCACTTCATTTATTAATTAGAATGTCAAACAACATCCGTTCCATTTGTTTTACTTGCCAACGTAAAACATTTCATTGCAGACCAAAATATCGGCTTCTGCCATCGATTTAACTCTTCACTCATTGCGCTGTCAAACACTGTGTATTACCCTTTCCAAACAGAGTCAATACCATTTCTATTATATCGATTTCTATATCCAGCTCTAATCATGTCAACCACAGATCAAAGTATTTGCAGCATCTAATCATAAAACATTCATACCCAATTGACATCGACCATTAAATCTGCGCCCAAGCAACTCTGCAGATCTTCAACTCATTATGCCACAAAGAACGAAGTTCAAATTCATGTAACTTCAGCACTTTACACATGGTAACAACTATGAATTTAAACTCGTTAGAGTTATGAACGACCCCAAACGAAACTTCAAAGCCCAAACATTTGATTTCAACGTTGTACTGCCGCACTTCTAATGTATTATCCAATTTTTACAACCCAATCAAACAACAGCAGATCTCAATTTAAATTCAATTTAAGTTTTATTCGTGACGCATTGAACATTTTCACAAACTCAAGAGTATATATCACAAAGAAATGCCAATTCAAGACTACATCAAATATTCAGTCGATCTCAACATACATCGAACTTTCCACAAATTGGTCACGCATTCAAAATATTATAAGTGCCTTCACAGTTTGATTAATATTGAACCCAATTTCAGAAATTAACATCCAATTTCTAAAAACCACACTTATTAATAAACAAACACTTACAAACTTTCTTCGTGGCCAGATATTCAACAGTCGTGGCCCTTACAATTTGCTGAAGGCTTACAGCCTTTCTGATCAAGCCTACTCTCAATCACAATCTCTAATGTCTTTTCCTCTCAAAATCCCTTCCTATTTATACAATTTTTAAAAATCATTTAATTAAATGCTCAATCCCTTCAATTCCTCAACAAACCCCTAAATCTCTCAACATCCCTAAAGGATAGATCTTTATCCCTAAAATCCTTCAACTAATTAAATTCCCTCATATCCTTTTATTAAATAAAAAGATATTTACAAAAATCCTCACCTTCTCCTATTTTATTCAAATTAATTAATAAAATTAAAAATTATCACACCCCCTTTTAACATATTTACAAAATAAAAAAACGCCTTTGATGCTCCTGCATCACCAAGGCATGTTGTCCCAAGACAACCTTCCAAAGTCGCAAGAAAATAACAACACCGTGAAGCCAAAGAAAGACACGGGAAAGTTGTGTGAGTTCCATAAGAGCTCCAATCACAACACAAGTGAGTGTCGAGCCAAGCAGTCACTGGTGGGCAAGATGAAGGCTTCTGAATCAGATGCATGCTCTGACACTGAATCAGAACCCGAGAAGGGTAATGACAGAGGGAAGCAGATTATTGATGCGGAGCCCAATGCCACCATTGCCACCACGAAGATCCAAAAGGAAGAATCGAAAGATCCAGCAGAGGAGGAGCCTCTCTTCCACTCCCATATGTGGGTAAAGGGTTCCCCGTTATAGTTCATTGTTGATAGTGGGAGCCAAAATAATCTCATTTCAGTGTATTTCATGAAGTATTTAGGCTTGTCGACCACATCACACCCACAACCGTACACCATCGGGTGGCTTCACCAAGGATAGGATCTCCGCGTCAGCTAGCAATGTCGCCTTCCCTACAGCATCAAGCCCTTCACCGATGAGGTATTATCTGAAATTTCTCCTCTTGATGCTTCTGATGTATTATTAGGCCAACCATACCTGTGGAAGTGACATGTTGTGTATGAGTCCCAACCTCGCGTTGTTATTGTTACTTTGGGAAATAAGTTCTACAAGATACCAGAGGTACCACCGTCTGCCGCTATCTCTTTGACTACTGCAAAAAAATGATGTAAGCTCATTTCCAAAACTAGTAAATTTTTTTCCCTGATGATCCACCCTCAAGGCAAGAAGAATACTGTGGCCATGACCTCCATACAGGGCTCCTTTGCACGACAACAACAAATGGAAAATGTCATGGAGGGGTACCGGGACATCTTCACCTCACCCACGGGGGTGCCTCTGCACTGTCAGGTTAATCACCCCATCAATCTGACCCCATGTGTGCCGCTTCCCAATGGACTAATCTATCGATGCTCTATTCTAGAGAATGATGAAATCAAGAGGTAGATTCAGGAGCTGTTGTAGAAAGGTCACATTCGGCCAAGTCCATCGCCCTGTGGGAGCCCGATCGTGTTGGTGCAGAAGAAGGATGGGAATTGGAAACTCTGTATTGACTATCAAGGGTTGAACAAGATCATTTTTCAGAATAGGTACCCGATCCCATGAATTGATGACCTTCTGGACCAACTCAAAGGGGAAAAATATTTCAGCAAGATCGACTTGAAGTTCGGGTATCACCAGGTACCAATCAAACCGTCTGATGTGTGGAAGACTACCTTCAAAGCTAAGGAGGGCCTTTTCAAATGGTTGGTCATGCCTTTCAGGTTGACGAATGCTCTCGCAACCTTCATGAGGCTGATGGAACAAATATTGTGGCCATTCACTAACTCATTTGTAGTAGTGTACTTGAATGACATATTTATCTTCATCTAGACTTGGGAAGAGCACCTCCACCACATTTGATAGGTCCTCTAAACACTGCAGAAACACAAGTTGTGTGCCAATTTGGAGAAATGCACTTTTTGCATAACCCAGGTTCAGTATCTGGGATACATTATTAATGAGAGGGGGGTGCATCTAGATCCAACCAAGATCCAATTCATTCGGTATTGGCCAACCCTAACCACTGTAACAGAACTTTGAAGCTTTCTGGGTCCTGCTAGTTCTACCACAGGTTTGCATTGGGATTCTCTCATATCACTTGGCCCTTGAATCAAGTCACCAACGGAGGAGTGAAATCTAAATTCTTTTGGTTGGAATCTCAACAGAAGGTGTTCGTAGAATTTAAAAATCACCTCTGTTGTGACCAGTGCTCACATTACCAGACTTGCAACAACCATTTAAGACCAAGACAAATTCCTTTGACTATGTTATTGGGGAAGTTCTTACTCAAAAAGGGCATCTAGTGGCATATCACAGTGAGACATTGTCCAAAACAGTCCAAAAGTATCCCACTTATGACAAAGAGATGTATTCCATTGTGCAGGCTTGCCGATAATGGAAGCATTAAATTTTGGGGAAGGAAACGATCATCCACATAGACCACCGACCTCTGCAGTTCATGCACAAGGGAAGTTTTAGAATGAAAACCATCAAGAGTAGTCTACATATCTACAACAGTTTCATTTGAAGATCAAGTATAATAAGGACAACACCAATTGTAGCACAATTTACTATTTTTGGCAGTTTTTCGGGTCCTCAACTTCTGGAGCCGTTTTAAGGCCCTAAATGACGATTTTTGGGCATGAAGCCTTCGGCTAATATGAGTCGATTCAAGACTTGATATTCACTGTCAATAGTTTTATTCCTTGGATAGATATTTCTAATGATGTATCATGTGCGTCAAACGAAAATAGTATGCCAAAGTTACGACCCCGAGAAATTGATGTCCCAATTTACCCCGATGGGGCCCATATTCTGGTGTTTCATCTCCTAGGGTTAGGTTTTTGGATGTTTAGGCTTTTACATTGTTTCTCAATAATATATAGGCCTTTTAGCCTCATTGTAACACAGAGTTAAGAGGCATGTATCGCCCTAGATTTTTTATTTCCATTATGTTTGTAAAAAAATTTCAGTCATTTGATATTAATGAAATGAAGTGTTATTTCCACTGCATCTTTGTATTTATGGTTACATGTGTATTCTGTTGTGTTCCTGCATAAATTTGGATCACCCAATCTACGGTCAAAGATGGTGCCACGTGTATGCAAGTCTGTATCAATCTTAGTAGGGCTGAGGTAGGACTTGGAAATAGATCTCATGGAGCTCACATAATGCACAGTTGTATGCACACCATCAAGTTAATTAAGACATAACAAAGATAAACCATATGTGGCAGTAAACTAAGGACTTAACTAGTAATACCTTCCTCGAATGAAAGGCATAACATCTATGACGGTATCGTTCAATCTTGTACAATATGATTTCACTATGTAAATGTATTTAACACAAATGATTCGTGAGATATTGCCATATCATGAATATTATCTCATTGGTAACCTTTATAGAAATTAACCCATTGTACAAGCGGAACATGTAATATGCATATGGTGTAAACGCATAGTAGGTAATGTAAATTATATATATATATATATATATATATATATATATATATATATATATGTTATTTTGACATGTGACATGTGGTACCAGAGCACACAAGTTACTAGACTGAGACATGAGTGGGCATTGCATGTGCATAGATTGTTGCAGAAGAAACAAAAAAAGGGATTATTACAATGAGAAGAGGATCTTCAACTCGGAGACCGGATAGATCTGCTAGAGAAAACCAGCCTATACTGGCACTAGAAGTAAACCCAGAAATGTGGGTATAGCTTGGGGTAAACCAACAGCATCAAACAAACCAACTATTAGTAAAGCAACAACAACAAACACAAAGGTTGTTGGAAACTATCTAACACTTGAAAATTGAGATGGAGCTTATGCGGACATATAATGAGTGGTTGATACATGAGCAAGAAAAGATCTTGAAGAGTTTATTTGACAAGAAGAACCATACAGCTTCTCAACCAAGTCCTAAGCGCATGATCATGTGCTCAGAATTAAGCTCAAAAATCAAAGTTCTCGTAATGTCACGAAATCTAAATGACCTCATAGTGCTCATCGTTCTAAATCTGGTGCAATTCGTTTCGTGCGAAATGGACTTCGTATGGCTTCAAAATGGGTTCTTTTTGTTTGCACAAACAGGTAAAATTTGGAAAAAAAAAGGCAGACATATAGCCCAGTCAGTAGTATGTACTGCTGACATGGCATGCTGATTGGGCAGGGTCAATTTTGGAAAATCTTCCATTGGCGAATGACAATTTTCCAAGTGGCAGCATCTCGTTGGTTTAGAATTATGGTATGTTGGCAGGTTTTTAGTGGTTGAAGCTTGGGCCAATGAGGAGGAGGCACGTAGCTAAGCTTGGGATGCCATGTGTCCCCCTCATGGTAGAGAAAAATTATTGGTTGAATACTGAATGGAGGAATCGGGGTTTGACCCTGCGACCTCCCACGCCCAATACAAGAGCTTTACCACTCTCCCTACACTTTGTTTCTTACCATGTATGTTCTCTGAATAAATTTAAACCTTATTAAAGTTTCTGACAGGGGGAGTGAGGTCCAGCCCCCAATGCACATGACTGCAACTTGTGACCAGCAAAGCACCAGAGGGAAATAACTCTTAAGCACAGTGATTAAAGCTATAAGCGCCATTTAATTAACAGTAGTCTTCATTAATCAATGCTAATTCAGATTTATCCATAAGCGCAGATTAAGCGCTAAACATGACTAAATAATTTTAATGCGATTTAATTTATCTAATGTGGATTAGTTTGGCGGTCCCCTAATTTCGGCGGAACTTACACTTTGGCGCAACTAGCTCGATTTAGCTCCAGTTAGCTAAAATTAGGTAGAAAATTGTGGACAAACTATTAGAGGTCATAACTTTTGGATTTTTCGACCAAATCAGGAGCAGAAAGAGCCTTAAGGCACCATTTTTGGGCATTCGGAACTCATTGGTGCAGGTTTTAGGAGCATAAAAGCATTGTAAACACATAATTTTTCAAATTTGAGCATGATATAGAGGCCCAAGCCATGGAAGCTCGACCAAGGAGATGTAGCCTAGAAGGGGTAAACTCATTCATCAAATCCCCGTGTTGATGTGTTGTATGGTGATGTATTGTACTTTTATTTGTTGTTGTTAACTCTTTCTTTTATGTTAAATTTTTCATGAAAATAACATAAAAATCACTCATGATACTCAATCACTTACAAGATAACTTGAACCCTTAAGCACATATAAAACATTGTTTACAAAATCTGAAAGAGGAATTAGCACAACATTACTAACATACCTCATTCAGATCATTTTTGGTATCAGATCTTTAGGTTTGTTGTGCAATAAGGGATATAATTGTTTGCAATTTTGTGTCATGCTTACAAGGTTAAAACTCAAAAGAGGAGAAGGGAAGTTGGTTGAAAGCCCTGCAGTTGGGTCAAGAGGAAGAAGGGCAAGGTTGCTAAAGTTTTCAACATGAGCACATCCTCAAGTTGAGCATGTATCATGAAGGATAACCTACCATGACAGAAGATGAGAGAGCATTCAAAAAGGAATTTTTTGATATGACTGAGATGGTAAAGGTCCTCTATGAGGAGAGGAATTTAAGGATGCAAGGAGAAAGTTCTAAGCCTCCAAGAGGAGAGCGTTCTCCAGGAGGAGGAGGCCATGGAGATGGTAGGAAAACACCATCCACTCCACCATCATCCTCACCACCATCTACACCTTCCTCTTCATCATCTTCCACTACCATAACCTTTCAATCCGTTCATCCACATACTTCAAAAGGAACTAGTAAATCACCCTTACTTAAACTTGATGTCAAATTTGAGCTTCTGATGTATAATGGCAAAGTGAATGCAGAGAATTTGGATGATTGGATTCTTCATTTGGAGGTTTATTGCAGAATTCAAAACCTTAAAGAGGATAACATAAATATTCAATTGGATTCCTTGAGAATGGAGGGAGCAGCACTTGTATGGTGGGAAGCAAGGACACAAGATGAGATTAAAAACCATGGTAAGATCTCAATGTCTTGGTCTAATTTTATTGATTCCATTAAAAGGAAATTATATCCTCTAGATTCAATGCAAAAAGCCATTATGGACTGGCATAATTTTAGACAACTAAAGGGACAAAGTGTTAAAGATTACACTCATAAATTTAGGAGAAGGGCTCTTATTTTTAGTGTCAATTTGTCTTCTGAAGAAACTTTGTTAAAGTATATTGGGGGTTTGTACAACTATCTTAGAAATACTATTCTCATGTTCAATCCCACAAAATTAGATGAGGTTTTCGTTCAAGTCACACATCTAGAAGCAAGAGGGAAACATAGTGCAAATGAGAAAATTGATAGTTTCCTTGAGTATGAAGGTAAAGGAGAGGGTAAGTTTAATGGAAGAGGAAAGAAAAATGGTTCTATTAAAACAGAGAAAGATAAACTCACATGTAAACATTGTTCTAAAAATGGCCATGATGAAGACCATTTTTGGCAACTCCATCCAGAGTTGAAGCCAAACAAACTTAAAACCAAAGAGGAGAAAACAACTGTGATCATTGAACATGACTTAGGTTTAGATTTAGGAGATGAAACCAAGATTACAACAATGGGTTTGAAAGGTAAGAACATAGCAAGCACTGGTTCTTCAAGTTGTTCTAATGTAACTCAAGATGAAGATACAAGAATTGAACTCTTTCATATTAGAGTTGTTTCAAAACATACCAAAATAGACACATTATTTGATAGTGGTTCTTAAGCTAATTTAATTTCTGAAGACTTAGTTAAGAGGTTAAATCTAGAAACTGTTACACATCCAATACCTTATCCTTTAGGCTGGATATGCAAGAATGCAAACTTACAGGTAACAAGGAAGTGCATCCTAAGGTTTGTAATCAATTCAAACTGTCTTGACGAAGTTGAACTTGATGTAGTTCCACTTGAGATTTCAAGTATTGTTTGGGGAAGTCCTTATCTTTATGAGAAGAGGGAGGTATTTCATCACCATGAGAATAAGTACCACTTGTTTAAGGATGGAATTGAGTACATAGTTAGAGCCCATAAGATGAAGAGGAGTTCATCTCTTATACATGTAGGAGAAATGAAGAGAATAGTGAATGCAAGTCAAAATTTGGATTTGTTAATGTTCAAGCATAGTGATGTTTTGAAGGAGACTTCTCAAAAAGATGCATCAAATGAAAAAGTTGATTTCATTAAAGTTTCTAATGTTTGTAATAATATTTTTTAGGGCTCTAACATGTTCCTTTGAAAATAGGTAAACAAGATGTGAAGGATTTGCAACAGTCCATAAGTGTTGAACAATGATGGAAATAAGATTTCAGTGCAAGAGAGTGTGAAGGTCAAAGAGAAAGCGCCAAAAAAATTTGAAAAAGAGGCCATTGGGTTAAAAGGTTCTTCTTGTGGTTTTCACAAAGTATTTTCTTTGAAATGGGATGTTTCATGGTGATGGTGATCACATTTGATCAAGATTTGAGCCAAGCACAAGGCGAGACAAGCTAAAAATCGCCATGTCGACAATGTTCGACGTGAGACAGTTTTCAAGTTTCCTTTGATTGACGACCAAGGTGGGAACAAGTTTGTTTCATCAAGGATAAATTTTCATTCTGCAAATTCTAGGAAATTTCAGCATGACGGTGTCTACAACAGTAAGACAGGGTCTCCAAAATCAAGGAAAAAGATTAGTTTTTATGAAAAGCTCAGATTGTTGAAATTAGGAAAATTCTAGTGGATTGAGACTAGAAGGGTGAGGGAATTGTACCCTTATCCACATGTTCAGTAATGAAAGAGATTTTAGGGTCCAAAAGGCTTCCAGTGGGGAGGAATGATCAATTGCTCAAAATTAAGCTCAAAAATCAAAATTCTTAGAATGTCTTGAAACCTGAACGATCGCGTAGTGCTCATCGTTCTGAATCCATCACAAATTGTTTCGCATGAAATGGGATCTGTATGGCTTTAGAAATGATTTTTGTCCATTTACACACAAAAAAAAGGTAGATAGGTAGCCCAGTGAGCAATCGATACTGTTGATGTGGCATGTTCACTAGGCAGGGTCAATTTTGGTCAATTTTACACCGGCGAATGACAATTTTCCAAGTGGTAGCATCTGGTTGGTTCAAAATTATGGTGTGTTGGAAGGTTTTTAGTAATTGAAGTTTGGGCCAATGAGGAGGAGGCACATGGATGAGCCTGGAGCTGCCACGTGTTCCCCTTATGGCGGAGCAAAATTATTGGTTGAATACCGAATGGAGGCATCAGGGATTGACCCTGCGACCTCCCACACCAAAGCTAAGCACTTAACCACTCCACCTACATGCTATTTCTTACCATGTGTGTTCTCCGAATAAATTTAAACCTTATCAAAGTTGCCGACGGGGGGAGTGGGGGCCAGCGCCCAATGCACATGACCGCAACCTGTGACCAGTAGAGCACCAGAGGGAGCTAAATCTTAAGCACGAAGATTAAAGCCATAAGTGCCATTTAATTAACACTAATCCTCATTAATCAGTGCTAATCCATAGTTAGCCATAACTACAGATTAAGCGCTAAACATGATTAATTAATTTTAATGTGGGTTAATTTATTTAACGCAGATTAGTTTGGCGATCCATTAATTTTGGCAGAACTTCCACTTTGGCGCCAACTAGCCCGATTTAGCTCCATTTAGCTAAAAACAGGTAGAAAATTGTGGAAAAACTGTAAGAGGTCATAAATTTTGGATTTTTCGACAAAATTAGGAGTAGAAAGAGCCTAAGGCACCATTTTTGGCCATTATGAACTCATTGGTGTAGGTTTCAGGAGCAGAAAAGCATTGTAAACATATCCTTTTTGAAAATTTGAGCATAATATAGAGGCCCAAGCCAATGAAGTTGGACCAAGGAGATGTAGCCCAGGAGGGGTGACCTCCTTCATCAAATCCATGTGTTGATGTGTTGTATGGTGATGTACTGTAATTTTATTTGATGTTTTTCAACCTTTATTTTTATGTTAAATTATTCATGAAAATAACATAAAAATCACTCATGAGTCTCAATCACTTGCAAGGTAACTCGAACCCTTAAGCACATATAAAACATTTTTTACTAAATCTGAAAGAGGAATTAGCACAACATTACTAACATACCTCATTCAGTTTAGCATGAGACCTGGGGTAGAAGGGAGTAGCAAAAATTTACGGAAAATAATTTAGAAGCCAGTCACACCCAGTAGTGGGCCAAAACTAAGGATGAGTAAGAATAAGGCATAACAACCAACTTGGGAAGGAATTAAAAAAAAAAAATTGGAATTGCAAGGAGAATTTCGTAAAATTAAACCTCCATTTTTTGATGGTGAAGTGGAGGAAGCAGCCGAAGCCTGGGTCATTGAAATGAGTAAATACTTTCAAGTTTATGAGTATAATAGAAAAAATCCTGCAAGATTAGCTATCTATCAGCTACGGGGTCAAGCCACCCTGTGGTGGGAGGAAGTTAAAGTTGTGCATGGAATTTAGGAACAAAACATAGCATGGGAAGATTTACAAAAGCACTTGAAGAGTAATAACCTATCAGAGTGTTTCTATGATGAAAAATATAGGGATTTCCACAATTTGCAGTTGGGGCAGCTGACAATGGAGGAGTATATTGAAAATTTTATCATCTTGCTGAGATATGCACCATATCTTCATGGGGAGAAGGCTAAGGTACAACGATTCCTCAGTGGATTGCCTAAATATATGAAGGAGTGAATTGAATTCGACAGTTTGGAAACTATCAAAAATACAATATGGAAAGCTCGTATGTATTATCAGAAGTCCAAACAGAAAGATAAAAATAATAATTGGCCCTCGAAGAAAGGAAAGAAAACCTACTCATCATCTAGGAATACCAAATCAGCTAATTTTAGGAACGCATCAAATTTTTCCATGGGTAAGCAAATGGGAAAAGGCCAACAAAAAACCAAGTGGCAAGCAGAAACAAAGTTCAATGAAGCTTCTAGAAAATAAGAAAATAGTCAAGTATAGAAACTGCCTCTACGATGTTGGGGTTGTGGGGAGGCACATTATTACAGAAATTGTCCTTATTGTATATCAGAATATGTGGCTAGCCTATAGGAAGCATCGACTGTGGGAGATGTGGCCAGAAGTCTGCCCCGAATCAACGCAGCTTTGGAGGACCGAAAAGTAGACTTTCAACCCTCTATGGTGGAATTAGAAGGTAAGATACTCAAACTACCTGCGTCTATTTTAGTAAATCCAGGTGACATTTTGAGTAATGTTAGTCATGATATATTAGAAAAATGTTGCTTAAAAATTCAAAAATTTAAAATTCCCTGGTTGGTACAGTTATCCATTGGGACTAAGAGAAGAGATGCCTGATTGAGATAGAAGAGGCACATATAAATTCTGAACTGATCATATTACCATTGGGGTCATATGATCTACTATTAGACATGGATTGGTTAGAAAAGCATTGGTCAGTAGTGGATTGCAAAACAAAGAGTATCATCTACTTGGTAGATAATGGAAATCGATTTGATTTATAAGGAGTTAAAAGGCTGGTAAAACTACGCCCCATTACTGCTACGCAGCTGGGTAATTGTTTGAGAAAGGGTTGCAGGATATATGCGGTTCAGGTGGGATATTCCAATGTAAAAGAAAATATTGTTGTATTAGAAAGTATACTAGTGGTGCAAGAATTTTAGGATGTATTCCTGGAGGATATACTGGGACTGCATCCTAAACGTGATATTTATTTCACTATTCAGTTCATACTGGGAGCAACACCAGTATCCAGGGCTCCTTACTGCATGAGCACATTAGAGCTAATGGAGCTCAAAATTCAGCTTCAGAAGTTGTTTGAAAAGTGATATATATGACCCAGAACATCTCCTTGGAGTCCACCAATATTGTTCGTTAAGAAGAAAGATGGCACCTTGATGTTACACAACATTTTTTCACTATCCCTTCAATCCCCAACTCACACATTGGAGGATCGTTTCTGTGACCAATAATTAATGTCATGCTTTGAAAATACCATCCTTGCATCCATTTTGATGAAAGCAACATTCTTCTTGTTGACATTTCCCTAAGCAGAGCTGTGAAAATCCCTATCTTTGCCTTGGCGCGAGTAGCCCATTACACCCTCGCATCGACCAGGAAATTTAACACTGAGCCCACGCCACTTGGCGCTCTATGCCAGTTAGACACCCGCACTAGCTGTTTATGGAATTAAAAAAAAAATAGAGGTAGAGGTTCCATTCCAACCACCTCGGGGATGAGTCATTGGGAGTGGTTGAACTGAAACAACCATAGACTCCTTCCTTTAGTTAGTATTTTCCACCTCCCTTGGAACTCTCCTAAAGGATAGGACTCCTTCCCACCTTTGTAGGGATCCCAACCTCCTCCCTTTCCTCTATATAAGAAACTATATTTTCTAGTAGAAGCTAGCTGAACACATTATAGAAAAATAGCTGAACGGCTGAATAGTTGAACTAGGAGAATTATACTATAGCTAAGTTGCTAGAGAAGATAGAGTAAGAAAAATTGTGTTGAGAGAGTTCGAGTCAATGACTTCTAATAGAGTTTGAGTCTAAATTCCCTGACCAACATTTGAGATGCGCTTCATCTGAGGCTTGCTGGAGGAGAATTTGACGTCAAAGAATCAATTGTACTCTTCCTTCTACTCATTAATATACATGACTACTTTTTTGGTTCCACTATTGTGTTATGATATTTATTTGATGTGATATATTTAGCCCTCTTTGACTGGCTAATAGTTGTGAGTGAAACTATTTTGTCATATGTTGTTCTTGTTCTTTGTCCTATGTGCAGGTATCTGAGCATGACAACGAACGAATCGTGATTTGCCAAGGCAGGAGCAAGAGGCCACTACTCTTTCTGCAACATTGACAGTGTTGGATTCAAGGTAGGTCAATATACCATGTCTTTTGTTCATTCATTAACTAGGAAGCAACACTTTAGCGCATCCTTTTGTTACTAGACCCACCCTAGGGCTAGAGGGATCGTCTCTATCCACAAAGAGGATTTACCTTCATAACAAATTTGCAACTCCGCTAGGGACTAGTGCGAGTTTGTCGTGACATCCTATTGGGTTGGTTTCAATTATTGGTTTAGTTATCTATATTTTTTTGGTTTGTTTGTTGAGTTTCCATCCTCTGTTCAGCTCCAGAGTGTCAAGGTTGACCTCTACTCATTAGGTTAGGGTTTTTTTCTCTTTTTCCCATAGGTATCTAGCTTGGCGCATTTTTTTTCTAGATAGTCGCGCCGATTAGCGCATGTTTCTCTTTCAGCACTCGCGCTAACCTCTGTATGGCATGGATTACAGCCTTACAGTCGCGCCAACCCCTGTAGGTTTTGGTTTGACCTCCCTAATGCGTATTTTGGTCATTTTTTCTTGCTTCTATGCTATTTTTTACTGTGTTTAAGAATTTGCATAATGTGTTGAATATTGTAGACTTTCTTCCCTCAGTCATTTGTCCATTTTCCTGTCGGTGTCATTTAAGACCTTAGGGTTTCTAAGTGTTCTTGCACACAGAGCCTTCTGTTCGAGAACAAGTATCTTTGATTGTTATCAGTCTCATTTCGGGTCATTAGACTGATTTTTTCTTGATCCTTTTGTTTTTTTGATTGAATGGTCTCTTTGTTTTTCGATTTTTCCTTCTTCTTCAATACTTTGAGCATCGATTACTTTGCTTGTTTAGGTCACTTTGGGAAACTCTCTTTTTCGATTGAAATTTTTCTCCATTAGCTTGCATGTTTTTGTGTCTATTTCACTTTGGTTGAGTCATTCACTTTCAAAACCTTACATTCACAAAACTCAAACTAGTGTTTATTTTGTTTTCCATTGAATTAGTACAATGTGTGCTTCATTTCATTGAAAATTAAAAACTATCTTTGCATTATTTTGTTGCATCGAAAGTGAAACGTTCCTTTACATAACTAGCATTTGTCAATTTAGGAAGGAATTTCATTTTCAATTAATTGCATTAAGGGCCTTAGAAGTTTCTTCGCATATTTTATTTTCTTTCTTGTTTGAAAGATTTCTATCCTTCTTATAACAATCATTCATTGAATTGAAATGATGTTCATTTGCATATAGTTTGCATCTAGGAAGTTGAGCTCCACATTCGATATGGCTTGGAAATTGAAATATAATTCAAGATTAACTTTAAAATTTACTCAATGAACCTAAGGCAACATTGGAACCTAACGAAACATTTATAGTGGTCTAGGCTAGAGACGTGTTCTGGCATCTTAAAACCTAGTAGTTGTCGCTCGCCTTTTGGCTTCAGACAATGCTAGTACGGACTTGTACTGCTCGTACCACCGCGTATATAAAGGGAGACCCCTCTAGGTTGTAATCCGTTTATCCATAGGAAGCCGAGTCTACCGCCTTGTAACCGTGATACACTGAACATAGCATTCGGGGAGACTACCTGCACGTATGTCAAGTCCTTGGTTATTTTTGTTTCATTTGATCACCAAGGTGTATATGGCAGTTCACGGAAACCTGGTACATCCTCTTGCTTAGAATTCCTAAGAAGTCATTTTGATATTTTCGTGACTCTTTAAACAGGAGAAGAGATCATCGAGCACTTGTCCTTTCACACTCATTTCAAATTGAAAGTGACTAGAGTCATGTTTTTCTTGTTTCTCGACTGTTAAAACATGAAATAATGAATTTTGGTTTCAGTGTTATAAAATTAATCACCTACGATTACACGCCCATTAAAATTTTGTTACTTGGTTTGATTGATTTCCTTGGTTCTTGATTTTGGTACCTTCGATTGGTTGTCACTTTTCCTTCCTGTTCTAATTTACAGTCAAAGTGGCAGAACATCCAGTTTCATCATCCTCACTGCCTCCTAGTGGTGGTTCTTTTCTGGACGCTTCTTTCAAAATCCCTCAATCCACTAGGTCTATCGAGTTTTCGCAGTCGATTCTACCTTCTATCCAACCCCTTACTATTCAATCCACGCTTGACGAGCCGATTGAGTTCAATTGGCCTCCTTCAAGTGCTTGGTCTAGTTTTAGGAAGAAGGAGAGTTTCCTCCTCTATGTCTGGATCTCCTTTTGTTGCTGCTGCGGTACCTCCTAGTCCCCGTAGCCTTTTCACAGATCTTATAGCAGACTCAGATATGGATTCCTCTAGTTCTATTGGTAGTGAAGGAATGCATGTTTCCACAAGAGAATATCAACTATTTCCTGAAGATCTCTCTCGTGCCTCTACCCAATCTTCACCACCGTCGGTCTCACTTCCACTTGGATATAGATCTCTGAGTTAGATTATGTATGGTGTTGCTTCCATTGCACAATCCAGTGCAGTAACTCCTCCTCTGAGTTCGCTCCTACCTTCGTTGGGGAAATCACCTTTGACTCCTGGTTCGTCAGTTACTGTCACATCTGTTCCAATTCAACCAACGGTTTGTGTGGCTTCTAGTTCAATTTCCACTACTTCTATGATTCCTGGTCGTCTTAATTTTGAAGAATATCTGTTAGTTGTTCAACAGCATAATTCTCAGGGTTCTCAACAGTCTCAGGCTCCTGCTAATCCTCGATTCCATCACTATGATGTTGTTGATAATCCTATATATATCTATCCACACCATTATGATGTGTATGGTAATCTGGTCTATTTTCCTCCTATTTATCCTTATCAGGTTGTTTATGATCCTTATCAAACTGTTACTCATCTGGGACCTACTCTACCTGTGCAACCCTCTATCTTACAAGGAAAACCCTCTCAGGGAGAACCTTCAGCGTAGGAGGGCCCTGCTTCTGGTCCACAGCGACAAAAATACAGTCCACAAGGCCAAACTTTACAAGGACAGCCTTTGGTCCAACATGGACAACCCTCTGGTCCCTCGGGTCAACCTCTGAATCAAGCCGGATCATCTTTTGGTCCTAGGGGGAAAATTTATCTGTCACAAGGACAACCTGTTGCACCTCAATCACAGCCGCATGTTCAGTATGTCCCAAATATTGTGCAACTAGGACAATCCTTTGGTCCTTCTCTGGGTCAACCTAGTCATTAGGGACAACCTAGTCCATCACAACAATCAGGCCAACCTTTCCAACAAGGTCAACTTGGTGGCCCTCAACAACTAGTTCAACCAGCTCTGCAACCGTTGCAACCTTCCCACCAGCAGATTCCTTCATTTCTGCAGCCGGTTTTACCTATTTACCCTTCTCAGCAACCTGCTCAACCTGCTCTGCAAGGTCAACCTGTGCAGCCACAGGGCGTCTATTACCCTCAAGTTTCCTATCAACCGGTATATAGCACACCCCAAATTTCGTACCCTCAAAATCAACCAGTATATGGTGCACCTCATATTCCTTACCCTCAAAATCAACTTGTGTATCAACAACCTCAAAGTCATACTTACATTCCGCAGCAGAATCCTTATGCTACTCAGCAAGGACCTCAATGGTCTGCTTCGAATCAATATCCTAGTCCTCAATCCTAGTATCAACCGAATTATCTTGTTTTTAATCCCTATGATCCGAATCCTTCACGACAGAATATATGGGGACTGAATCCCATTTGGACTAGGTGGAATGTACATACAAGTCCTTATCAAAGACCTCTGATGAATTTCAAGGCTAAGTTACCGTTTCTTGCTATGTTGGAATTACTCGATGTGTCGAAGTTGACAAATGATCCTATTCTTCATAATCCATATTAGCCTCCGGTTCCGACCAAGATTCCTGGTGATTGTCCTAAATTTGAGGGTAAACCTGGTGAAGACCCCCAAACGCATGTGATAACTTACCACTTGTGGTGTTATTCTAACTCTTGGGTTAACGATTCTATTCATCTCAGTCTTTTCCAACAAAATCTTACTGGTGCCACTGCAAAGTGGTACATTGAGCTGTCTCGTGGAGTTTTCCAAGATTTCAATTCTTTGGCCATGGAATTCCTTACACATTTTCAGTTACCGATCCGCTATGAGACCAGGACGCATATCCTCACTTCATTGAAACAGGACCGAGCTACTCATATCTTGAATCATATTCATGAGTGGAGGCATCATCATCGCATGATCAAATTTGAGATACCTGATCAAATTCTGACTCATTGGTTCACCACCTCCTTTGTCAATCAGATTTCCAAAGACATTGCTATGGGGGCATGTGTAACCAAGGAACAAGCCATTGCTTACACCCAGTACCTTGATCTCGTGTACTCTTAGTCTAACACATTGTATGATATATTTCCTGATGCTCCTCTACCTGGAACTTATAAATCGCCAGTGACTCCATCCATTGATGGTATTATTGGTTTCGTATTGCCAGAAGTCTACTTCTTCCAATAATGTAGCTTCTCAGTCAACTTAGAATTTTGGCACACCCATAGAAGTGAATGATGTTCAGGCCAATCCTACAGATAACACTTCCAAAGGTAAGAAGAAGGGAAAAGGTAAGGCCAAAGTCGATGCCCCAAAATAGGATTCTCCAATATCTCATTCTGTTGATAGTTCTCCATGCAAATCGAAGTATCCTTGTTTGATTTGTGATGATAAGCACTTCACCAAAGACTGTCCTCGATGGTCTGAAGTGAGTCGATTGCTCAAAGGCACCCAAGGAGTTCCGGCTATTCTTAAAGAACCTTTCCCTCAACAGACTCAGATGGTAGAGCACCCTCAGTCCTCTGCTCCATTTGGTTCGCAATTGTTCATGATGAACGGTTCTGCACCCATTTCTATTGCTACTTGCTCGAAAGATTATTTTGGTTTGGGTCAGACAGCGGGGAAAGAGATCGTTCATGGTGGTCCTCCTCCTCCTATTTCTAGCCCTCTTAATATTGAAAGGCCTAGCACCGAATCCGTTGTGTGACCACCTTCCAAAGGTTTGCTTCGCAAGTCTTCGTATAATCCCAACGCCCGTGCCGCTCAACATTACAGTATTGTTGAGGATTTGGCTCAGGCGCCATCCACAATGTCTACATTATAAGTACTTTAAAGTTGTCCTTCGCAATGGAAGGCTTTGCTATCAGCGATAGGTGGGATTGATCCTACTGATACTAGCTTGCTTGCTTTTGATTTAGAGAATTTCATCCCGCGGCTCCCGCACCAAATTGCGCTCATCATTCAAGTTCGCATAAATGGTTTGAATATTCACCGGCCTGTCGTGGACGAGGGTGCATCTACCAGTGTTATGTCATCTACTTGTTGGAAAGCCATTTTTTCTACTACTCTTACCTCATCACCCAATGCCCTTGAAGCATTTGATGGAAGAGAATCTAAACCTCTTGGTGTTCTCGCTAGTTTACTAATCACGTTAGAAGGGAAGACAGTCAATGTTGAGGTCAAAGTCGTTGATGCAAAACTCAATTATAATATTCTCCTTGGTCACAGCTGGACTCATGCCATGCTGGGCATTCCATACACTCTCTTTCGTGTTTTGAAGTTTCCGCACGAAGGAAATATTATTACTATTGATAAATTTTATTTCTTCACTTCTTCTTCCGAGAACAACGTTCCGTACGTGGAAAAGATTCCTACTCCCTACAAGAGCATAGGACCAGGCCTTTTCAAGGATCCTGTCCTCATGGGTTTTTTCCCTCTTCCACTGCCGAATAGTGTTCAGGTCAAAATTATTTCTCAAACTGATGACCCTTGGGTTACCTTCTCCTAAACAGATTGATTCGTTTGGGGATTCGATTCCGTTGAGTCTGATTAAAATTGATTATTGTGAACTCATTTCTACATCGGACACTCTGTCCTTTGATTATGCTCCTTCGAGCATGACTCTCGACATCTATTCTTGATCCCCTTGGCTTGGTGATTTCGATTCACTAGATCCTTTGAAATAATTGTTTCCTTCTGATGAGGATATTATGGAAACCCTGTCTCTCGATGATCTGTCATGGGATGATGGTCATCATCGTTCCTCGTTTCTACCAAGCCTAGGAGCCATGTCTGCCTGTCTTGAGAATTTTTCCTCTAAGGTTCCTTCTCCTCTGCTTCAAACACTTGTTCAAGTCCATGAAGTTTTTTCGGAAGGTAACTTGAGTAACATCACTCAGACAATGCCTTTCGACATTTCCATTAAACTGGGAATTGTCGAGAACATTCATATTGGGGTTACTTGTTCTTTGGATGAAGTACAAGTTTATTCTATCCTTTTTTGCGAATTTCGTGATGTCTTTGCATGGTCCTATGAAGAAATGCTTGGCATTGATCCTAGAATCATGGTACATGAGATTCCTACCTACCCCAGTTCGAAACCTGTTCGTCAGCATCTTTGTCTAGTGCATCCAAGGAAATTTGCTGCCATTAAAACCGAAGTGGAAAAACTTCTCAAAGCTGGTTTCATTTATTCGATTCCCTTGACATAATGGGTTTCTAATATTGTTCCTGTAGACAAGAAACAGGGTACTATTCGTGTATGTGTTGACTATCGTGATATCAATCGAGCTTGTCCTAAAGATAATTATCCTACTCCTTTCATCAATCAAATCACTGACAATTGTGCCGGAAGTGAGATATTTTCCCTCATGGATGATTTTTTGGGTTATAATCAGATTAATATTCTCCCGATTAATCAACACAAGACTACCTTCATATTTCCTTGGGGTACATTTGCATATAATAATCTTCCCTTTGGTTTGAATAATGTTGGGGCCACATTTCAGCTTGCGATGTCTTATGCCTTTCATGATATTCGTCACATCATTCAACCTTATCTGGATGACCTTCCAGCTCATTCAGCTAAGCGTAGGGATCATCCTAAGCATCTTCGTCATATTTTTCTTCGTTGTAGGTACTATAAAATTCAGCTTAATATGCACAAGTGTGACTTTTGTGTCGATTCCAGTAGACTCTTAAGGTTTATCGTTTCCAAAGACGGGACTCGCCTGGATCCTCTCAAGTTTGAGGCTATTATCAATCTCCGCTCTCCTTCCTCATTGCATCAATTGCATAGTTTACAAGGGAAAACTAATTTTCTTCATTTTTTTATACCTAACTATGCCGAAGTAGCTAAAGGATTCACATGATTGTTAAAGAAGGGCATTCCTTTTTACTGGGATGAGATCCCTTAGAAATATTTCAACGCATTAAAAAAATTGTTGGTCAATGCTCCTCTCCTCTGCCCTCCAGATTATCATCATGATTTTTCCCTTTATTTGGTTGCCGCTTTCAGCATGATTTCCATGGTTTGTTACAAGACGATGATGACGGTCATGAGCATGTTATTTATTACTTGTCTCATAACCTTATCAATCCCAAAATGCGTTATTCCCACGTTGAGAAGTTAGCGTTGGCCGATGTTCAAATTGTTCAAAATTTTCGTCATTATATTATTTTGCGTACAGTGACGGTGATTTCTGAATGCAACCCCATGACCTACATATTGTCTCAACAATTGCTGGGGGGGGTAATACTCAAAGTGGATTGTCATCCTCCAAGAGTTTGATTTTGAATTTACTACTACCAAATCTAAGAAATAATTGGTCTTTGCTGATTTAATTTGTTCTCTCCCTTCTGACTCCGCTCCTTCTTATTCTGAGGACGTCATTCCAAATTATTTGCTTTTCTTGATTAGCACCCTCAATCCAATGTATGGTGATATCATCGTCTATCTCCAAACTTCCTCTTTTGGATCTAAGTTGACAAAGGATGCCCTCTGATGCATCTACCGTCAGTCGCAACCTTATCGTATAGTTGGAGATACTCTCTATCGTATTGGGGTTGATTCCATACTCCAGCGATGTTTGACTCTCGAGGAAGCCGAGAAACCTCTAAATGATTTCCATAGTGGCACCTATGGTGGTCACAGGTCTAGTTATGCTACTACACAGAAGATTCTTCGTGCTGGTTATTTTTGGCCTTCTATTTTCAAATATTGTATTGTCGCAGTTTGTAAATTCCATGATTGCCAAATTTATCAACGCAAGTTGCATGCGCCACACGTTCCTCTTCATCCTGTCATTACCATTGGTCCATTTTCGAAGTGGGGCATCTATTTTATAACATGTAACCCTCACTCGGTCGGGGGGCATGATTATATTATCGTAGCCGTGGAATACTTCACCAAATGGGTCGAAGCAATGCCTACACTTGCCGCTGACGGTAAGATAGCTGCTTAGTTCATGTTCAATCACATTATTGCTAGGTTTGGTTTCCCTCAAGCCATAGTTACCGATCATGGTTCCCATTTTCTACATTATATGGTGGTGGAGTTGACTTCTAAGTTGGGTCTACGTCACGACAACTCAACGCCGTACTAACCTCAAGCCAATGGCCAGGTTGAAGTTGTGGAAAAAGTTCTTGTCACGATTATTCAATGTACAATTGGGATCCACAAATCAAATTGACATCTCATGTTATTTTCAGCTCTTTTGGCATACTGAACCTTAGTTAAGAACGCAACTGGGTTCACTCCTTTCTAGTTGGTTTATGGCTTGGAAACTACTCTTCCGATTGAATGTGAAATACCTTCGCTCAAGTTGGATGTTGAATTACTATCGAATAATTCGCCAGAAGAAGACCATCTCCTTTATTTAGAAAGGCTGGATGAAACCCACCACTTTGCTGCTCTCGTTATTAAAGCACAGAAAAAGTGGGTCAAAGCTTATTTTAATCAATCAGTTTCCCCTTGTTCTTTCGTTGAAGGAGATCTCGTCCTCCTGTATGACCAAGCTCGTGATAAGCTGGGGGCTAGAAAATTTCAACCCATGTGGCATGTACCCTACATCTTTAAACGTGTGTTGCAGAATGGGGTCTATGAGCTAATTGACTACAAAAGTCATCCTCTTAAACAACCCAGAAATGGGTTGTATCTCAAAAAATATTATGCATGAGTCATTCATGCGTAATAGGTGTACATAGGTGTTGTTTTCATTTTTGTACATGTTTTTTGGTTTGGTGTGATTTGTGAGCGTTTTCCTGCTTATTGGGTCTTTCTTATTGTGCAGATTTCTATTATCCCTTATGTCGGTTTCACGGATGGTGCTTCCCGCAGTACCAAGAATTTGTCTTTGGCAGCTTGAGTAATTTATGATCCTGCTAGTGAGTTGATAGATCTGCAAGGTATTTGTCTAGGATGAACTACAAACAATGTCGTTGAATATAGATATGTCATTGAGCTATTAACCGAGGCAATCAACCTCGGCATACACGCATTGCTTGTAAATATATATTCACAGCTTGTCGTTCTGCAACTAAACAATCATTATTCAGTTAGAAATCTGCACATTTTGAGATTGTATTTACGTATTCGTTTGTTGGAAAGACATTTTGATTTTATTACCTATCAACATATTCCTAGACGAATGAACACATTAACTGATACAGTGGCTAACATTGTATTATATAGACATTTGCATAATTTGTAAAAGCATCATCATATGTAAAAGATCCATGTAGGGAAATAGACGTATATATATATATATATTCAATCATTATTCAGTTAGAAATCTGCACATTTTGAGATTGTATTTACGTATTCGTTTGTTGGAAAGACATTTTGATTTTATTACCTATCAACATATTCCTAGACGAATGAACACATTAACTGATACAGTGGCTAAAATTGTATTATATAGACATTTGCATAATTTGTAAAAGCATCATCATATGTAAAAGATCCATGTAGGGAAATAGATATATATATATATATATATATATATATATATATATATATATATCGCATGTTTGCAACCGTGTGCATCATAACTTCAAAAAATACATGTGTGTTTCTGTTACATCCCTAGACATCATGTCTCTCAAAATATGCAGATAAAAATAAAACCTAGGTGTCTAATCAGCATGGTGCTCGTGATAACATGTCACGGCCCATACTAGCCACCTCAACAAGTAGTGAATTCGGCTCGGCACCCCTACGGTATGTCTTTGGTAGGCGCGAGGAACATCATCAAAATGTGCATAATCTAGGACTCCTCGTGTTATCCCCTCCAGGTTGCACACTATCTCATCTTCCTCGTCGCCCTTGCCTTGAGGGTCAAAATTGCGAGGGATTTGCCTCGCTATCAGTGACATGTCGGTAGGTCTCTCTGGGAAAACTTCTGCAATTACATGGATTTAATGTCAGAACATGCATAAATAAAAATCATAATACTCATAAAACTTAAAAAATGAGTCTCGCCTAAATCTTCATCCCAATCTTCTCCCTCCAGGAGTGGGAGGTCCAGATCATCATTGAAATCTGTACCAGAGTAGGCCCAATCCTCCACGAAAATCAATTGTCGTCGGAGCCAATCGAATAATTCCAGTCTCTAGGACATCTGTTGATCGCCCCCCCTGCCCTTGGCATCAAAGCTACCCATCGAGCCATCCATGGTTCTCTCACTGGTGGTGTCGGGACTATAACCTCCTGTCACTAAAAAATGGGTAGTCGTTCCAAGAAGAATGATACCAGAATAGATCCATAACCAAATTTTTTTAGTTTGGTCTTCATGCATTTGGTTAGTTGGCACTTCATGTTTATGGTCACGACCTCTGCCCAGTTGTAGATGGTCAATGCCATGCAGTCTACAGCAAGAATAAACTATGCCTTTGTTGCTTCATGCGGTGCTTGTGATCCCACAGCCCATGTGATGGTATGCAATACCACGCGTAGTGTCAAATCTGGGATAGTTTGTATATCAAATTTCCCACTACCTGATCCCTTCCGTGCTCCTCGACATGCCCTGTCCATCACCATGGTAATTTTTCCATGCAGGTCCAGGTGCCAGTTAGGATTGTTGCTGCACCCCTCCATGATAATTTTGTGATGAAGTACACGTCAGAGACATCAATCTCAAGTTATTGATCCTGAAGGATGAACTTCTCTTGATTTTCATCCCATATACTGATCAAATACTGTAGTAATTTTGGTTGGGCTCGGAGACATGGTGTTAGGAAGAATTTTTTCAGACCACAGTTTCTGAGAGCTTCCATCACTCCCTCATTTTCCTTGGCTAGCTCATCTTCTTCACTATGTTCCAATTCTTTCCATTCAATGACCATTTTGCCTCTTTCTACCTAAAAACACATACACATGAGTGGTATTAGTCAATTTTGAACCTTAAATCTGTAAACAATTGGAGTATTTGATCAACATTTTTTGCTAGAAATGGTTTGTGCTATTGGCGCGACTATTTCCAAAACAGTCACGCCAATGGGCAAGCCCTAGTATAAAAAATCGGGCGGTTGGCGCGACTCTGTGCCTAAAACCTGCGCCAACCGTGAAGCCCTAATTTTTACATTTCCTCCCCAAAAATTTGAAATTGACAATTGCAGGAAGCAAGAAATGACTTAAAATAACGAGAGGGATCTCAGCTCTTACATGGAGTTGACATATTTGTGATTGATCTACTGGATTGACCACTATCGTCGCCGCAAGATTACACAGTGAAATGGATAACTATTGCTCCACAAGAGGTAAAAAGTGAAAAGTAATTATTTTTACCATTTTTGGCATTTTATAATTTTTTCACGACCCTAATTAGGTTTTAAGGCATGTTTTTCGATTATTTTACTATATTATTTTCGAGAAATGGGTTTTACACATGTCTCTTGTGCAGCAACAGGTTTTTCCTGATACAATGATGAAGTAATGAGTTATATTTTATACTTTTTCGAACTCGGTAAAAACATGAAAAAGTCACTACTAGAGTCATATTTCAGCTCTTTTCTGACTCTCTAAAATTGAAAATATTGTCAAGACTCTTATCGTTTTGAACTTGTTAAATGGCTGCAAAACGATATCTACCCAGTATATATTTAACCCTTTTTCAGGCTGGAATGGATTATTTACGAAAAAGGAATACCTTAGCCTATCGTGACTAAGAGGTTCTCTCACACACAGTTTTCTACCTTTTCGGATCTATGAGACTACCTACGAAAAGGGACTATTGGAGTTTTTTTTTCTACCTTCTTTTCAAACTCTCTAAAACATGAAAAGATTTCTATTTCTTCCTTTGTCAGACTCGTTAAACCCTGATGACATTGGACTTCATCACCATGATGATATTTGAGTGCCTCCTTCCTAGGGCTCGTAAAATGTACTAGGTTGGATTTGTCCGAAGGACAAACTTACAGCGCAAGCACATGCTATCCCCTTCAAGCTTGTTTTAAAAAATAATTAGGGTATTTGCCAGAAATTGTGGGGGGAAATGGAACCAAGTATTAGTTATGTTGGCAGTATGTCGCTCTTGAACATGGCACTTGTCTGCATTTGTGTCGGGTTGGGGACATCTCATTTCGTCATTTTTTCCTTCATAGGTTTGGGTAATCTCTTTTTACCTCTCATCCACTCTTTGCCACTTCATCATGACCTCATATCCTTTGATGTCAAATACTGCCAAATCTAATGTCGTGTTATTGATATGTTCAAGAGAAGTTTGCCTCTACAGTTTTTAACCTTCCTCTGATCTCCTGTTGGTCTTGATCCACTTTCATCATGTTCCTCTGTCTCATGTCGATGATGTGGGAAATATTATGGTCCTCCTTTGACTAGGTCACTTCTTGTCGACTTCAGCTCATTATCCAAGAATTTGATCTAGAGACTCCCTTCTAGTACCTTGGAGCTTGCATGCCTCAATGAAAGGTTTTTCGCATTCGACGCAAGGTTCACATCATTGGCCTTTGATCGAGGGATTCTGTAGATGTTCGACGTCAGATCATTTTTCACATTTTGTGGATTGTAAATTTTGTACCTTGAGGGCCATCTTCATCATTGGCGGTTTCTCTTGCATCTGTTAACAAATTTCATCATTGGCTAGTAATCAAACAATTTTCTTGCATGTTTGACTTCAGCTCATACATTCGCATGCTCGAAATTGTACTTGTTCGGGTCGAGATGGAGCACAAGACCCTGGGTTTTGACTAATAAACCACAAGATGTGGATTTTTCGTGGATTATTATGACTTATTGCATGACTCTCTTGATTGGATGGCTGTGACCATACCTGAGTCTATTTATTGATCCTTCCTGCTGGATGGTTGTGTCCATACCTTGGATCTCAATTTTTATATACTCTGTTATGGGTTGTCGTGCCTATGCCACATGATTCATGTATCACAGATATTAGTTGTATTTGTAATTTTAGGTCTTCCAATAGTGGTGTTTGGTTTGAATGTGTTCTCATAAATCATTTCACCCCTCCCTCTCTCTCAGACTTCATGCTTCAGGGGGCATTTGTTACACAACATTTTGTCACTATCCCTACAATCCCCAACTCGCACATTGGAGGGATGTTTCTATGACAGATAAGCAATGTCATGATTTTTAAATACCATCCTTGCATCCCTTTTGATGAAAGAAACATTCTTCTTGTTGACATTTCCCTAAGCAGAGCTGTGAAAATCCCTATTTTTGCCTTGGCGCGAGTATCCTGTTACACCCTTGCGCCAACCAGGAAATTTAACACTGAGCCCATGCGACTTAGTGCTCTGTGCCAGTTAGACACCCGCACTAAGTTGTTTATGGAATTTTAAAAAAAAAATAGAGGCGGAGGTTCCATTCCAACCACCTCAGGGATGACTCAATGGGAGTGGTTGAACTGAAACAACCACGAACTCCTTCCTTTAGTTAGTAGTTTCCACCTCCCTTGGAACTCTCCTAAAGGATAGGACTCCTTCCCACCTTTGTAGGGATCCCAACCTCCTCCCTTTCCTCTATATAAGAAACTATCTTTTTCAGTAGAAGCTAGTTGAACACATTATAGCAAATAGATGAACGACTGAATAGTTGAAATAGGAGAATTATACTATCGCTAAGCTGCTAGAGAAGATAAAGTAAGAAATATTGTGTTGAGAGAGCTCGAGTCAATGACTTCTAAGAGAGTTTTAGTTTGAATTCCTTGACCAACATTTGAGACGCGCTTCGTCTGAACCCCGCTGGAGGAGACTGCGACGTTAAAGCATTGGTTGTACTCTTTCTCCTACTCATTAATATACATGACTACTGTTTTGGTTCCACTATTGTGTTATGATATTTATTTGATGCGATATGTTTAGCCCTCTTTGACTGGCTAATAGTTGTGAGTGAAACTATTTTGTCATATGTTGTTATTGTTCTTTGTCCTATGTGCAGGTATCTGAGCGTGACAGCGAACGGATCGTGATTTGCCAAGGCAGGAGTGAGAGGCCACTACTCTTTCTACAACATCGATAGTGTTGGATTCAAGGTAGGTCAATCTACCATGTCTTTTGTTCATTCATTAACTAGGAAGAAACACTTTAGCATGTCCTTTTGTTACTAGACCCATCATAGGGCTAGAGGGATTGTCTCTGTCCACAGAGAGGATTTACCTTCATAACACTTGCACATGTGCATCGACTATAGGCAACTTAATAAATTGACGGTAAAAAACAAGTACCTACTACCACGAATTGATGACTTGTTCGATCAAGTGAAAGGAGAAAAGGTTTTCTCTAAGATTAATTTGAGGTCTGCTTATCATCAGATCCAGGTCAAAGACGAAGATTTCTATAAAACAACGTTCCGAACTCACTGTGGACACTATGAATTCGTTTTGTTTCCGTTCATATTAACTAACGCATCTGCTACATGTATGAGTCTAATGCACAAAATTTTCCATCCCTATCTCGATAAACTTGTACTGATTTTTATAGATGATATACTGGTTTACTCTAAGTCAGAAGAAGAGCATAAGGAACATTTGCACACAGTATTGCAAGTTTTGCGAGATCAAAAATTATACACTAAATTGAGCAAGTGTTATTTCTTTAAGGACCAAATTTAGTATTTGGGCCATGTCATATCCGTAGATAGGATATCGATTGATCCAAAAAAGATACAGACCATCATGAAATGGTCAGTGCCCAATAATGTAGTAGATATAATATCATTCATTGGGCTGGCTTGTTATTACCGATGATTTATAGAGGATTTTTAGGAATCACATATCCAATTACCTCGCTACAGAAAAAGGGAAGGATTTTTAACTGGACAGATTGTTTTTAGCAGAGCTTTGACCAGTTAAATCACTTATTAACAACAACCCTAGTCCTAAATATTGCATGCCCAAACAAAGAGATTTTTTTTTGTATTGATGCATGTCAAGAAGGTGTGGGGGAAGTCTTAACCCAGGAGGGCAGGGTAATTGTGCATGAGTCACGAAAGTTGAAAGATCACGAGCAAATATATTCATCTTATGACTTAGATTTGAGTGCAGTAATACATGTGTTAAAATTTTGGAGACACTACCTCTTAGGAACGAGTTTTTTGTTGAAAACAGATCACAGTGCCTTACCAGCTACTTTAAGCACCCTACCCGGAACTCAAGAAAAGCAAGGTGGAACACATTTTTAATTGAATTCAAATTTAAAATTTAGCACATCAAAGGCAAAGAGAATCACGTTGCAGACGCATTAAGTATAAAAATAGATTGTATACATGAATTATAGTACAATGGAATTAAATTTAACTTTAAAGAATCAATAAAGGAGGCTGCACTGAAATATCTGGAGTACCAATTTTTGTGGAAAAAAGTGCAATAGGATGAAGGGCAAGGAAAGAAATATGAATTTCAAATTGATAAAAATCAATTACTGACCTTCCAAGGAATATTGTATGATCCAAATCAAAATTCAATAAAGCAAGTACTCCTGGATGAGTTTCACTGAAGGCCTTATGTTGCACACCTGGGATATCAGAAAATGCTTTCATCAATAAAGAAAAGTTATTTCTGGCCTGAAATTAGAAAATACATAGTTGAATATTTGATTAGGTGCATGGAGTGTCAGCAAGTGAAGGCTGAACATCAACATTTGATAGGTCTATTGCAAACAATTGCAATACGAAAATGGAAATGGGAGGTGATCACGCTCGATTTTATCACGGTACTACCTAGAAAAAAAAAACATAATGACGCAATCATGGTTGTTGTGGATAAATTTAGTAAGTCTACACATTTCATCCCAGTAAAATCTAATTACAAGGTTGTTCAGATTGCTGATATTTTTATGAAAGAGATATTCAGGCTGCATGGAATCCCGAGAATGATGATTTCAGACCATGATGTGAAATTCACTTTAGTGTTCTAGAAGGATTTGTTCACCAAATTAGGGACTCAGATACAGTTCAATACTGTGTACCATATGCAAACCGATGGGAAAACCAAACGTGTAAACCAAATTTTAGAAGACATGCTCCGGATGTACGTCATGCAGAAACCCAGGAAATGGGAAGAGTATCTACATTTGGCAGAGTTTGCTTATAACAACGGGTACCGCGAATCATTGAAGATGGGCCATTTTGAGGCATTGTATGGAAGGAGATGTTAAACTCTTATAAAATGGAATGGTCCCAAAAATAAATTAATGCTCGGGCCAGATATGTTAAAAGAAATGGAACGTGAAGTAAAAAATATTTGACAAAACTTAAGGGTTGCACAAGATTGAAAAAAGGTTTATGCAAATAAAGAAAGGACATACCAGGAATTTAATGTAGGGGATCATGTTTATGTTCAAATAAAGCATAAAAGGAGTACTTTAAGATGGACTACTTGCGCGAAATTGGCACCTCGCTATTGTGGTCCCTTCAAGATTTTGGATCGAGTGGGACCAGCAACTTATCGATTGGCTTTACCAAGCCACATAATAGTCCATAATTTTTTTCATGTGTCACTCCTGAAGCGATATGTATACGATCCTAAACATGTGATTCAATGGCAAAATGTGTAGGTAACTTAAAAATTGTTCTTTCTACAGGATTAAAATATTCATTTAATTAATCAAAACTATATGTTACCAAATGCAGGTTGAAATGGATGGAGGGTTCTTGGTTGAACCCTAGTGCTGCCTTGATCAAAGAGAAATCACGATGTCGAAACAATTCATCACCCAAGTTAAAGTGCAGTGGAAGTGCTTTGGGCCATAGGAAGCCACTTGGGAGGACGAGGATTTTATGTGGAAGGCATACCCAAAACTATTTTATGTTGATCAAGGAACACCAGGGATGGTGTTCACATAAGGGGGGAGAGATGTAACCCTCAAGTTTGATTAGTAAATTATGATAAATTACTTATGACTCATTGGTTAATCAATTAACCATAAGACTATTTACTTAGATTTGAAAAAAAGAATTCAATCATAAATTTTGACATAATTATAATTTTGAATATATGTGGGTTAAAGGTTGAATGCCATATTATAATTCATGTAGTTATATATAAATTAGGAAAAGGCATGAAGAGGAAAATTCAACAGATAAATCCTGGAAGTAGTTACTTGCCTACCATTCAGTTTGAGCAGTTGTGTTTCTTGGCCTTCCTCCATAGAGACAAAAGGGATCTCAGGTGGGAGGAGATGGGTTCCACCCTCAGAAAGAAGAAAAGGAAAAAGAATAATTTTGGAAGCAGTGGAGAAAGAAAGGATAGAGTTGGGCTTGGGGAACTAGTGGATTCATGTCCAACTCTGTGCAATACTGAACTTGGAGGTTCTGAGCTCTGGTAGATTTTAGGCTAGCAAAATATTACACACACTAACTAGTATTAAGAAGCCTAGGGGGAGACTTGGATGTCATTGTCAGTATCATAGGAAGGGCGGCGGGCTCTTCGGTTGAGTTTTTTTTTTCAACTTTAAAGAACACAGTAAACCTCACAGATATAGTGTCTGTCTATTTAAGAAATGTGATAATTGTTGTTAAATTCTAAGTCATTGTGTACAAAGCTTAACCTATGGTTTATAATGTATTTTAATCTCAGTTAGATAGATAACTAAATTTCATGAAAGTCTCATGTAAAACAAGTAGATCAATTAGACAATGCAGTTTAATAACCTCTGTAAAGAAAATAAGTACATGATATTTATCTCCAGTAAACCCTGGACCCGAGATATAGAATGGGGAGGGTAGAGTATTTAAATTTTTAATATTAAATCATGCTGCAACCAGTTAGGCACATTCAGGTGAACCTAAATTAAGTAGTCTGATTTAGAAGTTGACTAGAGTCATCTATCTCCTGTAACTTAGTGCATTAAACGCTGAGTAGGGATGGAGACCCTATTCCTATTAAAAAATTATGTTAATTACAAACAATAGAAAATAGAAATTATAGTGGGACATTGAATCATCAACTAAGGAATAGTATTGAAGAGGTTTTGAAAAAGGAACAAGTAAATTCAGAGAATACATTTCAGCAAATTCCTATGGAAATGGGGACAAGAAAAGATTCACTGCTTGATCATATGATTTAAAAGCACCAGAAAAAAATAGTGAAATAACACTTACAATGGTGTAACATCAAAGGATTTAAATTTCTATAAGAAAGTAAACTTTTGTTACATAAACCCTATGTATATAAAGAAAAACCCAAACGAAAATGAAGGCGGACACTAACGCCTTGCACATGGTAATCTCAGTAAAATCATAACTATATAAAATGAAAATATACAACGATACCAAAGCAAAATTATAGTGATAATGTATAAATAATGGAAACAAATTCTCAAACACACTAACACAAGTATGAAATCTGCAAACCCCAATTCATTCTTAGATCAACTAACAAGCATAATAACAGAATGTGCACCAAGGTGGAAAATAGTTAACATTAAATTTATGAGTCATATAGGGAGTTAAACCCTGAATGTAAACATAGAATTAGACCAGTCTGAGTATTGGGTCAAAAATTTGTTTAGGAGGGGCACCAATATTTATAGAACTAAACACATTTATGCAAAATTGGAGTAGAAACTCACAGGGTTTACCCCTTCATTTAAAACAACCGAAACATTATAAGAAGCTGTGAAACAAAAATGCTGAGAACAAACAGAAGCACCAGGGTGCTGCCTCAAGTCGAGAGAACCCAAAACCCATGCCATAGAGTAGGAAGAACATGAAACACAAAATGGGTACCTAGTGAAAGAGGATTCTTTAAACCCTTGTTGAAATGACAAGAATCTAGATTTCTGGAAATGAAGAGAGTGTATTACCTGTACAATGAATCGACCTAGAGATTAGTATGGATACACAAACCCTTAACGAAATAATACTCAATGAAAAAAACTGATAGAAAACAACATATTACCTAGAGGGTTTGAAATCTTGGAAAGACACCCTTCTGCAAAGAAAACAAATACATACAAGAAGTTGTTTCAACATACGCATGGAGGGAGAGCTACCAAAGCATATGGCTCTAGGAAAAGCTAGAGTTCATTCATTCAAATACCTAGTTATATGGCGAACAAAAGGTCAACAACACAATGATATTGTTGAAGCGTTGGAAGTTGTTGCAGACCTGGAATTAGAAGTGAAAGAATCCTCTATCACTCAGAGAAGGACTCATTCTCGACCATGAAAAAACTGCGAATCAAACCTGAGTGGCTCTCATTTGAGAGATAGTGGAGTTCAACAGAGAAAATGATAAGCGTGTCGATGGTTTGGGCAAGTGTAGTACCCTAACCGCCCTCTGACTAACCCACAATGTTGGATCAACTCACAATCTACGGTCTGTTGGAGTTCCCATGTTTTGGAGAGTTTGGCAATACCAAAAGATGAGACAACATCAAAACCACTTTTAGACCTTAGGATCTAGCCCTCCTAGGTCCAGAGAGGGATCTCTCTATATAGGTAAAGGTATGTGTCTTTAAATCTTGTTCTAAAGGTATTAGGCTAGTTATGAAGTGCGAGGTTTGTTTTGTTTGATTGTTTGTTTGGTTGTTGGGAAATGGGAATGAAGGGTTCAATACAAGACAGATGATGAGCAAAGAGGATTTTAGGCAAAGGAGAGACAATTTAGAGAACACGTGAGACCATTGGGCAATGGAGTTAGGAAAGGGTTTACTTGCTATTGAATATTCAAGGCTTTCATTTGGGCTAGTCATCTAAAGCATTGGATCTTAAAGATGATAGTGTGGTATGAAATGGTTAAGGAAGGAAGGTGAAATAACAAGGAAACCTCCAAAGTGACCTTTCAGGAATTAGATCTAGGGACAGGACATGCCATTAGACACCTGTGATACAAATCCTAAAGGGTTAGCTCTTCAGACAAGGAAAAACATTAAATATTTAAACACAAAGGTGAAGGCCTGAGATCAGAGAGAGGCTTTGAACTCTCACTGCTTTGACATCCAACTTAAGGGAACTTAGAAAGGTTCAACCGATTTAAAATAACCCTAGTGAGATAGAATCAACATTCTAAACTCCCAGTATCCCGATTCTTTCGATTAAAACCAAACAAGAACATATAAGAATGGATTCATTAATTCATACATCAGCTAGCAGTAAATTATAGCTACTACACTGGTTAAATTATCTTGAATTAGTGCTCAGATAACACATATAGCAAAAAACATCAAAGGTAGGGAGAGTAGAAACATAGGGTACCATGCAAGGGTATATCCTATGCCAGATTTTTGATGCGTACCAGAGGAATAAAATGTGATGAATTACAAAGGAAAACAGAGACAAAGTAAGAAAAACATCACCGCTGCTTTAAATCAGGATCCAAAGAAATGTGCTTGTCATATTAAATAGCAACACCAGTCATGTACAACACTCTCCAACAACTTGATATTCAGTCTGAAAACATCTCCTCAGCCTATCTTACAACTTTACACAGAGAACTATATCTCAAGAGAAACAACTTACAATTCACAGATATCTGATCAAAAACCTTTACAATGAGTTTCTTCATGAGTTTTATAGCTGAAAGAGAGATAGAGGAGGTAGATGAAACATTAAATGAAATATTAAAATAGAGTAGGAGAAGAGGGTCGAGGCCCATTCTGTTTTAATATCTGAGCATTAATCTTCAGTACTCTTTGGATGAAAGAGTGGTCTTCGACAGGCTGAAATTTACTCCAGGTATGTTCTTCGACGTACTTTCTATAGTACTCTGTAGTACTCTGGTGAATAAGAAAAAAAGGAAGATAAATGACTTCAGGTCTACCATACTATGTAACCAACGCTCTGGTAGCATTAGGACTGTTCTGTCAGGGTGGAAATCTTCTCAAGAACACGATGTAGAATAAAGACAGTATGGGTACTGTGTCCTTTCTCGGGAGGAAACTTCTGCTGATATGAAACACTGTTGATATTGTTTTCTGTATGTTAGGCCTCTTCAGGCCTTCTTTATTAATCATGAGGTCTTCAATCTGGTACAATTTCCTTTGATCATTGAATCAGAGCTCAAAATATTTAATTACAGGCATTAACTCTCTAATTATCCACTGATACACTTTTCCACTTCGTCGACTGTCTCTGTCTGTGAAAATTGAGCTTTAATGATGCTGGAAAGGTTTAACAAGGTCGAACACTATACTTTTAATGAAATATTTCCTGTAGAAAACTTCCGAACATTTCTTTGCAATATCAGGCTCAGAAAATAACGTTCTTTGCACTCTGTGTCACTATAACAGTGACTGTGAGCAATGGCGGTTCTCACCGCCTGTACACCTACAAAACACACAAACATGTTAATAAATCCATGCATGGGAGGATGGATGTAGTGGAATGTTGTGATGATGGTAGCGCAACATGGTGGAAATGGTGGATGCAAGGTAAACGGTGGAAAAATGCAGAATAATGGTGAAAAATACATCTGATGAAGTTTTGGATGTGGGATGCATGTGGACCGTTCGGTCATGGCAGGAGGCGATGATCGACGGTGGAGATAAGCTAATGAAATGACCTTTGAAGGTTGGGTGAAATGAAAAAAATTTAATATAAAACATTAAAGTCTTAATGTTCGGCGGGATGATATGATTTTCAAGGCAAATCGTCAAAGTTTGGACTCTGGTGAAATACACAGAAATGAACGAAAAACATACGAATTGAACTGGAATGGTGGGACTCGGTCATGGGTAGAGGGCGATTTGATTAGGACCATCGGATCTCAGGAGAAGATCGACGGCTTTGATGGTCCGATGATATTCTATGATCACGTGATGAGAAAATGTGAATGAAGTGTGAGATGCAATGAGGGTCGTTGATCTCCAGAGATCAACGGCCAGGATCTGTAGATGAGGCTTCAGGCAATAAAGTGGGGAAGTGGTTTGGGATACAAAACCACTGTTTTCATGCGGCCAGAAGGTTGGAAGGCGGTTTTCACTTTTTCAACGCGATATGGGTCTTTAGCTGACACGTGGCTCTGGAAAACCACCCATATCATGTAAATTTTGGACATTAAACACCAGACACAAAAACTGCGCGATATTTCCGTGGACCGTTGGATCTGGGCCCTCAAGATCTGACGGCAGTGGAGGAGCGTGATGCGAGGAACGTGCAGGGTCAGTAAAGTGGGGGCCAACGGATGGTGGTTTAGCTATGGACCACTCGATCTATGTAATGGACGGTCGAGATATAGAGAGAGAAACATAGGCGGAGGATTATGGTTAGTGGGTGGGAGAAATCTGAGCCATTAGATCATAAGGGATGGACGGATGCGATCTAATCGGAGGGGAGCGATGGAAGGGCCAAAAATCCGATGGGCGGTGGTGCGATTAGCTCTGGTCCGTCAGATCTACGGGGGATCGACGGCTGTGATTGGATTGGAGGGTGACCAATCGGGGAAGCGGGGTGAAAAGATTGAATCCTGGCCGTTGGATCTTGTGGATTCAACAGCCAGGATCCCATCGAGAGACGACCAATCGCGGACGTGAAAAGTGAGGATTGGTGTAATGAAAAACTCCAATGATGCGATGGCCATCAGATTACAACGAGAATGAATGGTGGATATTGCCGTCAAGGCTTTACAAAGGGAATCGGTGGGGTGCGGTGAGACTTACGATGGCTGTTATATCCAATAAGATCAATGGTGGATAATCCTCCCGAGACTCATAGAACAAAGTCTTCCTCGCATTGGAGATTTCTTGTTTTTCAATGAAAAAGCGTGTTCCGCTCCAATTCTCTGATGCGATTGGCACCTTATGGACTAGCGCTTGGTCTTAGCGCTTGAGCTTATGGAGGGGAAGTGGTTAGGGGCTGACCGAAAGGGACTAAGCCTGTCATATAGTAAAATATGGGTTTTTAAGCTCAAAAAACAGTGTTTCAAGGCTAAACAAGGGTTTCGGTAAGGGAATAAAGGGGTTTTAAAACTAGATGAAGTAATTTCACTTGGTTTAAAGGAGGAATTAGATGGTTTGGAAGAATCAGGAGGGATTTTTTGGGGGTTAAAGGGGAAAATTTGAAAATGGGAAAAGGGGTTAAAATGAGGAATTTTGCAGAGATACAAGGGGCAGATGGGAGCCTTTTTTTAGCATAAATTTTTCACATATAGTGAGGATATTTTCAAAGGTAAAGGGCACACAGAGGCTTCAAAGATGAGAGATTTTCCTAGGAAATGTATCTCTTGAAGGCTCATGAAAACAATTTAGCCACCTATTTTCTTTGACAAAAAATTCATAGGTGGCTAACAGTGGCTCGACATGGGGATGGATTCTTCTTGACGGAGTCAAGAATTCAGAAAATAATCTTTGGAGTAGGCAAGATGCCTGATCTTTGAAACATGTTCCCTCTTTGATTCAGCTGTACAATCCTAGCATTTTTTTCTTCAAGGTGCATTTGAATTGGCAGACCTTCTTCATCATTTTTTTTTTATTGAAAACAGAAAACACACTAATCTAATTCTACCCTTATCACTCCATGAGACTAGATTAAATTGTTGGCCTCATATGTTTCTCTACCTAATCTAATATCTGTTGGGATTAAACTGTCCAGCAGATTTCTTCTCTACATTCTACAACAGAAATTTAAAAACAGTCAAACTAGGATTAGATAGTCTAGTTTGTTGTGTATCCAAGGCATAAAGATAGTTGCGCATGGACTGAAATTGCAGAAAATTGGAAACAAAATTTCGAAGGCTTGAAATCTGAAACTTTGAAGCATCCTTCTCTTCTTTGTGACTCAAGTTTTAAGCTTGTTAGAGTCACTGTCTTCTTCATTTCAGCTCTAGTTTTGGGCTTGTTAAAGTTGATATTTTTCGTTCTTTGATGGTTTAGATTTTAGGCATATTAGAACCAGTTGTCTTCACTTCTTTTGGCTCAGGTTTTTATCATATTAGAGCCAATATTTTGCATTGCAGAGGTTCAAGTTTTGAGCATGTCTGAACCTCTCTTTCTCTCTGTTTTTTGAAACATTTTCTCTTTTTCTTGAAAATAAAACACAGAAATGGTATTTACAATGGAAATGAAAACTAGAAATCGGAAATCAACAGTAATAATGCTTGAGCATCCTGCCATTAACAGGACCCCCAAACAGCGCTGTACCATCTAGCTCTTGTATAAAAAAGGCATTTGGACCCACAGTCGCCTGTATGATGTAAGGACACTGCCACAAACTGTCAAATTTTCCATGCTTTCCTTTGTCTTCTCTCCTTGAGTCCCACTTTAAAACCTTATCTCCAATTTTGAAGTCAGAATCTTTTGTTCTTTTATCAAACAACTTCTTTATATTTTCCTACACTTTAAGAGCTCTGTTATAGACCTCTTCTCTTTTTTGTTGGAGATGAATTGTTTGATTTATCCTCCTTACCATGTTGTCCTCTTCTGTTTGAATCTCTTGTACTAGTTTGATCACTGGTACCCCAAGGCTGGTTGGAAACACTGCCTTTGTTCCATAGACAAGATGATATGGTGACATGCCAATGGATTTCTTTGTTGTTAGCCTGTCAGCCTACAAAGCATGCACTAACTTTTTATGCCATGACTTTTTGTTCTCTTCAAGAAGCTTTTTGATGATGGTTACCAAGCTCTTGTTTGATGATTCAGCTAACCCATTACCTTGTGGGTAATAAGCAGTTGAATGACCGAGTGCTGTTTGATACTTGTGAAAAAAATCAATCATTTTCTTGGATCCAAAATCAGCAGCGTTAGCCATGATTATTTTTCTTGGGCAGTCAAATCTAGAGAGGATGTGGTCTTCTAGGAACTTAATGATAACAGAATCTGTGGCATTCCAAGATGGTATGGCCTCTATCCAATTTGTGAAGTATTCTGTGGCTGTAAGGATCCATTTGTGTTGTGTAGAAGAAGCAAGGTGTATTTCTCCTATGAAATCTAGGCCCCATTGCAAAAAGGGACCCTCAACAGTAATGGGTTGTAATGGTAAAGGGAGGAGCTTTCTCTTGCCCTCGAAAATCTGGCACTTATGGCAGGAAATTATCATTTTGTGGATGTCATTGAAAAGTGTAGGCTAGTAATAGCCAGCTCTGAGTATTTTGTTAGAAGTGGCTTTCCAGTTTAAATGGAATCCACACTCTCCTGCATGGAACTCCTGTTTAATCCTCTCTACTTCAGTTTCAGGCAAACATTTAAGCAATAGACCATTTTCATTTTTCCAGTATAAACATTCATTTAGTATGCAATAGTTTCTGGCTTTTAACTTTAGGAATCTGGCCTTAGTTTTCGATAGATTAGGAGGGGCATTGAGGTTTGTGAGCACATACAAGATATCAGAATACCAAGGATAATTTTGAAATTGTTCTTCAACAATAGGGTCAGGCAATCCTGCTTGTTCATCCAAGGCATCTACCATGTTTATGTCTAGGGCCTGCAAGTTTGATTCAGCCATTAGTTGAGCTAGGCCTTGACCTTTGATCAGTTTCGTGGGTTTTATTTCTAGGTCATACTCTAATATTACAGCGATCCATTTGCCCCTCTTTCCATCCAGATCTTGGGACAAAATTTCTTTAACCACTATGCTTGGCATGTAGGCTATGATGTGAGAATGCAGTAAATACACCCTAAAGTCTTTCAAGGCCTTTACCAAGGCGTAGGCCTGTTTTTCCATTATGTTATATTTCAAGGGTGCATCCCACAGAGCCTTGCTGAAGAAAGCAATGGGATGTTCCATTCCCTCTGGATTTTTCTGCAATAGAACTACAGCCACTGTATGCTCGGAGGTAAAGGAAAATATTAGGAAATCCTTTGAGAAATCTGGGCTAATTAGGACAGGAGCCTGGGTGAGTGCAAGTTTAACTGATTCAAAATATTTTTTAGCCTCTACAGTCCATTTAACCCCTACACCTTTTTTCAGCATGTTAGTCATATTTCTGAGGTGTAAACTAAGTTGGGAATAAACCTCCTTAAGAAGCTAATTTTCCCAATGAAGGACTATAACTCTTTTATGTTTCTCGGGTGTGTGATCTGTAGTATTCCCTCAACTCTCTTTGGGTCTATCTTAATTCCCTTCTCTGATATAATGTGGCCGAGAAGCTTACCTTCTTGCAGCCCGAATACAGTCTTCTTAGGATTTAATGACAGACCGAACCTTCTACATTTTTCAAAAACTCTTCTCAGATGTTTTAGGTGCTCCTTGTCAGTCTTGGAATAGATTGTTATGTCATCAAGATAGATGACAATGAAGGGCCCTATTTCCTCTAAAAAGGCTATGTCCATTTCTCGTTGGAAGGTCGCTCCAGCGTTCATCAGTCCAAAAGGCATTTTTACGTACATAAAAGTGCCCCATGGAGTGGTAAAAGCAGTCTTGATTTGGTCTTCTAGGAGTACTAATATTTGGTTATAGCCTGAAAAACCATATAATAGGGAGATCCGCTTTGAGCCAACTACCCTCTGCAGGATATGTTCCCTCTTCGGTAAGGGGTAATTTTCTTTAAGTGAGGCTCTGTTAAGGTTCCTAAAATCTATGCACAGTCTAATCTCACCTGTTTTCTTTCTCATAGCTACAAGATTTGAGACCCAATTAGAAAACGTCACAGGAACTATTATTCCTACCTCATACATTTTCTTTATTTCCTTTTCAACTGCAGGCAGTTGTTTCGGGTTAATTTTGCGAAGTTTTTGTCTGAAGGGTTTTTTATTCTCTTTCAGAGGTATTTTGTGCTATATAATGTTTGTGGCATAAGCCTTTAAGTCATTGTAGCTCCAGGAAAACACATCGATGAATTCTTTAAACAAGTCAATATATTTCTTTTTCATGTCTGCGGGCAAGGACTTAGCCAACTTAATCATCTTAGGTTTATCTTCAGTGCCTATGTTGCATTCCTTGACATCAGAGTCTGAGTGTTCTATAGTGGGCTTTTTCGCTACATCATCGAAATTGAAAAGGTCCTCTAAAGGTGCCAAACCTCGGGGTATGTTTTTATCTTTTGCTTGCAGCACCTCTATTTCCTCCTTATCTGCATTCTTATATTCTTTGGTTGGATTTCCAATTCCTTCAATTAACACGTTTATTTCAATTTTATGGGGTGATTTTTCTTCGTCGGGGGGCTCCTCACTCAAGAAGCTATCATCGGATTTAGAGTCTGAATCAGAGAATTCAAACTCATTCCTGCCAATCAGGAAATCCTCAATCTTCTTGTCGCCCTCAAAGACCTGCCAATATTTCTCATTATCAGGCACTACAGGTCTATATTTGGTCTGAATGATGATTTTTCTGTCACTGGGAGTTTTATGATATGAACTAGCTATGCAGGCTAATCCGTTTGCAATTAAGTTCTGACTCCTAGGAACAAACACCAGTTCATACTCCACAAAGGTTTTCAATAAATCCATAGCATCATTCCTATACTCTCAATCTAGGGTGTTTAGCTGTATATTATCCATTCACTTGTTTTATGATTAACTCAGAGTCTCCATGTACAGCTATCCTTCGGGCTCCTAGTTTTTTCAACAGATTCAAGCCTAGGATGAGAGCCTCATACTCTGGGATATTGTTTGTACATTTGAATTTTAGATTGAAAGCGTGACTCTTAGCGTATTCAATCTCTGTGTTATGTAACCACACCCCTGCTCTTGTCAAGATCCATCGAAATTCATTCTCCATAAGGGATCATTTTCAGTTTTAACCTCACTTTCCCCCCTGACATTGGTTTCACCAGTCTGTTGTATTATGGGGTCTGCATCATGGGGTGGGGTGTTTTGTTCTTCCTACTGTGTATGGGGTTTAGAAAGATGACTAGTTTGTTGTTTACAGTTTTTTTCTTGTTCACTTGGAGTTTCCGATTCAGTGCACTATCCAAAGGTTTCTTCTTCATTTTCTTCTAAGTCCAAAGTGGCCATTATGTTAAAATCTATGGGCTCTGCTTCATTGTTTGTATCTCTGTTCTCTAGTTCTGACTCATCTATGGATTCATCATTGCAAAGGATAAAGGATTCTTGATCTGTTTGTACAGAGTACAGAGGTGAGTTTTCAGGATTTTCAAGGAGGCTAACCATGAATTTCATTTGTGCCTCCCTATACAATCTCCTAAGCTGGCTAAAGACAGGAATTGTGGCATATGAGCCATCCATCTACATTGTACCTTGCAGCTTGGCTCCCCATGACCTCGATAGTAACATGCCATACTTAGGTGGCATATCCACCACCACAACATCCATAACCATACATTTTGCTGGAATCTGGGTCAATTTCACACATAGGTCTTTGATTAAGCCAAGGCACTTCACTCGGCTAGAGTCAAATGAATATAAATCCTTGTGGGGTCGGGTTATCTCTAGGCCTAACCTCTCCATAACTACCTTAGGCATTAGGTTGTGTGATGCCCCAGAATCATGCATTGTGTTGTGAAGGATCTTGTCATGGATATTGAGACTGATGTAAAATGGAGGTACTACCCCTTCCTGAAACTTCCCTTCAATCTTTGGACCAAACAGAAGGGCTGGTTGATCATCAATCAGATTGACAGTGTCACTGTTTTCACCTAGATTTAAAGCTTTCAAAATATGGCCTTTATATACATCCTGAGTGGCCAGCTTAGAGAGTGGAATAGAGATTTTATTTTTAGCAATCTCGCTCTCCAAATTTAAGAGTGATTGACTGTTTGTAAGACTCAACTCTATTTTGTTAGCCACTATTTTAGTGGCAGAATCAGTGTGCTGATTCTCGCTATGTGCAATGTTTGTAACGGTTTTATTAAGAGCACTAACTGTTGTGATAGTGCTGCTAGTTGGTTAACTTTGTTTATCAATATTTTGGCTGTCTTTTTCTTTGTTCTTACCAGAACTATCAGCTGTTGATTTGCTACTTTTAGCAGTCACTTTAGAAGTTTTCTCAGGCCTTTTCTTAATGGTAATCTCAGAAGTTTTTGGTTTGGAATTGTCTAAGATTTTTTTGCTTCTAAGTTCATACTTTTCTCTAACCTTCATGATGGAATTTTCAAATCCTCTGTAATCCTTAGATTCTAATCTTTCCTCATCCCAATAGGAGGGTGAGGGTTGATCTTCTTCTGTGGAAAAATTGTGGATCGAGTTTTCTATTTCAAACATGTTTATTGTGGTCCCGTCGGACTCTTCTATTATCCCCTCATCTTCATCTAGGAAGTTCTCTTGAAATGGGGGTATGACTTGCTGATCAGAGTCTCTTTGTCTCTTGGGAGTGGTATTGTTTCTCCTAAAGTTCTGGTTCTGGTTATGATTTTGGTTTCTGTTTTGATTACTGACTGTGACAACTATTTTTTCCATCATTTGCTGTAGCTTTTCCATGTTTTTGGCTAGAATATCATACTTGGGATCGGATGTGGAAGCTACAATGTTATCCCTATACATTACCCTTTTCTCAACCCTCATTTTGGATTTCTTCTCAATCAGGTTCGCCTCTACACTTACTGCTCCCTTTTGCATATCTTCCAATGTGTTGTAATCTCTCTCCCTAAGCTGGTAGGCCATGTCAGCATCAAATCCTTCAGGGTATTTGACTAAATCCATACCTTGGGGAGGTTTCATGTGTGGAGGAAGGGCATTGTAAATGCTGTTAAACCTTGTAGAATAGTCATGGACACTCTCTCCTACATTTCTCTTAAGATTCTTATATTCTGCTAAGATTTGGAGAGGGTTGGTTTTGATTCCCATTTGTTTATGAAGGTCTGATATAAAGAGGGAAGGTCCGGGATGCTATTTGGAGGTAGGCCTTTAAACCATTTCTTCACATCACCTCCTAAACTCTGTGCAAAGATTCTCATCTTGGCTGTCTCATCGTCTATCTCCATATAGTCAAAATAATCTTCCATCCTATCCACGTGGTGTTGGGATGTGGTGTACTCTTTTGCAGTGAAATGTGGGATCTTTGACTGATAATCATGTGGTAAAGGCACAAGAGGCTGAGGTAACACCAAATGTGCATACTAGGCTGCCATGATGATGTCCTGAGGAGGTAAGGTTTGCGCTTGAGCAGTTGGTATGTGAATGACAGGGATACTAGGACCAACAGCCATCTGCTGAGCTGATTTAGGATGACAGAGCCCCATTTTTTGAAGAAAATTAATATTCGGGGTGTGGATGGAGGAGTCTCTCTATCCCTAATGTGCTGACCACTGTGAGATGGTGAACCTAGAAGCTCAAGGTCTGACTGGTCTAGATTACTGAATGACCTAGTTCTTGGTAAACTTCTTTGTGTGTCTAGGTCAAAAAGAGGGTCTGATAGAGTTGTAAAGTCTTCTGGTGCAGAGTTAGCTCTAAGGATATGTCTGGAAATAGTTGGGTCTCTAGGTGAAGGGGATATCCTAAGAATTCTCTCAGGGTTGTCAACTATTTCAGGTGGGTCTGGGTTAGGATAAGCTCTTGTGTGAATGGTTCTTGAAGCTAGAATGTTGTCTTCAAACAAAGCACCTTAATCCTACTTGTTACTTCTAATATGGCTGATGTTGTTATGAAGGTTGATCTCCCAGTGGAGTCTTATGTAAACCAAGATAATCAGTAGGCCTACTGATCACCAGTGGAGTCTTTTAATCTTTAAGGAACCATGGAGTCGCCAGGTGGAAGGTTTCGAACGTTTCAGGAGGATATACTATCCACCACAGTGATTACCACCAAACTAAGGCTACTATGGTCTTATTTGAGTCTGTGAAGTGTTTAAAGGTGTATTTTACTCAAATTCCTCAGTGGAGTCACCATTATGTTGGAGTTCCCATGTTTTGGCAAGTTTGGAAATACCAAAAGATGAGACAACGTCATAACCACTTTTATACCTTAGTATCTAGCCCTCCTAGGTCCAGAGAGGGATCTCTCTATATAGGTAAAGGTATGTGTCTTTAAAGCTTGTTCTAAAGGTATTAGGCTAGTTATGAAGTGCGAGGTTTGTTTTGTTTTATTGTTTGTTTGGTTGTTGGGAAATGGGAATGAAGGGTTCAATACAATATAGAGGATGAGCAAAGAGGATTTTAGGAAAAGGAGAGACAATTCATAGAACACTCGTGACCATTGGGCAATGGAGTCAGGAAAGGGTTTACCTGCTATTGAATATTCAAGGCTTTCATTTGGGCTAGTCATCTAAAGCATTGGATCTTAAAGATGATAGTGTGGTATGAAATGGTTAAGGAAGGAACGTGAAATAATAAGGAAACCTCGGAAGTGACCTTTTAGGAATCAGATCCAGGGACAGGACAGTCCATTAGACACCTGTGATCCAAATCCTAAAGGGTTAACTCTTCAGACAAGGAAAAACATTAAAGATTTAAAAACAAAGGTGAAGGCCTGAGATTAGAGAGAGGCTTTGAACTCTCACTGCTTCCGCATCCAACTTAAGGGAACTTAGAAAGGTTCAACTGATTTAAAAGGACCCTAGTGAGACAGAATCAACATTCTAAACTCCTAGTATCCTGTTTCTTTTGATTAAAACCCAACAATAACATCTAAGAACGGATTCATTAATTCATACATCAGCTAGCAGTAAATTATAGCTACTACATTGGTTAAATTATCTTGAATTAGTGCTCAGATAACACATATAGCAGAAAAAATCAAAGGTAGGGAGAGCAGAAACATAGGGTACCATGCAAGGGTATATCCTATGCCAGATTTCTAATGCATACCAGAGGAATGAAATGTGATGAATTACAAAGGAAAATAGAGACCAAGTAAGAAAAACATCACTGCTGCTTTAAATCAAGATCCAAAGAAATGTGCTTGTCATATTAAAGAGCAACACCAGTCATGTACAACATTGTCCAACAGCTTGATATTCAGTCTAAAAACATCTCCTCATCCTATCTTACAACTTTACACAGAGAACTATATCTCAAGAGAAACGGCTTATAATTCACAGATATCCGATCAACAACCTTTACAATGAGTTTCTTCATGAGTTTTATAGCTGAAAGAGAGACAGAGGAGGTAAATGAAACATTAAAATAGAGTAGGAGAAGAGGGTCGAGGCCCATTCTATTTTAATATCTAAGCATTAATCTTCAGTACTCTTTGGATGAAAGAGTGGTCTTCGACAAGCTAAAATTTACTCCAGGTATGTTCTTTGACATACTTTCTGTAGTACTCTGTAGTACTTTGGTGAATAAACAAAAAGGCAGATAAATGACTTCAGGTATTCCATACTATGTAACCAATGCTCTGGTAGCATTAGGACTGTTCTGTCAAGGTGGAAATCTTCTCAAGAACACGATGTAGAATAAAGACAGTATGGGTATTGTGTCCTTTCTCGGGAAGAAACTTCTGCTGATGTGAAACACTAATGATATTGTTTTCTGTGCGTTAGGCCTCTTCAGGCCTTTTTTATTAATCATGAGGTCTTCAATCTAGTATAATTTCCTTTTATCATTGAATTAGAGCTCAAAATCTTTAATTACAAGCATTAAACTCTCTGATTATCCACTGATACACTTTGCTGCTTCGTCGACTGTCTCTGTCTATGAAAATTGAGCTTTAATGATGTTGGAGAGGTTTAACAGGGTCGAACACTGTACTTTTAATGAAATCTTTCCTATATAAACCTTCTCAAAAATTTCTTTGCAATATCAGGCTCAGAAAATAACCTTCTCGGTGCTCTGTGTCACTATAATAGTCACTGTGAGCAATGGCGGTTCTCACCGCTTGTACACCTGCAAAACACACAAACATGTTAAGAAATCCATGCATGGGAGGATGGATGTAGTGGAATGCTGTGATGATGGCAGCGTAGCATGGTGGCAAAGGTGGATGCAAGGTAAACGGTGGAAAAATGTAGAATAATGGTGAAAAATGCATCTGATGAAGTTTTGGATGTGGGATGCACGTGGACCATTCGATCAGGGCAGGGGGCGATGATCGACGGTGGAGATAAGCTAATGAAATGACCTTTGAAGGTTGGGCGAAATGAAAAAACTTTAATATAAAACATTAAAGTCTTAATGTTCGGCGGGATGATAAGATTTTCAAAGAAAATCGTGAAAGTTTGGACTTTGGCGAAATACACAGAAATGAACGAAAAACATACGAAATGAGTTGGAATGGTGGGACATGAGCGAAGGGCGATTTGATTAGGACTGTTAGATCTCAGGAGGAGATCGATGGTTGTGATGGTCCGATGATATTCTATGATCACGCGATGAGAAAATGTGAATGAAGTGCGAGATGAAATGAGGGTTGTTGATCTCCAGAGATCAACGGTCGAGATCTGCAGATGAGGCTTCGGGCAATAAAGTGGGGAAGTGGTTTGGGATACAAAACCGCTATTTTCATGTAGCCAGAAGTCCGGAAGGCAGTTTTCACGTTTTCAATGCGATATGGGTCTTTAGCTAACAAGTGGCTCTGGAAAACCACCCATATCGTGTAAATTTTAGACATTAAACACCAGACACAAAAACTGCGCGATATTTCCATGGACCGTTGGATCTGGGCCCGCAAGACCTGACGACGGTGGAGGAGCGCGATGTGAGGAATGTGCAGGGTCAGTAAAGTGGGGGCCAACGAATAGCGGTTTAGTTGTGGACCACCTGATCTATGCGATGGGTGGTCGAGATCTGGAGAGAGAAACACAGGCGGAGGATTATGGTTAGTGGGCGGGAAAAATCTGAGCCATTAGATCATAAGGGATGGAAGGATGCAATCTAATCGGAGGGGAGCGATGGAAGGGCCAAAACTTCGATGGGCGGTGGTGTGATTGGCTCTGGTCCATCAGATATACAAGGGATCGACGGTTGTGATTAGATCATAGGGTGACCAATCAAGGAAGCGGGGAGGAAAAATATTGAATCCTGGCTATTGGTTCTTGTGGATTCAACAGCTAGGATCCGATCGGGAGACAACCAATCAGGGACGTGAAAAGCAAGGATTGGTGCAATGAAAAACTCCGATGATGCGATGGCCGTCGGATTAGAACGAGAATGAACGGTGGAGATTGCCATCAGGGCTTTACAAAGGGAATCGGTGGGGTGCAGTGAGACTTGCGATGGTCGTTAGATCCAATAAGATCAATGGTGGATATTCCTCCCGAGACTCATAGAACAAAGTCTTCCTCGCATCGGAGATTTCCTGTTTTTCAATGAAAAAGCGTGTTTCGCTCCGATTCTCAGATGCGATTAGCACCTTATGGACTAGCGCTTGGTCTTAACACTTGGGCTTATGGAGGGGAAGTGGTTAGGGGCTGACTGAAAGGGGCTAAGCCTGTCATATAGTAAAATATGGGTTTTTAAGCTCAAAAAAAAGTGTTTCAAGGCTAAACAAGGGTTTCGGTAAGGGAATAAAGGGTTTTAAAACCAGATGAAGGAATTTCACTTGGTTTAAAGGAGGAATTAGATGTTTTGGAAGACTTAGGATGAATTTTTTGGGGGTTAAAGGGGAAACTTTGAAAATGGCAAAATGGGGTTAAAATGAGGAATTTTGCAGAGATACAAGGGGCAGATGGGAGCCTTTTTTGAGCATAATTTTTTCACAGACAGTGAGGATATTTTCAAAGGTAAAGGGAACATAGAGGCTTAAAATATGAGATATTTTCATATGAAATGTATCTCTTGAAGGCTCATGAAAACAATTTAGCCACCTGTTTGCTTTGTCAAAAAATTCATAGGTGGCTAACATGGTCATAGATGGTGGCAAGTCTATGCAGGTCTGTATCAGTCTTCGTAGGGATGAGGTAGGCCTTGGAAGGAGAGCTCATGGAAATGGCATAATACACAATTGTACGCACACCGTCAAGTTACATAAGACATAACAAGTTGTACGCAGCTTTAATGTTCCTTTTTAGAAACATTGTCAATCAACAAAGCAAATCTATTCCAGAGATAGACTGTAGGGGCATTTACTGGATTTATCACCTTCATAAAGAAGGATGAGCTCTACAGTCTACCTAGCCCACTAGCAGGCTCTATCTATAGAGTGTTGTCAAGGGAAAATATCCCCAAGAGGAAAAAACAACAAGATTGGGAATCTCTTAAGATAACCCCAACATTGCAGCTACAGCAATAACAAATACATCAAATGGAAATAACAGTGATTCCTATACACATGAAATGCTGGAGAATCCAATGGCCATCATATTAAGACATAGCAACAAATAAGAATACAAATACTTGACGGAATGATCACTCAAGCAAGGCACTAGAAGCCTCAAGAAACCTGTACATGCAAATAGGAGAATACACCGCTGTATAAGAAAGCCCTAGACCATGACTGCGTAGTTTTAGAGAGGAACTACTGCATAAATGATTAAAATACAAAGATATAATAATTTGGGCTGAAATAAAGAAGGGGGAGTAAGATCTCAACCACTGAAAATACATAACATCAATCCTCTAAAAGGATTGGCTGAAATCTATGCAAAAATGCTATAATACAGAAATGTCGGAGTTGCAATAGTAGCTGCAACTAAAAATATGGAAATACACGGAGAAGGATGAAATGGCGCAAAAAATGAAGAACTCTTCTCTAATGAAAATCTCAAGTGAAAGGCTAATCCTTTCACCCAAGACTTCCCCTCCAAGTGACTGTCAATCCCTCACAACAAATAGTCACCAAGAAGAACATTGTCTAAGAGAGGGACTACGCTGAAAATGATGGAATGTGGTTGGCCTAATGCCAAATATGGTGGGATATTCTCATAAACCCCATTTTATGATCTCCCAAGGGATGGAACCTCCCTCCATTGGAAAACTAGCTCCGGATGGTGTGTGGAAACCTCCCCAGCAACACCCAGCAACACTGTACAATGTTTGCTATAGAAATTGTGTTGATGTAGATGAATGAAGCTATGGCCTGAATACCTGAATATGGGGAATGGAGTGAAATCCTTCAAGAGATCCTCAAGAAGGAGAGGAATTCCTAAACATGACTCCCTCGTGCCTGAAGGCACTGCAGCTCTGCTGAATAGCAAGAGGCAGCAACAAGTCTCCAAGACTCAAATGTAAAATGATCAAAGATAATCTCAATGGCTGCCTTGATCCTCTTTTAAACAAGGGAGCCTCCCTCCATGGAGCCTACTTCGAATTAGGGTTTCCTTCCTCTAGAAGCTTCCCTCCTACGTTGTCCCACTTTGTGTTTTCCAACTCATGCCAACGCAGTTTGACTTGGTCCACCTTGGCCTAGCCTTCATGCAAAAACCTCCTTTCACACATGGAGGTGTGAATTCCAACCCAAACATAATCCTCTTTCATACTTAGAGAATTTTTATTCTCTAATCATGCAAATAATGGGTCTCCTACCCATTTTATTCATCTCCTATATAAAATTAACAAAATTTAATGTTCCATAAAAATTTGGAACATTACAGTCCTCCCCTCTCAAAATATTGCTTGCCCTCAAGCAATTGCAAGGATGGAATGAGTTTATTTCTGCCCTTCCTCCTTTAGCATCCTTATGTGATGATCTCCTCAAGAAAAGGATGCCATATAAGCAATCAAGTCTTCAAACTATCCCTCCAACATATGCAATCTAGCCTTTGGGTGAACATTCCCAAATAGCTATCATGTAGAAACAACTATCCATGAAGGAAACAAGAGTTGTCTAAGGGCCTTCTTGAGGCATGAAATCTGATATATATAATGGGACTTATCATCCCCATATGAATCTCTCATCCCCAAGCCATCAAACATAGAAAAAATAAGATGACTCCCAACAAGGAAACTCATGGAAAATATCCCTCCACCTTGAGCTCCAGAAATGAAGGTGGGCTGAAATATGATCATGGAAATATTTATAGCCCACCCCTTGCTATCTTCCTCTACACTTATGATAGGTGCAGAGTATGTATTGATCATGGGCTACAAATTTATTTCCCTCAAATGACAAAATGAAGAGTAATCCCCCAAGGATCTCTCCTCCATAAATGATAATCCGACTGGCCCATGACATGTCATCTATGATGAATAGGACAAGATCACCATAGAATTCCCCCATGACATGTTTGTTTTAGGTTATACCATGTGCATAAAAATGCAAACAATGCCTCATAGGGTCACAATGCAACCTCATCCACTGCAGCTGCAGAAAATAATATGGCAAGTATTGCACAACAACTATCACATCTACCACTAGATAGTAAATAGATGAGTGAATGAGCAACATAAGGTCAAATACCTACCCATATAAATACAATGGATGGATAACATTACCAAGCCCATGGCTTACCCAACAAGTAAGAAAATATGTGGCTGTAGCCATGCCTCTTCTCATGTTCTTCTTAGAACATGTACTGCAGAAAATATGGGAGTCCTTCCTTATCAAGGACATATTCATCCCATGTGTCTCTCCTCTGATCATGTCCTCCATTGAGATAACAAAATATTAGCCAAGGATACCATACTAAGCAATACAATGAGGTAAGTACTAAAGGTTTCATGTTGTGAAAAGATGTACCAACAATCTCCCAAGTGGTCACAGTGCAGTTTCCCAAACTGCTGCTTTGAGAAATGATATGGCAAGTGTTTTTCAGCTCATGAATAATAATGTATGTTCTTTCATCTGATAATGCATGGTGAGTGGATGAATATAAATGCTGAACATACATGGAAGGTAACACTTGCCCAAGGCCATATAAAATATGGTTGTCTCCATCACATGGTATGGCCCAATTTTTCTCATGGAGCAACATGAAAAATCTGCCCCTTTGAGAAGCCTTGCCCTGCATCATACTGATAAAGAGTATGTAAATCAGCAAAGGTACACACAAGAATATTACCATAGACTGGAAGTGAGATGATAGATGGATCTATGCATGTGATCCTCCTCCCAAATGATAGCACTGTGAGCTCATGCAAAAAGGCTCCTGCCCATGCCAATATTTGTTCCTTGACATGCTCCTTTCCAAGAACAACTCTGGTGATGCTGCTACAAATATGAAGCTTCTCCCAAGAGGGAAATGCCTCCCAATCAACCCCAGCTAAGGAGTGATCCCCTTTTACTATGAGACTGCCCTCCTCTACTCCTACAACACCATCAATCATATGAGAGAAAATATGCTTGTGCTCTCTCCCATCTATCCCAAGCAACTCAAGTGCTTGTTGCCTCCTCATGCTTAAATCATGTACCTCAAATGATGAAGGTATCATGACTGATATATATATCATATTAGCTCCAAATATCCCTTCTCCTTGCTGCTCAATGATGTAAACATCCTGCCATCTCTTCTCCATTCTTTTGGTACTCCTCCCATGAGGCTCACCATCCTCCCAAACCAATTCTTGCTCCTTGCATTTCATGAGAGTTTGAAATGCAGTTCCTTGGAGACCTATTAGGAAAGGCCTCTCACCCATGACTATGTTGGATCTATGAGGATCCAAATGTGATGGAGGTGATGTCTGCTCTTCACCCATGTTCAATAGCGTTTCTAATTCCTTCAATGGTGTAGCAACTGTCTCTTCCTCCGGGTCACAATTTGTTTCATGATTCTCCATGGAGGTTTCATGGTTTACTTCATCCTCCAAAACTTCACACTCCCACCTTAAAGGCTGAATGAAACTCATCAAAGGTGTGTGAGGATGAGGGTTCATCTTCTCCTTGAACCTTTTCACATCGCAGTGCAATCATGAGGCCCTAAAGTGGCCATGTGATTTGATCCTTGGATCTCTTCATATGAAATTCCACCATCCTTAAGATTAATTGCTGAAGTAAAATGTGGAACTTTGCTCATACCTTGGTAGATCTTGGGACCTTCTTGTGTGGCTACAACAGTTTTTTCCTCTAATGCAATGGTTGCCTCATCCATATATGTAGAAGGCTACTCCTCCAAAGCTGTAGTAGCGTTGGTGAAATTCTCCTCCCATGGTGGAATGGCTTTCTATTCCTTTGTCCTCTCTCCATCAAAGGCTTGGATTAACCTTTGAGAAAAGTCTGCAAAAGAACTCACCCTTGAATGGACCAAGGGTTTGAACCATCAAACAGAGGTTTCCTACTCCATGTGCAGCGCTACAATCTTCACTGCGTCTTTCTCTGCCACTGGATGCAGCAAGAAAAATGCCTCCCTCTTCTTCACCCAAGCTCTAGCTGAAGTAACCCCATCAAATGTAGGCAATAGAAGCCTATTGCCTCTGATTTCTCCTTTTCCACAAGGCCTTCTCTCCTCCATCTGCTGAATAGACTGTGGGAATGTTGTACCTCCCTTGAATGTTGTAGAATGGGGTTTATAGTCACCCAGGTACTTGCTTGAGATCTGAAAATCCAAGCATCTCCTATGCTGGTCCTCAAGGGAATAGGAAGTGCATGGACCTTCCTCTTCTCCCCTTTTCTTCTCCTCCTCCTCAGGGAGGCTCTTCTTTATTCCAAAAATATATGAGATCAGGCTCATCTTCTTCATTATTTTCCTCTGAAATCGAACTCACGGGCTATGCCAAGTTCGATGCTCTGATACCACTGTAATGTTCCTTTTTAGAAACATTGTCAATCGAAAAAGCAAATCTATTCTAGAGATAGACTGTAGGGGAATTTACTAGCTTTGTCACCTTCATAAAGAAGGATGAGCTCCAAAGGCTACCTGGCCCACTAGCAGACTCTGTCTATAGAGTGTTGTCAAGGGACAATATCCCCAAGAGGGCAAAACAACAAGATTGGGAATCTCTTAAGATAACCCAAAAATTGTAGCTACAGCAATAAAAAATACATAAAATGGAAATAACAGTGATTCCTATACACATGAAATGCCATAGAATCCAATGGCCATCATATTAAGACATAGCAGCAAATAAGAATACAAATCCTTGACGAAATGATCACTCAAGCAAGGGACTAGAAGCCTCAAGAAACATGTACATGCAAATATGAGAATACACTGTTGCATAAGAAATCCCTAGGCCATGACTGCACAGTTTTAGAGAGGAAATGCTGCATAAATGATGAAAATACAAAGATATAACAATGTGGGCTCAAATAAATAAGGGGGAGCAAGATCTCAACCCCTGACAATACATAACATAAATCCTCTAAAAGGATTAGCTAAAATCTATGCAAAACTACTATAATACAGAAATGTCAGAGTTGCATTAGCACCTACAACTCAAAAGATGGAAATACATGGAGAATGCTGAAATGGCTGCAAAAAATGAAGAACTCTTCTCCAATGAAAATCTGAAGTGAAAGGTTGATCCTTTCACCCAAGACTTCCCCTCCAAGTGACTGTCAATCCCTCATAGAAAATAGTCACCAAGAAGAACATTGTCTACGAGAGGGACTACGCTACCAATGATGTAATGTGGTTGGCCTGATGCCAAAGATGGTGGGATCTACTCATAAACCCCCTTTGCTGATCTCCCAAGGGATGGAACCTCCCTCCACTGGAAAACTAGCTCTGGATGGTGTGTGGAAACCTGCCCAGCAACACCCAACAACATTGCACAATGTCTACTACAGAAACTGTGCTGATGTAGATGACTGAAAATATGGCCTGAATGCCTGAATATGGGGAATGGAGTGCAATCCTTCAAGAGCTCCTCAAGAAGGAGAGGAATTCCTAAACAAGACTCCCTCGTGCCCGAAGGCACTGTAGCTCTGTTGAAGAGCAAGAGGCAACAATAAGTCTCCAAGACTCAAATGTAAAATGATCAAAGATAATGTCAATGGCTGCCTTGTTCCTCTTTTAAACAAGTGAGCCTCCCTCCATGGACCCTACTTCGAATTAGGGTTTCCTTCCTCTAGAAGCTTCCCTCCTACGTTGTCCCACTTTGTGCTTTCCAACTCATGCCAACGCAGTTTGACTTGGTCCACCTTGGCCTAGCCTTCATGCAAAAACCTCCTTTCACACATGGAGGTGTGAATTCCAACTCAAACATGATCCTCTTTCATACTTAGAGGATTTTTATTCTCTAATCATGCAAAGAATGGGTCTCCTACCCATTGTATTCATCTCCTATATAAAATTAACAAAATTTAATGTTCCATAAAAATTTGGAACATTACAACAGCGAACTATGGACTTAACCAGTAATACCTTCCCCAAGTGAAATGCATAACATTTATGACAATATCATTCAATCTTGTACAATATGTTTTCACTATGTAAATGTATTTAGCGCAGATTATTCATGAGATATGACCATACGATGAATATTATCTCATTGGTAACCTTTATAGAAATTAACCCATTGTACAAGCAAAACATGTAATATGCATATGGTGTAAATGTATAGTAAGTAATGTAATTTTTTTTTTTAATATATATATTCTTTTGACATGAAAAATTTATATTTTAAATAAAAAATAATAATTAAATAAAAATCATTTCACCAAAAAATAATAATAATAATAATAATAATATATATATATATATATATATATATATATATATATATATATATATATATATATATCAGGCACTAGTCATCTGGATCACCTGCCCCCAACCAATATCTTCTCCCAGCACATAATTATAATACACCTTCTTTAATTTAATCCATTTATTTCCATTGTGTTTACCAGTTCCCCTCTTGGGATCCTTCCCTTCGACCTCGCAGGTGTTCCCGAGCCCACTTTGCTATGCCCCGGGATCGGAGATGGCCACACTATAGAATATCCAAGATGACCCACTACAGAACCCAGTTCCTCATCCCAACATTGTCGACCTACCAAACCATAGCTCTGGAAAGGTGTGTTCCGGGACCCATTTCGATCGGGAAACGGACCCCCGCCCTCTTTTGTGTTTTGTTTCTGGAAATTGTACGAAGGATTCATTGGAACATTAATTTTGATTTTATTTTAATAAAAGGGATAAAATGGGTAAGGAAGCCCATGTAGTAGAAAAATAAACTCTCCTAAGGTGCAAAGACTCACTTAAGTGGCTAAAATTAGCATTCCCTAATGTGAAAAGGGCCAAAAGAAAGTTAACTAGACCATGGTTGACCAAGTCAACAACGTGGCTAAAAGGAGAATCTTGCTCATGAAGACTACGCAGTTGGAAAGGAGGGAAATTTGAAATGAGAAGAAACCCTAATATGAGTGGGGTCCATGGCAAGGAAGCATTCCTTGCATAAAAAGGTGAAGGAGAGCCATTGTTCATTTCATGTTTGAGAATTCGATTTTGCAGCTCTCTTCAGTTGTTCAACTGAGATAGCTTGTGCTGCTTAGCACAAGGGAGATTTATGTTTATAAGTCTTCTCTTCTTCCTTGGGAGGCCTTGGAGGAGATGATCTTCACCTTCCTCACATCTAGGCTTGAGGAAAAATCCATCTCTTTCAGCTACAATGTTTCTGTTGGGCAGATTCAATGGAGTTGCTAGAGGTAGCAGTGAGGGATCTTCATCCCACCATTTCTTGAGCTAGTTTTGAAGAGGAGGAGTTCTCCTTTCTCTAAGAAATCAGCAAGGGACATTCCCAGAGCTTTATTTAAGATTTTGGCATAAGGGCAAGTGTTTCATCTCAGCCCCAGTGCGGTCACTCCCTCTTACAACGTTATTTTCAGAGGGCATTTGCAGGAGGATTCACCATGGGGATTGGAGAGTGTAATCTTCAGTGAAAGGGGCAACCTTTCACTTAGAAGATCATTGGAGAAATTCTTGTTAGTATGAATCCTTTTTCGATGTGTACGAAAAAATACCACTTTAGCTACGCATAACTAATAGCCCTAACATCAAAAGTGGCTGCCAATATCTTCAGATCTGCAGTTAGTTGATCAAGACAAGAGCTGCAAAAAACCAGATCTATGCATAGAAAGACATTAAGCAGTAAAAAGAAGGGTTTGCTACATATATCCAATAGACAAGACAAGAACAATTTTTGAAAGAATTTTTTGTATTAAGGGCACCTGGGAGGAAAACAAGAAGGCGTATCCAATTCGCCTCAATGGGATGGGTTCTTGAGAGTCCTGGCCCCACTTCGAGTCTAGAATCTCTCTCTCTTGTTGGTGTAGAAAACCCGAGACAAAGATAGAACTCAAGGGAGCTCACACGGCAAATAATGTAGAAAAGTCAGACCAAGAGTTTAGATCCAGAGTGATCTAATAGGCAACAAAAGGTGAAGAATGGTAGGAAAAACACTCCTATTTATAACAAAATATTGGGTCATTCTAGATCTTGGTGCACGATTAAAATAATGTTAAACAAATCTAGATCCACCTTTAATGGAATATTTTATTATATTTGTTGGAGGGAAAAAGTATTTGACTTGGGTCAAATCCCTTTATTTGTCAATAATAAATAAATAAATGATTTATTTATCTTTTTAAGGAAGTGGTTGAAGGATAATCAAATAGATAATGATTTATTTAATTATTTGTGGGTGATTTGGTCATATTTAACAAGGAATATTATCTAAATAAGATTTAAATAATTATTCCTAGAAAATAATAAGATAAATAAAGGTTTATCTAATTAATTTCTTTGTTTTGAGTTAAACATGACTAGGAATAATAATTAAATTATGGTTTAATTAATTATTCCATGAGGAAAATTAAACAAAATAGGTTTGTTTAATATTTCCTTTTGGGGTTTCCTGTTTAGACCATAAACAACCTAATAAATGTGGTTTATTAAGTTATTTTACATAATGAAAGCAATTTTACTTAGGGTAAAATTGGTCTTACATGGTGTACTTGGGTCCATCTAATGATAATAGGTTAGATGACCAAAAAATGGTGTAACAGATTGCCCCCCAGCGTGCGAGTGTTAGGAACAAATCGTATGACCGAAGTACGTTGTAAGAACTCAATCACCAGACATCAAGAGGGAAGTCAGAGAGAGAAATGTAAGGTAGACGAGTGTGCTGAAGAACTAGACCCTGAGGAGACGAGACTTGCAGGTGCAACAAGTCTCTTTTTATGAGAGGGTACCTATGCTAAAGGTGGCGGGGGAGGCATACCTATGCCCGCCGAGACAAAGTACAAAAGAATAGTGTGTCCAGTAAACAAGGGACCGAACCATAAAGTACAACCGGCATAAACATGAGCCAGATAATAATACAATTAGGAATCCCACATACATGTTGTGCCTGGGATAACAGCCAGGACTTATACAATAATATCTGAGTACATGAGATACAAATACAGCCCAAATGCCCCCTATACACGGGGAAGGGCTCACAAGATCTGACTGATACATGAAAATCAAAGAGGCGTTGCAAGCGGCTAAGGCCGACATCATCAAATATATGGAGCTGCATCGAAGGCTGTATGGAAGAGGTCGTCCGGGCATGTGGGGGGCTACCTGCAGGGCCACCCCCTCATGAGGGTTGTGACATCTCACACACACCTGGGAATGATCAAAGGTTGCTCCTGCATCACTGAACCATCAAGCATATGGATCTCGATCGTGCTGAAAGGAGCTGAAGTGGAGAAACAATCAAGTCAAAGGGAAATGAGAGATCCCTTTGCCTGATCCGAGGCACCGAACAAGAGTGGAAGCTGGAACCAAGGTACACCGCCCTCTAGACCTGTCTTCTAGAATGAAGGAGCTGATGTTGATAGAAGGAGGTCCGCCATAGGTGAGGCAATGAGAGATCCTCAACTAAGGCACGAGAGAAAATAGTAGAGCGATGGACAGAATAACACCAATGATGATGGTGGAATGGAGGGGACTGAGTAGCGAATGGACGACTTCCCTTACTAGAGCATGAAGGGCATGAATGACATGGCAGCGACTGACACAATATCATTAGGGATAAGGGATAGTGGGACTGAAGGCCATAATGTGCGACACAAGAGAGAAACCAAGCAATGAGGGATGGAGGACTATAGCGGGGTACAAAGGGACTCGGGATAGACTCCATGAATGCGATGATGACTCCGCTTGGATGCTCTAAACAAGGGTGACTCGATGGTGCTGCCACACAGTAAAGTCCCAATGCAGGACCATGAAAACATGAGTACAATATGGTAACCATGACGAAAATCGACACGAACAAAGACAAGTAAGGAGGCCAAATGGTGCCCCAAGTACAAGTGTCGTAAGTGAAGAAATGTGATTTTAAGGAGAGGTGAAGTGACCCTTCTTGGACAAAATGTGTCCTGGTGAAGTATCAAATAACAAAAACTAACAGATACCCATTTGAGGGCTCGGTGAGAGCTTTCCAATGGTGCAGACGGTTTGTCAAACGAGGCTACAGTATGGTCGCAGCAGGCGAAAGAAGAAACAAGGGTTCTCTTTTAATAAGGCAGTTTTCCCTCCAAATTCACTCATTTTCTAGTGTTGCTGTGGTGAATGTAGAGAGGAGAGAAGGCCCTAAATCTTGTGGCGAGCATAGTGGACAAACCGACCGTTGGAATCGAGATCCGTCAATGGCAGGTAAGAGGCCTAACCTTACTCTTTCAATTTGATGGATTGAAAGTTCAGTTTAGGGCCCAAAATCTCAGTAACAGACCCTCCTTCATCTCTAGGCCGGGTCGCAATTTTTGGGCCAAAAAGTGCGACCTGGGAAGCAGGTTTCAGGGCAAAAACTGCGACCTGTCCCAGAATTGGGCAGAAAAGTGCGACCTGGAAGATGAGGGGGTTTTGGTGCTGTTTTATGGCTGAGAGTTGGGTTTTTGTGTTTGGTTATGATATTCCCTATCTGTATGCTGACAAAGATGATGTTTTTGTGCAGATATGGCAGATATACGAGTTAAATGGAGAGAGAGAGACCTGAGTACATTACGGGCAGAGATCCAGGCAGATCAGGGTGTCCGTCGTGTGTTGGCCAGGTTTGGGGTTCTAAAGTTTTTGGAGAACCCTTTGATGAGGGCGGGAGAGCCTTTATTGGCCCGGATTGTCAGTTACTGGGATCTAGAGCATGAGGTATTTGTAGTGCAGGGGCACAGGATCGAACTGACAGTCCAGGATGTGTATTTCCTGACGGGTCTCCCGCCACTGGGGATGGTGGGAAACACGCAGCCAGTATTACCGCGGGGGCGGCATATCATGGAGTTTGTGGAGCGACATTGTCGACCGGGTCTCCAAGTCAAGGGGAATCGGATACCGATTGGGGATCTAGAGAGATTAGAAACCCGTGCAGTGGCCACCGCGGTGCTGCGTATCCTGGGCAACCAGGCGCTCCATCACATCACTGGGGGGCAGATGATGATTGTGGAGAGTGTGTTGAGTGGGACCTACTATGGGTGGGCCCAAATGATGCTGGTGTCGCTAAAACGACAGTTGTCACTCTGCAAGCAGCAAGTGAACCACGATTTCTCGTATGGGACTTTATTGTGCGCCTTCTTCTTTGAGAAGATCCCGACCTTATGACCTCGTATATAGCTCCCAAATGGGGGCCCGAGAGAGCCCAGGATGCGCAGATGGGGGCAGCTACTGTGTAGAGGAGGAGGGGTGGTCGGGCGAGTGTTTCGACCTGAGTTCTTTGCCCATTGGGATCAGATGCTGTTATACATTGACGACTATCCCTATAGTGGGATGAGTTATTGTGGAGATCCAGACCTGCCACTTCCGCCTGGTCGAGTATGGGGGCCCGATGGTAAGTGACAGATTACTATTCTTGTATGGGCATGTTAAATTTATTGAATAGTAGATATGGTACTGATTCATGTACTTTTGGTATGCAGATATAGCTCCGGTAAAACCGGCCGGATATATGGGACACCCGGCAGCCTCTAAAGCTGCAGGGTCGAGTGGGTCGAGAGCAACGCGCGATGAGGATGTGCCCGCCCTATTGGAGGACATCCACCGTAGATGCGAGAGGTTGCTGACCGGAGTTTCAGAGCGTGGGTGGCAAGAATTAGATGACCAGTACATGGAGGCATGCATTGGTCTTCCCTAGGAGTGGCGAGGTGTCATGCGGTGCATGGCGATGGCCGGTCAAGGCATACGTGATCTACGGGTTGCAGGGGTAGAGCCATTGGCTCGGGATCCGCCAGATAGTGAGTAGGTGTGGGGCCTGTGGTGCCCCCTAGTGTGTATGTAGGGGCAGGTGGTGCCCCCAGTTTTGAGTTTTTGTAACATGCTATGGGCATGTCATATGTATCAGAGTAGATGGACTCTAAACACATGTTTTGCGACACATATTATGGATATGCATCATTTTTAATGATTATGAATGTTATTGTCTTGTATGAAATGCGTGTGATTTTATCTACTATCTACATAGTGATTTTGTTCTCGAGGTACATGGTTGAAAGTTATGGTTTCAAATTCACGTATCAAGAGTTTCACTCATAAATATCGTTTAAACAGCACAGGGTTATGCAAATGATAAACACCATTTAGTTTCATGACAAGAAGTAGAGAATCCAAATGAACATGCAGATGGAGGATGCGATGAAAGAGGGCATCGGCTAAGAGACCACGCACTGCATCATATTCGGCCTGATTGTTGGTGGCAGTACCAATGCAGACCCCGTTTGAGAGAACAAGGGCATGCAAGGGGGTGAAAATGGCTCAACCTGCCGAGGCTAGATTCCGGGAGTAACGACTTGCACCATCGGCGTAACCGATAAAGGGAGGGGACGGGAGGTCCTGCGGAATGGTGTGACAAGACAACAAATGGGGGGAAGAGATACAATGACTGCAGCGTGAGTGTACAGAAGACATCGAGCGGCAACTGCGGGAAGGAGTGCAATGAGCAGGATTGCTATGACTCATATACAAACTAGAGGGTGGTATATGAGGGCTATAGGAGGTATGGCGGGGACTCGGGCTGCGGAGGTCAACAGAGATACGGGTGGAGTGATCTCGTGTATGGGTAGAAAAGAGGGGGTCAAGGGTGGTCGCTGAAGGGGGGTCAGGCGAAACAACAGGGGAGGATGCAAGGGGACTGGGCTCCAAAGTTCGCACAGAGGAGGATAGGTAAAGAATGGTCGTAGTAGACTCCGTCATCTGAACATCAGGGGGGGAATGTCGATGGGAGCGAGGGGATCCTCAAGCTGGCCCGAAGCATACTGCGCGAGTATGGGAGAGGCAGATTGATTTTGTTCAACCTCATACTCTCGGACTACTTCTAAAGAGGCGCGGTAATGTGTCAGGTGAGGACAATGGTGGGAGTAATGGCCATGGATACCGCACAAAGCGCATGGTTTTCTAGTGCGAATATTTTTTGGGTTCTTGGTTACGGACGAGGACGGAAGAGAAGGGTTGGAGACCGTAGACTCAGGGAACGCGACTTTAACCATGGGTTGAATGCGGGGCAACTCAGGACAAGCATGGGTGGCGTGACCGACGACATCACACAAGGCACAAGGCTTTGTGGGCGGGGGAGGAGCAGGGTCAGTCGGGGTGGCCTTGTCTTTGGATGCCCCCTTGCGAGCTTTGCCTTTCTTTCCTGGAGCTGTCACCACAGGGGTAGGGTCCTGGGGAGGTGCAGGGGGCATGGTAGCAATGGAGGAAGCAAGGGGGACCGGTTGAACCGGTGTCAAAGCAAGATAGGGTTTGGGGTGACCAGGAGGGGTAGCGGCTGGAGGGTCAAGGTACCAGACGGGTATACCCAGGTTCAAGTTAGGGAGAGAGAGGGTGGCCATGACGGGGACCGAATAGACTCTGGGAGGGGGAGCTAGGAATGGTATCTGACCAGCGGGATAATGACCAGGAGGGACGGCTCTGAGGTGGTTAAGGCTTGGGGGAACTGATCCAGGGGGATAAAGGGGTTCAGGGACACCAGCTGTAGGAGAAGGGCCAGAAGGAGGAGGTCCGGATGGCGGAGATGAAGGGCTAGGAGTGGGTTGCGGTGGGCGAGGTTGAGTCTGAGGTTGCTGACTAGCCGAAGCGGGTCGCTTAAGGGTAGCCCGAGAAGATTGCATCATGCAAACATTCGATAAGATGGGATCAGAGACGTGAGGAGGGGGAAGACCAAGAAAATTTCCAAGCAGGGAGGAATCTTTGTAGACGCCGAGGGAGACACTGGTTAAGGAATCGACGGTTTGCTTATTGGCTACAGAAGAGATGGTCATCTCCGGAGAGGTCTGAGACGGTAGCTCATGGTAAGACAGCTGGTCAATGGTGACTATCTTTCCATTGTGAGGGAAAGACATCTTTCGAAAAACCGCAGATGGGACAGCAGACATGGCATAGGTGTAGCTTCGCCCCAATAGAATGTTGTAGTCTAGAGGGGTGTCAATGACTTCGACGTCAACGCAAACGGTCTTACCGGCAAGGGTGATAGGAAAATTACGAAAAAGGCCAAGGGGCTAGGAGGCGTGGCTATCCCACGCTCGAAGGGTGATCATGGAAGGGGCCAGCTTAGGAGATCCGAGTTGTTTCCAAACTGAAGTGGACATCACACAGGTAGATGCCCCCTCATCAATTATACGCCGAGAAACGTTGGCGTTCCGGATTTTGACTGGGATTTGGAAGGCGACGGAAGCAGGAAGATGAGGATGGTCTGATTGATGGGCATCAAACACAATCATTTGGTCATCAGCAGGATCTATAGCGCCCATGACAGATAGTAGAGCCTTCTTTTGGGAAGGGCAAGACTGGAGGAGTTCTAGTGTGGAAATGGCAGTAGGAGATTGCGCCAAATCATATACTATGCTATACGAATGAGCGGCTCGACCAGAAGCAGCATTTCGACGTAACGGTCCTTTAGGAATCTTGGTATGGACCTCAACTTTGGGTTGAGGGATATGTAAGGGACCATTGGTTGTCGAAAGAGGCTCTGTAGAACCGGAAGAAGGGGACTCGGGGGCAGACTGAGCGGGAGGCTTGGGGTACTGGTGAGACCGAGTTTGAAGGTGAAGGTCGATGGTTGGGGAAGGATCAGAGTTCATCATGAGGATCTGGTAATCGGAGGAACCAGAAATGGAAGGTGGAGTGGCGACCTGTCCATCAGGTGGTTGGGTAGCCACGAATCCTTGCTGAGGGAAAGGATCAGTAAACACAGCTGGTTGAGTAGTGGCCACATTAGGGGGAGCATGAGGGAAGGCATGTTTTCCTCGCAATGTGGCTTGAGACTCCCACATCTGCCGCATCTGTGGTAAAAGGGGACAATCGTGGGTGTAATGACCGTAAACACCGCAACATGAACAAGGCTTGTTGGTACGAAGAGGCCTGTCCGGCTTGGGCTGAGTGCCCTGTTGCTGGTTAGCAGTGTTAGGGTCAAAACCTTGAGGATTGGGTCCACGAGTACCAGGGGCAGATTGATTTGGATTGCCTCTTCGCCTTCTTTGAGAAGAAGGGGGATTAGTCGCACCCTGCTGTGCAAATACTTGCCCTGGAGGGGGCTGTAGGTGCTGTTGCTGGGGTTGAGGAGGCAAGGGAGGTGGAAGCGCATATGCTGGAGGAGCTGGCACACCAGGCTGTGGATAAGGGTAATGGTTAGGTTGGGCAACATTGAGGTAAGCAGGAGGTTGGGAAAAAGGAGGAGGCATGCCGTATCCTGGATACATGCTACCGGGAGGGGGAAGAGTGCTAGAGGTGCTGGCCCCTCCGTGAGGGAGACCATAGCCCATAGGAGGTTGAGCATACGGATGGAAAAGGGCTCCAACAATACCGTCAGCGGAATGACATGCCCCCAGGGTGTTAGCGCCACCGGGCCTAGGGAGGTCAGGAAGAACAGTATAAACATAACCAGACTGAGCGTAGATCAAGTCATATTTCAAGGCTATTTGGAGGGCGGCTTCTTCGGTTTGAGGAAAATGGGAGGTGACATATTTGCCAATGGGAGCTAAGAGAGAGTGAAGGAACCAGTCCATATAGATCCGATCTTTGAAGGGGGGAGCTCGACATAAGCTTCGTCTTCGTCGCCATTCCTGGACATGAGCGGAAAGGCGGGTCGAAGAGGTTTGCTTGAAAGAGGTCAAAAGCTCCGTACCAGTATCGTATCGGAGAGGGAGCTGGAAGTAAGATAAAAAGGCTTGGGAAATGGTCGCAAAGGTGGTATGGGAAGAGGGGGCTTGGTCAACATACCATTTAGAAGCTTCGCCGGTAAGCGTGCGTTGGAACAACCGAAGACGGATGGAATCATTGGTAATGGAGTTGGAGGAACACCACATGTGGAAAGATCGGACACGGTTGGTTGGATCTTCTCCAGCAAGGCCTTCGAACTTAGGGATGTCGGAGGGGAGCTTGGTTGGCATAGCAGGCCAACCAACATCGTGGCGGATAGGGTCATTGATCAACTGATTGAAATCAGGGAGGCTGAGGCTTGCGATGTACGGCAGCAAGGGTGTGGCCGAGGTAGTTCCTGTGGCAGTTCCGCTAGTAGTAGTTCCGGCATTAGGGTCGGGAGCACCACTAGCGTTAGGCCCTGGACCAGACATAGTGAAGGTGGCAGGGGGAGAACTAGAAGGAAAGGGAGAACCCAAAGAATCAGAAGAGGAGTCGGAGTGCGGACTCGGAGGAGGACTGGCTCGACGACGGTGGGACGGAGCAGGTCGATCGACCGGAAACTGAGGGTGAAGGCCAAGAAGTCTTCGGGAAGTGCGCCTTGGGGGCGCAATGATGACAACGCAATCACGGTGCAAGGGGAAGAATAACGACTACAAGGGAAAGGAGGTGCAGAATCAAGTGGGTACAATGTCGAAACAAAGGCAGATAGGGGCAGTGTCAATTGATTTTAAAGTCTTTGCCTGGCGGTGTAAACCAGGCTCTTCTTCACTTAGGGTGAGTGTGTGGAGTGCGTTAATTTTAATTTTTAAACCCTTTTCATTTTGAGAGCAAGAGAAAAGGTGTGCTGCGTAACTGAAAATAAATCTGCAGAGAACAGTATATAATGCTGAAAGTACAGAAAATTAACAGCTACTAATGCATCGATTCAACCCAAAAAGGTGGGTCTCTCAAAACTAATCTAAAATAGGGAAAAAATCTAGTCAAAACACACTAAAAAGAGGCCAATAGATCTAGGGTCGAAAGGGACAGCGATCTAAAGGAGAAAGCTGCTGAAAAGAGGTGCAGATCACAACCAAGAGACAGAGGCAAGGTGGCTTGAAAAAAGGAGGAAATCAGCAAAAAGCGGAAAGGACAGGGAGGAGGTCCTAAGGGGAGGTCCAAACAAAACGACAAGAGGTGATTTGAAAGGAAGAAAAGCTGATTTAAAGGGATCTGAGGAGGAGGTATCAGATCTGAAAAAGGGAAGGCTGAAACTCTGAAAAATAGACGGCTGAAACATCTAAAAACTCTTCCACAAAAAGTGGAGGGTATTGAAGCCCTAGGGGGCTAGGTTCCCACTTAGATGAGAAAAACAGATCAGAAACAGGTCTAAACGGGTGGAGGCAGAGGTTGGAAAACCCTGACAGAAGCTTCAGCAAAACCCAGAAAAATTGCAGAAAAACAGCTGAAAAACTGGCAGGTCGCAGGTTCTGACCTGTTTTCAGTGCAGGTCGCAGAAAATAGGCTGAAAAGTGCAACCTGGAGGTCCAAGTCGCAGGTTATGGGCTGAAAAGTGCGACCTGAAGCTCCGGGTGTCTCGGCGGCAGATTTTCAGAAAAGTTGCCGTCTCAGTTGCGGCTGATGTCGGTCACCTGCGCAATAGGGCCAGAAACACACAAAAGTTAGAAATTTTAATGTTTTAGGGTTTTATGTGAGAAAAACAACATAAAAATAGGAAAAAAAAAAAGCTGAAAAGAAACCCTAGGGTCTGAAGTAGCTGGATATGCATGAATATGAAAAACGACAGCGGGCGTAATTTAAAACCCAGTGGAGTCGCCATTTGTTAGTATGAATCCTTTGTCGAAGTGTACAAAAAAAGACCACTTTAGCTACGCATAACTAATAGCCCTAACATCAAAAGTGGCTGCCAATATCTTTAGATTTGCAATTAGTTGATCAAGAAAAGAGCTGCAAAAAACCAGATCTATGCATAGAAAGACATTAAGCAGTAAAAATAAGGGTTTGCTCCATATATCCAATAGACAAGACAAGAACAATTTTTGAAAGAATATTTGTATTAAGGGCACCTGGGAGGAAAACAAGAAGGCGTATCCAATTCTCCTCAATGGTATGGGTTCTTGGAAGTCCTCATCACTTCAGATCTAGAATCTCTCTTTCTTGTTGGTGTAGAAAACCCAGACAAAGATAGAACTCAAAGGGAGCTTACACAGCAAATAATGTAGAAAAATGTGACCAAGTGTATAGATCCAGAGTGATCTAATAGGCAACAAAAGGTGAAGAATGGTAGGAAAAACCCTCCTATTTATAACAAAATATTGGGTCATTCTAGATCTTGGTGCATGATTAAAATAATGTTAACGAAATCTAGATCCACCTTTTATGGAATATTTTATTATATTTGTTGGAGGGAAAAAGTATTTGACTTGGGTCAAATCCCTTTATTTGTTAATAATAAATAAATAAATGATTTATTTATCTTTTTAAGGAAGTGGTTGAAGGATAATTACATAAATAATGATTTATTTAATTATTTGTGGGTGATTTGGTCATATTTAACAAGGAATATTATCTAAATAAGATTTAAATAATTATTCCTAGAAAATAATAACATAAATAAAGGTTTATCTAATTAATTTATTTGTTTTGGGTTAAACATGACTAGGAATAATAATTAAATTATGGTTTAATTAATTATTCCATGAGGAAAATCAAACAAAATAGGTTTGTTTAATATTTCCTTTAGGGGTTTCCTGTTTAGACCATAAACAACCTAATAAATGTGGTTTATTAAGTTATTTTACATAGTGAAAGCAATTTTACTTAGGGTAAAATTGGTCTTACATGGTGTACTTGGGTCCATCTAATGATAATAGGTTAGATGACCAAAAAATGGTGTAACAGTTGCTATATTGTTTGAAACATCTTTCCCCTTCTCCATTCATCTATTATTATTGAGCTATAGTAGTTGCCCAGCTACTCCAGCATTTTTGTATTCTATCATTTTGTACATGTATTGCAGCCAATCCTTCTAAGGATTTTTATTCGATCATTTTCAAGGGTTTAGAGCTTGCTCCCCCTCATTTCTTGAGCTGATATAGATATATCATTATATTTCCATTTTACATATTGCAGTCTCCTCATGTAAATGCGCAGACATAGCTAGGGCATTATTGTATGGCAGTGTAATCTTGAGCTTCCATGTATAATCTTGATTGAGGTTGATCTAGTCTATCTTGAGAGGTCTTTACCTCAATATTTGTATCTATATTTGCTGCTGCACTTTATAAATCAGCTATGCACTCTTCTTGTATCATATGATGTATTATTTCACTGTTGTTCATTATTGGAGTTTAAGATGTTGCTGTAGCTCATCTCTTTGAGCAGGATCTTCCTGAAGGAAGAAATATTTACATAGCTATAGGCAGGGTCTGAGTAAGGGCCAGGAAGCCTCCAACTCTCATCCTCTCTTTAGAGGTGAAATAGCTGGTAAAAGCCCTCTCAGTCCATCTCTGAAATAGCCTTGTTCATATTTCCGACAAAGGAACATTTCAGTGGTGAAAAATTCTGCTGATTTCCATTTTGGAACATTACAATGGTATCAAATCTTTGAACTTGGCTCAGCCTGTGAAGTTCAAATTTCAGAGAAGAAGAGGCCATAATGTTGTATAGGATGAGATTAATCTCATCAATTTTCAGATCCAGCAATTACCTCTCCAAGGAGGTTGAGGAGACAGAAAAAGGAGAAGAGGAAGGACCATGCACTTCCTATTCTCACAAAGGAGTAGAGAAAAAGCATGAAGATCACTTGGAATTCAAAGTTCTAAGCGGGTACCTTGCTGAATACAGAACAAACCCTAGAGTCTTCCAAGAGACTCTATCTTTCCCTCACTATATTCAGCAGAAGGAGGAAAGGAGACCCTACAGTCATGGGATGATGAAAGGCAATAGATTTCTGTTGACTACATTCGATGGGTCACTCCCATGTGCAGTAGAGTCTTGGGTGAAGAAGTTGGTGGCTTTCTTCCTGCTACATCCTGTAGCAGACATAGAGGCTATAGAAATTTCAGCGCTGCACCTTGAGGGAGAAGAAAGAACTTGGTGGTTCAGCCATGAGAGGAATGCAAGGGTTTCTACTCTTGCTGATTTTTCTCAGATCTTAATCAGAAGATTTGGCAAGGGAGGGAGGAGCCCTCACCATCAATTGAAGAGGCACATATCAGCACTATCAGGGTCATGGAAGAGAACCCTTCATCTTCAGCCATGGAGTCAGCAAGTACACTTGAGGAAGAAACTCTTGCGGCAACACAAGGTTCTTCCAAATCTCTCCAAGGTATGCCTAAGTTTTCATCTATCATGGAGGATTATCTGTCATTGCATGCTGATTTCCTAGAGGAGGAAACTTTCACTACGTTGTGCCATCATTCTCATACTCCATTGATGAGTCATGCACCACATAGGAGGTTGGGGTTTGAGACATGTATCATAAAGGAGATCACATTTCAATGTCCCATGAAATGCAAAAGCAAAAATCTATTTTGGGATGATGGTAGCTCTTATGGGAGAGGTACCAACTAGCAGAAAGATGAAGAGCACCCACTAGGAGCTGAGTGGATGTGGATGGGAGGCAAGAGGATGGTGAGCCTCTTGCATATCTATGATATAGGGAGCAAGAAGCCATACAATTTTGGTTTCTCTTGTGGGAGTTTGGCCAACATGTGACCTATTCCTTTTCATGGGGTTTGAGAGGGAAGAGGAGATGGCAGGATACTTACACCATGAAGTAGAAAGGAACATGGGTGCATCATGATGGGATGGCATTCTATTTACCATTCATCATGTTCCCATTTCATATTTGGTGTGGTGGAAGTATGGAGTAGCAGCAAACATCCTTGTTGCTCAGATTTTGTTTGGATGTTGCGGGAGCAAGAGGAGGCACTAGCAAAGTGCAAGGGGATTGCTCTTTGATCTTGGATGCCCAAGCAGCACCGTCTTCATGGGAGGGGCTCTACATTTGTAGCAACATGATGGAAGGATTCTTTGTCAAGATTCATGTCAAAGAGGGGAGCTTTGAGATGACAGTGGCCCTACTCCAAAGGCCAGCAACGCTATCACTTGAAGGCTTGGATTACTTGTTGGAGTGTTCTGAAAGTCACTTCACAAGTAATGTACTTTAGAGGCATGTGGATAATGAGCATGAATGAGTAATGGAGGAGAGCACTCCTTACTACATTTTGACATTCTTGGCTTGGTTTCACAAGCACAAGAAGAAGGATCTACATGCAAAATTTATGGGTTCTTCTTTCATGCATTTTCATGCATATTCTTCATTGATGGAGGAGTCCACTTGGGAGGGCATCTTAAGGGTTGCATATCAGCATATGGACAGATGCCTAGCCTAAAATATGAAGAGAGGGTTGGCACAACCACTTCCCTACTATGTTGCAGTAAGGGAGAACTTGTATTTGAGCCATTTCAGCTCAAAGACCAAAGTGCATGATGAGGGAGGTAACTACTTGTTTCATGTTTTGCACTCTCTTATCTATATGAGCAACATATTATACCAAGGAGGATCTTCCCTTATTTCACATTGTGTTTTGTCATGCTCATGGTCTATTGCAGCAATTATAATGGCCATTTTAGCAGTGGATTGTGGGGGAAAGCCACATGGGTTTTGGTGTGCACCTTTGGCACCAAAATATGTTTTTTTGATCACATCTTGCAGGATGAGTGTGACAACAAACAAGTGGCTACAAAGACACTTGTTACTTTATATTTTGATGCAGGCAAGGAGTTCACTACGCAGGTTCCCTTGGTGGAACAATGATCCACTTTCCGGTTGTCATGAGACAAATTGCTTCTATTGGTTCTTGCTACCATGCATTGCAGATTTTTCTTGGTACATGGGGAGCTTTGTTTGGAGAGTGGGACATGAGTTGATGATGCCCATTGGAAGTGTGATCCTCCCTACTTTGCATGTTTCATGTTTCAGGAGAAACAATGGGCAGCCCATCATTGCCAGGCTTCACCTCTTTCCTTCATGTGGGAGGAGCTATTTAGAGAGTCTGAATTTTTGGAGGAGGCATTTCATGGATTGTATGATTGATGGGGTGGCTTGGGTCTCTCTTGAAGACCATTTCATATCAGCCATATATCAGCAGCAACCCCATATGTGTCATGAGGAGGGAAGAACTCATTGGGTGGATGTTCCCTTTGGGAGGAGAAACCTCCATTCTTTTTGCAGCACATGCTCCAAGGGGAGTATGGGAGATGATATGTCACCATGATCATACATTGGTTTCTCTTGGAGGTGAGCCATAGGATTGGTTGGATGCCATATGATGATGAATTCCAACTCATCACATATGAGATGATTTGGGCCAGCAGGATTTACAGCGTTGGAGGAGAGATCTTTGAAGGTCTAGTCCTCATCTTGCCACTTGAGGGAAATTATTTTGCAGCCCAGAATCAGCATACACTCTTCACGTATCCTAAGTGGAGAAGACGACAGCATGGGGTAGGCCATAAAACGTACCATGCTCGGCATTTCAGCCCACCTTTTCTACATGAGCACAAGGTTGAGGAGTATTTGAGGAGTTGCCTAGTAGGAGGGTGACTCATTTTGTTTGGTTGATTTCTTGGGGATGGAGTATCTACATGAGCATATTTCATACTCCATGCCTTGAGTGAAGGATCTTTTTCAGTTCATCCTTGCTCTTGCTTGAGGAAAAGAAATTTTTGGGAGGGGAGGACTGTAATGTTCCAAATTTTGCAATAAGGTAATTGGAACATTAATTTTTCTTTTATTTTAATAAAAGGGAATAAAATGGGTAAGGGAGCCCATGTAGCAGCAAAATAAACTCTCCTAAGGTGCAAAGAGTCACTTAAGTGGCTAAAATTAGCATTCCCTAATGTGAAAAGGGCCAAAAGCAAGTTAACTAGACCATGGTTGACCAAGTCAACAACGTGGCTTAAAGGAGAAGCTTGCTCATGAAGACTGCGTAGTTGGAAAGGAGGGAAATTTAAAATGAGAGAAACCCTAATGTGAGTGGGGTCCATGGCAAGGAAGCATTCCTTGCATCAAAAGGTGAAGGAGAGCCATTGTTCATTTTCATGTTTGAGAATTCGATTTTGCAGCTCTCTTCAGTTGTTCAACTGAGATAGCTTGTGCTGCTTAGCACAAGGGAGATTTCTGTTTAGAAGTCTTCTCTTCTTCCCTGGGAGGCCTAGGGGGAGCTGTTCTTCATCTTCCTCATATCCCGGCTTGAGGCCAAATCCATCTCTTTCAACTACAGCGTTTCTGTTGGGCAGATTCATTGGAGTTGTTGGAGGTAGCAGTGAGGGATCACCATCCCACCATTTCCTGAGCTAGTTTTGAAGAGGAGGAGTTCTTCTTTCTCTAAGAAATAAAAAAAGGACATTTCCAGAGCTTTATTGCAGATTTTGGCATAGGGCCAAGTGTTTCATCTTATCCCCAGCGCAGTCACTCCCTCTTACAACGTTATTTTTAGAGGGCATTTGCAGGATGATTCACCACAGGGATTGGAGAGTGTAATCTTCAGTGAAAGGGGTAGCCTTTCACTTAGAATATCATTAGAGGAGGTTGCTATATTTTTTGTAGCATCTTTCCCCTTCTCCATTCATGTATTATTATTGAGCTGTAGTAGCTTCCCAGCTACTCCGACATTTTTGTATTCTATCATTTTGTACATGTATTGCAGCCAATACTTCTAAGGATTGTTAGTCAATGATTTTCAGGGGTTTAGAGCTTGCTCCCCCTAATTTCTTGAGTTGATATAGATATATCATTATATTTCCATTTTACGTATTGCAGTCTCCTCATGTAACTGCGCAGACATAGCTAGGGCATTGTTGTATGGTAGTGTAATCTTGAGCTTCCATGTATAATCTTGATTGAGGTTGATCTAGTCTATCTTGAGAGGTCTTTACCTCAAGATTTGTATCTATATTTGTTGTTGCACTTTATAAATGAGCTATTCACTCTTCTTGTATCATATGATGTATTATTTCACTGTTGTTCATTATTGGAGTTTCATATGTTGTTGTAGCTCATCTCTTTGAGTAGGATCTTCCTGAAGGAAGAAATATTTACATAGCTATAGGCAGGGTCTGAGTAAGGGCCAGGAAGCCTCCGACTCTCATCCTCTCTTTAGAGGTCAAATAGTTGGTAAAATCTCTCTCATTCCATCTCTGAAATAACCTTGTTCATATTTCTAACAAAGGACATTTCAGTGGTGAAAAATTCTGCTAATTTCCATTTCGGAACATTACAACCTCAGCCTCCCCTCCCTAAGCTCCTTCGAAAACGACTAGAGCAGACCCATCCTTTTCCAACTAATGATAAAGATGATCTGCTTCATTCCAACACTGCAAATTCTGCGCTTGGAGCCCATTAGCTGCGATCCGAAAAACTCGCACTTCTCCATTCAAAATGACCCCATTTGCCTCCCCTCTTTGAACGACTTCAAAAACCTTAGGAGTAGACCCATCCTCTTCCAAAAAGTGTTGTAAATGCTCTGCTACAGTCCAAAACTACATCCCCCTACAGTGGTTTTATGGGCTGAATCAAACTGGAGGGAAGCTATCGGTTATGTGCCAAAAGTTGTGACTCTTTCAAGGGGGTGGTTCATGTTCAATTTTTTGGATGCAGATCATGTGCAGTGGGTGTTGCAACGAAGCTAGGCTTTGGACCACTCTCCTTTGCTTCTCAAGCCTTGACATCCTATTTTTGATGCCAGGAGGGAGAAGGTGGATTCGGTCCCTTTGTGGGTGAGGCTGCCTGGTTTACCTCTCTATTATTGGTCTGAGGAACACCTTAGGAGCATTGGAAATATCCTCGGGTCTTTTCTGGATTCTGACCTCTCCTTTCCGGAGACTAAACAAAGGCATGTGGCATGGATTCTTGTTAATATAAACTTAAGAGAAGGTCTTACAAAATCCTTGAATTTAAGGTGGGGCATTATGAGATTAAGTAGGTGATGGATTATGACAATGTGCCTTTTAGATGCAAAAGATGTCATGCCTATAGCCATCCGGCCTCCATTTTCAAGCTCTCTTTTCACCCTTTTAATGACCGACGATATTGTAGAGGTGAGGAGGAGAGGGGCTCGAAGGGGGTAGGTTTAGGACTACCTTCTCCTTAGCCTATAGCTCCACACAATCCTGACAATGCCTTGTTCAGTGCTATGTGGGATCTCAGTTGTCTTGTGGAGGAGGGGGAGGTCTATCAATTAATGGGGGACAATGGAACGTTGCTAGTTGCACTGAAGTAGTTGGAGCCTTCCCTCATGGGATCTATCCCTATTTCCTCGACGCTAAATGTTTTCCTCAATAATATCTCGATCTATAGTATGGATTGGATGGAGGGTTTGAAGAACCACTCACTTTTCTCTGGTCTCTCTCGTTCTACCTCTTCTCTTTCTATTTTGTTGGTTATTTCTGTGAAGGTTTTGGATCTCGATCCCATTGAAGGGGAGATGGTTTATGTCCCTTCACCATCAGATTCTTCGGATTCTAGGTGTTATCTGAGGTTTAGTGCTAAGAAAGTTTCTAGAGGGCTCGGAAAGGGGAAGTACCTGACTTCATGAGGAAGGGGTAGGATATCTTATTTGGCTAGGGCTCAAAATAGGGCTAAAATGGATCTTCATGACAGGAAACATCAATATATTCAGAGGGTGCTTAGAGAAATTTGAACCTAGGAAACGGGTTATAGATGAAGATTATGTCCTTTAATTGTAGGGGTTTGGTAGGTCCCCATAAAAAATCATCTTTTTTGGGGGTGATTTCTCTTGAACACCTGGATATTATACTGTTACAAGAGACTTTAGGAGAAGGAGATGCGGTAAAAACAAGATTGGAAAGCTGGCTACTGGGGTGGATTTTTCAAACTTTGGATGTTAGAGGGCATTCAGGTGGGCTGGCGGTGGGGTGGAATGAAATAAATATCAAGTCATTGAACACTTGGGGTGTGGAGTCAGTCCTGGGATTTAAATTCTTGGCGATGGAGTTAGGAGAACCATTCACTATTTTTAATATTTATGGTCCTTATCTTAATAGGACCCATTATGGGACTCACTTCTTAGCAACCCTCTGCTCAGAGGGGACTCAGTGATCTTGGGTGGGGATCTAAACTTCTCAATGGGTCAGTCGGAGGTTTGGGGTCCTCATGCACATGCTGATTCTTTAACTGGTTATTTCACCCAAAAATTGGAGGAGATTCTTATGTTGGACATTGAGCCCATCAAGCTCAAACCTACCTAGAAGAACAACAGATGTGGAGAAGGTCGAGTTGCGAAGAGACTTGATTATTTTCTAGTGGTAGAACAGATTGTGGACATGATTTTTCAAATCAGGTAGTGGATCAGATGTGGTGGTGCTTCAGACCATTTTCCTATTTTTCTAGAGTTTAAAATCGGGCCTTGAAAGCCCCCTAGCCCTTTAAAGCTTAATAATATTTGGTTCAGTGATGATTCTTTTAGAAATTTGGTTCACTCCAAGTGGATCCCTTTTAATGTTGTTAGTGCACGCTCCACGACATATCAGTTTGTTGATAATATTAAGCGTCTCAAGGGTGCCATCAAGGATTGGTCTGTGGCAAAGCGGCTAAGGGAGGACATCGAGTTGAAGCATGTGGATGAAGAACTTCGCATGATTTATGAAGGGGATGGACAGGGTTTTCTGTCACATGAGGTAAAGAACACTCTTGTTCGTATGGAAGGGAGAAGGAACACCCTCCTTTTGGAGAAGGAGGAATCTTGGAGGCTGAAAAGCAGGGCTACCTAGCTGGCAAGTGGGGATGATAATACACAATTTTTTCATGCATACAGTAGAGGCAGGAAGGCAGCTAACACTATTTGGAGCTTGATTGATGGGCAGGGAGTGGAACATTCTTCCTTTGATGTGAAGGCAAAGTTGGGGGTAGATCATTTCAATGCCCTTTTTAAAGCTCATGTTCAGGCCTCCATAGCGGAAGTTATTAGAGTTTCTCAGCTATTCCCAAGGTTTGTAGAGGAGGAATACAATAAAGCGTTGATGGAAGAGCTATCGAAGAAGGAATTAAAGGATGTGCTTCAAAGCTTCCAAAAAGATAGGAGCCCTGGTCCAGATGGCTGGTCAATTGAATACTTTTTGGAACTTTTTGACTTGCTTGGTGCGGATTTGTAGAAAGTGGTGGAGGAAACCAGAGTATCTTGGAGGATTCCTGCTTGTTTCAACACTACCTTCATTGCCTTAATTCCAAAATTTGACAATCCTTCTTCCCTGAATGATTTATGTCCTATCTCTTTGTGCAACTATATTTATAAGGTGGTCTCTAAGGTTATTGCTAGAAGACTTAAGAGCATTCTGTCAGCTCATATCTATGGTGAATAGTTTGGATTTCTGGAAGGGAGGCAAATCCATGAAGTCATTGGGGTAGCCCAAGAGGGCATCCGCAGTCTGAAGACCAAGAATCTCAAAGGGACGTTTCTGAAAATTGATCTCTCCAAAGCATATGATCGGGTAAGTTGGTTATATATTCGTATTCTTCTAACCCATCTTGGCTTTGGTATCAATTTTATCAGGTGGATTATGAGATGTATTACAATAGTTTCTTTCTCTATTTTGATTAATGGGGCGGCCTCTCCTTTTTTTCATGTTGAAAGAGGGCGTTGCCAGGGCTACCCCCTGTCTCCTCTTTTTTTCTTATTGGTTGCGGAGGGTTTGAGCAGGGTTATTAAGGAAGCTAAGAGACAAGGCTCTTTGAAGGGCATTCAGATTGCCCCAAATCTGTTTATTACACACCTCCTTTTTGTGGATGATGTCTTAATTTTCTGTTCCGGCTCTGTGAGGGATGCGCATACTATTCGGGAGATTTTGGACCTGTTTTCTAAGGCTACTGGTATGGAGGTGAATGCTGGTAAATCAACCATTACCACACATCTTTTGAGGGATGAGGGGCGGCTTGAGTTTATGCGGATATTTCCTTTTAATACTTTTTTTTTAGATGTTGGGTTGAAATATTTTGGGTTTCATTTAAAACCAAATGCTTATAAGAAACAAGACTAGATGTGGCTTTTGGAAATATTGGAAAAGAGGTTGAAAGTGTGGAGCCACAATTGGATTTCTAGAGCTGGGAGGTTGATTTTGGTGAAGTCGGTGTAGGAGGATATTCCTGTGTATTTGTTGTCCCTCTCTTGGATTCCTAAAGGCATCCTGGAAGCTGCTCAGTGGATCTCCTTTACATTTCTTTGGATTGGGAGGAAGGACACTCTGGTGACCCCTTGGGTTCGTTGGGAAAAAATTGTTGTGTCAAAACGGCTGGGGGGATGGGGACTGGAAAAAATCTTCCTCTTTGCTCAGGCCCTTGCAGCTAAGGGAGGATGGAGGCTCATCAATTCAGCTAGCCTTTGGACCCAAGTGATTGCTCATAAATATCTTGCACCAATGTCCATAGAATATTGGATTAGGAATCCGAGGAAGTCTCATGCAGGAGGGTCAGTGATTTGGAAGGCTTTGGTTAAGTCTTTTCATATTATGGAATCTAACCTAGTCTAGAATGTGGGCTGTGGTAGGATGCTTAGATTTGAAGAGGATCCGTGGATGGGAAATGCTCAACAACACCTTCTTCTGGGGCGAAATATTGAGGCATTGAGGCAACGTGGGATTACTTTTCTTTTCCACCTTGCTGAGCCGTTTCAAAGACAGCCTTGGTTTCAGTCTTGGAAATTGCCTCCTCTTTTGGGCTGGATGCTCAGGATGAAAGGGAAATAGCTTTGTACATTTGTGCTTTAAAACATGCTCATATTTTTCTTCGGGAGAGGGAGGATGATATTGTTTGGGACTTTGATCCTCCAGGGATCTACTCTCCCAGTGCAGGCTACATAAAGCTGAGTGTTGGGGGTTTTCATGGGGATGAGCATTGTTGATGGAGGAAACTGTGGAAGCTCAATTTCCCTCCTAAGACTCACCTATTTATGTGGTGTGTCTTGGAAAATAACGCCCCTACTTGGGACAATCTGCAGAGAAGGTGCTTTCAGGGGCCTAGGTGGTGTGTCCTCTGCAATCGGATGAGGAATCAGGCAATCACATATTCCTCAATTGTTCTTTCATTAAAGGGGCGTGGTTGGAATTCTCCAGATCGCTGGGTCTCCCGTGCAGATGGGAGGGTCTCTCTGTGACTCATGGTGGGCTTATATAGCTGAGTCAATTCACAGAGCCCTACCTCTTCTTGTCATCTGGGGATGCTGGTTGGCGTGAAATAAACATATTTTTTAAGAGATTGCATGTACCCCTGAAATCACTGGTGCTCTGACTATTGGTTTCCTCTATGCGTTTCCTTAGCAAATCCATGCTGCAAAACAAAGGGAACTTCTAGATTTCGTGATTGATAGGGAGATCCCATGGGGTTTTTTTGATGGGGTAGCGCAGAATAATGCATCTGGTGAGGGGCTCTTCCTTTTTTATTTGACTCACATTACTTTGAGCTCTCTGTTGGGCTTGGGGAAGTCTCAAATAACTATGCAGAGCTTTTGAGTCTTAAGCTTCTCCTGATATTTGTTGCTGAGAAAGGGTGCCGGATTCTAAATTTCTTTGGGGACTCTATGAATGTAATAAATTGGACAAAGGGCATACAATAGTGTAGATTTCTTCACCTTGCAATTATGTTATCTTCAATAAGGGGGATCCTCCTCACTTTCAACTATTTCACCTGTCATCATATTTATAGGGAAAACAATGGTGATGTGGATCGTGCCTCTAAGGTGGGGCTACAGCTGGCTGTGGGGACCTGGAAGATTATTGAGCACTGGGATGGTGAAACTCGAGAGTACTTCCATCCCTCCCTTTTCGACTGAGCAAGCTGGTGTGTTTCTTTGGCAAACAATTTGTTTTATTCCTTAGGCTGGGGTGTTTTAGAGTAATATGTATGATGGAGTTTCTTCCTTGCGGTGTTGGCTGATGACACTTTTTATTTATACAACAACGATATTTTATGAGGATGGGAGCATGGGTCTACAAGCGTTTTTTGTTCCCCTTGTGGATGATTGGTTTGTTTTGGTCACTACTGGGATGTTTCGTTCCCTTGCTGTCACCTCACTACAACCTGGTTGGTATAGGGTGGTTTGCAGATTTACAGTGTCTTTTGAATTGTTGCATTGAATTGTTTGTTGGATTGATTTCCTAGGCCACCTTTTTACTTGGTTTTTACAGCAATTTTGTCTTTATTTTGACTGAATACCTCTATGTCTTGTCAACAAAACTCTTTTGTTTGATTAACAATTCACAGTTTTGTGGTTTTTACTAAATGTAATTTTGTTCTCAACTGATGCAATAAAATTATATATATTTTTTGGGAGTATATATATGTATTTTTTTCGAGAGTATATATATATATATATAATAAAATGGATAAAATATTTACAATATGTTTATAGCATCACTTCATAATCATTGGCCACACAAGTCAACGCGAATTCTAATCGGTTTGAGTTGATCTTTGTCACTTACATATAAAATTGAAGTGGGCATTCAAAGGAACATTACTGAACGTAGGCAAGCTTTATAGTTAGTTTTTTCTTCGATGTTTTTTTTTTATGAATTTTGAAATATGGTGTTGTGCCTTTTAGATAATCCTAAAAGACCATCTATATTTAACCTCGGAGTCCAATTTTCGCCCTTCTAACTTTTGAAAAATGAAATTGACCCAAGGTCAAATCATATTTTGAACTATAACTAGATTATGAATACATCCTTTTGTAATTTTTATCTTTGACCAATCAGGAAAGTGTTTTATATTTTTTTAATATAAAACATGATTTTATATATTAATTTATTATGATTTCCAAGCTAATGGTTTTATATATATAATTTGAATATTATTCTAACTTAAAAATGGATTGGTTGTGTAATAGTTGCTATATATATAAGATAAATAAAATTTAAATTAAATATATATAAGATAAATAAAATTTAAATTAAATATGTATTTAATTAAATTGGTTGAGTGGTGTAATTTAGGTGGCAGGGAAGAGTCACCCTCAACCTTTTTATGGATTGCAATCCCACTGATATTGATATACATACTCACTTTTTTGAAATATTTTTTACATGAAAAATAACAACTCACTTATATATATATATATATGAATAAGTTATTTTAAATTACATGTTATATTTTAAATTATATGTTATTTTTTAAATAATAAATTTTTAATATATTAAATTATTTAACTTTTTAGCTTTTATAATTAAATAATTATATTTTTCAAAAAATTAATTTTTTATGAATATAAATACAATGACAGGTAGTGAAAATCTTGTAGGTTTATAATTTTTATTTCATAATTATGGGTCCAATCATATAAACTATTATATAAAGGCAATCCAGTGCATGTGAATTTATTTATTCACTGTCTTAATACATAAATGGAGGGTAAAAGTGGTTTTTGTTATTAAATGTTTATTCAAAAAAAATTTACTTTAAAAAGGAATTATACAAGGGTACATCTAGTGTATGTAAATATATTTATTAAATATCTTTGTAAGAGATGGAGGGTGCAATTATTAATTTTTTTGGTTAATAATGTTTATTCAGATTAAGTAAATTTTTACACTAAAAAAATGTTTCCCTCTTTTAAAGTATATGTGATGTAATATTATTCAATTTTTTTAAAAATGGAAAATTTAAATTGAAAATTAGGAATTTTAAAGAGTTAAAAGAATTGATTTGAAATGGTATAAAATGAATATTGAAAAGTATAAAAAGAAAATGATTAAAAAAATTAAAATTAGGTTAAAAAGGAAGAGTTAAAAGTAATAAATTAAATATAATGATAAAAAGTTATAAAGAGACGGGTTAAAATGAAGAGTGAGAAGTTATAAATTAAGTGTAATGATAAAAAGTTATAAAGAATTGTTAAGTGTAATGATAAAAAGGTTATAATGAGTTTTTATGATAAGTTAAGGTAATTTTTCTTTTTTCTTTTGATTGTTAAGTGGTGTATGTTTTGAGATGTTTATATGTTTAATTTTTTGCTTGTGAAATTGAGATTCGAGACATCTATATCGATAAATTATTTAGGGATTTCATTGGGTATGGGCCACACCAACTCTTAATATGGTTGGATTTTTGCCCATAGAGTTTCTAACCATTGACTTTCACATAACAGGGTGCCTTAATAGTACACCCATCACCGTCTATTCTACATCCATCACCGTCTGCAACAACATTCACTATCCATAGCATTGCACTGAATTGTTTGTTGAATTGATTTCCTAGACCACCCTTTTATTTGGTTTTTACAACAGTCTTGTCTTTATTTTGAGTAAAGAACTCTATGTCTCATCAACAAAACTCTTTTGTTTGATTAGCAAATCACAATTTTATGGTTTTTACTAAATGTGATTTTGTTTTCAACTAATGAAATAAAATATATATAATAAAATGGATAAAATATCTACAATATATTTATAGCATCACTTCATAATCATTGGGCACACAAATAAACGCAAAAATTCTAATTGGTTTGAGTTGATCTTTGTCACTCACATATAAAACTGAAGTGGGCATTCAAAGGAACATTACTAAACCTAGGCAAGCTTTATAGTTAGTTTTTTCTTCTATGTTTTTTTGAAATATGGCGTTGTGCCTTTTAGATAATCCTAAAAGACCATCTATATTTAACTTCGGAGTCCAATTTCCTCTCTTCTACCTTTTGAAAAATGAAATTGACCCAAGGTCAAATAATATTTTGAACTTTAACTAGATTATGATAATACATCTTTTTGTAATTTTTATCTTTAACCAATCGGGAAAGTGTTTTATATTTTTTAATATAAAACATGATTTTATATATTAAATTATTATGATTTCCAAACTAATGATTTATATATATAATTTGAATATTATTCTAACTTCGAAATGGGTTGGTTGTGTAATAGTTGCTATATATAAAAAATAAATAAAATTTAAATTAAATATGTATTTAATTAAATTGGTTGAGCGGTGTAATTTAGGTGGCAGGGAAGAGTCATCCTTAAGCTCTTCATGAATTGCAATCCAACTGACATTGATATACATACTTACCTTTTAGAAATAATTTTTACATGAAAAATAACAACTCACTTATATATATAAATAAGTTATTTTAAATTACATGTTATATTTTAAATAATAAATTATTTAAGTTTTAGCTTTTAAAATGAAATAATTATATTTTTCAAAAAATCAATTTATTACGAATATAAATACAATGACAGGTGAAAACCTTGTGGGTTCATAATTTTTCTTTCATCATTGTGGGTCCAATCATATAAACTATTATATAAAGGCACATTTAGTGCATGTGAATATATTTATTACATGTCTTCATACATAAATGGAGGGTAAAAGTGGTTTTTGTTATTAAATGTTTATTTAGATTTAGTAAAATTTTACTTTAAAAAGGAATTATACAAGGACACATCTAATCCATATTACTAGATTTTTGGCTTCTCAAGGGATCCACATCAATTAGCGGTAGCCTTCATTATCATGAAAATTGCTTTCGGAATCGTCGCTGTGGTTCATCATCGTGACAGGTGAGACATCAAGCCGCTAAGTTTAAATAGATGTAGAGAGGAAAAGAAACCGGCAAATCAAATTTAATTTTGACTATAAAACGGTTAGTTCAATAATTAAAAATAAAAATAAAAAACGGCTAGTTTGAATATTCAAATTAAAAGTCTAATTAAATAAAATAAAATTCAATTTTATAGTTTAATTATTTAATTTTTCAATAATTGATTATTATACATTATTTTATTGTAAAATTTTTTTAAAAATAAAATAAATAATTAATTAATAATAATATTATAATAATAAGATTAGAAATAAAATAGTTCCCTTAATTTACATATTTTTAATTACAAATTGAAATGGCTAGTTTGAAAATTCTGCTTAATAGTTTAATTAAAATTTATTATTAGAAATAGCAAATTTTTTATTTTTATTAATCTCGGTAATCGAATTTTCAAATATTATTTAATTTTTCAAACTAGCCATTTCAATTTGTAATTAAAAATATGTAAATTAAGGGAACTATTTTATTTCTAATCTTATTATTATAATATTATTATTAATTAATTATTTATTTATTTATTAATTTTATTTTTAAATTTTTACAATAAAATAATGTATAATAATCAATTATTGAAAAATTAAATAATTAAACTATAAAATTGAATTTTATTTTATTTAATTAGACTTTTAATTTGAATATTCAAACTAGCCGTTTTTTATTTTTATTTTTAATTACTGAACTAACCGTTTTATAGTCAAATTAGCTGATTTTAACGGTTTTCTTTCCTCTCCTACATCTATTTAAACTTAACGACTGATCTGATCTCTCACCTAGTCCTGATGATGAACCACACTGGTTGGTTCGAAACGCGTCGACTTTGTTCATGATAATGTGATTTTTAATAAAGATTTCTCGCTTAACATCTAATCCATGTAAATATATATATTAAATGTCTTTGTAAGAGATTTTTTTGTTAATAATGTTTACTCAGATTAAGTAAATTTAAAAAAAAAAAAAAATGTGTTATGTTTTAATGTATATGTGATATAATATTATTTAATTTTAAAAAATGAAAAATTTAAATTGAAAATTAGGAATTTTAAAGAGCTAAAAGAATTGAATTGAAATGGGATAAAATGAATATTGAAAATTATAAAAAGAAAATGATTAAAAAAATTAAAATTAGCTAAAAAATGAAGAGTTAAAAGTTATAAATTAAATGTAATGATAAAAGGTTATAAAGAGATGGGTAAAATGAAGAGTTAGAAGTTATAAACTAAGTGTAATGATAAAAACTTATAAAGAGTTGTTAAGTGTAACGATAAAAAGGTTATAATGAGTTTCTATGATAAGTTATGGTAAATTTTTTTTTTCTTTTGATTGTTAAGTGGTGTATGTTTTGAGATGTTTATATGTTTAATTTTTTTCTGGTGAAACTAGATTGAGGGACATCTAAGTCGATAAATTATTTATGGATTTCATTAGGTATGGGCCACACCAACTCTTAATATGGTTGGATTTTTGCCCATAGAGTTTCTAACCATTGACTTTCACATCACAGGGTGCCTTAATAGTACACCCATCACCGTCTATTCTACACCCTGTGGGCTATAAGTTGATGTAAACTAATTATAAATATTATATATATATATATATATATATATATATATATTTTTTTTACAATATCAATAAATTTATAAAAATGAAAGTAAACTAATAACTATGTTGTATTAGTGATTGTCCTTTTAAAATGGTTCATTATACAATTTGATTTACTATAAACCATACTAAAATGTGATACATGAAATCAAGATTAAAGTTAAATGTGTTATTATATATGAATTCATTTTACAAAGAAATAGTTATATGTTTTGAAATAGGATTTTTAAAATTTTAATTTAATTCTCTATAATATTAGATGGATAATACAAATTTTATATCCACATAATATTCTTAGTAATATTCTCAAAAGTAGTCATGACTTTTTTTTCATTTTAATTAAATTTAATAATTAAAAAAAATAATAATATGAATATGAGCTATAGTTTTTTGGACATGTGGTCTTAGTAAACCTCCTCATAATATTCTTAGTAATATTCTCAAAAGTATTCATGCCCTTTTTTTCATTTTAATTAAATTTAATAATTAAAAAAAAATCATATGAATATGAGCTATAGTTTTTTAGACATGTGGTCTTAGTAAACCATATGCAGATGGTATTGAAATAGTCTATTTATAGGTTAAGAATCTCTATGGTAAATTGGGGATGAATTTCAGTGATTAAAAATATTTTCATATGTTTTTTTAAATGTATATATGTTTAACTCATATATTAATTCCTTTGTAATTAATAATAATAGTAATTTTAAATACAATAATAATTTTTTTATGATTTTTTTAAAATCTTGTAATGTGAGATGTATCAAGAAGTAAGTGTTTTGAAATATATTGGAATTTATCAGCCATTTAACTTATATGGTTATGTTTGTTTATAATATGTTAATTATGGGGGGAGGCTAGAACAGGAGGGGTCATTCTTGGCCCCTATGAAAAAATGGTTTCTCAATTCACTTAGGGCCTTGAAATAGACACAAACAATCAAGTGGAATTCCTAGCCATATGGAATGGATTGGAGATTACAAAGGGACTAAAAATCTCCAAAATAAATGTTTTTAGGGAATCTATGCTCATCATAATCCAATTCACCAAAGCTAATAATTCCATCAGTAGTGAATCCTCAACATTAAGTCAAAATATCTTGTTTTAGTAGCTACAACCACCCTCTAAAATTTTTCCTATGCTTAGATTTTGGAGCCTAACCTTCTACTCACAAGAGCTTATTTTGCATTGTTATCAAGTATTCATGTTGTGATTGAGAACTATCCTTCCCATCTATGCTTGTGTTCACTTGTTTTCACACTTAGTTGATCTATCTAAGTCACAAGCCAATCTCCTGACTTGTTTGCATAGTAGTTTTGGGCTTGCCTCCAGAAACTACACAATCCTTGATAGTAAGCAACCTTGATGATTGGATATGTGCAGTTTAGACTGGCAGTCAAACTTGAGCTCAAAAACTGCGCAGTAATGGAAGGAAACCCAACACCGAGTCCAGAAACTGTGTAATCCATCACTGAGCTCAGAAATTGCGCAGTGCGCTGAGCCAGAAAGTTGCCCAGTTCCCAAGAATAGTGCAATCTTTCTTGGTGATGTGCATGTCAAGTTTTTCGAGAAAAGAAAAAAATATAAAAAATCAAAAAGCATCCCTAAAAATTAGGGATCTATTTTTAGTAACCCGAAGGAGGCATACTTGTAATTTTTAGAAACTTTTGCCATGTGTCACATTTTCCTTGATTTTACGCATGTGCGTCATAAACCCTAATTTTCTCAAATCTATTTAATTGATGCATCTAGAGCTCATTTTCACATTCGATCTTGGAGCTCTAGTATTATTGAGGAGATCAAGGAACCTTTGGTGCGGTCATTGTCGCTTTTTCGGGTGAGTTTTTATTTTATTGCATTTTGCCACTTTTTCAGTTGCTTTTTCTCATTTTTCTTGTGTGAGTGTTGTTTTTCTTATTTCTCATCATGCATGCTGGCGTTTTTTCCTTTCACAAGTAGCACATTGATTTCTTTTTTTTTGCATCGATCGTCGCTGTTGCAACGACTCTCCTCACTGATTTAGTTCTCTTCCAATTTATTTAGTTTATACACTTGATTCACATTGATTAATCCATACTTAGTCATATGTACACTCAAGTTCTCACCATCACCTAGATATACTTGTTTTTCACACTTCCCTTGGGAAGATCTGCAATTTCCTTAATCATTTTCCACTTTTCCTAGTTGGGCACTGTGCAATCCCAAGGCTCAATCCGAGAGCTTGGGCTCTGGAATTGCGCAATGCACAATATAGGATTGAAAAAATCCACATTTCCCAGTTCAAGGGCTCAGCCTACTTCCCTGGCCACTGAGACTACACAATGTGTAGTCTCTCCCAAACAACTGCATAGGCGGAACTGCACATTGTGAATTCTCAAGCCACAAGCTTCATCCATGGAGGCTTGGACTACATAGTGCATAGTTCCCATGGGAAACCAATCCCTCTTTTCAATTAAAATTGTGCAATCCTTCTCTTTGGTTTGTTGGTTTGTTATTTGAGCATGCCTTGAAATTAGATTTGAAAAAGACTGATATTTTCTTGCAATGAGTGTCTTTTCTGTCCCATGGGTACTAGAGTTGTTGAGAACTTCTCAAGCAATCACTAATACCATGGAACCAAAGAGATATGCTTCAAAAGATACCACTGAAAGCAGTATTGGGGAAGTATTTTAGCAAGAGCTAGTTAACTTTCCAGTATACGTGAATACTCAACTATTTATAGAAAAGGAGTAAACACTCACATGGAATTTGGTTAAAGATTCTCTTTCAAAGGAATTCGAGGAAGATATTGAAGATAGACAGGTATATCTCAGTATACAAAAGTCATGATTATACAAGGTTTCATGCAGATATCCAGCCTCCCCATGTGCATATTTCATCAGCTGGATTGTATCGCACATTGATGAGAAAACTATGACATTGAGAATTGCAAGTGGACATAAGCTTGCTACCTTTCTCGCAGCAAATTATCCACATATGTATCATATTCCCAAACCATTAAAACTCATGGAATAATTCTTCTATGCTGCCCACAACTATGTGAGCACAAAGGAATTTTTTTCATAGGTTGGGTGAAGGAGCGATCGAAGTTTTGACATACACCTTCCCATTCATACAAGACAAAGTCACTCAGGAAGGCCTACTAGCTCTTGGTCATCTTAGATTGCAGAATATATGGTCAAAAAAGTAAAGAGACCTTTCTTCAAGGTTGGGAAATATTATTGAACCAGGTGGTGAACGAGGGGAAGTCGTTCAAATGGTCATATTTTTTGGCTCATCAGTTGAGATCCCATGTAGCACAAGTTCGGGATCCACCCAAGGTCGAGCAAGCAAGGTTTTATTTGTATGCATACTTACCAGATGCAATATGTGCAAAAAATCAAATTCCTAGCATGAAATGGACATGGATTCCATGAGGAACCACCGTGCATTTCTATTGTAAGTTTCTTTTGGATTGTAGCCATAGAGGAGTTATGGAACAACTAATTGATCACTTCATCATCCCATTATACAAGTTTATTTTGAAGGAGGACACACCTTGCATGTTTTGTGAAGAAATGGAGGAAATATCAAAGATCAAAAATTGGTTTTCCTTACAGGATGACACACTTATTAAAGTGTTCGATGGAAAAAACCCACCGCATCTTTTGCCAAGGTATTCCACCAACAAGCTTGTCATGCAAGAAGTTTCATTTCATCTCACCATAGGGTTTTCAAAAAAACTGCATAGGAATAATAAAGCATCATGGCCCACTCTTCATTTGCAGATCAGATTATACGAGATTAAGAACCTCAAAGTCCCGATGCGAAAGCCATAGTAAAGTTTGAGTTCGGTACAAAAGACTTCAATCTGTATGATCCGAGAGAAATTTTTAAGGACCATTGTGCGAGAAGCTACTACAATTGGGTCAACGATGCATTTCAATGGCCGTAGGAGGAACCATGGAAGAATTTCTTTAATTCCTCTAAACCCTGTGAGCTAACCAATATATTTGGGACTTCATAGAATACTCCAAAGATGGAAAAAAATCTAGAGGAAACAAAAACATAAGGCAACATCCCGGTACAAGACAAGGGAAAGTAAAAGGTTGCTAAAAGGATAGAGGAGGAAAAAAGATAGAAGATGAAAGCAGATCCCATTATTGAAAAAGAAGTTTTGGGAGCAGAAGCAAAGAGGGAGTAGAGGTTACAAAGAGTAGAGCGAAAGAAGAGAGAAAATAATATCTTGCTGGAAGAAGAGATGAGAGCGCAGATAGTAGAACAAGAACTAAGGGAAGAACAAGAGCAAAGGAGAAGAGAACAAGAGGAGAAGCGAAAGCGGGAAGAAGAAGGAAGGAAAGGTTCCATAGAAAAAAAAATGACACCAATACAGGTTGAAGAGCAGAAAAAAACCAACCAACAACAGTGGGTGAGAGCGAATAGATGTAGGATCGAGAGCTTGCTTAGTAGATTCAAGATTTGATTGAAGTTGTAGATGTGGAGTTGGAGTCGAAGCTGCAAGATGAAGATGTGAAGTTGGAGTCGAAGCCGCAGGATGAAGATGTGGACTTGATCCAATAATGGATGTGTAAAATTCGTCATTTGATGAACTCCATAAGAGGATTGTACAAGCACAGAGAAATAATTTTCTAGATGGTCATGCATCACCTATATTTTTTAGAGAAAGGGTGATAGTGGCGAACACCGACAAGAATCCAATGCCATTGTTGCATTGTTGAAGCCAACTTGGCCTTAGTAGGTGTGGAAAGATCTAACACTCGGTATTTGATGGCCAAGAATAGGTAGTTGGTACATGATTTATATGCTTCCCAGAAAGAGATAGAATAGCTCTGTGTAACAGCACATAATGCAATTTACACACAATTCTACTTTAAGGAGATGAGAGCAGTGATACTTGCTATAGTAGCCACACTTGGAGATACTATGTAGGACCTCTATGAGGAGCTCATGACCATAAATAAGGAATTTTTCCTCTTCCATAGCTTGCAAAAACAAAGTAAATATTTTTTCAAGATCCTTAGCAATGTGCAAGATGCCATCACCACAGTGCATGAGTGGAAATTGTGATACATGGGGGAACCACTTACGCTACTGAAGAAGATGAAGTCGTGGGAAGAGATAGAGAAAGCAAGAGTTCGGATGTTGATCCAGAATAATAAACAACTCTCCTCTTTCATTGGAACTGTTCAGGTATCATATGTGCATATATACAAAAGTTTGGATTTCATGGTGAGAACCCACAAGATCCCATTAGTCGACTTACTCACTGGAGCTAAACGTAAACGTTAAGTCAAGCAAGAGATCGGTGAGTACTTGGAGAAATTGAAATATATCACCACCTAGAAGGAATTAGAGTTGAATAGGAAAAACATGCAAAACTACATTAGTGGTCTGGTCTAGATCAGAACAATGATGCACCTTCTTGAGAAAGAAGTTGAGATTGGTTCCAAATTATTATACCTAGATGCTATGGAGGCTAGAGTCCACTTCTAGTCAGACACCATCATGCAGTTTGGGGATGTCATCAAATAGTACCAATATTGGCATAAATATGTGACCGAGAAGCATCAAGTATAAGTTGCTGAGCTAGATTTCACACACAGTCAAGCATCATAGTGTTTTTTCTTTTTATTTTTCCAAGTTGTCTCTACCCTATTTTGTCTCATATGGGTATGAGTGGAAAATGTAATATTATTTGTAATTATTTTTAAAAGTGAAATTCCAAGTGTCCATATTGGAATGTGAATATTCATATTGTAATGTAATGAGTCATTTTGTAAAAAATTTGAAGAGTCACGAAGGGAGTCCACGAGTCAAAAAGGGGCATATGAAGAGTCACCACCCCTTTTGATATAAATATATCATCATAACTAATGTAATGGGAGCCAAGCTTCTGGCTAGGCTTAGTCTTAAGAAGAGCTTGGGAGTTTTTTGAGAGCCTTGGCTGCTCCATAATGTAGAGGGAGTATACTTCTTTGGAGGAGAAGGTTTTGTTGACTTCAGTTTCCACTACTGGGGCAAGTGGTTTATTAATGGTATATGTATGATTTGAACTATCACTTTTAATAAAATTCAAACTTGGCAAGATTTCATGCATATGTTGTGGATATAGTAGGACTACTCTTGTTTCATTTGCAATATATGTTATTTAACTTAAGCGTATGCTTATGAACTACGTCGTTTTCATTTGTATGAATCTTGTTGGATGCATGTTGATGTATTAATCCGTCACCTTAACTTGTGGAATATTTCGCTTGTTAGTTTTTGTGATGTCTTTTCTCTGTTTGTTCCTTCTAAGTTGCATAATATTACAGGATTCCAAGGGGTTTAATTCATTTTCCTTTCGTGTGTTGGAACCATCAAGCACCACACTTGACTCTTTGAAGGATCACACACTTTTTCTCACCAAAGACACCGTGCACCACTCTATGCATTTTGTAAACCAAGGAATATCATTAACACCCCATTGTTGGGACTCATACTCTAAACAATGTGAGGTTTGGTTAGTACTTCATATCATGGAGATCTCCTGAATGTTGGTAGGTAAAACACTGTCAACGGCACTTAAAGGAGGGTCAGAAGATAAGCTAAGATCTTGAAGTCTGTTTTGGGTTTCCGAACTCATTTAATGGCTTATTCCACAATCAAATTCCCGACATGATTTTACAGAAACAAAAAATTCCAAGTGCCAACGAGTATCATGGATGACTTGTCAACTCTAAAATTTGATGGCAAGGGTGAAACAACCTTATTTGAGCATACTGCTCATTTTATTGAATTTTTCATAGAGCACAACATCCACTGTGAGGATGTTGGCTATAGTTTGTTCATTCTCATGTTTGAAGGGCACATAAATCAATGGTTTCACACCTTGATCGATGCCTCCATACATTCTTTTGAACATCTTGTCACATAACTATTTCACGCTTTTCATATGTATGACCGTAAATGTCTGTGCAAAAAAAAATAGAATTATGAAAATCATCTGATGAATCATTACATCACTTTCACAATCATTTTATGCATTTTTGTTTTGAATTTTCGAAAGATGAAGTTGATTGGAATTTTTTGTTTGAAATATTTCCATGTCATTCTTCACATTTCAAAAAATCCACACTAGATTGAATATTTTGAACCACTCCCAGCATACCTCGGTGTTAGAGCTTATAAATATGTGACAGACAAGGTTGTTGTATCGAGTTATCCTCTTTCCCCTTCTCAACAAACAACTTTATTTCTGCAGGATGAGTTGGGAGAGGTTAATAATTCATTTGTTTATCTACCACAATATTATCCCACCCCAAATGCTCAAAATTTCAGTGCAGGTTTGGATTGTGAGTCTGATGGTTATGATGAAGTGTTATCTCCTCGTCCTCCATCCTTTAGTCCCACTGATCCTACAGATTGTGAATTTTTGTGTTCACCTATTTCAAATATTTCTCTTGATGTTCATGAGTATCAAGTGTTGTATGGAGTTGGTGTTGAGTAGCCAACTTGTGATATTATTCACGATGATGCATGGGAGCCCATAGTTGAACAAAAATCCGCGATGAAGGATCTCCTGCATCATCCTAACAGTTTCCATGATTCTTTCATTCCTATTGAATATTGTGAAAAATAGTTTCTGATGTTGTTACTACTTCCGATCATTCCCAGAATATGTGGGGTGTAATTATTTCATCTAGATGTGGAGAGGACGAATATTCTATTCTAGATTTTCCCAATCTCTCATCTTGCCTTTTTAAAACCATAGAGGGTGAAATTTTTCATTTTTAATCTCCCCCTCTATATGATTCATCATATCATTAGGATGCATTTGTTTGTGATCTTGAAATTTCTAATCATGGTTGTCATGACCTTTTCATTGATTCAGTTGGTCACTATTCTGATTTTTCCATTGTTGATCTTTCAACGCCACCAATCTTTGATGATTTTCCTTCCAATGAATTGGAACTTCCTCAAGCTATCGAGGTACTTCAGACCAAGTTGATGGTTATGTTGCGTCCTTGTGGCCTTGAGGTCATATCCACCTTTGATCAGAAGAGTGTTGAATATTTCGAGGCTCCTCACCACTCTATCGGACATATTGAAGATCAATTTGTTTTACAATTTTCACATCCTCCATATATATTACATGATCCAATCATTCAGTCATTGGAGGATGCCCCAACCAATTGCTTCAGGAGGATTGTTGTGAAATGATTTTTTTTTTCTTTCATTATGTTCGCTCATCTTCTCAGTTCGAAAGTTTGTTCTTGTATGTCCTTTACTCTCAATGTGTCGAGACACCATGATATAATCGTAGAATGCCTTTCATGCACTTTCCTTGTTTACTTTTCAACATGTCCATTTAAACTTCAAACATTTTGTTTTGGATTGTCCTTTATTTCTTGTGTATTTTTATTCTTGTATATATTTTTTGACTTCCATTCCCTCACCTACATAGGCCATTCAATGCATCGGTGGCTGCATTGGAAGTATCACTTCACGGTAGTTTGGATTATGCTCTGTTTAGGTTAGGAGTAGGAGTATTGTTTTCTTTTCTTTGATTTTATTTACTTTGATTCACTTTCCACTTCGCTCTTTTATTTTTTTGTTTTCTTATTTAGTTATAGGATAGCTTACACATGAGATCGTGTTTGGCTTCTAATGCAAGTGTGGTGAAACCCAAGAGTAAGTTATACTACTATCAACACTTGGTTTTTTGTTTATTCCCTCTCTTTGCGTGAATCTTGCATTCTTTTAGTCGATGATGCTCTGATGGAAAATACGTTCCTTATCAGATAAAAATCACAGTGTAATCACGATGTTTAAATTTTAACTAGTAACACCTACTCTAATCAATTTTATATTTTCGATTAATCCTTGTCAACCTAGTCGAATAGAGTAAAGAAGGGAGGAAAATCTTAACAAGTATGTTAGAGGTGTCTATAAAAATCCATCTTTGAAGGGAAAACCTCTTCTGATCTCAATAATTCGGGATCCCTCTTTCACCCCATGAAATAGATAAGTGCCTATGCACAATTCTATGAACAAAAAGAAAGAAAGAAATGAATGAAAAAAATGAAAAAAATAAATAAAGGGTGAAACAAGAGAAAGGATTCCTATGCAAAGAGGTCAAGTAAGAAACTCTTCCAAGGCATTGTCCAATCTCACTAGAAGTGGAAAAATGTTTTTGTTCCTGAAGTGAGTCTATCAGGGTACTCTCCAGGTGTGCTGGCAGTGGAGCACCACCAGAGATGAAAAATAAGACTAACAATTTTTTTTACTTTTGCATGTATATACTCCTCATCCCTAATCAAAACAACTCAACTTGACTTGGCTTGGTTAGCATGCCACCAATAAATATAATAGAGAGGATTACATATTTAACTCAAACTAAGCGAGGAAGTCGTGGTAATAAATGAATTTAACAATACTTCTGGAAGATTTAGACCATTTTTGCATGAGAAAATATTCATTCAAAGAGATGGAGTTTTAATAATTTGTCACTAGTGTTGTAGCAACTACAACCACCCTCCAAAATTTTCCTATGCTTAGATTTTGGAGCCTAACCTTCTACTCACAGGAGCTTATCTTGCACTTGTATTAAGTATTCATGTTGTGATTGAGACTTATCCTTCCCATTTGTGCTTGTGTTTAGTTCTTTTCATACTTAACTGATCTTTCTAAGTTAGAAGCCAATAACCTAACTTGGTTGCACATAATTTATGGGCTTGCCTTCAGAAATTGTGAAATACTTGAGGGAAATAAGCCTTGGTGATTGGAATTACACAGTTCATACTGGAAGTTATCCTTGAGCTTAGAAACTATGTAATCATGGAATGAAACCCAACACTGAGCCCAAAAACTACATAATCCCTCACTGAGATCAGAAACTGTGCAGTGCCCTGAGCCGAAAAGTTTCCCAGTTCCCCATAATTGCGCAATATTTCCTAGTGATGTGTGTTACAGGTCAATTTGGGCATGATCCTCCAATATCAATATGAACAGGGTCTATCATCCCCTAATTTAGTTGCTATATGCCCTAATAGAAGTCATTCCATTGATGGCTTTAATTGTGAGATTTCAATAGTTTGAAGTATAGATTATATGACCCATTAACTCATAAACACTCCTCTGAATGGGCCTAAGTGCATTGCAAAGCACTTATCTCCATGCAAGGGTGCTCTGCAAAGCACTTCTCGACACTTAAGGGTGCGTTGGTCTCCTGAGAGTGAAATCATCATTGTTCCAGGAATATCCACATGTCCAGTGCCTTCTAGAAGAGCTCATAGGTGTCATACTTCGAATAGAAGTGTTCATCCATCACCACTGAACTTGGAAAGATGTCTCAACTATTATTATAAAGCCATTCAATTCCATTTATTGAGAAACTACCTTCAATTTCCCTATAAATTGAGCACTCATATAAGTACTAAGGAGGAATAAATTTGTGTATTGTTATGCTCTTTTTTTCTCAATTGATGAGAGCTATAGTACTGTTATGTTGTTGAGATGATGATTGGTGTGATGAGGATGAAATGAAGTTGGAGAAGGTTGCTCTTTTTACCATCATTAGTAGACTTTAATTTGTCTTATTAATTATTTGAATGAACATTTTACCTTAGAAGTGTGTTTAAGTTGCTTGTTTTCCAAACTTAGTTGCACCCAACGCATTGTTGGTTAGGGTACAGTGCTCTGCAAAGCACTGTCTCCCTTTCAGGGGTGCTCTGCAACACATTGTCTGCCCTTACAGGGCGTGTTGCCCCCTTGGCCAACCAAATTCCATCAAAATTTGTCTTTGCATTCAGTTTTAGCCAATTTTATGATGTATTCTCAAATGTCTGATTACTCTTAGAGACCAGTAACCATTACTTGTTATTCCTCCTTTGGATAGTTGTTTGTTCAATGTTTCAATATCTATTTTATTTATCATTAGAAAATTAAATATAAAGTTGTACATTTTGCATTAGATCAATTATTTTTTCAAAAAGGAAATTGTTGTTTCATTCTTCATTTCCTAAAGGAAAATTTTCTTTTCATTCTTCATTTTCCTAAGAGAAATTGTTGTTCCATTCCTCGATTATGAAAAGAAAACATTTAATGTTTGATTGATTTGTGCATTTAGTTTCTTTTTAGTCATTCACATTAAAGAAAACTTAAAATAATAACATGCATGTGCATTTAAAAATTGTGTGTGTTGCATAGGAAAAGATTAGGGAAATCTAAATTTAGTTTTTTCTCTTCGTTTTATGCTCAAAAATATGATTTCTCTTTCCCCTTAGTAGCTAAGATTTTTAGTGAAAAACTAGATTGAAATTTTTTTCTTCTCATTTAGTTTTCATTTTATGAATTTCCCATTACATCACGTGGTGAACCTCAAAGATAAAATTTTAAAAAATATCAACATAAAATTCACCTCAATCAACCTAAGAAAACATTGTAACATTAACGATAACACTTAGAAGGTCTAGGTTAGAGACTTATTTTGGTGTCATTAAACATAGCAGCTATCGATAACTTGTCTACGATACATTTAGAGTGTGAAATCCCACTCCACGTACGTAAGTATATCAGAGCTCATCCACGTACCTTCGAGTATATAGGGCAGTGTTCTAGTACGAAAAGTATAAGGGGGTGCTCTCACTGTGTGGTTTTGAATTACACGACGCTAATATGGACTTGGGCCTCCATGTACCTTCAGGTATATTTGGAAGGAAAAATTTAGTTTTCTTACCATCCATAAGTAATTGAGTCGACCGCCTTGTAAATTTTGATACACCGAACACAACATTCGGGGAGATTGCCTTCTCATAATTCTTGGTTCGCCAGGAGGTATTCTGCAGTTCACAATCACTTGGTAAACCTTTTGCCTAGTATCACCCTTTTATTTGTTTATTTATTTTTTTAATAAAACCAATCAGTCATCGTGGAAGAACAACATCCCTTTCCCCATCGTTTGCATAGAATTGCACTTAAACCACCTTTACCACCGGAAGCCTTTTCTTGTCGGTGAAGGCGACCTCGTTCTACCAAAACCAGTACCATTAGTACCTCTGGTGCGTCATCTTCATCAGATATACCAGAGTCATCTTGAGTCATTTCTACACATCCTGGTTTATCCACTGTCGTCAAAATAGAGTCCTCATAGCTACCTATTTAGTCAATTTAATATCTTAAATTGCTATCATAAATTATCGACCGAGGTTAGTGATTTGATGAAGTGTGGTGAAATATATATGCTTATATGACCTTATTTCTTACTTAGTTGTGTATGTTTTATATTGTTTTGGGGTTTTGTATTTTATACCTAAATTTTAAAAACCGAAAATTATCTAAGGAATGAAATCTATGCTTCTAAATGAAATATTTAAATGATAGTGAGCAACTAAATCTAAATGAATTTTAATGATGAAAACTTAATCTTAAAGAAGAAATAAAAGGACTTTTTTTTTATTCTAAAAAAAGGAATTGATTTACAAATTAGTTTTAATGAAATGAATGAAATATAAAATCTAAAAGAAGGAAGAAAAGGAAATGTTAATTAACTAATCTATTTTGAATAAAAATAAATCAAACTTTGAATGATTAAAATCCGAGCTATGTTAGACTATTGTAGGCCAACAAAACATCTATGGAAAGCATCTAATTAAACTGATTCATTATTTAAATAAAGCACTATTCTAAATATGATTGCATTCTACTGATCTTTAAATGATGTTCTATCTATCAAAATGATAGAAATGAAACCATATTATACCTTATCCATTGAAAGAATTAATTCTATGAAAATAGAGTATTTTTTCTACTTATAAGATAATCAAAACAAAATTCTAATCTAACTCTCTCCTAGTTTTAAATCTAAGAATGATTGAAAGATAAATTTAATCTAATTCTATTCTACATTCCATGGAACGAAAGCATAAATTCTATTGCTAAGAAATTAAATTATTGTTCTGATTGAAATCAAATTTAAAGAAGGTAAGAAAAAAAAAAGAGTGTCTATTGCGCAAAACATGTTTAATCAACCTATGGTTACTATATAAACAAATGCATGAATCTATTCAATTGGAAGATGACATAGTCACATTCAGGAGATCATTCAGGCAAGCATAAGATCCAACAGTCAACTGTAAATGTAAACAATTAATTCAGAAAACATTAAAAACTAATTGACATGAAATTAAACTAAAAACATTGAGCAATTAAACTATGAATCGACGATAATCTAACTATGAAATAATGAGAATCTAATTACAAATTGACAAGAAATTAACTATGAATCAACAAGAAATTAAACTATGAAATTGGTAGTAAATTTAAACTACAAAACAACTATAGAAACCTCCTTTCTGTGAAAGGGCCCTCTGCAACATAACGATTGCGAAATCTAATTTTACTATCCATGCATCAGAGATCTGGAACTGGTCTTCTTTATTATCAAAACAAAGTTTGGAAGCATAACACATTATGATCAAAAAAATTATACTTATTCCCAGTTTCAACAGACCGGTATTTATACATGTTTTTGAATTAACTGTCTGAGACAATTCTACCTATAGATAGAAAAATAAAACTAAAATTAGAAGTCTATTTGGAAGAAAATTCTTCATGGCTCTCTCTCGATTTGCTACGTAAGATAAAATCGAGAGTCTTTCATTCGCTGATCTCGTTCCTTGACTGATCTTTGACCGTGAGCGTAGGCATGATTTCTTCTTGAATTCAAATAGGTAAGTGGGATAAAATCCATGTGTGGCCCATTTCAGAGATACCCATATGACTCACTTCTTCATTTACTTCTCAAAACCTGTCAAACAATAACGGTGGCTGCAGAAACAAAGGTTAGCTACAGAATTGCACGAATTTTGTAGCCAATTACAGAAATTCATCTAAATAATAAGAAACATTATAATATAAAGTAGAGATCATCTAAATGCCTTCTCAGATGTGGAATATGTCAATTATCACTGATTGAGTTCATGAATTTGTGAAAAAGGAAGAAGAAACGATGGAAAAGAATGTCAAATTAGGAACAGTTTTGAGGTTCAACATACCCCCACTAAGAGACCATTTCATGTCCTCATGCAATTTCCAAAATTGTGAGCCTTAACCTTCTACTACATTTGTTCTGATACCTCTGCAACACATCCAACTTCCTCTTCTTTATTTTCCTTGAAGTGATTTCCATTCTTGGTTTCTCCATGAGGAGTTTTTACTTCAAACTAATGACTTTCCTATTTAGAAAGCTATTCCTTTACTTCAGTTTCTTATTCTTTTTATACCATATCCCCAAATGTAAGATAGTATTATCACTGATGACCTTTTCCAAGTGATTATGTTCCTTCAGGGATTCATTTTCTTGTTTGATGTGCCTGTTCAGTATCTCTAGTTCATAGATTTCTTGCTTCAAGGTGTTCACCAGAGGTTCTTGTGGACTGATAGGTTTCTCTTCAACACTTGGATTTACTTATGCATGTATATTCTCTAAGGACTCCATGTAGTCATAAATATCCTGTTGTGCCAAGTCAATTTTTGGGGTCCTTCTACTTGGACCATGTATAAGAATGTGTAGGAGAGTTTATAGGACTGTGTATAAGATTATGCATAGGACTGTGCATAGGAGGGGCAGTAATGGGTGATGGTACTAGGGGATATTTATCTAAATTAAAAAACTCTGCTTGCTATGAAGGGGTCTTCTTTAAGGGTTTACGAAATCTGGAGCTTCTCCTTGGCTTTGAAGGGATTAAGATTTCTGAATTTGTAACTTTTCCCTTTTCCTTTACATTACCTCTCTTTTTGACTCCACTCTGTTTCTTATTCTTCAGTAATTCTACAATGGTGAGTTCTTCTTCTTCTTTCTGTGGTTGAGGTGAGGATTTTTCTTAAAGAAGGTATCAACATTTCTCCTCCTACTTCTTTTGGTTTTGTCATCCTTAGGTTGTTCTGGTGCTTCTTCTTGAAAACGTTTTCTGATTAGGAAACCTTCCCAGGAGTCTCCTATAATATTTAAATGAAACTCAACGAGTATCTTTATCAGTCCATGATGATGCATGGAATTGTTTATAAATTGGAATATTTTCTGCACATTTGCTGACATTTTCTTTAGGTTGTTCAGTAGGAAGTATGGGAGGTTTATTTCTTTGTCCTCTTGGAAATTCATTAATAGTCTAGCATGGTAGACAAACATACAACCAAATATACCCTCACAAGTAACAATTTTTTATATAATTAACAACATGTTCCTCCATTTGTTTTTGAGTGCCATACTGGAAATTCCCTTCTTAAAACAATAGTGTCCATACCTATATTTTTAAGAAAAATATTCCATTCTTCGCCGTGAATTTCCTTGTTCTTGAACCACATTTCAACAGTTTTCGGAAGTTTCATGGCTTCAATTATGAAGGCCTCTGTCACCAAAAAATTTATGTCACCAATTTTTACCTTTGTCCCATCAAAGGCTCTTGCAAAGGACTTGGTGACATCCTTGTGGAACCCATCGAAATTCTCTATAAACTGGACACATTGCACCTTTTGCAGTATTTCCTTCATCTGTGGATAACCCTCCATAAATTTTTCTCCCACACGCTCGGTTCTCACTATTAGACCCATGTCTCTTTCGTAAGGAGTTTCAACTTCAGAACTGTTCTTCTTTGACCAGGTGGATTAAGCGTTTGGCTCTAAATTAAGGGTGTCGAAAAGAGTTTGTAGATACGTGTAGGTAAAATAGATATTCGAGCGAGGGTTTAGGAACGAGGATGTGGGTTACAGAATAAGATATGATCGTTAATCATTTATAAATGAAATCAGTCTTATTCATTATGGGATATGATATGGATGAAGTGGTCAGATTATGGAATTGTGATGTGAATCTGAATAGAATCAGTTTTAATGATGAGATATTGAGGTGGAAACATATGATCATCTAAATTATATACACTAATGTTTTTAGACCTGATTATTTAAGAAAATTTTGTAACATACCTTGGAAATAACCTTTGTTGATCTTATTTTTGTGTTGATTCCTCAGGTGTCTTTTTAGCATGATCTTCAATTGAGTTTTCAATTGCTTCTGTTCAGTATGTTCTACTTCAATAGACTGTAAAAATGTAACAGAGCAGCAAAATGTGATGACAACTGCATATTATTCTGAAAGCCAAAGAAATCTAGCAATTCTGTAGCTACTTCTTTTATTGCTTTAGAAAAATAAGATAACAAAGAATTTGGGATTTTTAGAATGGGAGAAAATATACGATGTCATAACTCTGATGTTGCCCTTATATTTTTTTGTATAAGGATGCCAATCATTGATTTGTTTTCATACTTATACAAATTTTTTTTGAATTATATATATATATATATATATATATATATATATATATATATATATGAAGAGTAAAAAGAAGACTAAGTTGGGGAAGAATAAGAATTATTCTTCACCAAATTCATATCAGAATTGTCTGGAATTTTTTTGATAAATTCCTCCTTTGTAATTGGTTTATGATAGACCTTTAGTCGATGTCCATTCACAAGAAAAGGTACCTTTTCTTCATCAATTTTCCTTATCCTGACTGCCCCATTGTCAAAGACTTTTTCGATCTCATAAGGCCCAAGTCAATGAGTCTGAAATTTTCCTTGGAAGTCTTTGAACTTTGAATCTAAAAAAAGTGCCCAATCTCCCACTTGAAATTTTCTTTATTTTATGTACTTATCATGCCATCTGGACCTTTTTTGCTGAAATAGGTTGGTTCTTTGAACTGCATCTTTCCTGATCTCTTCAAGCTCATTAAGTTGCTCCATTCTGTGTTTTTGGGCTTCTGATAAATCAAGTCCCAATATGATTTTTGTCTTGAAGGTTTTGATCTGGATTTCTATTGGGAAACAAGAGTTTCTTCCCATAAACAAGTTCATATGGAGTATGTCATGTTCTATTCCTCCTTGTAGTCCAGTAGGCCCGTAAGGCTTCAGGAAGCCTATCTACCCAATCCTTCCTATGTAGATGTACAATCTTTGTGAGGATTTTTTTGATCAATTTATTGGTGGACTCCACTTGTCCATTTTCCTATAGATGATACAAAGTACACTTTCTATGTTTGATCTTATATTCATCCACAATCTTTTGAACCCATCTTGGATGTAAACTGAGAACCCTAATTTGTCATAATTTTCCTTGGGACATCAAAACGAGTGAAAATATCCTCAAAAATAAATGAAAATACAACATTTTCATTAGCAAGAGAAATTTTTTTAGCCTCTACCCATTTAGTGACATAATCAGTGCAAACCAAAATGTATCTCTTTTGTTTTGATGGTGGATTGATTGGTCCAACAAAATCGAGGGCCCATTTCTCAAAGGGTTCGATGAGTACATGAGGTTGTAAGGGAATTTCATCTATAGGAATAGGTTTCCCCATTCTCTGACAGTTGTCACACCCTTTGACATACTCCTTGGCATCTTTAAATATGGATGACGAATAATATCCTAAATGAAGGATTTTATAGGCAGTCCTCTTATCAGAAAAGTGTCCACCACATGGTTCTTCGTGGCATGCCTTCAAAATTTAAGGCGATTAATCTTCTTAGACACATCTTCTGATGATGAGATAAGGACCTGTTTTATACAATTCATCCTTAACCCATGAGTATAATGCACTTGTTTGAACTATTTTTCTCTTTTCTCTAGGAAACCAATATGATGGTAATTTTCATGTAGCTTAGTAGTTAGCAATGTCTGCAAACCATGGAGATTTAGTAGATATTGCAAAGAGATATTCATCAGGAAAATTATCCTCTGTTGGAGTATCATTATTGTTGTTTTGAATTCTAGACAAGAAATCAACAACCGTATTTTGTTTTCCAGGTCGGTCTAGAATGGTGATGTTAAATTGTTGCAGGAGTAATAACCATCTTGTGATTATTCCATTAGTGATAGATTTATTCATTAAATACCTAATTGCAGAATGATTTGTGTGAATAAAGGTTTCATAGCCGGTGATGTAGTTTCTAAACTTGTTAATAGCATGGAAAACAACTAGAAACTCTTTTTTAGTTATAGTGTAATTTAACTCAGCGGGAGTCAAATTTTTACTTGTGTAATAGATGGCATAGGCGATGAAATATTTTTTTCCTAATACAGCTCCCAAAGCTGTATCCCACTTACCTATTTTCCAATTTTATCCTCTTAAGATCAGTGCTTCAATTTTTATTTTATTTTAAAGTTTCAAATTCCAATTGGCAATCAAGATTCCAACTAAATTCACAATCTTTGGTAAGGAATTTGAAGAGTGGGGATGTAATTTTCATGAAGTTTTCTATAAATATTATATAGTACCCTGTAAAACCTAGAAAACTTCTAACATCCTTTTGACAAATTGGAATTGATAATTTGGAGATGACTTCAACTTTGGATGAGTCTACTTTAATTCAATCTCCTGAAATGTGATGTCATAAAACAATTCATTCAGCAAACATCATAAATAATTTCTCGTGACTTAGTGAAATATTTTCTTCTTTGCATATTTAAGAACCTTTTCCAAATTTTCAAGATCCTCTTCAAAATAATTTCCATAAATTGTAAAATCATCCATATATACTTCCACACAATCATGTATTAGATCAGAGAAAATTCCTAACGCTGCCCTTTGGAATGTTGCAGGTGCATTTCACAATCCCAAAGGAAGTACTCAATAAGCATAGGTTCCCCATGGACATGTGAATGTGGCTTTGTCTTTGTCTTCAGGTGCTACTTGAATTTGATTGTAACCACTAAAACCATCCAAGAATGAGAAATACTTCTTACTTGCTAATGTATCCAATACTTGATCTATGAAATGCAATGGGAAATGATCCTTTAGAGTAGCCTTATGTAATTCTAGATAGTCAATGCATACCCTCCATTTACCATTATTTTTAGGTACAATCACCAAGGGAGAAACCCACTAATTGTCTGAAATTGGATAAATGAATTTTAAATTTAGGAATTTTTGCAACTCTTCTTTCACAATTTACCTAAGATTTAAATTCATCCTTCTTCGAGGTTTTCTGATAGGCCTATAGTTTTTGTCAATGTAGATATGATGTATGCAAGTCTCGAGATTAATTCCCTACATGTCAGTGTACCCTCATGCATATGCAGAAGAATGTTTTTGCAATGTTTTGATTAACTCTTCTTGTTGGAATTTCTCTAAGTTTTTGTTTATGTTTAAATATTTTCCTGGAAATATTTCAACTACAGAGCTACCAAATTCTTCCATAGAATATAAATACATCTGTTTGGATGAAAATTATTCAATATTGCATTGTTCTTGAAAATTATGTTCATCTTCACATTGTGAAGATGTTTCAAAATTTTCTATTGAATTTAAAATTTGACTTTCTTCACTAATATGAGAAATAGTAAAGAAAGGTTATATATCATTGTCATCATCCATCCATTCTTCATTTTCTATTTATGTGATTTTTTTTTTCTGGAGGATATAGAGTGACTTTCTTTGTTGAATTACCATAAGAAATAAACATATCATCGGATCTAAAACTAGTGAAAGCATCAACTGTAGTTAACCAAGGTATTCCTAAAATTAATGGATGTCCCCCTAGGTTGTTATTTGGAGTTAAGATCATGAAGTCAACTGGATATTCCCAAGAGTCTAAGGACACATATATGTCTTCTAATACACCATCTGGCTTGATTACTGATATGTCTGCTAATTGCATTAATGTTTGTGTATACTGAAGGTATGGAAGCCTAAGTTGTTCCATGGTTTGTTTTCTCATAATGTTTATGGCTGCTCTTAAGTCAACTAATGTATTTGGAATATCAATACCATTGATATGTGTTTTTACAACTGGACTTCCTGGGTCCAAATATTTTTTATGGCTATTTTCCCAACATAATGTCAGCAATGTTTCCTACTAACTGAATCCTTTTCACTTCTTTTGTTTTTCTTCCTGATTTTTTCATGCTCAACTCTCTTATTGTTTTAGCTAGAATAGGAATATATTTAATGGCCTGTAACAAAGGGATTTTGATACAGACATTTTTCAATTCAACTAGAAAATCATAGTTAGGCAAAAAAATTTGTTTTTCTATCCCTCTATCGATTTGTAATCTTTCACTAGAAATAGATACTGAAGGTTGCTCTATGATAGGAGTCGAGTTTATTGAATTTTCTTCTTCTTCTTTTTTCAGTATTTTGATTCTATTGAAGGGATGTCATTTCTCCAGAGTTTTTATTTTGCTGTAGAGAAATTTCTTCATCAAGATCATATTTTTCTTGAATAACAACAGAAGGATTTTTCCTTTCTAATATCCTACCAGATCTAAGTTGGATATTGTTAAGATCTAGTCGAGTAACCATATAAGCTGGAAATTATTTTCCTTCTATGTTATAAACAGTTTGAGCATTTTTATTATTTGGGTTTGGTTATGGCTAGGTAGGTAGTTGATTTGGTCTTTGTGGAAAGGGAAATAAAATTTGAGGGTTATGATTTTGGATTGGGGTTGTTAATTTTGTTGTGGAAAATGTTGGGGATGATAGTTTAGATAAGATTGTGGATACTGGTGATACTAAGAGTATCTTCCATAAGGATTTTCCATCCCTTATGTCCAAGGTTGAGGTTGGGACTAAGGTTGTTTCCATGATGAATTCCAATTGTTTTTTGGGGGCTTATTATACATTTGATTATTACACTAGTATAAAATGATGAAATTAGTGACTAGGTGACTAAAAATGTTAGTCGCCGCAATTATTTCAAGTGAATTGCTACTAAACTTAAGCAATTTTAAGTGACCGAACTAAAAATGACTAATTTAGTCTAGGGATAAAATATACGACTATATAATAAGTAACTAAACTAAAAACGACTAACTTAAATGGCTAATTTAGTTTAGGACTAAAATATATGACTAGATAATAAGTGACTAAACTAAAAGCGACTAACTTCAATGAATAATTTGGTCTAGGACTAAAATATATGACTAGATATAAGTGACCAAAATAATAATGATTAACACAAATGACTATTATAGTCCAAGAATAAAAATATGACCAAATAAAAAGTACAACAAGTATATGAATTAGTCATTTATGTTAGTATTTTTTAATTGTGTCACTTCGGAAATGGAAAATTGAAATTTTGATACCGAAGTGTCACATTTCACTATAGGGGTCTCTTAATCCATCTGCAGTGTTAAAATTTAGAGACAAAGGGGTCTCTGAATCCATCTACAGTGTTAAAATTTTGAATACCCTTTTGTCTCTAAATTTTAACACTAGAGGGTTGTTTCTATTGTTAGTACCTTAGCAACAAATCCTCTCACATTATATTACTTATTGAATCTTGGGGATATCCCAAAGCACAAATTTATGGGGTTTTTTGTGCGACTAACTTGTAACTTGTGATCTTTTCCTCCTCTTGTAATTGTCCAAGAGTTTATTTCCATGCCTTTATATCAATATCTATTAATATTTTATTTTTAAATCATTTTAGTTTAGACATATTTATTTTAACTATCTACTTACATTTTTCTAATAACATAGAAAATAAAAAAACTTATAAAATTCAATAAAAACATAAAATAAGAAAAAAGATTAAAAAAAATTGAATAAAAAATAGAAAGACTATTTTAAAGAAATCTGATCTATAATATCTTCCTTCTAACAACTTATTCCACCCTCTTCAAGACAAAAGACTAGAAAAATGAATAAATAAAAGAAAGAATATTTAGAAGTATCTTCCTTATTATAACCTATAACATTCTCTTTTCATTTTCCATTTGCCACTGAATTAAAATCCCTCCTTGTTTCCCTCTTCAATTTTTTTCAAAGTGATCTCGACTTTGCTTTTTTATTTTATATTTCCCTATGCCCATTTATTAATTTGGTGGGAGTTTAACATTTCACGGTTTCAAAGTCTACGCATTTATTAATTTGGTGGGAATTTAAAATTTCATGGTTTGAAAGTCTTTTTTGACTCTAAGGTAATCATCCTATTATACTCTGTTCTGCCCGATCGTAAGGTAATCATACCAAATGCTGAATGCATTTGCTATATTTCGATTAGGATTTTTATTTTGAAATTGTTGTGTTCTAATAAAATTGCGTGAGGTGTTCATGGAGGATTTAATCCATCATTGGTAATGTTTTTCAGTGGGGGTACTATATGATTGAGTTTTTGAGATAAGTTTATAGCACGAAGTGTTCCTGGAGGATTTAATCCATCCTTGGTAATGGTTTTCAGTGGGGTTCCTATATGATTGAATTTTTGAGATAAGTTTGTAACTATACGCATGATTTTTCATTTTGGCAAAGTAGGGTTGTGAAGTGGAGTAGTATGGAAAACTGGGGGCGTTGAAGAGTGGAATGGGTCCAATTATGGCAGGGATAGAACCTCAATTCACTCAGTCTCAGTTAGTGAATGCTAGAAGAAATTGGGGATGTCACAGGCAACAATGAGCACTCATAGAGGCCATTACCTTCTAATGTTGATGGAGCAGTGAGTCAGTCTCCTCAGTCTCAGATAGTGAATGCTGGAAGAGAGTGGGGATGTTGTAGGCAACAATGAGAACTCACAGAGACCATTACCTTCGAATGCCGATGGGGAAGTGAGTCATTATTCAGTGAGCTGGAATAATTTTGCAGATTTACTTGGTCTCTATGAATTTTATTTGGAAATAGAGCCTATCATCGTGGAGGCTCACATTTAAAATGGAATTTGTCTCTAAATACAAGGTCTCATTCCAAAGGCATTTGAATTCTTTTCAAAAGCTCTTGCGCTTGATCCCTAGAATGGTTTTTCCCTCACGCACTATGGAGTTTTGTACAAAGATGAAGGGAACTTGCTGGATTAAGTACATGTTTGTTTCTCACCTCTGACACTATTTGTGGTTTTTTTCTTTTATGTACTTATTTTTTTGTGTTACTTGTTTGTTCTAGCTTATTTATATTAGTAGGTTTTTTATATTGTATTTTGAAACAGAATACATTTCAATATAACTAGGATAACCAAAATATATTTACAGTAACCATGACATCAATATAGAAATGTGAAAATTACATGATCTCAGTTTTGAAAAAAAAAACAACAATGTCAGTAATGACACAATTTCTAGGATGGCACTGTTAGAGCTCTGAAGTTTCACCAAAGTCAAATTTTCAAAAATTTATTGTTAATGTACCAAGCCTTTTTAAGGAATCCCTACATGTTATCATATCAACCAATGCTGATGACATGGCATGGAGATCTACTAACTCATGAGGTCACACTTCCACAAATATATGCTATGAAGGAACCTGGAACATAACTGATAGGATTTTGAACTTGCCGCCCTTTCATAAGAAAAACACTCTTGAGTCTTTGGCATGACATCTTGAAAAGATTCACAGTCTGGGTTATTTCAGACAAATATATTTCTTGTAAATTATCGATACGTTTTAGAACTGCCCAAATGAATGAATTTTTTTAGGGATAAATATATACCCTCTTTAACCAATAGATCACATTGGATTAATTTTCTTGGCCGTTTATCATATTTATTTATTTATTTAATGTGGCATTCACTGTAGATTTTCCATGAAATTCTGATATGATACTATGAACAATCTGAAGACAAATTATCTTTTCACATAGAAATTTTTTTTCTCTACCAATTAACACTAGAGTAGAACATAAATAATTTTACAAAATTTACACAATAAAACACACAATTTTTCTAGGGAGCCCAACAAGAAAACCCTTGCTTGCTTCATAATTTTATTAAGGAAAATTGAGCAACAAATCTGATACACATTCAACCTATTTCTAATATGAAAATATAAGAATTTTCCTGATTGTCCTAGGCCTGAAACTTATTCTTGATAGTTGACTTTCTTCCTTCTCCTATATTCACTAGAGACTCTGATTTTCCAACACAAAACCTTATGAAATAATCTCCTATTTCCTATCGTTGGCTAAGCTTCTATTAAATATGGATTTCCCTGATTTCTATGTGCACTGCAAAGAGAAAATTACCTTCCTCAATAATTTGCGCAAGGAACACTTGCCTCGTTCCTCCACAAGCTCTCTTGCTCACAAACTCATGCTCAAGAATTGATTGATTAATTGTGTGCCTTTGATCTCCTTATAAGATTTTCGATTAGGCTATTGTTAGTGAGTTTTCTAAATTAGGAGTTGAACTGGAGATTTTCTAGTTAACAAAAGTCAACACTCTTAGTTAACTGAATCCTCCTAAAATTCAGGAGGCTAACTCCACTTATTCACTCAGTTCCCAATTTAACTCACACTTGAGGATAGATAACTCATCCTCCACAAAATCTCACTAGTAAAAATACTTCTTGAACTCGTACTCATCACTAGAAATCATAGATGTCTAAGAAGATCTCCAAATTGATTCCTTGAATCAAGCCACAGATCAACGAATCCATTCCTTCACTACTTTTCAACACTCCCTATTAGTGAGGAAGGGATTTTGTAAAAGTCCCAAATTATCTTTGTGATGAACAAAACTACCTCTTTCTAATGCCTTGGTCATGATGTCTGTCATCTGCTCCCCTATTGGAACGTAATGTAGCTTGACTATCCCCTTCTGCACACAATCTCTAAGATGGAGATACAAGATCTTGATATGCTTTGATCAATCACAAAACATTGGATTCTTAGAGAGTTTAATGAAACTATGATTATCACAATGTATCATGGTAGGCTCCATCCTCTCTCTGAAAGGTCCCACAAGTAACTTCCTCATCCAAATAGCCTTGCAATCTACCTGACTAGCAACCATGTACTCGACCTCCGTTGAACTAAGTGCAACTGATATCTACTTCCCGTTGTAACAAGAAACTGTAGCTGACACAATGCCGAAGATGCCACTTGAAGTACTCTTCTTGTATATGGAGCTCTCTGCCCAATCTACATTAGTGAAGCCCTCAAGCCTCAATCAAATTGTTTGTATCACAATCCATAGTCTGTTGAGCCTTTGATATATCTCAACACATGCTTTGCAATAACCCAATGCACTTTGGTTGGTTCAACCATGAACTGGCTTAGATGGTTGACTGAAAAAAAATATCAAGTCGTGTGTTGACCAAGTACATCAATGATCCATTGAGTTTCCTGTATACTCTAAGATCCACTTTCTTGTAGGTTTTAACCTGGTACAGAAATTATCTACGAACAAATCTTTAAAACAGAAAATAAAAAATAGTGAGAGCATAAAACATAAAATAGATAAACACAAAGATTTTCCCTTGGATCCCAAATTGGGATGAACAGCTTGATTTTTCATTATATTCCTTTTAGTGTTACAACACATATATATACATGCCGAAGCATACATAAACCCCAATCCATTAACCCTGGATTAGAACATAACTGTAGTTCCCTTGACCGAATCTACAAAATACCAGGGGATGAAAACCATCGTACCCCAAAACCATGTGCAAACCCATGCAAAAAACCATGGGCAGGTCTACCCACCGAAAAATAAGGACCAAAAAATTCTTTCCACACATGACTAGTCATGGAAAGAATATTACACAAACCCAACATTCTCCCACTTGTTGTTTTCTTTCCGCAGGGGGCCACAGGAGAGTTGAGTCATTAGCCCAGCTTTGCAACAGCCATTGTTTCTATTGTGAAACCAGCTCCAAAAACAGAAGAAAAGAGATATCAACACCTTAGAAATAAGCCACTTCGAGGGGGAAACCTCCAATACATTACATGAATGAAAAATTCTTGGATGATTCAAATTACAAAACCTCCTTTCTATATATAGAAGTCCATGGCGCCACAATGTAATCCTAGTGGGGCCACAATGTAATCCTAGCCGACCTAACAATAATAATTTAAGGGCATAATAATAACAATATGGGGGTTACAAGGGTACAATAATAACAATAAGGGGGTTACACTAACAACAATAAGGGACTATACTAGTAATATAGGGACCTAAAATGCCCCTCTCCTTCAAAAAAGTGTTGTCCTCAACGCTTGAGTAGCTCTGGGTGCTTCTGTATAAAATTCTCATCCTCCCATGTAGAATCTTCAGTGGGTAAGTTCTTCCACTTGATGAGATACTCTGAAATTGATCGATTTCGTAGCTGTTGAGTTATTTTTTCCGTGACCGCTTCATGTTCCAATATGATTTTTCCTTCCTCATCAAGTTCTGGAAATATTGTTTGAACTGGAAGATTTTCACCTATAACCTTCTTTAAACATGAAACATGTAAAATTGGATGTACTCGTGAAGAATCAGGAAGCTCCAATTTGTATGCCATAGTACCCATCTTTTGCAACACCTTGTAAGGACCATAGTACTTTGGTGATAATTTATTATCCTTCTTAGCTTGCTTGAGGGACATTTTTTTGTATGGTTGTAGCTGTAAAAATACCTAGTCTCCTACCTCAAAAATTATTTCGCTGTGATGTTGATCTGTCTATTGTTTCATTCAATTTTGTGCAAAGTTAAGGTTGTCCTTTAAGAGTTGGAGAACTTCTTGTTGATGCTCGATGTGATCTTCCACTGCTTGAACCTTCAAATTTTATCTTAAAGATGATGTGATGGATGGTGGATGATATCCATAAAGTGCCATATATGGAGTCATTTTTGCTGCAGTATGGAAGGAATTGTTATACCACCATTCAGCTAGAGGTAACCACTTGACCCATTTTTTTTGTTTATCAGATACAAAACAACAAAGATATCCTTCCAAAAATTTATTTACTATCTCAGTTTGACCATCGGATTGAGGATGATAAGATGAGATATGAGCTAATTGAGTACCCAAACAAGAAAATAACTCTGTCCAAAAATTTCCAGTAAAAATGGGATCTATGTCGCTCACAATAACCCTTGGGTTTCCATGTAGCTTTTCAATTGTGTCCATAAATGTAGTAGCAACTGTACTTGCTTTAAATGGATGAGATAATGCACAAAAGTGTGCATACTTGGTAAGTCTATCAACTACCACCATGATGACACTCTTTCCTTCGGACTTAGGTAAACCTGTGATAAAATCCAATGAAATCTCCTCCCAACGTTGACTTGGAATGGATAAAGGTTGTAGAAGTCCTGGGGTCTTAATTGTTTCCACTTTATTCTGCTGGCAAACCAAACATTCCGCCACAAACTTTCGAATATCAGATTTAAGGCCATCCCCAAAAAATTCTTTCTTCACCCTGTGGTAAGTTTTTAAAAATCCTGAGTGTCCTCCTAAAGGAGAAGTGTGCAATTCCAGAAGAATCTTTTGTTTTAGTTGAGAATTCTTACAAAGATATAAGCGATCTTTGTACCATAAGGAATCATTTTTCCAACTAAATGTATCAGATGTACTAGGATCTTGCTGCAACTTTTGAATGAGTGTCCATACATCTTTGTCATTCTTCCATTCATCTCTTGCTTCGGTTATCCAATCTGGTTGGATAATAGAAATGGCACAAAGCAATGCTTCCACCTCTTCATTCTTTCTTGAGAGTGCATCTGCAACAACATTTAGCTTCCATTTTTTGTATATTATTTCAAAGTCATAACCCAACATCTTTGTGACCCATTTTTGTTGCTCTTCTGAAGATAGTCTTTGTTCCAAAAAGTGTTTAAGACTATCATGATCAGTTTTTACCTTGAAGTGTCTTCCCATTATGTAAGTTCTCCATTTCTTTAGTGCATGCAGTATTGCTAACATTTCCTTCTCATAAATAGGTTTTTGTAAATACTTTCCTTTGATTGGACGACTTTCAAAAGCAATGGGTCTTCCTTCCTGCATTAAAACAGCACCAATTCCATTTCCTGAGGCATCACATTCCACGATAAAGGTTTTTGTGAAGTCTGGCGTAGCTAAGACCGGTGCTAGGCACATTGCCTCTTTAAGATGTTCAAAGGCCTTAGTTGCTTCAGGAGTCCATGAAAATGCATCTTTCTTCGATAATGTTGTTAGAGGTGCTGCTATTCTCCCATAATTCTTAACAAACTTGCGATAATACCCTGTTAACCCGAGAAATCCTCGCAACTGCTTTATGGTTGTGGGAACTTTCCATTCCTTAATGGCTTTAATTTTGTTAGGGTCTACTTTAACACCCTCGTGAGATACAATATGACCCAGATATTCCACCTCTTGTACTCCAAAGAAACATTTGGAAGTTTTTGCATATAATTGTTTCTCCTGCAATAGTTTGAGCACCCTGTCAACATGTTCAACATGATCCTTCCAAGACCTGCTGTAGATTAGTATATCATCAAAAAATACTAGCACAAATTTTCTAAGGAAGGGTTTGAAAATGGAATTCATCAACCCTTGAAATGTAGAAGGTGCATTGGTAAGGCCAAAAGGCATGACCAAAAATTCATAATAACCATCATGAGTTTGAAATGCTATTTTCAGAATATCTTTAGTCTTCATTCTAATTTGATGATACCCTGAACGAAGATCCAATTTGGTGAAATAAATTGCTCCATGTAATTCATCCAATAATTCATCAATCACAGGAATGGAAAATTTATCTTTAATGGTGAGCTTATTGAGCTCCCTATAATCTAGACACATGCACGATGATCCATCCTTCTTGTGTACCAATACTATATGAGTAGAGAAATAACTTTGACTAGGTTGAATTATACCCGCCTCTAACATTTCTGCAATCATACGTTCAATTTCGCTCTTTTGGACATAAGGATATCTATAAGGCCTAATGTTTGGAAGAACACTTCCTGGAATCAAATGAATAGCATGATCATGATCATGAATAGGTGGAAGTCCTTTTGGAGTTTTGAAAACCTTGGAGTGATTGTCCAAGACTTTTTGGAGATCTGTAGAAATAAATGATTTTGATGTTGGAACTTCTAGTGAGCATAATTGTGCAATTATGCATAGTTGTTATTTCTTTAGAAGCTTTTTCATGAAATTAGAGCTTATTATCTTTCTCAGCTTCCCTACAATACCCCATAATTCGACTTCCTTTCCTTCTAAAAAAAAATTCAAGAAAAGTTCTTGAAAATTAAAGCTACCATCCCCAAATATTGTAACCATTATACTCCTAGTACAACATCAGCACCTCCCATAGGAATGGAAAGCATTGGACTATTCAATACATATTCCCCCATGGTTATCTTGATATTATGGCATTTTCCAGAGCAATTTATAGTTCCTACATTTGAAACCATCACTTTACATTCTGGTGCTGGGTATAGGAAACAATTCAATTCCTTAGCTAACTTTCAATAAATAAAATTACGGGTACTACCTGAATCAATTAACACTATTATATTTTTCTTCTTGATATGTCCTTCTATCTTGAGAGTTTGAGGAGTGGTTATCCTGCCAATTCATTACACGATATGGTCGATCTCATTTCTTCCTCTTCTTGGGTTGGTTCCTGGTGTATATCCTCTTCTTGTTCATTTTCTTCTTCCTCTTCACAATATATGTAAAATAATTTCTTCTTAGCACACTTATGACCTTTAGTGTATTTGCTATCACAACTGTAGCAAAGCCCTCTTGCTCTTTTTTCTTCCAATTTTTGTGGTGTCAACCTTGTAGGTTGTGTAAATATAGGAGTAGCAACACTTCCCTCTTTATAGAAGTGAATTGTAGGCTTCCTTGTCGCCATAATTTTACATTAAATTTTTCTTGCCAACCTGAATGCCTTCTCCAATGAATCAGGTTCCAAAACGCGAACTTCATGTTGGATGTTATCCTTTAAAGTACCTATGAAGAGATCAATCTTATGTTCCTCTGGAATATTAGTTACCCTTATATCAAATTTTTGGATGTCCTTAATGTGCTCCCCCATTAAACCCTTTTGTTTGAGATTTATCAATTGGCTAAAGAAGGTGTTGCTCTTTGTATCCTCATAATGTGCTATCTTTTCCTCCATAAAAATTGACCAAGTGACAATTTTTTTACAGGAGAAAATCCATCGATACCATACAAATGTATTTTCTTCTAAATTTAAAGTTGAAATGTGTACCTTTTGTGTGTTTTGCACATTATGAAGATCAAAATATTGCTCCATCTATAGTATCCATGTTACAGGATCCTTTCCATCAAACTTCCTCAGATCCATTTTTGGAATATGGTGGTTCTTCCTGCCAACATTAGATTTTATGAAATCACGATTAACATTTATTTTGTTCTCATCATGAGTTTCCTCTACTATCTTTTCACAGTTAGGAAACATTTCTTGTATCAACTTTGTCAAACCTTCCATGTATGCTTTTAGATCATTCTTCATGTTTTCCATTTTCTCATTGATCTTAGCTTCCATGTCATCCATCTTAGATTCCATGCCTACTTCCATGTCATCTATCTTAGATTCCATGCCATTCTTCAAACCATCCATGCCTTTCTTAAAACCATCCATCTTAGTTTCCACACCTTTCTTCAAAACTTCCATGTCATTTTTTGTTGCTCTTTGCGAGAGCGAAATTTGTTGCATTTGCTCTTGTAATTTTGATATGTCATGTTGCCATTATTTGTCTTCATGAATCATAGTAGAGCTTTCTAAAGGCTTAATGGGCGTTGAATTATTTTTAGGGGCCATTTTAGAATCCAATACTAATATCTATTCTAAATTATGACCTTGTAATCAATTCAAATTGATTCTTCAAACAAGACTTATGAAATTCAGAAAAAAATACACACCTTTTACTTGCTTTTGAGGAGCTCGTTATTGAAATTGAATTATCTCTATAATTGCAAATCCTCAATATCTGAATTTCACCCATATAGTAGCCCTCTGAAGCTTCTTTCAAATGCCACAAGTCTAATCTAATTTGAATTCTTCAAGGCAAAGTTATGTCCAATCTCCCACAATGACCCAATTTTGGATTGGTTCAGTAGAGCGAACTTGTACGACTTGCCACATGTCACTGTTTCCTCCTTTGGCTCTGAATTGATAGATCAAAAACTACAGTCTGTGTACTTGCGGCCAATTTTTATAGCATTCTAATTCGATGCTCAGAGAGAGAGCTATGAATATTTTCCCACGATAACCTCTCTGAGATGAAATTCAGAAGCCTCAAAAAGCCCTAACTTCCACAGATCATATCTCCAAAAATATTGCGAACCAATATTTGAAATTTTGTGATGATGTTCCTCAGGATTGTGGCTTCACACTCTAAAAATTTCAGCTTCTGAACCTTCGTAGAAAAAATTTATTACGAAAATACCATGATGACCTGTTTAGGTTAAATTCAGGAGCCTGCAAAATGACCTAACTTGCGAAAATATTGTGAACCAAGCTATAAAATTTTGCGAGATGTTCCTCGGGATTTTGGCTTCGCACTATAAAAATTTTAGATTTTGAACCTTCGTAGAAAAAAAGTTATAGATAAAATGCCACGATGACCTGTATGGAGCAACGAAACCCTAGAATCTCAAAGCTCTGATACTAAATGTTGTGAAACCAGCTCAAAAAAGAGAAGAAAAGAGATATCAACACCTTATAAATAAGCCACTTTGAGTGGGCAACCTCCAATACATTACATGAATGAAAAATTCTTGGATGATTCAAATTACAAAACCTCCTTTCTATATATAGAAGTCACAGGACTGAATGTAATCCTAGGCGGCCTATGATAATAACCAAGGCTGTCTTAAAAAAATGGGGGTTACAAGGGTACAATAATAACAATAAGGGGGTTACACTAACAACAATAAGGGACTATACTAGTAATATAGGGACCTAACAGTTTCTCTACACCAAGAGAACTTCTGAGTGCTCACAGACTTTGTCAATGCATCTGCAACATTCTTCAAAGTGTCCACCTTTACCAGCAACACCCATTTAGCCTCAACCATATATCTCACAAAGTGATATTGAACATCAATGTGCTTTGTCTTTGGATGATAAGCAGGGTTCTTAGCCAAGAAAATTGCACTTTGGCTAGCACAGTTTATCCTTATAGCTTGCTACACCAACCCCATACTTGAACACAATCTCTGCAACCAAACTTATTCCTTGCTTGCATGAGTGGCTGCCATGTATTCTGCCTCTATAGTTGAAAGAGCCACTACATACTCCAAATAGACCAAACACATACCCACTTGTAGATATTCTTTGGTCCAGATCTCTAGCCCAGTCTGCATTAACAAAACCACGAATGTCCAACACTCTTTCCAATCCTGGTCTTCCCTGGTAGCACAAGCCATAATCACTAGTGCCACACAAATATATGAAAACATGCTTCACTGTTGTCCAATGCTCCTTCCCTGGGTTTGACATAAACCTGCTCAATACTCCCATTGCATGTGCAATGTATGGTCTAGTACAAACCATTGCATACAGCAGGCTACCCATTGCACTTGCATATGGAACAAGAGACATATCCTTGTCTTTCTCTTGTGTCTTGGGACACTATTCAGTAGACAGCTTTACACCTATAGGAATTGGAACATTCACCAATTTACTATCCTTCATATTGAACCTTTGCAATATAGTATTGAAATACTTCCTCTGGTTTAACCAGAGCTTCCTCTTCGCCCGATCTCTCTTAATTTCCATGCCAAAAATATAGTTTACAACACCAAGATCCTTCATGTAGAATTTGGAGAACAATTGGGTCTTTGAATCTTGGATAATTCCTTTGTCATTTCCAATCAACAACATATCATCCACATACAAGACCAGATAAATAACACGATCACCAATTAATTTAAAACAAACACAGTGATCCTCCTTGCTTCTGGTGAAGCCGAGTCCCTGTATATAAGTATCAAATTTCTGATACCACATCCTTGATGACTGTTTTAACCCATACATAGAATTCTTTAACCTGCATACCAGTTCTTTCTCGCCCTTCACCATAAAGCCTTCAAGTTGTTTCATGTAGATCTCCTCTTCCATATCTCCGTGAAGAAATGTTGTCTTCACATCCATCTGTTCTATCTCAAAATCAAATGCAGCAGCAACAAATAAAAGTAATCTAATAGAAGTAACTTTGGAAACAGGAGAAAAAATATCACCAAAATCAATTCCCGACACTTGGGAATAACCTTTTGCTACCAACCGAGCTTTTTATCTCTCCACCTTGCCTTCTACATTCATCTTCTTCTTAAAAACCCATTTTCTCTCGATGGGCTTCCTTCCAGCCGACAACTCCACCAGATCCCATGCCTCATTTTTATGCAAGGATGCCATTTCATCAACTATGGCCTCCTTATAGAGTTTTCCATCCTCTGAATCTACTGCCTCCCTGAAGATTCTGGGATCATCATCAGTTATAGTTAAAGAAAAATTTGAACAGAAAGAAAATGGACTATACCTTTCTGGTTGTCTTCTTTCCCGAACTGATCTTCTAACAGCTGGAGTTTGTGGCTCTTCCTCTTCTAAGTCTTCTTCTATTATAGGGTCTGATTCATCCTCCTTTGGCTCAAACTCTATCTTCTCAGGTTCCTTTGGTAGGACTTCATGTTTAACAATATCTTTCACCTCTCTAAACACCACATCTCAGCTGTACACAACCTTCCTTGTTTCTGGGTTCCAAAGCTTGTAACCCTTTAAATCACCCTTATACCCAATAAATATGCACTGTTCAGATTTATTATCCAACTTGCTCCTTTTCTCCTTTGGAACATGTACATATGAATCACATCCAAGTACCCTCAGATGTGAAAGAGAGGGTTTCTTACCAGTCCATACCTCATGTGGAGTCTTATCCTCCAACACTAATGAAGGTGATCTGTTAACCAAGTAACATGCAGTCTCCACTGCCTCTGCCCAGAATTCTTGTCCTAACCCGGTACCACTGAGCATGCATCTTGCCTTCTCCATCAACGTTCTATTCATTCTTTCTACAACTCCATTTTTTTGAGGTGTGTATGGAGTATTATTCTGCCATGCTATACCACACTTACAGAACTCTTCAAATTCCTTCTTGCAGAACTCCCCACCATTATCTGTCCTCAACACCTTTATCTTCTTCTCTGTCTAGTTTTCCACCAGAGCCTTAAATTTTAAATCTATCAAAGACTTCAGATTTCTTCCTCAAGAAATATATCCATGTGTTCCTTGAGAAGTCATCTATGAATGAGACATAGTACACAGAATTACCTAGTGATGGAACTAACATAGGTCCAAACACATCATTGTGCACAAGCTCTAATATCTTGTTTGCCCTCTTAGCACTAGAAGCAAAACTCACTAGATTATGCTTCCCATATACACAATGTTCATCGAAATCAAAATCCAGAGATTTATTAGACACATATTCTACCATACCATTTCCATGTAGTATCCGAAGGCCCTTCTCTCCAATATGTCCAAGCCTGTGATGCCATAGCATGGTATTTTCTCTAGAGATCGCTAGGCTTTTCGCTCCACTTTTGGGAACCTTAGAACTATTGCACCCATCAATAATAGTGCTGCCCTGAAGCTTGTATAGAGTTCCAATCTAAACTCCCCGCATTAATACCAGTGCTCCCCGAACCATCTTAGAGGTATCTTTCTCGAACATTGTTTTTACACCTGCATCATCCATCTTGCTTACAGAAATCAGATTTCTGGCCAATGCAGGAATGTGCAGAACACTAGGAAATGTTCTAATCCTTCCACCTTGTAGCTTCAGCTTGAATTTTCCACGTCCTATGATTCTAGCATTCCTATCATCACCTAAGAAGACATCACCGCCATCATATTTCTCATACTCGCAAAACCACTCCCTATGAGGAGTGAAGTGAAAGGATGCACCCGAGTCAATCAACCATGACTCATGATCTACATGTGTATTTGAAGAAGAAGCCAAATACACATCCCCACCTTCATCCGAGGTGGTTTTTTCCTTTGCAAAAGGAGCATCATCAGATACCTTTCCTTTCTCAGGAACTTTAGATCTACAATCCTTTTTGTAGTGCCCTTCCTTTCTGCATTTCCAGCACACCTTTACAAACTTTCCAGGAGAATTTGATCTCCCTCTAGATTTAGATCTCCCACTTGAAACCTTATTCTTGTTTCTATTTTGGGACCTTCCTCGTACAGATAAGGCATCTCCATTCTAGCCCTCCATATTTCTCCATCTCGTTTCCTCCGACGGCAAGGCTGAGACAATATCATCAAAATTCAAGGTAGTTGTATTGCTACCTATTGCAATAACCAGACTAAAGTTTGGTAGAGAACACAACAAAATGATACACTTATCTTCAGCTAAGATTTTAATATCAACAAATGACAGCTGACTTACCATAGTATTGAAGGCGTTCAGATGCTCTGTCATCGAGTCTCCATCCTTCATCCTCAGGTTATACAGATTTTTCCACAGGAACAATTTATTCACTAGAGACTTAGATTGGTACAAATTCCCAAGTTTGTCCCACAAGGTCTTCGCTGTAGCTTCCCCAGATACATTCAACAATATGGAATCTAAGACACACAACTATATTATTCTCTTTTCCTTCTGATCCAGTTTCTTCCAGTCTTCATCTAACATTGTCATTGGTTTAGCACCCAGATCTAACACGATCAACTGGTCCTTATCCACCAGTAGATCCTCCATCTTGGGCTTCTACACTCAAAACTCTAACCATTAATTTCTCGATCTCTATCTTCCCGCCGCTCGCCATCTTCTTTCACTACAAGAATCAATCCTGCGGATCTCCCACTAAACAGGGTCTACCTCAAGCCTAAGTAAAAAATCCCTCAGCAGCAAAGGCATCCCCTTGAAGCTGAAACTGCTCTGATACCAAATGTAGGTTTTAACCTTGTACAGAAATTATCTATGAACGAATCTTTAAAACAGAAAATAAACAATAGCGAGTCTTCCAACTACAACGCAGATGTTGTTGAGGGTTTGGTTGTCTTTGTTAGATGCAGCAAGTGGAGGCTAGATCTACTCAGATCTAGGCCATTCTAGTGCCTCTTTTCAGTGGGAAAGGCTTCTATCCCATTGGAAAGAGAGTATTGGATGATTAGAGCACCATTTTCAGATCTTGGCTTGAGGCCAACCATGTTCTAGAGACTACAACACAGTTTTTCTTCTAGTACTGCGTTATTTGCAAGGGTATAGTTGCAAGGTGTTTTGGCACACTTTTGGAGGAGAGATTTATAGTGTTGGGGATCTGCCCTTCACTATGGAGATCCATGGATTTTAGATCTATTCCATGTCTTTTCATATGTGATCTAAATACTATTGTATCTACTTCAAAATTTTTGAATATACTGTAGATCTGTTTCATAAGATCTCAGATCTACTCCATGTACTTCACTTTTTGCTGAAAACCCCAAGGGGAATTTGAAGAGGAGCCTATCTGGTGTATAGATCTGATATATATCTAACTTTTTGTACAAAGATCTGCTCTAGATCTGAAGTGTAATTCACTGATGTTTCAGCCAATAAAATAATGCTCTCAAGCTTACTCAGTCATAATATATGGTTGCAACACCTCATTTTTCAGGGTTTCTTCATGTAAAAGTATTCTAGTTATGTTCTACATCTTATGGGCCACAATATAAATCTGATTTTTTGATGTAAATGTAAATATTGAGCCTCCATATTGGCCTCCTACTCTTACTTTGCTTAACTGCATTATTTCTCTGTGGTATTACTTAATATTACTGCTTGTTCCCATTTTGGGATATTACAGTGGTATCAAAGCAATCATATTGGCATAGCCTATAAGAAGATGATATGTATTCAGAAGAATAAGAGCCTCTTACTAACAAAGAAAATAGGTATCTAAAAAGAAGGCAGAAGAAATTTGATTACACCAATGATGATAAAGACAAGGGTAAATCCCCTGAATCTAGAAGCGATGAAGAAGGAAAGGACTTTGAAAAGATCCTTTTGAGAGCCATGCAAGATCTTGATAGAGAAATAAAAGAGATGATATTGGACATAATCAAAGAATCTCCTAAGATATTTCATCTTGGAGAAATCTCTGCCATGTCTCACCACTGGAATGGTCAACCAGTGCATCAGCCACAGATTTCCCAATACTCTACCATGCCTACCTTTTTGGCTGTGGGAAATGAAGGGTTTCAAGAGCAAGCATCCCTTGAAGACTGTTTTGAAGAATATGAGTCTCAAAATTAGAGATTCAAAGATAATTTGAGTTTTCAGGAGTACTGTCACCTCAAGGACAAAAGAAGGCCAAGGCATCAACATAGAGATGGTGGATTCATTCAGAATCATGATCGACATCACTCTATGGGAAAATTATTTTTACCCAAATATGATGGGTCATCCAAGTGTTCTACCAAATAATGGGTATAAAAACTTGACATCTACTTTCAGTTGAACAAGGTCCCAGAGATGGAAGCTATCAAGATTGCAGCGCTGCACTTTGAAGGTGAAGCACATGACTAGTGGTTCCATGGCTTGTCTACATTGGGCCATGCCAATGTAACTACTTATTATGAGTTCGCTAGAATGGTGGTGGAAATATTTGATAGAAGAGATCCAGAGGCACCATTCATGAGCCTTGCAAAGTTTAAGCAATCAAGTAATACAGAGTCTTATATTTCTAAATTTTTGAGATTATCTATTATGGTTCCTGATTTGTCTACAGCAAGAAGGGTGTACATGTTCATCGATGGTCTATATGAAATTCTTCATGGGTTGGTAAAATCTACCAAGCCCACTACCTTGCATGATGCCATTGAGAGCGCTAGAGACCTTCAAGATGCCTTGCCAAAAGCAAAGGCAAACTTTCAACACAAGCCCTCTTTTCCTTCTAAAGGAAAGGAAGAGAAAGTTGCTCCTTCAAAGGAGAGCACATTCAAGAAGCATATTGATATTGATGTCTGGAAATAATTGAGAAAGAAGAAGCTATGTTTCACTTGCCAAGAATCATGGACACCTAGACATAGATGTGCTATTGGAAAATCACATTACGTAGAGGTCTTCTCAGATGTTGAGGAGGAAGAATAAGAAGAACATGAGAGGGGTCACAGCTGGAATTGCAGGATGTAAACCACCATCACATGAGGATGAGGATGGGAAAATGGCTCCAATTAGGGGGGCTCTTGCATCACTAAGAGTGGTACCCAACTTTCATGAAATTTCCACTCATGAAATAGAGCTGAATTTGCACAGTGGAAGCAGGGAGATGAGGATCCCATCGATTATGCATATGAGGATGGTCCATGAGACATCACTATCTAGTGGAAAACCACTTGGGAGGCCACCTAATTTAGATTTGGTGGGGAATACCTCACAACATGTTGCTCCAAGCTTAGATCCAGGAGGGATTGGAGCATTAGAAAACAAAGCTATAGCGCTAGGAGGCTTGGGTAAGCTCAAGGAGGAGGGAAATATTCTTCCCTCATCATCATCACCTACTCTAATTTCTGATACTACGCTATGGGAGGAGAAGAATGGAAGGAATGGCCTTCCAACATTCACCTTTGGCATGGGAGATGTCAAGGAAGAGATCAACAACATGACAGACATTTCTGTTGACACATTATTAGTGCTGTCATTGTTGGGCAGTTTATATCCATATTGAAAATCCCAACTGTTGGTGGATTATTCCAAGGATCTTCACACTTTTATGATACTTGATGACTAGCTGCATGAAGAGCGCTATCTATTCCATGAAGGATTCATCTATCATCATGACAAGATATTCATATCTAGAGCCTCCAAGCTCAAGGAGAGGATGCTACAAAGGGCCTACAAAGAGTTATGTTTTAGCCACACCTATTATATGAAGCTCAATAACATCATTTTGAGGAGCTACTATTGGGAGGGCTTTAAAGGAGAGCTATATCAGCATTGTTGAGATTGCAACAATATGATGAGCTTAGTGGAAAGAAGTCATCTTCACTAAGTGGGCCCGCAGGCTATTTTTGGTGCAAAGTCTATTTTTAGACTATGTATATTTTTAGACATGTAAATCATATTATATGAGTTGTAGGATGCTATTTGTGGATGGTTGGTAAAGTTGGAAAAATAGATGGACTTCTATTTAGACATATTGGGCAGAATCTATTTTTAGATTGCTAGTCGAAAAATAGATATGTCGAATATTATTAGCTCTTAATAATATTTGGACTATAAACATTATCTTATTCTCTTGGAGAACTTCAGTTAAGTGCACAGATGTGGCATAGGAGCTGATAGAAGGAATTATGATATTCCTGAGGGTTAAGTGGAGCTATTGCATGGATACTTCAGTTAGAACTCATGTGACAGAGTTTGGTGGAGTTATTGAGGTAGTTGATGGAGTTGTGTTCAGTTTAACTGAGTTAAACATAGTTGAGCTAGTTGTATCTAGTCTAACTGATTGATACACTAGTGAGAGTGGTGTGAATTAATTATTAATTAATTAAATAATTATAAACTCATTAATCAACTAAATAATACATCAGTTAAGTTCAGTGCATGGACAGTTTTAATGAAGACCAGTGAAGAGGTAGGTGAAAGAGCAGTGTGACTATCAGTTGTGACTATACTGGTGCATGAGTTTGCACCACATATTGATGGAGATGCCAATGAGGATTGCGAAGTACAAGCCAGGTGGTTCAAAGTTCATTATGAGCCATTCTTCAGCAGTGATTGCGCAGTAGAGGCAGGCTATCAGGTGTCAAATATTGGAGCATGTGATTTGCTAGATCGGGCTTGATTAGTCTGTAGCAATTGGAGATTGTACTGAGAGCTTGTGAGGAGCTTTGTATAATGATTGTTACATGATATCTATGACATATAATATACATATATTTGGGGGTTTTCAGCTTTAAGATTTCCCATAAAATAATGTGTTCATATGTGTGATTGTTTATGGTTTTAATGTGTGCATGCGATTGTTTTTATTTCCGTAATTAATGATCAATGGTAGAAGAGATTCTGTATTGTGCATGAAGTTAAAATAGTGTGTGATTAGGAGAATCTCGGTGTATATCATATAAGTTATTCAAATTTCTACATGGTATCAGAGTGATATTGATCATTGGAGCAATTGCAAAACATTGAAGCAGTTGAGTTTTGAGATGGTGGAATTCGAATTTGCAGCAGTGTTTTCTTGGTGTCGAAGTTGAGATGTCTTTCAACGGATTGTGATTGGAGTATGCCCTTGAGGGCAGCTCAAATTATATTACATGGAAGGACAGGATGGAGGCGGTGCTGGATGAAAATGGGTTGAAGGAGTTCATAGATGCAGAAATTCCAAAACCTACTTCTAGCGATGCTGCCGCACTTGACGCATGGCAAAAGAAGACAACAAAGTGTTGAAGAATTATGTTGAAAGGTGTAAAGGATCACATAGTGTCCATCCTTCATGGTAAGGCTTCTCCATTATTTATGTGGAAAGCGTTGACAGACTTATTCCAAAGCAAGAGAAACTAGAGGAAGTTGGCGCTCAAGGATAAACTCAGGAATATAAAAATGGAGAAAGGCGACAGTATGCCCAAGTACCTCACGAAGTTCATCCAATGCAGGGATGAGCTGGGAAGTGTGGGGGTGACTGTAGATGATGAGGACTTGGTGAGCTTGGCTCTCCTTGGGCTTCTGAAGAGTTGGCATTCCTATCAGGACTCTGTCAATGGTCGAGAGAAATTTCCAGGATGGGAGCGACTTTGGTTGGATCTTGTGCAAGAGGAGATAAGGCGAAGTACCAAGGACAGATCTTCATCAAAGAACTTAGATGAAGAAAATTTCGCTTTGGCTGCCATATCAAGGAAGGGGAAGAGCAAGAAGAATGCTTCTCAATCCGGTGCGAAAGGCAAGAAGCAGGACATGTCCAAGGTGAAGTGCTTTCACTATCACCAACACGGACATTACGCCACTAATTGTCCACAGAAGAAGAAAAATAAGCAGGCTACTGGATCTCCAGTTGGAGAGGGCTTAGCCTTGTAGTTTGAGCTGGATTTTTCACTGATCGCATGCTTGGTCTCAAGTGTGATGGGTTCAGTGTGGTTTCTTAACAATGGTGCGTCTTTTCATATGACCGGAGACAAAGAATTGTTTACTGATCTGGATGAGAAAGATCTTGGAGTGCACATCAAGATGGGCGATGATGGTAGATATAGTGTGACCGGTATTGGTACCATTTCCTTTGAGAGGGAGTATGGTAAACCCTTCATATTGAAGGAAGTGATGCATGTTCCAGGATTGAAGAAGAATCTTATCTCTGTGGCCATGTTGGAAGACAAGGGATATGATGTTGTCTTTAGCAAGGGAAAGGCTTTCTTGTGCAGTAAGGAAACTGGTGAGACCCAGAGGATAGGGGTCCAAGTTAAGAACCTTTCTCAGTTGCAGGTAGATGGCTGCGCAGCAATGGCAGGCAAGGCAGAAGTAGTGGTGAGCCGGGATGATGGCGAGTTGTGGCATAGGAGATTGGGCAACCTTCACCATGGAGCTTTGAGAATTTTGCAGTAGATTTTTACTGTGCTTCCCAAAGGTACACTTGTGCAATCAGAGCAGTGCAAGGGATGCACTTTGAGAAATTTTTTGAAAGCCACCTTTCACGAGAAGGATAGTTGCGCCATGACGATCCTTGAGATAATTCACACAGACATGTGTGGACCTTTCTCAGTAGCTTCGACAGCAAAGCACAGGTACTATGTGATATTTGTTGATTATTTTTCTCGAAAGTGCTGGATCTTCTTCATGCATAAGAACAATGAGACATACTAAAAGTTCTGTGAGTTCAAGGCACTGGTTGAGAAAGAATCATGGAAGCAGGTGAAGGCTCTTAGGAGTGACAATGGTGGTGAATTCATCTCTGGTGAATTCAAGGACTTTTGCAGCGTAGAAGAAATTCGAAGAGAGCTCATAGCGCCTCATAACCCACAACAGAATGGGGTTGCGGAGCGGAAGAACAGAACTATTGTGGGTGCTGCACGAGTGATGTTGCATGATCAGGGCCTTTCCATACACTTGTGGGCTGAGGCATGCAATACTGCGATTTATGTGCAAAACCATTGTCCTCACAGGATACTTGGCATGAGTACACCCGAGGAGGCGTTTTCTGGTAAGAGGCCTGATATTTCCCATTTGAGGATTTTTGGTTCACCTGTATACATTCATGTGATGAAGGATGCCAGGAAGAAGTTGGAGCCAACCACAGAGGTTAGGATATTTGTGGGGTACACTGATATGACCCACAACTATCGTGTGTATTTTCTAGACAGTCGCAAGACTGTTGTGCGACGGGATATCAAATTTCATGAGGAGAATGCCATGAAGTGTTCGCTTGAGAGGGAGCCACACTTGCATGCATATGAGGAGCTATTAGTTCCTAAGGATGAGCCTCAGGATGTGGATCAGCCACAAGAGGAGATTCATGGAGTGGAAGAGACCACTCATGCAGCGCCAACCATCAGAGGGCAGAAGCGCACTACAGAAGCTGAGCGACTGGCTCAAGATGCAGAGAAGGTTGTAGGAGCACCTACATCACAGAGCAGACAGAGACAGTCACCTAACTGGTATACTGGATACATGGCTCTTATGAGCAAGTGTATCGTGACAGAGCCATCCTCTTTCAAGGAAGTTGTGGAGGATCCCGCATGGGTAGATACCATGGTGGAAGAGTAGGATTCGATTGTCAGAAACAGTGCATGGGATATTGTCTCAAGAACGGAAGGGAAATCAGTGGTGGGTTCAAGATGGATCTACAAAGTGAAGCAAGCAGCTGACGGGAGTGTGGAGAAGTACAAGGCAAGATTTTTTTCCTGAGGCTTTGAGGGGATCAATTATGAGGAATCCTTTGCACCTGTCGCAAGGTATTCTTCCATATGGATGATTCTTGCTCTCTCAGCATAGATGGAGTGGCACATTCATCATATGGATGTGAAGACTGTGTTCCTCAATGGGGTGATTGAGGAGGAGGTGTACATAGAGCAGCCCGAAGGTTTCGATATCTTCAGCAACGAGTCGCATGTGTGCAGGCTCAAAAGAGCGTTGTATGGGTTGAAACAAGCACCTCGTGCTTGGTACACATGGATAGAAAGTTATTTCATCGGACTTGGATTCTCCAAGAGTGAGGTGGATCCAAACCTATACCAGATTGTGGTGGAGGTTAAGTTGCTGATCATTGTACTTTATGTAGATGATTTGATTTTGACAGGTGATGAACTGTTGATACACTCATGCAAGGCTGATCTTGCAAAGGAGTTTGAGATGAAGGACTTGGGCCTCCTTCATTATTTCCTGGGATTGGAAATTTGGCAGCGCAGTGATGGAATGTTTGTGTCTCAAGGCAAGTATGCCCGGGAGATACTCGAGAAGTTCAACATGCATGGCTGCAATCCTGTTGATACTCCTCTTCTTGGTGGTTGGAGGAAGGAGGATGCTACATCGACGACAGATGTAGTGGATGCCACTGTTTATCGACAGTTGGTGGGGTCGCTTATGTATCTGGTAAATACACGACCCGACATATGCTATGCTGTTAACCAGCTTTCCCAAGCTATGGTTAAGCCTACCAAGCTCTTTTGGAAGGCAGGCAAGCATGTATTGAGATATCTCAGAGGCGCATCAGGATATGGATTATGGTACAGACAGTCGGATGAGGTGAGGCTATGTGGCTTCACGAATGCAGATTGGGCTGGGAGCCCAATGGACAGAAAGAGCACATCTGGAGAGGGAGAAATAACATAACTCTATGAGGGAGTTAATTCAGCCATATTTTTCCCTCTTTAAGGAAGGAGATAGATCTACACACTGCTCCATATGTTAGAGGAGAAATATTGATGAAGAATCTGATCATGTAAAGTGTGTTTTATTTTCTGATTGTACATATTCTTTCACCATGTTTATGTAGGTCCTAGCTCTAGGAGGAGTGATACATCATGTAAATCTTATGGCAAACTTTGGGCCATGCAAATTTCTGAATTTGGCCACTCCCTTAATGAACAAAGGGAGATTTTCTATCATGATGGTTGCTTCCCAAAGGCACCAAACATATCTCACACTTTTAGCCATAGTGAGATAACATGGGCAGCAGGTAAGTGGTGGGAAAATCACTTACCATATATAGATCTGATGCAGATAGGAGATGCACTGCGCTGGTTCCACATGTGGGACTATGACCCACCTCCACATGCTCAAATTTCTATTTATTTGTATTTAGTTTTGCTTCCATACCTTGATGATATAGTTGTACTTTTTATGGGGATGTATGGAGGGAGGATGGGAGGCATGTATGTACCACATGGGATGGAGGTTTTCCATGCACCTTATGCTACATGTTACAGGGAGAGCATTGGTTCAACCATGTTTGTTTCATTTCAGTTATTGACTCCTTGTGGGATGGATTACTTACATCTCATAAGAATTTTGGAGGAAAAATTCATGGAGGGTTGGATTGGTGAGCACTTATCTTATGGAAGAAGCTTAACACATGATGATGGTGTCACCAATGGAGGAGGAGAAGTGTTGCAACACTCACCCTATCAGTTGCCTGAGGAAAAGCAACATTTTGGAGGGGAGGACTGTAATATTCCCAATTAGCCCAAGCTAATGGGAATATTAAATTTTGATTCATTTTTCTGTTGCATGAATAAATGTGTGAAGGAGGAAAATAAAAACTCATAGAACAACAAAATAAATCAATGCCACATGTGAACAAAGATAAATCTGGGCTATTTACATAAACCCCTTATGCGTGAAAGGGGACTGAATCTTTTGACTGGGTCAACCATGACCAAATCAACAGTGTTGTCTAGAAGGATTGATCTTCATTGAGGCACAGCGCAATTTTAGTTGGAGGTGGCTCATGTGAAAAGAGTTCACATGAGCTATTTCATTGAGATGGTTTAGGGTTTTGCAAGCTCTCAATCTTACAAAGGAAGAGGATGACATCATGAGGGGGTGGTTGATGATTATGTTATTTCTAAAGATTTTGTTTGTTTAGACATTTCATACTCTCCTTTCTTTTTAGCAGAGAATAGTGTTGTTTAGCACTGGGTGTTCCTGATCAGGAATCCCACCTCTTTCATTGAGTAGCTCTTAGAAGAGTTTTCATTTCTTGTCCACTATCAGGTGTTTGGCCAAGCTCTTCTTCCAACTACAACACATATCCTATTGAGGATTTGGTTTTATTTGTAAACTGCAGCAAGTGGAGGCTAGATCTACTCAAATCTAGGCCATTCTAGTGCCTCCTTTCAGTGGGAAAGGCTTCTATCCCATTGGCAAGAGAGTACTAGAGGATTGGAGCAGAATTTCCAGATCTTGGCTTGAGGCCAACCATCTTCTAGAGCCTACAACACATTTTTTCTTCTAGTCCTGCGTTATTTGGAAGGGTACAGTTGCATGGTGTTTTGGCACAATTTTGGAGGAGAGATTTCTAGTGTTGGGGATCTGCCCTTCACTATGGAGATCCATGGATTTCAGATCTATTCCATGTCATTTCAGATATGATTTGAATATTGTTGTATCTGCTTCATAATTTCTAAATATTCATGTAGATATGCTCCATAAGATCTCAGATCTACTCCTTGTACTTCACTTTTTGCTGAAATCCCCAAGGGGCATTTGAAGAGGAGCCTATATAGTGTATAGATCTGATATAGATCTAAATTTTTGTACACAGATCTGCTCTAGATATGAAGTGTAATTCACTTCTATTTCAGCCAATAAAATAACGATTTCAAGCTTATTCAATCATAAAATATGGTTGCAACACCTCATTTTTTAGGGTTTATTTATGTAAAAGTCTTCTATTTCTGTTCTAAATCTTATGGGCCACAATATAAATCTAATTTTCTGATGTAAATGTAAATATTGAGCCTCCATATTGTGTCCCTCCTACTCTTACTTTTCTGAATTGTGTTATTTCTCTGTAGTATTGTTTAATATTGCTGCTTGTTCCCATTTTGGGATATTACATACTCCGTCGTTTTATGGTCACCCAAATGTTGGAATGATTGTTTGTCAGTGGAACCCTATCCTGCCTGTTCAACCAAAAAAAGTTATGCATTCATATAAACCAGTTCAACTTATTGTGCCTACATCTACCCCAGCTATTAATACTTCATTACCCATTTTACAGGCTCAGTTGGTTGTACCTCAACCATCTCAGGAAATTCCTTCAACCCATTACCCTCAAGTTTTGTGCCCCCAGACTCCACCTCCTTCGGATGGTTTACAACAACCACTTGTATCTGGAATATTACAACTAGAGGCTGAATTACCCTTTTATGGTATGTCACATGCTCCTATCGGTCTTACCTACTCGTAACCGGGTCCAGGCTATTTTGGTTTGGGCTATAATCTTGGTGGAAAATCACCTTGGTAGCCACAGCCTCAAATGCCACAATAACAATTTGAACAACAACTAGCTTACCTAGGTCTTGGTCAACAAATCCCTCAAGCGTTTGGTCATCAAAACAAACCCTATCTAGGATACCATTAGAAAATGCCTTATGCTGGTGCTCAAAGGACTGTTGCCCGAGAAATTCCATCATATCCTGGTTATGCTCAACCTGACTTGAATCGACAATTGCCATTTGTCGTAACTTTAGAATTACTTGATTTAAATTGGCTTACCAATGATCCCATCAACTATTCTCCTTGGTGGTTGGTGATACCACATAAATTACCTTATGACATTCCTAAATTCAATGGAAACCCTAGATAAGACCCATCAATGCATGTTATGACTTATCATTTATGGTTCTTATCAAACTCCTTAAATGATGACTCCATTAGACTACGTCTTTTCTAGCATACGCTTACTAGTCTAACCGCGAAGTGGTACATTGAATTACCACAAGCTTCATTTGATAACATCACTGCCTTAACCACTACTTTTTTAACCCACTTCTAGTTACCCATATGATATGAAACTAGAATGGAACTACTAACCAATTTTAAAGAGACAACTTCTACTCACATTTCTGATCATATTCATGAGTGGCGTCATCGTCGTAGAATGGTAAAAACAATTTTTCTTGATCAGCTCCTCGCTGAGTGGTTTATTAAGTCCTTGCTACCATCTAGCACTGAGGATGTAGCTAAAGGCGGCATCGTCACTGAAGAGAAAGTCATTGCTCATGCCTAGTACTTAGATTTGATTTATACTCAGTATGGCACGCTCTATGAGAAAAATCAAAATGCACAGCGATCAAATTTTATTTTTCCTCCTCCATCTAGTAAGTGTTAGAGTCAGTTTTAGTGATCAAAAATAACTCTTTTGAGAGTTTTTCATCAGGTCATTAGTCAATTTTTTTTTCTTTTTCAGTTAGATTTCAACAATAATTTTGGTCACTAAAGAAGTCCTATCTTAATATGTTTCTCCTTCACATCATTTCATCACCATTTAGAGGTCTAAAGTCAGGTTTTTCATCTCATATAGGTCAATTCTACGTTTTTAACTACCTATAGAAGATCTTTACATTTACATTATCAAATAAAGAAAATTTTCCTTCATCCTATTCACGAAGTCTGGGTGAAGGAGAAAGATTTCTTTTCAATCCAAATAAAACCCTGCATGTCACAGAAATCTCATAATCTATTGTTGTATTCATGAACAAAGGAAGAACATTGATGAGAAAATTATTTCAAACTGCATGCTTTATGACTGTTTGTTCTTCAAAAATCCAAAATATCATTCTCAAAGACCCTAAGATTTATCCTACACATCATCCTCAACTACCCATATGACACATTACATACCCCTACCCATCACTAATCCAAGTCACATCACACTTAATATCCTTCCTAACCCACTTTTCATTAATCGCCACTATATGTTAACTATCGCTCACCTCACCATTCGTCCACCACACTATGATATAATCTAACAGCCATCACAAGACTTTGGCCCCCCCTTATCATATGAAACTTAACATCAGAGGGGGGGTCCAAAAATGGTGGTTTCATAACTTGACCCCACCACTACATGGCAACCGCACAATATTTTGCACCCCTCCCCCTCATAAAATCATTTACTGCCGATAGACCCCTCCAAAATTCTACTTATCCGCTGGATGAAAACCACCTGCTCCATCTGCCATTCATGTCATGCCACATGGACTATGCCACTATCCAATCAAATAAATTCCTACACTCTTATACCCATTAGCGAATTAAATTCAATGCTAACCATTAAGCTAACGTACCTGCACCTCTTTCAATGATAATTAAACCAAAATGTATACAAATTCATCCTAAAAGCCTATTTAAACCTTCATTTTGATTCACTCTACTCATTATAGGATAATTACAAATTCACAGTGATTTCCAGAACTCTAGAAAAGAAATTTGACCACCGTTTAAATTTTTCTTTGCAGCTGTTGATATTCCTTCTAATTTGCAAAGCCTTCTCTCAGTCTCGGCCTCCGTTTCTCCATTAGAAAATCCTTCTCCTCCATTCAAACAGAACCAATCACGCCTCCAAAGAATAAAGGACTAGAAGAACTAGTAAGTCTGCTACTTCATCCTCAAATTGACTTCCATCATATACCATTCGTAGATAGAGACCATAAGATTCATGAAACTCTCTGTGAGCTTGAATTGTTTGAAATGTATTGTTGGTTAGAGGATAAATTTCTTGATAAATATGATGATATAGGGATGTGGGATTCAAACTTGCCTTATTATATCTTTCCTCGTACCCATAGTGCCCCAGAATTTGTCAGAAAATGCCAAGCTTGGTATGTGCCTAACCAAGGAGCTATTATCACTCCTACAGGAGAGATTTTAGTGACCATAACTTCCCAAACCATAGAAAAAATGATGAAAGCCCCCATCACAGAGAATTCCATTCCATTTTCTCAAGAAGAATTGATTGAAATATATCATAAATTGGATTTTGCAACAAGGGCTATAACCCTTGAGCTTTTTACGATCGAAAATGCTCCATTACTCAAGAAGAATCCTCCATTTCCATCATCCATTTTCCATGAAAGAGCCAAACAAATCATCACAGTTATTTCTTACCTTCTTGGTTATTATTCTGACTAATGGGTAGATGAAGCCATCATAGGATTCATGTCCATTTTCTCCATAGATTCCAAACCCTCCATCATATTCAATTTTAGTCAATTCATTTCATATTCAATTCATGAGTAGTTTGTTAAATTCCCAACTAAAGAGGTATTCAAATATGCCTTTGTGTTATTTTATTTATTTTTATATTCTCATGGAGGAAAATTCAAGTTTTCATTATAGAAATTGGATGAGGAGGGAAATCAACAATCAATTACTTTCTGGACTTCATTAGTGATGAAGGAACAAAAGGAATATTCATATAAGCAGTTTATAGAATTTTTTCTACTTCCAACACTCAATTTACTAAACAGCACTACAGAGCCCAGAATCAGTGAAGAAATCATAAAAGTGTTGTAACTATCAAATCAAGCTAGAATAGGAAATTGGTATCTCTATCAGAATTACACAGAACTCAGAGTTTATGGCTGTGTGATTCCCCATTACAAATTTCCAAAATTCCTCCCAATGAGGATTTTGGCATTAGAATACATCAAAAAAATTCTTAATGTTGATGAAGTAAATTTTGTATCTTCTAAAAAGAAGTAGAAATTCAAAATAAAAACACAAATAGGACCTTTTATCTGTAATATCTGGACAGCAGGGGAAAAAGCATACAAATTTCTAAAAGAGATGCATTTCAGCCTCAGTTTCACATGGTCATATGGTCTAGTTGGTGTCATTTCTAAACTAAAGGTATATAACAAATCTACACCTTATTTTCATACACACACACACTAGAAATTGAGAGATATATGAATAAGCTTGAATGGACTGTGGGTGCTTTACAGGAAGCTAAAGATCAAACAGTGTCTACATCAGCATTATAGACTCCTGTTGCACATGAGAGAGCAGGAAAAAGGATCGGAGAGGATCAGTCATCTCCAATGACTAACCCATCCAGCAAAGAATTCAAAATCCATTATAGAAATAAGAAAAAGCTCATTCCAAAAGTCAACCATAGCAATGATTTAGAGCAAGAAGTTGTTATTATTACCAAATTGACACCTCCTTCCACACAGGCAAGAGGTCAAATTTATTATACTTCTACTACTCCAACAATTTATAAAGATCAACATCAATTCATTCAACCTAGTACAATTGTTACAAGGGAAAAAGAGAAGAATATATTTGATACCTTCAGGGAGATAAAGTTGAAGAATGAAATGTTGAATACCAACACATACAATCAGTTTTAGAAGCAAAGTCATAGCTCTCAGAGAAGGTTTCTCTCATCTTTTGATTCAGATAATGGAAAAATGTAGTTTGCTCTTATTTAAGCACAAATTCCATAGCCAAAATCAGTAGCAGATTACAAAAAGACTGCATTTGAATTTGATACTAAGGACATACCGTCCAATAGATCAAATGGAGTTACATAAACAAACTGGTGAGATGATTTCATCCACTCTCACTAACATTGCTCTGAGATTGCCAAAATTGCGGGTTTCTTTGGCTAATGTCCAATCACAGCTAAAAATAGGGAAAGTTTATTCATTTTCTAAAGACACAAGAATCAAAACTCTGGAAGACCTAGTGATCAAAGTTGGATATGATCCTTCCAATATCAATGCAGAAGAAGAGATCATCAAAAAGAAAAATTTTGACATAGAAACATTAAGGAGGAAATTGAAGATTCTAGCCACAGAAGATCCTCTGGAAAAGGGCATTGAAGAGACTAAATCCCAGAAAGCAAAAATGATGAAGCTGATTATGGAAAAAAATGCTCAAATAAAACAGATGGAATTAGAAATGGATAAAATGATAAAGGAAAATGAACAAACGAAAAAAATGCCTAAATTTCATTTAGAAGCAGTGCATCTTGCAGTTATTCCTACAACCAAACCTTCTACATCAAGTACTACAGATGGAGCTGAGCAAATCACTAAAGCAATGCAGAATATGTCTATTCAGGAAGAAGAGATAAATAAATTACAATATCAAGTACAATTGTTACAATATCAGAAGTCCAAAGATGAAAGTTCACATGCAGCTGAAGCACATAGAGCTAAAAAGCTAATTGAGAGGTTGCAAAAAGAACAAAAGGAATCAACCATTGGAAACACTTTGGGACAAGTAAAAGAAATAATCTGGGAAGATATCATGGAATCTATTAATGAAATTTGGCCAAGTATACAAATTATATTTGAACTAAAGGAGTTGATACAGAAATCAAATGAGGCTATTGCAACAATTAAAGCATAGCTTGGAGACAAGCCTGCTATAGCAAACAACATTATCAAATTTTTGAATTCAAATAACATGTATGAGTTGGATGATTTGGGCATACATGATAGAACATAAACAATCCTAGAGGTAAAGAAGGTTCTCACAAAGAAGAATTTAATTCTTCAGCTTGAGGATAAGTGCCACAATTTGTAAATCATAGTGCAGAGATTTTTCAGAAGAATAGAGCCTCTAACAAAGAAGGAATTACCTTCTCTTCTTGTAATCAATGACAAATCAATGACCAAAGAAGATTATTGGAGAAGACTTAAAGAAATTTCCAGATATATTTCCAGCTTTTCAAACATCAAACGCACAATGACAGGAAGGGTGCTAGTGGGAACATTAAGCAATGATATTTGTTAGTATGAATCTGTTGTCGAAGTCTACAAAAAAAGACCACTTTAGCTATGCATAACAAATAGCCCTAACATCAAATATGGCTGCCAATATCTTCAAATTTGCAGTTAGTTGATCAAGACAAAAGCTGCACAAATCCAGATCTATGCATAAAAAGACATTAAGCAGTGAGAATAAGATTTTGCTCCATGCATCCAATAGACAAGAAAAGAACAATATTTTTGAAATAATTTTTTATATTAAGGGCACCTGAGAGGAAAACAAGAAAAGGCATTTCCAATTCTCCTCAATGGGATGGCCCTGAAAGTCCTCGCTTCGGCGATCTAGCATTGTTGGTGTAGAAAACGGAGACAAACATAGAACTCAAAGGGAGCTCACAAATAAAATAATGGAGAATGTGACAATGATAATGGCTCAAAGTCAGACCAAGAGCATAGATCCAGAGTGATCTAATGGGAAACAAAAGGTGACAAATGAATGAAAAAACTCTTCTATTTATAACAAAATATTGGGTCATTCTAGATCTTGGTGCATGATTAAAATAATATTAACCAAATCTAGATCCACCTTTTATGGAATATTTTATTATATTTGTTGGAGGGAAAAGACATTTGACTTGGGTCAAATCCCTTTATTTGTAAATAATAAATAAATAAATGATTTATTTATTATTTTAAGGAAGTGGTTGAATGATAATTAAATAAATAATGATTTATTTAATTATTTATAAATGATTTAGTCATATTTAACAAGGAATATTATTTAAATAAGATTTAAATAATTATTCCTAGGAAATGATAAGATAAATAAGGATTTATCTAATTAATTTCCTTGTTTTGGGTTAAATATAACTAGGAATAATAATTAAATTATTGTTTAATTGATTATTCCATGAGGAAAATCAAACAAATAAAGTTTTGTTTAATATTTCATTTTGGGGTTTCCTATTTGGACCATAAACAACCTAATAAATGTGTTTTATCAAGTTATTTTACATAGCGAAAAAAATTTTACTTAGGGTAAAATTGGTCTTACATGGTGTACTTGGGTCCATATAATGATAATAGGTTAGATGGCCAAAAAATGGTGTAACATATTGCCCCCCCAGCATGCGAGTGTTAGGAGAAAATCGTATGACCAAAGTACGTTGTAAGAACTCAATCACCAGACATCAAAAGGGAAGTCAGAGAGAGAAATGTAAGGTAGCCTAATGTGCTAGAGAACTAGACCCTGAGGAGACGAGACTTACAGGTGCAACAAGTATCTTTTTATGAGAGGGTACCTGTGTTAGAGGCAGCGGGGGGAGGCATACCTATGCCCACCGAGACAAAGTACAAAAGAATAGTGCGTCCAGTAAACAAGGGACCGAACTATAAATTACATGATGGCATAAACATGAGCCAGATAAGAGAAATAATAATAAATCCCACATACATGCAGTGCCTGGGATAACATCCAGGACTTATATAATCATATCAGAGTACATGAGATACAAATATAACCCAAATTCCCCCTATCGATGGGGAAGGGCTCGCGAAATCTGACTGATACATGCAAATCAAAGAGGCGCTGCAAGCAGCTAAGGCCAACATCATCAAATATATGGAGCTACATCAAAGGCTGCAATGGAGAGGTCATCCGGGCATGTAGGGGGCTACCTGGAGGGCCACCCCCTCATGAGGTTTGGGACATCTCACACACACCCGGGAATCATCGATATCATTTGCTGCATCATGGAACCTGTTAGCCTCCCTATGAAATTTTGACAAGAAAATAGGGGGCTAAATTGTTGTTGAGTCTTCAAGGAATGCGTTTCTGATGAAAACACAGTCTCCTTGAAGCATCCATGTGCCTTTTAGCCTTTGAAATATATCCCTTCTGCTGATTCCCCTTTCAAAAGCCTCTCTGCTGTGAAGAAATGCCCAAATACCCCCTTCTTCCCTCTTATTTCATTCCCCAAAGCCCTTGGTTTCTCTCCCCTTTATTCCCCCTTCTTCCCCATTTAATCCTCAAATTCCCCCAAAATCCCCCCAAGATCCCTTCTAATTTCTTCCCCTGCCCTTTGTTTTCCCTTTTCTCCCCTTTATTCCTCTATCGTTTTCCCTTTAAACCCCTTAAAATCCATTTAAAAGGGCTAAAAACCCACTCCCCGACCTTATTATAGGCCTAAGCCCCTTCCCGCTAGCCCCTTTCAACCACTTCCCCACATGTGCCCCTGCGCTGGGACCAAGTGCTTAAGTCCCGAGCGCTAATCGCAATCAGAACTATCAGCGGGAGGCCAAACCCTTTGTGACAACAAAAACCCCGATGCGATTGTTTTAACACGTAAGGTCCCCGCTCCGATCTGAACCGTTGATCCGATTAGATCTAACGGCTGTCCGCTAATCGCAAGTCCCCCGCCCGTCGCAATCGGAACATGTTAACTCTGCCCCCCCGATTGAAACCTTCCGATTTGATCACGGCCATCCATTTGTTTCGCGATCCAACGGTCCCGCGTTGATCGCATTGCCCCTCTGATGGTCTTCCCCACCGTCGATCTGCCCCGCGATCCGACGGTCCTCCACTAATCGCAAGCCTTCTGCCCCTTCCTTCGATTGCAGTCCTCCGATTACATCCTGGCCGTTGATCTGCCCTGTGATCCGACGGCCAGTGCTTGATCGCTCCTCCCTTTCCAATCGCAATCGGAGGTTTTTCGTGTGCCGCCCCGATTGAGGTCTTCCGATTAAATCTCCGCCGTCCATTCTTCCACGATCTAACGGTCATCGCGCAATCGCAACTCCTCCCCCGATCGCCGATCGCAAGTCCTTTTCTCTGCCCTCCGATCGCATCTGCACCGTTGATCTCCCCGCGATCCAATGGTCATCGCTCCATCGCACTTACCCCTCCGATTGCGTTCCCCGCCGTCGATCTCCCCGTCAGATCGACGGTCAGCGCTCAATCGCTTCTCCCCCCCGATCGCGATCGCAATTCTTTCGGTTTGCCTCCCGATTACATCATAGCCGTCGATCTCCCCGCGATCCGAAAGCCCCCCTCCTGATCGCACCCCCTTCTGTCTCGCCTCCGATTTGATCTCCACCGTTGATCCCTCCGCCAGATCGGACGGCCTGCATCCAATCGCACCCCCTTCCCTCCGTCCTCCGATTTGATCTTGTCCGTCCGTTTGGTTTATGATCCAACGGTCATCACTTAATCGCTTCCCCATCAACAATCGCAATCGGAACTTTTTGAATGTGCATTGCGATTGCCTTTCGCTCCAACTTCCGATTGCGATTGTTGCAATTAGATCTCCGCCGTCCGTCTCCGTTCAAATCTAATGGCTCAAATCTAATCGCCCTCCGCCACGTTGGGTCCCACTCTTACATTCGTTTCCGTTGCATTTCATGTGTTTTGCGTGTTACGCCCATCTTATGTATTGTCTCGTTACTCAATCTCCACCGTTGATCTTTGTCCCCAGACCTAAATCTAACGGTCTGCGCTGCATATTATCCCCGAACCCTATTACTCATAAGATCTCACCGTTTCATTTCATTCTGTTAGCATTATAATAAAGCCACCATTTCTCCACCACGTTGCATTCTTTCCATTGTTTCTCCATTCTTCCGCCACCATTCCACCGCCTCCACTGCATCTCTCCACCACTGCCCAGGCTCTGTGATAAGTTTATTTCATCATGCAGGTAGTACAGAGAGGCCATTCCAGCCGGCCAGCGAAGCAGCAGAAGCAGGATTTGAGAAGGATTTGAGCCTGTAATTGAATATTAATGTTTTAATCCTACAGTCAAAGGATTCAAGCACAGTTTGAAGACTAAGAGCGCACCCAGCAAGTCATGATTGCGCCACCTAAAAGTAGAGCGCGTTTACTCCAGAAGTACACCTTCCTACAACGCCTTCATGCCTTCTCGAGCCCTGAGACAATTAATACACTGACTGAAGCTCATTTCAGACAGTCTGGCAGCATTAAAGAAGCATGGAGGGCCATGCAGACTTCCATCCAGTTTGTTCATTTCAACAGGGCAGAACAAAAGATCACAGACCCCGAGCGCAGACAAAGGTAATATCAGGGTTGCCGTCAGCAAAGTGTTTTTCGTCTGGGACAAGGCATCCATACTGTTTTTATTATGCAGAATGTCCCTGAAGGATTTTTCCATCAAGCTACAGCTCAAAGACAATCAGGCATTTATGAGACAGACCCTCCTAGTAGTTTATCTTATCCCCGAATTCAAATCACCTGGAGTACAACGAGCCCAAAATGTCAAGATCAAATCTGAAGCAGATCGTTCTCTTACTAAGAAGGTGAGCGAAATAAATATGCAGCATTCTCAAGCAGGATGGGCCTCAGCCCTGCATTCATTGTGGTGTTTAATTGTAACATTTAAAATTCACCTACCTCCTCAGTCGGTCCTCTGTGTCTCTTCCGCTATAAAGCACAGAGGGATATCATTGTAAGGGTTGTTGTTGGTTTATCAACGTATTGCAAGCATTTTTTTCCCAAGCCAAGTTTCCTGTGTAATGATTGTATGATAGGCTGAGAAATATGATGTATTCAGGTTGAATGTAAAAGCTTTGGGCAGTGATGTACCTGATTGGTGTTGTGTTTAACGTGATAAGCAGTTTTCATTGGATCCTGATCTACAGCAGTTGGTGATGTTTTTCTATTCTCTGCGTTTATTTCCATTTCATTTCATGTTCTTCTGACTGACATCTGAATGCATGATATAAGATTTACCCTTGTTAGGTACCTTATATCCCAGCTCTCTCAGTCTTTAATGTTTTCTGCTCATATGTGTGTCTGAATATTGTTTTTAATGGACTAAACCAGTGTAGTGGATGATTATTGCCTGCTCTCTGATGTGCAAGTTGATAGAATCAGTATTCAGATGTTTTTGTTAAGATTTAATTGAAAGAGGTTAGGAACATTGGGAGGTGTAAAGCCTGTCGCTGCCTCTTCATAACCTTCCCTTCCAATACAAACCTTTTCAAGACCCCTTGTGTTGCCTATGGTTTTGTCCAAGCAGGCCTGGAGTTAAATGACCTCTGGCCTGATCTATAGACGGAATCAGATGGTTCTCCATCCTTCATTCTCATTCCTTAGTGTTCCATCCCACCAATCAGTCTTTGAGATCCAAATGCTCTAGATGACTAGCCCAATTGAAGCTTACACATTGAGCATAAGTAAATCCTTTCTTGACTCCATTGCCCAATGGCCTTGATGTTCCCTGAGTTATCTATTCTTGCCTAGCTTCCTTCTTTACCCATCCTTGTCTTATGATGAAACCTTCCTTCCTGATTCTCAACAACCAAACTCAAACAATCAAACAAACAACCTTGAGCCTATAACTAGCCTAAAACCATAATTTAGAACTTCAAAGACATATATCCTTTGATAATCATAGAGAGATCCCTCTCTGGACCTAGGAGGGCTAGATCCTAAGGTATGAAAGTGGTTCTATGTTGTCTCATCTTTTGGTCTCTGTCAACCTGGCCAAAACATGGGAACCCCAACATAATGGCGACTCCACTGGGAATTCTGAGTGCTTCTCATTTCAAACAACCTCAGAAACTTAGAACTCTGGCTAGGTTGACGGTAAGTCACACCTTTGACGGTGAGCACTGTGGTGGACAGTGTACCCTAGAATCATCCTAAACCCTCCACCTGGTGACTCCATCGTTCCTAAACGTTAAAGACTCCACTGGTGATCAGTAGGCCTACTGATTATCTTGGTTTCACATCAGACTCCACTGGCAGACCAGTCCCAAAGCATAATGAAGACTCCACAGGGAGGCCAGTTCCCAAGACAACATTAACCTCAGTAGAAGTAACAAGTAGGGATAAGCTTCTTGGCTTATAAACAACAGTCTGGCTCACATAACCATTCATACAAGAGCTTTCCCTGATCCAAACCCACCTGAAACAGTTGATAATCCTGAGAAAATCCTTAAAGGAACACCTGTGAGTAGGAAATCAACTATTTCCGGCAACATTCATAGAGCCAATTCTGCACCAGAAGATCTTACAGCTCTATTAGACCCTTTCTTCGACCTAGACTTCTAGAACAGATTACCTAGAACTAGGTCATTCAGTGTTTCCGACCAGCCAGACGCTAGGGACATCAAAACCCCTCCTTCCACACCACCTGATCTCCACTCTCTCCAAAACTTGGGGCTTTCTCACCCTAGATCTGCTCAACCGACTTTTTCTGGTCCTACTATCCCTGTCATCCAACTACCCGCTGCTCAAGCCAACCCTATACCCCACCAGAACGTCATCATGGCAGCCTGGCATGCACCCCTAGTTTTACCCCAGCCTCTATTGCCCTTACCAAATGATTATCAATCAAAAATCCCACACTTCCCTGCTAAAGAGCCTACAACAGCACAACAACATGTAGATAAAATGGAGGACTCTTTTGATTATATGGAAATTGATGATGAAACAATCAAAATGAGATTTTTTGCACAGAGCCTGGGGAGAGAGGTTAAAAAGTGGTTTAAAAACCTACCTGCTGGCAGTATCAATGATCTACCTGCCTTATACTATACTTTCATTAATAAATGGGAAACTAGGGCAAACCCTCGTCAGCTCCTAGCAGAATACATGTCCCTTAAGAGGAACGCAGGAGAGAGTGTCCACGATTACACCACTAGATTCAACAGCATTTATAATGCTCTCCCCCTGCAAATGAAACCTCCACAAGGTATGGCCTTAGCAAAATATCCTGATGGATTTGATGCTGACATGGCCTATGAGCTTAGAGATAAAGAGTATACCACGTTGGAGGATATGCAGAAAGGGGCAGTAAACATAGAGGCAAATTTGATTGAGAAAAGGGCCAAACTGAGAGCTGAGAAGAGAGTAACATACAAGGATGACACTATAGCCTCCACTTCAGATCCTAATATTGACAGATTGTCTAAGAATCTGGATAAACTATGCCAAGTGGTCGAAAAGATGGCTATCACTCAGAACAGGAACCAAAATCAAAACCAAAATCAGAACTTCAGAAGAAACAACAACACTCCCAACAGACAGAAAGAGTCAGATCAGCAAGTCATTCCCCCGTTCCAAAACTTTCTTGATGAGGATGAGGGAATCATAGAAGAGTCTGAAGGGAATGTGATAAACATGTTCGAAATAGAGGACTCAATCCTAAACTGTGATTCAGAAGAGGACCAACCCCCAACCTCTTATGGGGAGGAGGAATGGTTGGAATCTGAGGATTATAGGTTGGGATTCGAAAATGCCATGTTACAGGTTAGAGAACAATATGAGCTCAGGAGTAAAAAGAACCAAGACACTTCTAAACCTCAAACTCCTGAGGTAACCATCAAAAAGAGGCCTGAAAAATCTTCTAAAGTAACTGTCGTGAACAACAATTCAACGGCCAAGAGTTCTGAGAGTAACAAAGAAAAGGACAACCAAAACAATGAAAAACAAAGTCAACCAACCAGTAGCACTAGCACCTCAGTTAGTGCTCCTGATAAAACTGTGTCTACACATGTACATAATGAGAAGACACAAACCGATCCAGCTACTAAGGTGGTTGCAAATAAAACAGAGTCGAATACTTCCAAGAGTCAACCCACTTTCAGTTTAGAAAGTGAGATTGCAAAAATCAAAATCTCTGTACCATTATCTGAGCTGGCCTCTCAGGATGTATATAAGGGCCAGATTTTGAAAGCATTAAATCTGAGTATAAATAATGACACTGTAAACTTGAGCAATGATCAGCGTGCCCTCTTATTCGGTCCCAAGATTGAAGGGAAATTTCAGGAAGGGGTAGTTCCACCTTTTTATATCAGTCTTAACATTCATGACAAGATCCTTCATAATGCCATGCACGATTCCGGTGCATCACACAATCTAATGCCTAAAGTAGTCATGGAAAAGTTAGGCCTCGAAATCACCCGACCCTACAAAGACTTATACTCATTTGACTCGAGTAGGGTAAAATGTCTTGGCCTGATCAAAGATTTATGTGTAAGTTTGACTCAGATTCCTGCAAAATGTATGGTCATGGATGTAGTGGTGGCAGACGTGCCACCCAAGTACGGCATGTTACTATCTAGATCATGGGGAGCCAAGCTGCAAGGCACCATGTAGATGGATGGCTCATATGCCACTATCCCCATATTTGGCCAATCAAGAAGACTGTATAGAGAGTCCCAAATGAAATTCATAGTCAGTAGCCCCGAGAAACCTGAAAATTCACCATTATACTCTGTGCATACCGATCTTGACTCTTTCATTTTTTGTAATAGTGAATCCTTAGAAGAGCCAGAGTCCCAGAGTAGGCATACGAATGAGAACACCGATCTTATGGACCTCCACATAATGGCCACTCTGGAAGAATATGATCAGGAAAACCATGGTCAACACACTGAAAACAAAGAGGAAGTCAGCAATGAAGCCTGTAGAATCTGTGGGGGACCTCTCACTCCAAGAGAAACAGAAACGGAACAAGAACATCAAACTAACCACCTCCCTGACATCCATGGCCTCTATGAACAACGAGATAGCTTACAATCCAGTACAGACCTCCCGACTCAACCTAATGGCGAACCCAGATGTGAGGGAGAAAGCGAAGTGGAAGCAAACAAAGAACCCTTGTGGGAAATGAACTTTGATGGGTCCTGTACTAGACAAAGCGCTGGAGCAGGAGTGTGGCTGCGTAACACCGAAAATGATCACGCGGAGAGCCACGCCGTCAATCTGCATTTCAAATGCACGAATAACATCGCAGAATATGAGGCTCTAATCTTGGGTTTAAATCTGCTGAAAAAATTAGGAGCCCATAGGATAGTCGTGAGAGGAGACTCTGAGTTAGTAATCAAACAGATGAATGGTGAGTATTCGGCAAAACACCCCAGGCTTAGGGCATATAGGAACGATACTCTAGATTTGCTGAAAACGTTCATTGAATATGATTTAGTATTCATTCCTAGGGGTCAAAACGCTATTGCAAATGGACTAGCTTGCCTAGCTAGCTCCTATCCTAAGGCCCCAGTTGACCAAAAAATCATCATTCAGACTAAATTCAGGCCTGCAGTGCCAGACAATGAAAAATACTGGCAGGTCTTTGAAGGAGACAAACAGATTGAAGATTTCCTAATGGGCAGAAATGAGTTTGAATTTTCTGATTCAGACTCAAAATCTGATGACAGCTGCCCAAGTGAGGATTCCCCAGATGAACTAGAAACACCTTGTAGTATAGAAATAAATTCTTTTTCTGAAGAAACTGGAGATTCAGCCATAAAACATGAAAACGCAGATAGGGAAGAAATGGAGGTGCTGCAAGCCAAAGACAAGAACATACCAAGAGGCTTAGCACCCTTAGAGGATCTCTTTGATTTTGATGATGTTGCAAAGAAGCCCACAATAGAACATGCAGAATCAGATGTAGAAGAATGCAACATAGGTACTGAAGACAAACCCAAAATGATAAAACTGGCTAAGTCCATACCTGCAGACATGAAGAAAAGATACATTGACTTGTTTAAGGAATTCATTGATGTGTTTGCATGGAGCTACGAAGACTTAAAGGCCTATGACACCAACATTATACAACATAAGATACCATTAAAGGAAAATCAGAAGCCTTTTAGACAAAAAATACGAAGAATTAATCCAAAACAATTTCCTGTAGTAGAAAAGGAAATTAAGAAGATGTATGATGCAGGCATTATAGTCCCTGTAAGGTTTTCTGATTGGGTGTCGAACTTAGTGGCTGTAAGGAAGAAAACAGGGGAGATTAGACTGTGCATAGACTTCAGAAACCTCAATAGAGCCTCCCTGAAAGATAACTACCCCTTACCTAGAATGGAACATATCTTACAGAAGGTAGTGGGCTCTAAAAGAATCTCCCTGCTTGATGGTTTTTCAGGATACAACCAGGTTCTGGTACTCCCAGAAGATCAACTCAAAACAGCTTTTACCACTCCATGGGGCACCTTCATGTATGTGAAAATGCCTTTTGGATTGATGAATGCTGGAGCTACCTTCCAGAGAGCAATGGATATTGCTTTCTCGGATGAGATTGGACACTTTATAGTTATCTACTTGGATGACTTAACTGTCTTTTCTAAAACAGAAGAAGAACACTTAAAACATCTGAGGAAAGTTTTTGAAAAATGTAGAAGGTACGGTCTGTCCCTAAATCCTAAGAAGACTGTTTTTGGGCTGCAAGAAGGTAAGCTTCTAGGCCACATCATATCCGAGAAAGGGATTAGGATAGACCCCCAGAGAGTTGAGGGAATACTTCAAATTACACATCCAAGAAACATCAAGGAGCTACAGTCCTTCATAGGGAAGATCAATTTCCTCAGAAGATTTATCCCCAATCTTGCTGAGCATCTTAGGAAAATGACTGAAATGCTAAAGAAGGACGCAGGAGTCAAGTGGACTGTGGAAGCCAAAAAATATTTTGAGTCAGTAAAGCTTGCACTCACCCAAGCCCCTGTCCTTATCAGCCCTGAATTTTCAAAAGATTTTCTGATCTTTTCATTCGCCTCCCCACACACAATAGCTGCGGTTTTGCTGCAAAAAAATTCGGAAGGTAAGGAACAACCTATAGCCTTCTTCAGTAAAGCCTTGAGAGATGCACCCTTAAAGTACAACATCATGGAAAAGCAGGCCTATGCCCTGATTAAGGCCTTGAAAGACTTTAGGGTGTACATTCTGCATTCTCACACCATTGCCTATGTGCCAAATATGGTGGTCAAAGATATCTTGTCCCAAGACCCAGATGGGAAAAGGGGCAAATGGATTGCCACGATTTTAGAATATGACATTGAAATCAAACCCACTAAGCTGATCAAAGGTCAAGGCCTGGCCCAATTGATGGCTGAAACTAATCTACAGGCCCTTGATATCAACATGATGAACGCCCTGGACGAGCAGGAAGGATTGCCCCATCCAACTGTTGAGGAGCAGTTTCAGAACTCTCCTTGGTACACTGATATCCTTTACGTGCTCACACACCTCAATGCCCCTCCGGAATTGTCCAAAACAAAGGCCAGATTCATAAAACTCAAAGCTAGAAATTACTGCATTTTGAATGAGAGTCTATATTGGAAAAATCCAAATGGCCTTTTGCTGAAATGTTTGTCTGAAACCGAAGCTGAAAGAATCAAACAAGAATTCCACGCTGGGGAGTGTGGAGGCCACCTGAGTTGGAAGGCCACTACAAATAAGATACTCAGGGCTGGTTACTATTGGCCCACACTCTTCAGTGATGTCCATAAGATGATCCTCACCTGCCACAAATGCCAAATTTTTGAAGGCAAAAGAAAGCTCCTCCCCCTCCCTCTGCAACCTATCACCATAGAAGGACCTTTCATGCAATGGGGCTTAGACTTCATTGGAGAAATCCACCCCTCTTCTTCTGGGCAACACAAATGGATCTTGACTGCTACTGATTACCTCACTAAATGGATAGAAGCCATACCCACTAGGAATGCCACCGATTCTGTCATCATTAGGTTCCTAGAAGACTTCATCCTGTCTCGGTTTGGTTGCCCAAGGAAAATAATCACCGACAATGCTGCTGCTTTCGGATCCAAAAGAATGATTGATTTCTGCCACAGATACGGAATTGCGCTTGGACATTCAACTGCCTATTACCCCCAGGGTAATGGCCTAGCTGAATCATCAAATAAAAGCCTGGTTACAATCATTAAGAAGCTGCTGGAAGAGAATAAAAGGTCTTGGCATAAAAGGTTGATACATGCCTTGTGGGCAGACAGGCTCACTACAAAGAAGTCTATTGGCACATCACCCTTCCAGCTGGTTTATGGGACAGAAGCAATTTTCCCTACTAGCCTTGGGATACCAGTAGTAAAGCTTATTCAAGAGGTCCAATCAGAAGAAGACAACATGATAAGGAGAATTAATGAAACAATCCATCTCCAACAAACAAGGGAGCAAGTTTATGACAGAGCTATCAGAGTGCAGGAAAACATGAAGAGACAGTTTGACAAAAGAACCAAAGCAGCAAATTTCAAGGTTGGGGACAAAGTTCTGAGATGGGATTCAAGAAGAGAGGATAAAGGCAAACATGGCAAATTCGACAGCTTGTGGCAAGGTCCATTCATCATTCAAGCCACCATGGGTCCTAATGCATTCTTCTTACAAGAACTTGATGGTACAGAGCTTTTTGGGGGTCCTGTCAATGGCAGGATGCTCACACACTATTTCTCCTAATTTTCCATTTCCAGTTTCACCTCCATTGTATATACCGTTGCAAATCTTCATTTTCAGCAAAAAGGAGAAGGAAATGTCCCAAAAAACAGAATGAGAAGAGAGGTTCAGACATGCTCAAAACGTGAACCTCTGAGGCAAAAGGATTGGCTCTAATAAACTCAAAATCTGAGCCAAAGGGAACAAGAAGACTTGGTCCTAACAAGCTCAAAATCTGGATCAGCAGTGACAGAAGATCTAGCTCTAATATGCCCAAAATCAGAGCTGGAGTAAAAGAAAGAAGTGACTCAAACATGCCCAAAACCTGAGTCACAAGGGAAAAAGAAGGATGTTTCACAGTTGCAGAATTCCATGCCTTCACAGTTTTGTTTTCTTCAAATTTCTGCCCAACAAGTCAGACTGTCTAATCCTGGCTTGGCTATGTTTAAATTTCCTGTCTTAGAATGTAGGTGAAGAAACCTGTTGGACAGTTTAATCCCAACAGGTAGTAGTTTAGGTAGAGAAATATATGAGGCCAACAGTCTAATCTGGCCTCATGGAGCAATAAGGGTAGAATTAGAATAGGTTTGTTTTTGTTTTGCAAAATAAAATATAAAGGGTCTGCTAGTTCAAACGCACCCGAGCGAAAATTGTTAGAACTCTAGTCTGGGTAGGTAGATTGGTTGGGAAAGTGTTTCTGCTGATTTGTGTATCTAATATATTGTGGCAGCTAATCCAAAGAAAGAAGGAAGATGGCTTATAGCAGTAGGCATCTGGCCTACACCAAGAGATCAATTTCTGAATCCTTGACTCCTTCAAGAAGAAGCCATTCCCATGTGGAGGCACTGTTAGCCTCCCTATGAAATTTTGACAAGCAAATAGGGGGCTAAATTGTTGTTGAGTCTTCAAGGAATGCGTTTCTGATGAAAACACAGTCTCCTTGAAGCATCCATGTGCCTTTTAGCCTTTGAAATATATCCCTTCTGCTGATTCCCCTTTCAAAAGCCTCTCTGCTGTGAAGAAATGCCCAAATACCCCCTTCTTCCCTCTTATTTCATTCCCCAAAGCCCTTGGTTTCTCTCCCCTTTATTCCCCCTTCTTCCCCATTTACTCCTCAAATTCCCCCAAAATCCCCCCAAGATCCCTTCTAATTTCTTCCCCTGCCCTTTGTTTTCCCTTTTCTCCCCTTTATTCCTCTATCGTTTCCCTTTAAACCCCTTAAAATCCATTTAAAAGGGCTAAAAACCCACTCCCCGACCTTATTATAGGCCTAAGCCCCTTCCCGCTAGCCCCTTTCAACCACTTCCCCACATGTGCCCCTGCGCAGGGACCAAGTGCTTAAGTCCCGAGCGCTAATCGCAATCAGAACTATCGGCGGGAGGCCAAACCCTTTGTGACAACAAAAACCCCGATGCGATTGTTTTAACACGTAAGGTCCCCGCTCCGATCTGAACCATTGATCCAATTAGATCTAACGGCTGTCCGCTAATCGCAAGTCCCCCGCCCATCGCAATCGGAACATGTTAAGTCCACCCCCCGATTGAAACCTTCCGATTTGATCGCGGCCATCCATTTGTTTCGCGATCCAACGGTCCCGCGCTGATCGCACTGCCCCTCCGATGGTCTTCCCCACCGTCGATCTACCCCGCGATCCGATGGTCCTTCGCTAATCGCAAGCCTTCTGCCCCTTCCTCCAGTTGCAGTCCTCCGATTACATCCTGGCCATTGATCTGCCCTGCGATCCGACGGCCAGCGCTTGATCGCTCCTCCCTTTCCAATCGCAATCGGAGGTTTGTCGTGTGCCGCCCCGATTGAGGTCTTCCAATTAAATCTCTGCCGTCCATTCTTCTGCGATCTGACGGTCATCGCGCAATCGCAACTCCTCCCCCGATCGCCGATCGCAAGTCCTTTTCTCTGCCCTCCGATCGCATCTGCACCGTTGATCTCCCCGCGATCCAACGGTCATCGCTCCATCGCACTTACCCCTCCGATTGCATTCCCCGCCGTCGATCTCCCTGTCAGATCGACGGTCAGCACTCAATCGCTTCTCCCCCCCGATCGTGATCGTAATTCTTTCGGTTTGCCTCCCGATTACATCATAGCCGTCGATCTCCCCGCGATCTGACGGCCCCCCTCCTGATCGCACCCCCTTCTGTCTCGCCTCCGATTTTATCTCCACCGTTGATCCCTCCGCCAGATCGGACGGCCTGCATCCAATCGCACCCCCTTCCCTCCATCCTCCGATTTGATCTCGTCCATCCGTTTGGTTTATGATCCAACGGTCATTGCTTAATCGCTTCCCCATCAACAATCGCAATCGGAACTTTTTGAATGTGCATTGCGATTGCCTTTCGCTCCAACTTCCGATTGCGATTGTTGCAATTAGATCTCCGTCGTCCGTCTCCGTGCAAATCTAATGGCTCAGATCTAATCGCCCTCCACCACGTTGGGTCCCACTCTTACATTCGTTTCTGTTGCATTTCATGTGTTTTGCGTGTTACGCCCATCTTATGTATTGTCCCGTTACTCAATCTCCACCGTTGATCTTTGTCCCCAGACCTAAATCTAACGGTCTGCGCTGCATATTATCCCCGAACCCTATTACTCATAAGATCTCACCGTTTCATTGCATTCTGTTAGCATTATAATAAAGCCACCATTTCTCCACCACGTTGCATTCTTTCCATTGTTTCTCCATTCTTCCGCCACCATTCCACCGCCTCCACTGCATCTCTCCACCACTGCCCAGGCTCTGTGATAAGTTTATTTCATCATGCAGGTAGTACAGAGAGGCCATTCCAGCCGGCCAGCGAAGCAGCAGAAGCAGGATTTGAGAAGGATTCGAGCCTGTAATTGAAGATTAATGTTTTAATCCTACAGTCAAAGGATTCAAGCACAGTTTGAAGACTAAGAGCGCACCAGCAAGTCATGATTGCGCCACCTAAAAGTAGAGCACGTTTACTCCAGAAGTACACCTTCCTACAGCGCCTTCATGCCTTCTCGAGCCCTGAGACAATTAATACACTGACTGAAGATCATTTCAGACAGTCTGGCAGCATTAAAGAAGCATGGAAGGCCATGCAGACTTCCATCCAGTTCGTTCATTTCAACAGGGCAGAACAGCAGATCACAGACCCTGAGCGCAAAAAAAGGTAATATCAGGGTTGCTGTCAGCAAAGTGTTTTTCATCTGGGACAAGGCATCCATACTGTTTTTATTATGCAGAATGTCCCTGAAGGATTTTTCCATCAAGCTACAGCTCAAAGATAATCAGGCATTTATGAGACAGACCCTCCTAGTAGTTTATCTTATCCCCGAATTCAAATCACCTGGAGTACAACGAGCCCAAAATGTCAAGATCAAATCTGAAGCAGATCGTTCTCTTACTAAGAAGGTGAGCGAAATAAATATGCAGCATTCTCAAGCAGGATGGGCCTCGGCCCTGCATTCATTATTATGCTTAAATGTAACATTTAATGGGCACCTACCTCCTAAGTCGATCTGAGGATCATCTTTTGTTATAAAGCACAGCAAGAACATTGTAAAGGGGTTGGTTGTTGTTGGTTTATCAGCGTATTGCAAGAATTTTTGTCCCAAGCCAAGTTTCCTGTGTAATGATTGTATGATAGGCTGAGAAATATGAGGTATTCAGGCTGAATGTAAAAGCTTTGGGCAGTGATGTACCTGATTGGTGTTGTGTTTAACGTGATAAGAAATTTTCATTGGATCCTGATCTACAGCAGTTGGTGATGTTTTTCTATTCTCTGCGTTTATTTCCATTTCATTTCATGTTCTTCTGACTGACATCTGAATGCATGATATAAGATTTACCCTTGTTAGGTACCTTGTGTCCCAGCTCTCTCAGTCTTGAATGTTTTCTGCTCAAATGTGTGTCTGAATATTGTTTTTAATTGACTAAACCAGTGTAGTGGATGATTATTGCCTGCTCTCTGATGTGCAAGTTAATAAAATCAGTGTTCAGATGTTTTTGTTAAGATTTAATTGAAAGAGGTTAGGAACATTGGGAGGTGTAAAGCCTGTCTCTGCCTCTTCATAACCTTCCCTTCCATATAAACCTTTTCAAGATCCCTTGTGTTGCATATGGTTTTGTCCAAGCAGGCCTGGAGTTAAATGACCTCTGGCCTGATCTATAGACAGAATCAGGTGGTTTTCCATCCTTCATTCTCATCACTTAGTGTTCCATCCCACCAATCAGTTTTTAAGATCCAAATGCTTTAGATGACTAGCCCAACTGACGCTTACACATTGAACATAAGTAAATCCTTTCTTGACTCCATTGCCCAATGGCCTTGATGTTCCCTGAGTTATCTACCTTTGCCTAGCTTCCTTCTTTACCCATCCTTGTCTTATGATGAAACCTTCCTTCCTGATTCTCAACAACCAAACTCAAACAATCAAATAACCAATCTTGAGCCTATAACTAGCCTAAAACCATAATTTAGAACTTCAAAGACATATATCCTTTGATAATCATAGAGAGATCCCTCTCTAGACCTAGGAGGGCTAGATCCTAAGGTCTGAAAGTGGTTCTATGTTGTCTCATCTTTTGGTCTCTGTCAACCTGGCCAAAACATGGGAACCCCAACAGAACCATCAAGTATATGGATCTCGATCATGTTGAAAGGAGCTGTGGCTGAGAAAACAACCAAGTCAAAGGGCAATAAGTAGTCCCTTTGCCTAATCCGGGGCACTGAACAAGAGTGGAAGCTGGAACCAAGGTACACCGCCCTCTAGACCTGTCTTCGGGAATAAATGAGCTGATGTCAACAGAAGGAGGTCTGCCATAGGTGAGGCAATAAGGAATCCTCAACTAAGGCACGAGAGAAAATAGCAGAGCGACTGACAGGCTGACACCAATGATGATGATGAAATGGGGGGAACTGAGTAGTGAATGAACAACTTCCCTTGTTAAAGCATAAAGGGCATATATGACCTGGCAGTGACTAACACAATATCATGAGGGATAGGGGACAATGGGACTGAAGGCCATAATTTGCAACGTGAGAGAGAGACCAAGCAATGGAGGATGGAGGACTATATCGGGATATAAAGGGACTCGAGATAGACTCGATGAATGTGATGATGACTCAACTCGGATGCTCTAAACAAGGGTGACTCGATGGTACTGCCACACAGTAACGGTCCAATGGGGGACCATAAAAACATGAGTACAAAAGGGTATCTCATGACGAAAATCAACACGAATAAGGACAAGTAAGGAGGAAAAGTGATGCCCCAAGTACAAGTGTTGTAAGTGAGGAAATCCGATTTGGAGGAGAGGTGAATAGACCCTTCGTGGAAAAAATGTGTCCTAGTGAAGTATCAAGGTACTAAAAACTAAAAGGTACCTAGAGCTCATGAACAGGCCAGGTTGCACTTTTTAGGGTCTGTTCTGCGACTTGGGTAGAAGGTATTGGGTAGAAAACTGTGACCTGTCCCAGGAAATGACCTGAAAAGTGTGACCTGTCAAAGAAAGGGGGTTTCAGTGCTGTTTTTGGCTGAGATCTGGGATTTTTATGGTTGAGGGGCATAGGTGCCCCCAAGCATGTGGTGGTCATGCCAAAATGTATTTAGAAAAAGGGGAATCTAAACACATGTGAATTATGTGGTGCGCCATTTGTTTTCGTTATGGTTATGCAGTTTGAGAAAGGAAATGGAGGATTACCAATCTCTGTTAGTACTGCATATATGAATCAAATGGAATTTTAAGTTTCCGGGTTGGCATACTTGGTTTCATTATCCCAAAGAGAGGATTTGGAGATAATGAACTGATGCTCTCCTAGAAAACCCATAGAGTGGTCAACAACAATGTCTAAGAGACTGGGTTGCTGATGTAAGAGGAAGGAACGATAAGGGGTATCATCCATAGAGTGATATGAAGTGATATGGGACTCTAGAGGTTCATCTAAATGTGGAAGAATAATGGTACTAAAGTCAACACGACCAGATACACTAGGAGAGTTATGGGGAATTGGTTCTCTTGGTCTCTCAAATATGGGTGCCCCCTTACCCAAACATTGGGTATCAATGTAATGGCCACAAGGTGTATGTTATTCGAATGCATGGGTTCGATGTAAGGGGGAATAGATAAAGTCAGGGGGGGTGATTCCTTCCATAATGTCGTCATCATGATAGAAGATGGGGTGACTAGTGGATGAAAGCCCACCAGACATGGTGAAGCTACCCGAATCATCATCATGAGAAGAGAGGGTCACATGTGCATCATCACAAGGGGTGACAGAAGAGTAAGCAGATAAAGGATCTACCGATGTTAAGCCCAGGGTGATTGCTGAAGGGAGGTCAAGCAAAACGTCAGGGGAAGTCTCCAAGGGGACTTCCACTCAGGGTCTCATGGATGATGATAGGTAGAAAATGGTGGTAGCCAGCTTTGATATCTTAACATCGAGAGCGGGAATGTCAATGAGAGAGGGTAAATCCTCGAACTGGCCTGAAGCATACTGCACAAGGATGGGAGAGGCGAATTGATTTTGTTCAACCACATACTCTCGAATTACCTCTAAGGAGGTGCAGTAATGCGTTCGGTGGGGAAAATGGTGGGAATAATGGCCATGGACACCACACAGAGCACAGGGTTTGTTGGTGCGAATAGTCTTTGGGTTCTTGGCTGCGGTCGAGCAAGAAACAGAGGTTTCAGGGACCGTAGACTTAGGGAATGCGACTTTAACCATGGGTTTAATACGGGGCAACTCGGGACAAGTATGGGTGGCATGACCAATGACATCTCGCAAGGCGCAAGTCTTTGCAGGCAAAGGAGGGGTAGGGTCAGTCAGGGTGGCCTTGTCTTTGGATGCCCCCTTGCGAGCTTTGCCTTTCTTTCCCGTAGCTATCACAATAGGAGAAGGGTCCTGTTGAGGTGCTGGTGGCAGTGTAGTGACGAAAGAAGATAGGGGAACTGGTTGAACCGGTGTCAAAGCAAGGTATGGTTTGGGGTGACCTGGTGGGGTAGCAGTTGGAGGGTCAAGGTACCAGACAGGTATTCCCAGGGTAAAATTAGGGAGGGAAAGGGTGGCCATGATGGGGACCGAATAGACTCCAGGAGGGGGAGCAAGGAAATGTATTTAACCAGCGGGGTAATGTTCAGGAGGGACGGCTCAAAGATGGTTGAGACTTGGTGGAACCGACCTAGAAGGGTAGAGAGGCTCATGGGTACCAGCGATATGAGAAGGTCCAGAAGGAAGAGGTCTGGCTGGCTGAGGCGAAGGGCTAGGAGCAAGTTGCAGCGGGCAAGGTTGAGGTTGAGGTTGCTGACTAGCTGAAGCGGGCCGCTTAAGGTCAGCCCGAGATGATTGCATCATGCAAACATTCACTAAGCTGGGATCAGAGACAGGAGGATGAGGAAGACCAGGGAAGGTTCCAAGCAAGGAGGAGTCTTTCTAGACGCCAGGAAAGACATTGGTCAAAGAATCAACAGTTTGCTTATTGGCTATAGAAGAGATGGTAGACTCAGGGGAGGTATGAGATTTTGGGTCATGATACGTCAACTGGTCAATGGTGACTATCTTTCCATTATGATGGAAAAACATCTTGCGGTGTACCGCGGATGGGACAGCAGACATGGCATAAGTGTAGCTCCACCCCAGGAGAATTTTGTAATCTAGAGGGGCATCAATCACTTCAATGTCAACACAAATAGTCTTGCCTGAAAGAGTGATAGGAAAATTATGGAATAGGCAAACAGGCTAGGAGGCGTGGCCATCCCACGCTCGAAGGGTGATCGTGGAAGGGGCCAATTCAGGAGATCTAAGTTATTTCAAAACCAAAGTAGACATCACACAAGTGGATGCCCCCTCATCAATGATACACCGAGGAACATGAGCGTTCCGGATTATGACTGGGATTTGGAAAGCTATGGAAGCAGGAAGGGGAGGATGTTCTGATTGACGGGAGTCGAAAACAGTCAATTGGTCATCAGCAGGATCTAAAGCACCCATGGTGGATAGTAGAGCCTTCTTTTGAGAAGGACACAACTGGAGGAGTTCCAGTGTTGAAATGACAGCAAGAGACTGTGCCAAATCATCTACTATGCTATACGAATGAGCAGCTCGACCGGAAGCAGAATTTCAGTGTAATGGTCCCTTAGGAATCTTGGTATGAACCTCAACTTTGGGCTGAGGGATATGCAAGGGACCATTGGATGTCGAAAGAGGCTCGGTAGAACCTGAAGAAGGTGACTCGGGGACAGACGGAGCGGGAGGCTTAGGGTACTGACAAGACCGAATTTGAAGGTTAAGGTTGACGGTTATAGGTTGATCATAGTTCATCATGAGGATCTGGTAATTGGAGGAACCAGAAGGGGAAGTTTGAGTGGCCATCTGTCCGTCAGGTGGTTGGGTAGCCATGAATCCCTGCTATGCATCCACCTACTCTTGAGGGGGCGGTGACTGTTATTGCAGGGGTTGAGAAGGCAAGGGAGGTAGAGGTGTTGATGCTGGAGGAGCTAGAGCACCAAGCTACGGATACAAATAATAAGGGGGTTGGGTAACAATGTGGTAAATAGGAGGTTGGGCCAAAAGAGGAGGCATGCTGTATCTTGGATACGTGCTACCGGGAGGGGAAAAAGTGTGAGAGGTGCTGCCCCCCCCCCCAAAGGAAAACCATAACCCATGGGAGGTTGGGCATATGAATGAGAGAGAGCTCCAACGATACCGTCGGCAGTATGAGGTGCCCCCGGTGTGTTAGCACCATCGAGTCTCGGGAAATCAGGTAGAATGGTATAAACATAACCTGTTTGAGCGTAGATCAGGTCATATTTTAATGCCAGTTGGAGGGTAACTTCTTCGGTTTGAGGAAAATGTGATGCGACATCTTTCCCTATAGGAGGAAAGAGAGATCTAAGGAACCAGTCCATGTAGACACGGTCTTCGAAGGTAGGGGATTGACATAGGCTCTTTCTTCTCCACCATTCCTGGACATGATCGGATAGGCGGGTCGTAGATGATTGACGGAAAGAAGTCAAAAGTTTGATACCAGTGTCATAACGAAGGGGAAGCCGGAAGTAAGATAAAAAATCCTGGGCAAGAGTTGCAAAGGTGGTATGAGAGGAAGGGGCATGATCAACATACCACTTAGAAGCCGCTCCTGTAAGAGTTTATTGGAACAACCGAAGACGGACAGAGTCATCAGTAATGGAGGTAGATGAACACCACATGTGGAAAGATCGAACATGATTTGAAGGATCTTCTCCAGCAAGGCCTTCAAACTTTGGGATGTCAATAGGGAGCTTTGTCAGCATAGCAGGCCAACTAGCGTCATGGTGTATAGGTTCATTTATCAACTGGTCCAAATCGGGGAGGCTAAGGCCTGCCATGAAGGGGTGCAAGGGCACAACCAAGGTAGTTCCTGTGGCGGTTATGCTAGTAGCATTCCTAGCATTAGGGTCGGGATTACCGCTAGCGTTAGGCCCTAGACCAAACATAGTGAAGGTGACAAGGGGAGAACCAGAAGTAAGAGGAGAACCCAAAGAATCAGAAGATGATTCGGAGTGCGGACTTGGAGGATGACTAACTCGACGACGACGGGAAGGAGTAGGTCGACCAAGCGGAAATTGAGGATGAAGGCCAAAAAGTCTCTAGGAGATATGCCTTGGGGGCGCAATGATGATGGCACAAAGGCAAGAAGAAGGACCAATAAGGGCAGGGAGGTGTAGAATCAAATGATCTCAATGTCAAAACAAGGGCAGAGAGGTGCAGTGTCAATTTATTTTAAAGTCTTTTCCTAGCGGTGTTAACCAGGATCTTCTTCGCTTAGGGTCTGTGTGTGATGTGTGTTAATTTTAATTTTCAAACCCAGACGTTTTGAGAGTAAAAGAAAAAAGTGTGCTGCTGAAAACAAAGTTGTAGATAATAGAATATAGAACTGAAATGACAGTAACTTAACAAATAAAAAATCATTAATTTAACCCAAGCAGGCGGGTCTCTCAAAACTAGTCTAAAAGAGGAAAAAAAAATCTATTCAAAACACACTAAAAGAGGCCAATAGATCTAAGGTCGGGAGGGACAGGTATCTAAAGGAGAAATCTGCTGGAAAGAGGTGTAGAAAACAACAAAGAGGTAGAGGCAAGGTTGCTGCAAAAAAACAGGGAATCAAATAAAAGCAATAGGGACAAGGAGGTGACCCTAAAGGCAAACCCAAACAAAACTAGAAGAGTTGATTTGAAAGGAAAAAGAGCTGATCTAAAAGGGATCTGAAGATGAGGGATCAGATTTGAAAACAGAGGGGCTGAAACGCTGAAAATTCAGACTTCTGGAATAGCTAAACTCTTCCATAAAAAGTGGAGGGTACTAAAGCCCTAGGGGGCTAGATTCCCACTTAGATGAGTAAAACAGAACAGAAACAGGTCTAAACGGGCTGAGACAGAGGTTGGAAAACCCTGACAGAAGCTTCAGACAAACCCAGAAAAGTTGCAGAAAAACAGCAAAAAAAAATTGCAGGTCGCAGGTTCTAACCTGTTTTCAGTCCAGGTCGTAGTTTTTGGGCAGAAAAGCACGTCCTCCAGGCCAGGTTGCAGGTTTTTGGCTGAAAAGTGTGACCTGTAGATCCGAGTCTCTCGGTGGCAGATTTCATAAAAATTTGTCGTCTCCGCTGCAGCTGATATTTGTCACATGCGCAATAGCGCCAGAAACACCCGAAAGTTAAAAAATTTAATGTTTGAGGGTTTTAGAGGTGAAAAACACCATAAAAATAGGAAAAAAAAAAAACTGAAGAGAAACCCTAGGGTGTGAAACAGCTGGATATGCAGGAATATATAAAACGACAGCAGTCGCAAAAGAAAACCCATGTGGAGTCGCCAATTGTTAGTATGAATCTTTTGTCGAAGTGTATGAAAAAAGACCACTTTAGCTACGCATAACAAATAGCCCTAACATCAAATATGGATGCCAATATCTTCAAATCTGCAGTTAGTTGATCAAGACAAAAGCTGCACAAATCCAGATCTATGCATAAAAAGACATTAAGCAGTAAAAATGAGATTTTGCTCCATGCATCCAATAGACAAGACAAGAACAATATTTTTGAAATAATTTTTATATTAAGGGAACCTGCGAGGAAAAAAAGAAAGGCGTTTCCAATTCTCCTCAATGGGATGGGTTATTGAAAGTCCTCAACACTTCAAATCTAGCATTTCTCTCTTTTGTTGGTGTAGAAAACCTAGACAAACATAGAACTCAAAGGGAGCTCACAAAGCAAATAATGGAGAATGTGACAATGATAATGGCTCAAAGTCAGACCAAGAGTATAGATCCAGAGTGATCTAATAGGCAACAAAAAGGTGACAAATGAATGAGAAAACCCTTCTATTTATAACAAAATATTGGGTCATTCTAGATGGTGCATGATTAAAATAATATTAACCAAATCTAGATCCACCTTTTATGGAATATTTTGTTATATTTGTTGGAGGGAAAAGGCACTTGACTTGGGTCAAATCCCTTTATTTGTAAATAATAAATAAATAAATGATTTATTTATTATTTTAAAGAAGTGGTTGAATGATAATTAAATAAATAATGATTTATTTAATTATTTATAAATGATTTAGTCATATTTAACAAGTAATATTATTTAAATAAGATTTAAATAATTATTCCTAGGAAATAATAAGATAAATAAGGATTTATCTAATTAATTTCCTTATTTTGGGTTAAATATAACTAGGAATAATAATTAAATTATTGTTTAATTGATTATTCCATGAGGAAAATCAAAAAAATAAAGATTTGTTTAATATTTCCTTTTGGGGTTTCCTATTCGGACCATAAACAACCTAATAAATGTGTTTTATTAATTTATTTTACGTAGCGAAAGAAATTTTACTTAGGGTAAAATTGGTCTTACATGGTGTACTTGGGTCCATCTAATGATAATAGGTTAGATGACCAAAAATTGGTGTAACAATATTTTTATTCAGTATGAGATAAAACATGTTTTTGTGGTAAGGCCCACTTTTTCCAAGTACACTAAAATGGATGAAGTTTACCGTAAGGTAATAAAATTGACCATCCTGAATGAAATTCGTTGGGAAAAATTGTGTGAATTTTAGGAGTAAATGGTAAAAGAGAAAAGTCAACTCCTGCCAGGTCATCAATCAGCTAACAACCAGCGTAGTCCACAATTCTCTCGTTTCAACAATTGTTTTCTGTTAGATCAGTGCTAGCACATCAAATAAAATTTATTTCTATGTTACAGTTAGAGTTTAATTTGGAAAATAAAGTGCTATCTGTTATGATAGCATTTAATGTAATCTGTTGTAAAATAATTTTTCTATAAATAATTCACTATACGAAGTATTTTGGGTTGGATAATTTGAGTTTTGAGAACTCTGTGTATTACTGTGGATATTTTTTACACTTTTTAATGAAATCAAAGAATTTGCAGTAGATATTGTGAGATTCATGTGATATTTATTTTGAGCATTGCTTTTTCCTCTCTGTTATTTCACTTTCATTTCAACTTCTGTATGAAAATCTTACTAGTTTATAAACATAAATCAATAATATGCTCTGTTTATTAAGATTTTCACAAATGTGTATTTCTTCTTAAGAATGAATTCATTTTGTATGTTGATTAAGACTCCCACATTTTCTGTCATCACATACACAACGAAAACTTAATTGTGCTCAATAATTATACCTACCTTGCCTTATTTTATTCTCTACAATTCAGTCTTTGAAATCATCTTTAGTTTCACTGATCATTATTTTATCCAACAAAAAAATTATTAAAAAAATTTCAAACATATTAACTTATATCTAGCCTAAAATCTGGTGCTCAACCTTAAATTGAATATTTTAAAAAGTGACATAGAGAGAGCCCTCTCTGGTTAGGTAGGGCTAGATATCTAGCTAAAATTTGGTTTGTGGTTACCTTTCTTCAATCCTATTTTCAGCCTAGGAAGTTGGGGATAGTGATAACATCAGGAATCAGTCTCACCATTGTGGAACACCATATTGACACATGGTTTGATGCCCATCTTATTCGGCATAAAAAAACATAAATTAAATCCCTCTTGTTAGTGTCTTCCAATCGTGCCAGTCACCAATGATCAAATATGATCTTACAAGGTTTTTTTAGGGTCTTAATTCAAACTTTTATGGTTTCAGTAGGTCTTCAAATAAAAATTTGGTCACTGGCTAGTGTGTCTACGTGTGTTACTACTCCTTTCAAAATTCATGTTTTGGTCATTGCCATCATTCATTTTGATGAGTCATCAATGAAATTTCTACATTACCATCTCAGTCACATCACCATGGTCATCATTCATCTCATTGCATGTAGTGTCGCCATTAGGTTTTAGGGTCAAAATCATAAAAAATAACTCATTTCACCATTGAATTCAAAATTGAAGGAGTAGTATATTAAAAAATGTTCAATAAAGGTTTTAAAGTGTAATTTAATTTCAATCATGAATGTAATATGTTTCTCAAAGGTTCTAAAGCTACAAAGTTTCAAATCAAAAGAAAATACTTGGTGGGGCCACTTAACCACCAAAGGTGAAAATTGATTTCCAAAGCTACAAAAGACTAAATGAGCCTCTAATTTTCTCATTTCATCTTCAAGAAACCTCTCTCCACCAAGAAAATTCATTCTCAACCTCAGAAAATAAATTTATTTTCCCAAGATTTTTATCTCTCCTATGTGTTGTGCTTCTGTTGCACATTCGCTGCGCAAGTGTTGCGCACGCACTGCGCTTTTACCTGAGCGCTGCATTTTATTCATTTTGGCACAAATATTCACTCCAAGTGGATTATTCATCATAAAAAAGGTTCCAGTGTATCATAGATAGGTAAGTGGGTCCTCCAAATCACCTCTTGTGTCTACATTTTGTGATTGGAAAAAGAAATTCCCTCTTCTAGGGTTTTTAGTGAATTTTCTTGGTTTCATGTTCAAATTGACAAACTGTTGAAAGAAACCCTAATACTGAAGTTCACTCACCTTCCCCAACCTTTTATACACCTACATAATCATTTTCCCCACCCCCTACTCCTCATTTTCCCTATTTTCTTACAAACCCTAGCCCAGACTAGACATTTCTAGGTTAGGACTGTTTTTTCCCTTTTCAGACCCCGTCCCCTCACCCATTCCCTAAAATTTCAATTTCCCCTACTCCTTAAAATATCTCCCTACTCCCCATAAATTTTCTCAAGAGTTTAGGAAGCCCTCAACCCCTTCTTTTCCCTTCATTCCCAAAAACTACACAAATCCCCTTTTTTTCCTTCACTAAACCCTAATTTCCTTTCCCATTGATCTAGGGTTAGCATGGATTCTGAAACCACTAAGAAGAAGAGGAAAAATGGAGGTCATATGATTATGTATGAGCCCATTTCTTCACCATCCCTAAAGAAATCATTTCAAGATGTTGGTTTCTTTTCTTTTTTCCAAAAGGTTGAGGAACTAGGTTTTCATGACAAAATTACCAGTACTTTTTCCACCAGATTAAGGAGAGTTAAGATGACTATTTCAGGGGTGGTGTTCACTATATCAATATAGATCATTTCCTCAGCCACAAGGATTCCAAAAAATGTATAAAATTGGTTCAACGATAGATACCTTGACCTTGACAACTATAAAATGTACTTGAAGCCAACAAACAAATCAGATCCTACACACATGTTTCCATTTAGATTGTTTCTAAACAAGTATACCCCTCTCATGAAATTGATCATGAGGTAATTCACATGTGAGGGAAGATATTCAAGGTTATATCAGTATCATATGGGACTCTTGATGCATTTCACCGGTGTAAAAACCATAAACTTACCTCATTACCTCTACAAGAGCATGGTAAAGATGGTAGAGAAGGTACAGAGAATGGGAGAAAATAATCATGCGAGTTTGCTTCACCATGGCTTGGTGAAGGTCTTGGTTTGCCATCATTTATAATAGATCAATTTGTCATGGAATGGTATTGTTTATTCAGATTATCTTTTGTCTTCTCCAACTTAGTCTAGCAATCACTCTACAACCTTGGTTTCACTAGCATATCAAGATATTCCTTCCACAATAAAATCTACCAAAATATTTCCTAGAGCAGGGGTGACTCAGAATTATGTCAGAGGTAAGAGGCTTGTGTTTTCTCTAGATATTTTTGAAAGGGCCAAGCCTACATCTGGTGAACAAGGATCATCATCACATCATGAAGCACAATTGTAAGATGAGGAACCATTCCATCTTGACACTGACATGGCAGATTTGGAGGTGAGTAAAGAGAGCAAAACACTAGAGAAAATTATCTTGGAGAAGGAGGTTGAGAATAGAGATCTCAAATACATATTTTCAAAGGCAAACTTCTTGGTCTCATTCTTGGATTAGGAGAACATGCAATTAAAGGCAAATCAATTACTCTTGAACAAGCCCAAATTTGATTTGAGAAAATGTGATGTAAAGGGTAAGGAAATGGTTGAGATTGATGATTCAGATGATCAAGAAGAGTGTCTTAGAACAAGAAGACCAAGGAAAAGAGGCCTCAAAAGGGAACTTGAGAATAAAAAAGAAACAACTCCACCATGGACTCAAATGACAGTTGATGAACTCATATTGGCAGAATTGAGAAAGATAGGAAATATTGGCTTGATCGGGTGAATTCCCACTTTTAGAAGCTCATAAAGTGGGAAAATAAGAAAAAAAACATAAAAATACACATGGCTATGCATTACTATACAAGAAATTAGGTCTCCTAGGTAAGAATCAAGCAGTTAAAGAAGAAACTCAAGGAAACTCTAATGAGGAAAAAAATAAAGATAAGTTGCATTTGCTTGTTGAAGCCTCTCTAATAGCATGACATATCATCATAAGCCTTCATGGGAAAATTTTGGAGAATTTTTAAATAATTTTTGAAATTTTTGGTTTTTTGTGACTTTTGGCCAATTTGGGAAACACAGTACAGAGAAAAGCGCAATGCCTTGGCCTTGTGATTTTTCCTCAGCCATACAAATGCCAAAAATTTAAAATTTTTTGGATCAATAATGACCTATAAATCACAGATATCCACTTGGGGTGCCTTGTTAGCAATTTGTTTGAGAGAAAATTGTAGGTTTTAACCCTGAACATAAACTATCTACACATGAATCTTATAACAAAAAATAAACAATAGCGAGAGCATAAAACATAAAATAGATAAACATAGAGATTTTCCCCTGGATCCCAAATCGGGATGACCAACTTGATATTTCATTATATTCCTTTTAGTGTTACAACACATATATATACATGCCGAAGCATACATAAACCCTAATCCATTAACCCTAGATTAGATCGTAACTGTAGTTCCCTTGACCGGATCTACAAAATACCAGGGGCCGAAAACCATCGTACCCCAAAACCATGTGAAAAACCATGCACAAAACCATGAGCTTAGTCATTGGCCCAATTCTTCAACACCCATTGTTTCTCTACACCAAGAGAACTTCTGAGTGCTCACAGACTTCGTCAATGCATCTGCAACATTCTTCAAAGTGTCCACCTTTACCAGCAACACCCTTTTAGCCTCAACCATATCTCTAACAAAGTGATATTGAACATGAATATGATTTGTCTTTGAATGATAAGCAGGGTTCTTAGCCAATAAAATTTCACTTTGGCTATCACAGTCTATCCTTATAGTTTTTGTACCAACCCCATACTTGAACACAATCTCTGCAACCAAACTTCCTCCTTGCTTGCATGAGTGGCTGCCATGTATTTTGCCTCTGTAGTTGAAAGAGCCAGTACAGATTGTATTTTACTCATCCAATTGAATACACCTCCAAATAGGAAAAAAAAATACCCACTTGTAGATCTTCTTTGGTCCAGATTTCCAGCCCAGTCTGCATCAACAAAACCACGAAAGTCCAACATTCTTTCCAATCTTGGTCTTCCCTGGTAGCATAAGCCATAACCACTAGTGCCACATAAATATCTGAAAACCCGCTTCATTGCTGTCCAATGCTCCTTCCCTGGGTTTGACATAAACCTGCTCAATACTCCCATTCCATGTGCAATGTCTGGTCTAGTACATACCATTGCATACATCATGCTACCCACTGCACTTGCATATGGAACACGGGACATATCCTCCTCTTCTTCTTACGTCTTGGGACACTGTTCAACAGAAAAATTTACACCCACATGAATAGGAACATTCATCGGTTTACTATCCTGCATATTGAACCTCTACAATTTAGTCTCGACATACTTCCTCTTGTTTAACTAGATCTTCCTCTTTGCCCGATCTCTCTTAATTTCCATAACCAAAATATAGTTTGCAGCACCAAGATCCTTCATGTCGAATTTGGAGAACAGTTGGGTCTTCAAATCTTGGATAATTTATTTTTCATTTCCAATCAACAACATATCATCCACATACAAGACCAAATAAATAACATGGTCACCAATTAATTTAAAATAAACACAGTGATCCTCTTTGCTTTTGGTGAAGCCAAGTCCCCGTATATAGGTATCAAAGTTCTGATACCACATCCTTGGTGACTGTTTTAACCCATACAAAGACTTCTTCAACCTGCATACCAGTTCTTTCTTACTCTTCACCATAAAGCCTTCAGGTTGCTTCATGTAGATCTCTTCTTCTAGATCCTCGTGAAGAAATGTTGTCTTCACATCCATATGTTCTATCTCAAAATAAAATGAAACAGAAATAGATAAAAGTAATCTAATAGAAGTAACTTTGGCAACAAGAGAAAAATTATCACCAAATTCAATTCCTGGCACCTGGGAATAACCTTTTGCTACCAACCGAGCTTTGTATTTCTCCACCTTGCCTTCTACATTCATATTCTTCTTAAACACCCATTTTCTCCCGATGGGATTCCTTCCAGCCGACAACTCCACTAGATCCCATGCCTCATTTTTGTGCAAGGATGCCATTTCATCAACCATGGCCTCCTTCTAGAGTTTTCCATCCTTTGAATCTACTGCCTCCCTGACAGTTCTGGGATCATCATCAGTTATAGTTAAGGAAAAACCTAAACAGAAAGCAGATGGAATATACCTTTCTGGTTGCCTTCTTTCCCGAACTGTTCTTCTAATAGCTGGAGTTTGTGGCTCTTCATCTTCTGAGTCTTCTTCTATTGTAGAGTCTGATTCATCCTCCTTTAGCTCAAACTCTATATTATCAGGTTCCTTTGGTAGGATTTCATGTTTAACAACATCTTTCATTTCTCTAAACACCACATCTCGGCTATACACAACCTTCTTTGTTTCTGGGTTCTGAAGCTTGTAACCCTTTAAACCATCCTTATACCCAATAAAGATGCACCTTTTAGATTTATTATCCAGCTTGGACCTTTTCTGCTTTGGAACATGTACATATGCATTACATCCAAATAACCTTAGATGTGAAAGAGAGGGTTTCTTACCAGTCCATACCTCATGTGGAGTCTTATCCTCCAACACTGATGAAGGTGATCTGTTAACCAGATAGCATGCAGTCTCCACTGCCTCTGCACAGAACTCTTGTCCTAACTGGGTACCACTGAGCATGATTCTTGCCTTTTCCATTAGTGTTCTGTTCATTCTTTCTGCAACTCCATTTTTTTGAGGTGTGTATGGAGTAGTATTCTACTGTGCTATACCACACTTCTTACAGAACTCTTCAAATTTCTTCTTGCATAACTCCCCACCATTATCTGTCCTCAACACCTTTATCTTCTTCTCTGTCTAGTTTTCCACCAGAGCCTTAAACTCTTTAAATCTATCAAATGCTTCAGATTTCTTCCTCAAGAAATATATCCATGTATTCCTTGAGAATTCATCTATGAATGAAACATAGTACATAAACTTTCCCAGTGATGGAACTGACACAGGTCCAAACACATTACTGTGCACAAGTTCTAATATCTTGTTCGCCCTCTTGGCACTAGAAGAAAAACTCACCCGATTCTGTTTCCCATATACATAATGTTCACAGAAATTGAATTCCAGAGAGAAATTAGACATACCTTCTACCATACCATTTCTATGCAATATCTGAAGGCCCTTCTCTCCAATATGTCCAAGCCTTTGATGCCATAGCATGGTATTTTCTCTAGATACAGCTAGGCTTTCCACTCCACTTTTAGGAACCACATAACTATTACACCCATTAATAACAGTGCTAACTTGTAGCTTGTACAGAGTTCCAGTCCAAACTCCCCGCATTAATACCAGTGCTCCCCGAACCATCTTGCAGGCATCTTTCTCGAACATTGTTTTTACACCTGCATCATCCATCTTGCTTACAGAAATCAGATTTTTGGCCAATGAAGGAATATGCAGAACACCGAGAAGTGTTATAATCCTTCCACCTTGCAGCTTCAGCTTCACCTTTCCATGTCCAACGATTCTGGCCTTCCTATCATCCTCTAGAAAGACATCAACGCCGTCATATTTCTCATACTCACAGAACCACTCCCGATGGGGAGTGAAGTGAAAGGATGCACCTGAGTCAGTCAACCATGACTCATGATCTACATGTGTATTTTAAGAAGAAGCCAAATACACATCCCCACCTTCATCCGAGGTGGTTTTTGCCTCTGTAGAAGGAGCATCATCAGATCCATTTCCTTTCTCAAGAGCTTTAGATCTGCACTCCCTTTTGTAGTGCCCTTCCTTTCCGCATTTCTAGCATACCTTTACAAACTTTCTAGGAGATTTATGTCTCCCTCTAGATTTGGATCTCCCACTCGAAACCTTATTCTTGTTTATGTTTTGGGACCTTCCTCATACAAATAAGGCATCTCCATTCTGGCCCTCCATATTTGTTCGTCTCATTTCCTACGACAACAAGGCTGAGACAATGTAATCAAAATTCAAGGTAGTTGTATTGCTACCTATTGCAATAACCAGACTGTCCCATGAGTCTGGTAGAGAACACAACAAACTGATGCACTTATCTTCATATGAGATTTTAATATCAATAGATGACAGCTGACTTACCACAGTATTGAAGGCATTCAGATACTCTGTCACTGAGTCTCCATCCTTCATCCTTATGTTATACAGCTTTTTCCGCAGGAACAAATTATTCACCAGAGACTTAGATTGGTACAAAGTCCCACGTTTTTCCCACAAATTCTTTGTCGTAGCTTCCCAAGATACATTCAACAATACTGAATCTAAGACACACAATTGTATTGGGCTCTTAGCCTTCCAATCCAGTTTCTTCCAGTCTTCATCTAACATTGTCATTGGTTTAGTACCTGGATCTACCGCGACCCACTGATTTTTATCGACCAGCAGATCCTCCATCTTGAGTTTCCACAAATCAAAACTCTGACCATTAAATTTCTCGATCTCTATCTTTCCACTGCTCATCATATTCTTTCATCGCAAAAATCGATCCCACATATCTCCCACTGAATAGGATCTACCTCAGGCTTGAGAAAAAAACCCTCAGCAGCAAAGGCGTCCCCTTGAAGCTGAAACAAATTTGATACCAAATGTAGGTTTTAACTCTAAAAAAAAATTATATACACATGAATCTTATAACAAAAGATAAACAATAGCGAGAGCATAAAACATAAAACAGATAAACACAGATATTTTCCCCTAGATCCCAAATCGGGATGACCAGCTTGATATTTCATTATATTCCTTATAGTGTTACAACACATATATATACATGTTGAAGCATACATAAAACCTAATCCATTAACCCTAGATTAGATCATAACCGTAGTTCCCTTGACCGGATCTACAAAATACTAGTGGCCAAAAACCATCGTACCCCAAAACCATGTGCAAAACCATGCACAAAACCATGGGCACAAATCGGCTACCGGAAATTAAGGACCAAAAATTTTCGCCGGGGCGCTGCTCCGGACCTCGACAGGGGGGGCTATCGCCCCTCCGTGCGCGATTAGTCATGGAATGAATATAACACATACCCAGCAAAAATTTGAAAACACACACTTTCTACCACTGCTTTGGACTAGGCGCTACTCTTTTGGGAGTAGCTGTGGGAAAATGCATTTTTCTCCCTCATTGATTATCCATTTTGCTTGCTTGAGGTGTCTAATGATAACTATATATCCTCTGATTTCCATGGCATCTTTCATAACTGAATTTGGAGCATGGGAAGGCCTTCAAAATTCTCTCACAAGCTGGGCATTGCGATTTATTGGACATGTGTTAGGATTTTCCTTGTGTGTGCAAATTTCAATTTTTTTCTCAGTAACTCTTGGTCTAATGATGTAATTTACTTGCGTTCATGTTGAGTTAATGAAATATGATGTAAATAAATTCTTCATGCTTATTTTGATGTAATTTTTGACCTCATTAATGTGGAGCAGGTCAATCAAACTCTAAATGGAGGGTTTGTTCAAACCTCCCTAGTCTTTAGGGTTTTGTTGAGAGAATCTTGTGAGTTGTTCCTATGCTGAGGGATTTGACCCCTGAGACAGGGGAAGTTATTTTTGAGTCTATATGTATGTATTTTTCAGTAATTTTGATGGTTGGACATCAGAGGGTGGAATTCTTGTAGCTTGTACTTCATCAATTTTTACAGGAAATCGAAGGACAGTTGCAGTTATTATTCAGGAATTCTCGTGTTGTGATTTTGTGATAATGTTTTCTCTCTATTATAATTTTATATGAATGATGTATTTTTCTCCTTACCATATCTATGATCTTCAGTGATTTTCCTAAGAGGTTATAAGCATAATTATTTTCATTAAATCTCTATTTTGTTAGGAATCTCATTTTGTGTAATTTTCCTTCTTGATTAATGAATTCATGGTGCACATGATCATTATGATATCTTGCTCTTTCAAACCCTACACTACACTGAAAAACTCTTAAGTCATCAAAAAATCATACCTACCTTTCTCCTCTATATCTCTTGTAGTTTCAACCTTTTATACTTTGACCTAGTTCCCTGATTTCCATCCCTCATCTAGCAGAAAAATCCTAAATATTTCAAAACCATAGAGTTGAGCTATCTAGCCTAAAATCCATTCTTGTACCAGTCCAACCCTTGGTTTTGTTTTTCATAGAGAGAGCCATATCTATTTTAGTAGGGCTAGCTACCAAACTGAAAGCTTGGTTTGAGGTTACCTCCGTCGATTTCCTTTCAGCCTTAGGACATTGTGGAAGATAACACCACTAAGGTAGAAGTAATCAAACCATAAATAGATTAAATACACAGATATATATTTATATATATGATATCTTACACGTCTTGGGATTCTAACCCTTTACCCATCATGAAAAAATATGGCACTCTTCACATTTGTACCGATTTATGAGTTCTGAACAAATCTTGTCCCCAAGAAAATTACCCCACATCATTCATCGACCAAGTTATCAATGCTTGCACAACCCATGATGCCCTATTCTTGATGGAAAAATGATCTAGGTACAATATGATCTAGATTCACCATATGGATCGATACAAAACTGTATTCACTACCCCTTGGGGTACATTCGCATACCAAGTTATGCCTTTCGGTCTTAAAAACATTGACACCGCCTTCCAGGGAGCCATGAATTACATCTTCCACAACTTGGCTCATCTCATCCTCTCTTATTTGGATGACCTTACCATACAATAGAAGAAGATTTCTAACCATTTTTAAGACCTCTCTTGCATCATAAATTGCAAGGACTTTTTGCTCCGTGATCTAGTGTCTGATTAGATCACCAGATAGACAAATACAAGACTAAAGATACAAAAGAGATCCTAATATCGTATGATCATCAAGAAACATGCAACCAATTTTATACTATGAGGAAGATAAATTACACCTTTCCTCCTTGCAGACTGGGGAAGGACTGTAAGTTTGTAGCAGAATCCTCAAGCTACACTCAAGTGATCTACTTCATCTGCACTTGATATCAACACCTACACACAACCATTATCGCTCAAGGACGAAAATTGATCTTCCTCGTAATATTTTTAGATCAAAAGCGATATAAACTGATTACAAGATATGTTGAACACATAAACATATAAGGGAAGGAATCATAAATCTTCATTAATCATATAAAATAATATAGTGCTTTATACCTTCACTTCCATGTTTCCTCTTTGTGATCCGACAGAGTTTCCCGCTACATCCAAGAAATAAGCATGAATAGCACACACATATGACCAAGACCTCACAAGCTCTCTCTAGTAGAAAAATGGTAGCATATGATCAATATATCAGCTCTCTCAAGATTGGCTCTCCAAAAAATGAGCCTAACCCCCTTAAATGGTCCAATATAAATAGGTAGAAGAGAGGTCATAGGAAAATGTATGTGGAAACTCAAGACGATGAGAAGTTACAAAATATTCTAATTGATGAGTCCTTTCCAGCTCAAATAGATTATACATCGAACTGGTCTCCTAAGGAATAGGGCATTTTAAAAAATTCCCTTGTTCACAGGCACATAAAAGGCTAAAAATAGCCCTAGCTGCATGCACAAGAGGGCATGGTAGCAGCTATAGGGTCTTGGCCATAGGCACAAGCTTGCTTGCCTACGGCTAAGGGTCAAACTAACTAAAAAAGGGTCCTCATGTTAGGAAAAAGTAATCTAATCTTGACAGCTAAGGGTCAGTGATACACGGGTACTAAAATAGGTTGATAAAATATGCCCCCTAATGTATGAGGTCAGAATGAGAAGCTGATGACCGAAATATATTATGATAAAGCTCATAGGTTGAAACAAAAGTGGAGAAACAAAGCCAAGGATGTGGATCAGAAGAAAGAAGAGCGGAAGTCTCAACTGTGTGGATCATAACATCCTTGATGTTAGTCATCAGTAAATTTTGTTGATATCAAAGGATGACTAAGTTGTAAGGCCCAGATTTCTAGAAAGAATATTTGAAGAAACATTGTGATTTCTAGAAATCTCATTGCCTTCATCATCCTACACCTAACTGATTCCACTATAAGCCTATCTTTTACCCTCTCAAAGTTTACCCTGCTATAAAGAAGACTTCAAAATTCTAGGCCTATTTTCCTCATTTCACCACCTCACTTGCACTCCCATTTTTCCATTTTCCCCTCTAAAAACTGCTCATATTTCCCTCATTCATCATATTTCTTCTAAGAAGGCCTTAAACAATGTAAAAAGTCCTTTTTACATTGTTTTAGCCTAACCTCTAACCCTATAGGGTCTCTTAAAAAACCTTGCAAAACTCTGTTTTTTGTGTTAAAAACCCACTTTTATGAAATAAGCCTTTAAGCCCCTTTTTGGCTTAAAGACCCAACCCCCTTACCATATAACCCTCACCTCGACCATTCCACTATCTTCCTAAAAACCCCTTCATTTTTTGCCCTCGATCCCTTTTTCCCATAAAATTGAGGCCTCTGCCTCTTCCTAGCTCCTTTCCCTATTCTTTATTCTACACCTCCGCCCCTTTTATTTTTATAACCCCCAGACCTTATTAAACCCCCCCTTTTTAAAAATTTAAAAGGATTAACGTGGGCTCGTTTCTCCCTTTCTTCCCATATTCACCCTTTCCCTTTATCCTCTCATCTAGACTGTTGATCCTGAGCCCTGGGCCTTGATCCAACAGCCACCGCACTTTTGCCCTTCATCTCATCTCCTAACTCAACCCCGCTACTCGACAAACTTGTATACGTCACCAAGCAGGGCCCCACCTTCCACTTTATCTTACTGCCAAAGCCACTTCTTGCCACCTCTCTCTGGGCCCTGCTCCATAAACTTGTACACCAATCCCTCAAGCATTCCTCACTGTTGATCTCATCTCTTGAGATCTGATGGCTGAAACTCTTATCGTGCGGAATTTTTCACCAAGGTTTAATGCCCTCAACCCGCGCGAAAAAAGTTGTTTCACCCTAGACACACGTCCAATGCTGAGTGGTATCGCGTGCCCTCTGCTCAAAACCATTTACCACCCATCTCCTATGCGATAAACCACCCCAGTTTTCCAAAACCACTAACTTCCCCTCTACATCTTCTCTCCCACTGCCAATCACCCCCGATGCTCCAAACCCCAAAAGAAAAGCAGTTTTTTCCCTTTTGCAGGTTTTAGACTAATATTTATTTATTTTTTACAGGTTTTAATGGTGGTAATGCCCATAGAGGCATTACAAAGGATCAAATTATCCTCTAGATGACGATCCAGGGTGGTCAATTTGAAATTAAAGGGCCAAGAGGGTTGCATAAAGTCTTAGACATCGATGAATCATGATCATCGATGGGTTACATAACCCTCCAGTACTACGAAGAAACCATCCCTGCACACAAAGGACAAATACAACAAATAATCAGTGAAGAAACGAAGAACATAAGGCTTAAAGGACTAATTACAGGTCAAAGGATATAACAAAGGATTAAGCCCTTAAAGACAATGATTAAAGAAGAAAGGCCAAAATTTAAAGAAAAATGATAAATGAATAGAACAAAAGATAAAGGCAGTAAGGCAGATTATTAAAGCAAAAATCAAGGTTTGAAGACCTGTTAATGAGTTTGATGATTAAAAAAAAAGCAAATAAACCTAAAGTTAGCCTTGAATAACTCAACAAGGAAGCAGTTACTCCTCCAAAAGATCATATTGCCACCTACTGCATGCTTTCTGTCCATAAAGGAAATTGGTAGTTATTGCACATTTAGAAGATATTTTATCTGTCAAGGTAGTTATTGTAACAGTTAAGAATAGGCCTTAAAGTCAAACTCTCCACCTATTTTTCCTTAGAAAGTTAAGACAGAGTTATTAAAATAGAGAAGTAGTTGTAGATGTTCCCACCTTATGCCTTGCATGGTTTTTAAGGTTAGGAATGCATTTACTCTGTGATTAATGACACTCAAACCATATCTTGAGCTCCACCTCCTAATTTTTAGCATAAATACTGCATTTTAACTCATTTTATTTTGGGCATTTTATGACTCTTTGAAGTAATACGTAGTCTTTTGGAAGTTGAAGGAAAATTGATGTCTTGGATCCTGTGGATGCCCTGATTTGTTTGTTGATGGAGGAGGCTAGAACACTGGATCCCTGAGCTTGGATGTTGGTGAAGTGCTTCTATCTATTATTTTTATTTCATGTTTTCATTATGTTTTCATCTTTCTTAGTTACAGTAGAGTAAAGGTTTTAGGCTAAAAAATGTCTTTTGAAAGCACCTTAGTTCTTTTTACTCTTCACTATTTAAATGTTTTCTTCTGCAAAGTATGATTGGAGGATTATTAATTTCCCTCCAGTTCCATCTAGCTTGTTATTTTAGAAATGATTCAATAGAGTATAACCAAGGAGTTTCTCTTTTGGTAAGTCCATGTTCCTTTGAGTAGGGCATGAGAGGTTGTTTTGAGGAATGATCTCAATAGAGTGAAACTAGGAAGTTTAGTGGTGAGTCCATGCTCTCTTGAGTACAAATTGAGAATTGTTTCTAAAACCTATTTAAATTATGCTTAGTAGAGTCTAAACCAAGGAAGTATATAGTGTGCCCTATCCTCTGGTCTGCCTTTAAAAAGATGCTTTGAACATCTTTAGAGAGTTGGTCAAAAGCATATTAGATTATTTCTGTTTGATCTTAGGCTACTCTTACTATTTATCTTATATGTTTTCTTATCTGAAAGTAGTCTTTTGATTGATGGATTGTTTTCTGAAAGGTTTGCTTATTAAAATTCTGTCCAAATAAGTTTATGGTTTGCCCTATCCTTTGGCTTGCTTCAAAACATATTCCTTGAAAGATGTTTCTTGTTTAAAGTACATGATAAAGAATTATTACTTTCTCTTTGTCCTACTTTTCATTCTCATTGTTAATGTTCATCTCATTATTCCAAAAACTTTGAAGATCCACTGGCCAAGTTAGATTTTCCCTATGATACTCCCTGATCCTTTTATGAACTTATCATGACTTCCATATGACTCCATTTCCTAATGACTTAGAGATTCCCCATTCTATCTATGCTCTTTGATCATTATGTCCAACCAAAACAATCAAACAAACCTTGCACTTAATAACTATCCTAAAATCAACCCTTAAAAGAAAACAAGCACATGTCCTTTACAAATAACCTAAGAGATCCCTCTCTGATTCTAGGAAGGCTAGGTCCTACAACTCTAAATATTGGTTCCATGTTGCCTTGTCATTTGGTATGCCAATCTTTCAAATCACAAGACCCCAACATTCTGGCGATCAGAGTGGGACCTTCTGAGTTAGTGACAAACTAAGTATTCCTTAGGACTCCAAAAACCATAAGAACCACATAAAAACTTAGAAAACCCCCAAAAAATTCTTGGATTGGTTTTATTACTCATTTGGTTGTGGACCATAATTTATTTTACCTTTACAAAAGCTAAAACCTTCCACCTGGTGACTTCACTAGCCCCAGTAAGCCTATTTTATCCACTATTTCTTTTAGATTCCCATAAGATTGTATCAAATCAATCCTAAAGAATTTTAGAAGCCTAGTCCCATGTTTCAGCAATGTACTAAAACACTAAGAGAGGTCAAAACATTTAAAAACAATCCTTAGAGCTTTCATCCTCTCTACATTTTGAACTTGAAATCTACCTTCACATAGGATCAATACCGGATCTCATCCAAACCCTAATCCTCCTCCAATAGTTGATGATCTAGAAAAGATTTTGTAGAAAACTTCTAAAACTGGGAATTTGACTACTGATAGGACTAGCCAAAGAACAAGATATGTCCCTCAAAACCTTACAATATTGAAAGATCCTCACTTTAACTTATCTCACACAAAGAACCTATTTAGAACCAAGTCACATAGTGATATTGACCAATCTGACCTTGAGCCCACAGATTTGCAGTAGAACTTTAGCAGAGAAGCCTCTCCTTCCACTCCTCCTAATTTTCATCTTCTCCACCACTTCATTTCTTTCCATATAAAATTTGCTCATAATCAGCTTTCTAGTCCAAGTACTTCCACCACCCCCATTCACACATCCACTGTTCAAAACACTCCATTTCATCCCACTTTTCCTTTTACAAATCCAACCCTTGTAAATCCCCCACTTTCTCCCACCATGGCAGCATGGTATGCCCCATTAGTGTTACCACAACCTCTGGTTCCTTTAGCAAATGATTATCAATCTAGAATTCCCCATTTCACTGGAACTGAATCTACTACTACCCAAAAACATGTAGATAAAATGGATGATGCCTTTGATTACATGGAAATAGAAGAAGAGACCATTAAGATGCGAATATTTTCCCAAATTTTAGGAGGAGAAGCCAATAAATGGTTTAAGAGCTTAACTCCTAATAGCATAAATGATCTCCCTTCTTTATACCAAACATTCATAAACAAATGGGAAATTTAAAAGAACCCTCTCCAAATCCTTTCAGAATATAGAAACCTTAAAATAAATACTGGGGAAAGTGTCCAAGATTATTGCACTAGATTCAATAGTGTTTAAAATGCACTTCCCCCAAACATGAAACGTCCACTAGGCCTAGCCTTAGCTAAATTTCCTGAAGGTTTTGATCTAGACATGGCCTACTAGCTAAGAGAAAGAGACCCCTTAACTTTAGAATATATGCAAAGGGGAGCTATTAGTGTAGAAGCAAATCTGATTGAGAAAAGAGCTAGATTAAAATCAGAGAAAAGAGTCACATATAAATATGAAACAATGGCATCAACCTCATCATTTGATGCCAAAATTGATAATTTAGTGAGAGTAATGGAAAGAATGCTTGAGAAGATAAACTTAAATGATAGAGTGCCTACAAGAGAAAACCAAATCAATTCCAAAAACAGAAATAGAAATCTAAATTTCAGAAGAGACCCTATTCAAGATAGACAAAGAGAGAATGACCAGCAAATTAGGCCTCCCTTTCAACAAAACTATGTAGATCAAGAAGAAGAAAGGGAAACTGAAAGATTAGAAGAAAATCACGTAAATCTGATAGGATCTAACAATTAGATAGATGTTTTCCTCACTGAAGAAGAACAAGGTTTCATCTCCTCAGAACAAGTTGAAAATAATCATGAGGATTCTAAAGATTACCAATTGGGGTTTGAAAATGCAATAATGGAAGTACGCAGACAATATGATCTTAGAAGCAAAAGGAAACCAAAAATTTCCAATGATGAAAACACAGGTACTGCTGTTATGAAAACTTTAGAGAGTTCTCCTAAAAAGACAACAAACACAATTAACACTTTGACTAAGAAAACTGACTCAAATAAGGACAAAACCAATCAGCAAAGTGTTGACCCAAGCTGCCCTAGTACTTCTACTAGTGGCCTTGAGAAATATGTCCTAAATAACAGTCCTAATAAAACTCAAAATCATAATTTCTGAAAAAACTATGCTTGACAAAATAGATGTAAACATGTCAAAAAAATTAGTTCCTTTCAGCCTTGAAGGTAAGATTGCCAAGATTAAAATTAGCATACCCTTACCTAAACTAGTAACCCAGGATGTATATAAAAACCAAGTTTTGAAAGCTTTGAACATAGGAAATGATACTGATACTCTGAACTTAACAGATGATAAACCAGAACTGTTGTTTGGTCCCGAAGTAGAAGGAAAATACCAAGAAGGAACCATTCCCCCATTTTATGTCAGTTTAAATATACATGATAAAATTTTACACAATGCCATGCTAGACTCTAGTGCCTCTCACAAACTTATGCTAAAATGTAATATTCTTAAATTAACAATGCAACTAATAGGAATATTAATTTTTCTTTTAAAATCTAGTTAGATGAATAAATGGGCAAGGGGGCTCATAAGTTGCTTAAGTAGGAATAAAATCCCTCATAATGTGAAAAAGGGATCATGTAATAACCAGATCAAGAATCCACATGTGTGAATAGGGTCTAAAATGTGTGGACAAAGTCAAGTTTGACCAAGTCGACAACATTTTTATATGAGGAGTGGATCCTAAATAAAGACAACTCAATGTGAATGAAGATCAATCTAGCTAGTCAAAATGAAGACACCTTGAGTGTGAAAGGAGACAAAGCATAAATATCTAGTCAAATTTGATCCAGTCAAGATTGACTAAATCAAACAGCGTTGTAAATAGATGAGCAAGACTAATGGAGACATTGTAATTTTGGTGGAGGAGCCTTTGCATGGAAGCAACCTCATAATGGGGTGGGACCCTTGGTTAGGAAACTCATCAAATATATAATGGAGGGGATGGAAACCATATGGAGCATGATTGAATATTATATTTTGTATTTGGTCTGTTTATACTTCTTGCATTCTTTGGCTGTTTATCTAAGTTTGTTGCATTGTTTAGTGCAAGGGTTCTCTCATGCGGGGATTCCCTACTCTTTCTTGGAGATCTTGTTTAAGAAATCTAAGAGGAGATTTCTAAGCTGAATTTTCCACAATATGGTGTTATTCCAAGCAGTTACCTTCAGCAACAATTCAGTCCCTTACAGAAGCTACATTATTTCTTAGGATGTTGCAGTGGAGGGGTTTAAACCCTTGTATTTTGAGCTAGTTTCCCAGGAAGAGGATCAATTTTTTTCCCAGAAAGGTAGTAGGAGAGTCTACAGCCATTTCTTTGCATTTTCAGCCATTTTTATGCAGATCTTCAGCTATACAGTGTGATTCAGCCATAGATCTGTAGCATTCATTTCTTGTATATCATTTATGTAAAGAAACCCTTGCCGGGTCATCTTGGATCTATGTAAAAGAGACTAGATCTCTGTTTTTTATGCCTCATTGAGTAATATAATAGAATATCTGATTTTTCTCTCCATTTTCTAAGTAGAACCCTCAAATAACTATGATGTCTCTTTATGCAGTAATTTATGTGTGTTGCAGTCTTGGGGTTTCATCATTTTTAAGTTGTTTTGAGCATGGGAGGCATGTTTAACTAGGCAAAAGACATTTGTTTCTGACTTCATTTCAAACGTGGTTGATATAATTTCAGATATAATGGATCCATGGGCTGCATTTTTTTATTGATGCTTATATTTATAAAAAATGTGTTTTCCGTGCAAGTATTGTTGATTTTCCCATTTTGGGATATTACAGTGGTATCAGAGCCTTAATCTTGGCTCATCCTGTGTTCTTCAACCATTATGGAGTCTTCTCATGAGAAGGGGAAGATCTAAAAGAGAGATCAAAGCAAACCCTTATTGTCTGGAGGAAAGAGGTTCTCAAAACTTCTCTTTCAAACTCTACAGGGTAGAAGCAAAGACATTAAAGAAATGAGGAGGGAAAGACATGGAAGCCCCTCAACTAGATATGCAAGATCTATACATGAGGAAATCTCTAATTCCTTATCTTATGGGTGAGAGAATTCAGCCACATCATCATATTTACAATGCTCTATCAACCACGTTTTCAAGAAGAAGAAGAAAGGAGATGTGCCAAAGAAGGAGACTCTTGGTGATTATTTGTAGGAGTATGAAGCTCAATCTAAGGAGTTCAAATATCACTCGAACTTCCAAGGGTTTTGTGAGATAAAAGAGGAAAGAAGCACATGGATCAAGCAGCATGGTGTGGGTAGATTCTTTCTATCTACTTTCGATGGATCACCTAAATGTCCATCTAGGGCTTGGGTGAAGGAGCTTGAGACCTATGTGCAACAACATCAAGTTTCAGAAAAGGAAGCCATCAAAGTAGCAGTGCTACACATTGAGGGTAAGGCTTATGCTTGGTGTTTGTTTGAATCTTTTTCCTTAAAGAATGAAAATACATATACCTATGCAAGGTTCATTAGGAGAATAGTGGAAAGGTTTGATGAAAAGTATTATGAAACACTTTCTATGGAATCAATCAAACCAAATAAAACAAAACTTTTGCATGTATTAGAAGGGTCCCTAAATTCAGCTTCATTTCAGAAAACCATTGAAGGGGATGGAAACTTGTATGAAATATTTCCAAGTGCAAAATCCCCATTGCATGAAGAGCTTTCTTCTCGAGAGGAAGACATGGGGATTCCTCCTTCAAAATAATACCAAGATCTAAGGTCTCTTATTGATGGTGAGGAATTTTCAACTATTGAAGGGGAGGAAGAGAAAGTTAGAGATTATAATGCAGTCATGACAAGAGCACATCAAGTACCTCATCAAGAGGGAGATGGAGCACTTGCTCCAAGGAGGGAAACTCTTGCACTCTTGCAAGAAGTTCCAAAGAATATCACATATGGAGATCATGGCACAATCCATGTGCAGCTTGTGCCATCATTATCAAATGGTGAGATCTTGAAGATAGAAGAAGGAAAAGAGCATGGCAAGCATCACATGATGAGGAGAATACACCCCTCTTTATTACATAAATTTGATGTACAAAGAAGGCAAGGGGATTTATGTAATGAAGGCAGGGACAAATTTGTCCACACAAATATGCATCCTTCTCTATGCCTTGATGTCTCTTTGCATGGAGGCATTCCACCAGGGAGACTCTTGATTGGAGGAAAACTAAAGTGTTCTCTCAACTGTGGGTAGCATTTACATATTTGGATAAGGAAGGAGCTTTGGGAGAAGCTAGAACAATGCAGAGAATCTTTCATGGATTCAAAAGAGAGATAAGAAATTCTCTGAAATGGACATTGCTATCTCCGACTCAGCTATTTGCGCTGAAAAAGGAGAATTCAGAAATCCATGATGGCATAGACATGATATCACATGGACACTCCATATCTTTGGGGAAGCCAATGATATTTTCACTCACAAAAGAGATTTCTGAACATGACGAGAGGATATCAACACTCTTGCATGCATGGGCCAAATTGAGGAAGTTTTGGAAGACAAGGACTTTCCAAGGGGAGGTTGACTTCCATCTACTCCAATCTCATCTTAAGAAAGATCAGCTGCAAAGGAGGCAGCAAAAGGAAGTTGATAGTACTCCAACATGTGACTTTAGCATCAAGCATTTCAAATAGGAGAGCCATATTATGACAGAGGCTGCATTTCAGATTTCTACAAAATTGTCATTGTTGGGGAGCCTAGACCCTTATTGGGATTCCAAAATCTTGATGGAATACTCTAAGGACCTCTTCACATGTAAGGTTCTTGACAGAAAAGTGATGGATGGGAGGTATAAAGTAGTTGAGGGAGTCATTTATTCCCATGATCAGATCTATTTGGCTAGAGACTCCAAGCTCAAGGAGAAACTACTTAATGCAGCCTATGAGATCTTACTTTCAAAACCCAATGGTTTCATTAGAACATATCATACTATCTTAGATGGATTCATGTGGGAAAACTTAAAATAGGAGATGCACTCTCATATGAGGAAGTGCATGGATCATTTTCCGGTTGAGGAGGAACATAGCTCTTGGGAAGAGTTATCATTACCACCTCCTTATTCATTAGGTGTGAGAGGGATCTCATCCATGAGCTACCTTGTTGATTTAAACCAAGTGTATGATAGACATTGTATTGTTGGACATCATGACATATTTATTATATACTTGCATTTTCTTAACACTCATGTGCAGGGCTTTGCTCCAAGAGGGGGCACTTTTTCTTATGAGCTTCATGGGCTACTTGGAGCCATGATAAATGGAGAAGCTGAACATCCCCTAAGATATTTTGGGGAGATGGTGTGCTTCATTAACACCAAATATCATACACCTTCTCCAAGCATACAAGAAGGATGGGACCACAAATAAGTGTGGGGAAGAACACTTGTTATATCATATTCTATGGCAGTTAGGAGTAAAACTGCGCTGGTTGCATATGAGGAACCATTGTCCTTCTCCTTTACTACATATGGAAGCTAGCATGAATCTAATTAGGATTCCATATGCTGAAAATGTTATTATCTTTGTTGAGGACATGGTTGGAGGAGAGACACATTGGTGGGATGTGTCCTCGGGGAAAGAAATTTCCTACATTTTTTTCACTACATGTTCCAAGGGGAGCATGGGAAACTATATGGCCACTATAGTAGATCGCTTGTTTCTTTATGAGGTGGACCATATGATTGATTGGAACACTTGGGACATGCCTCTCATGAGAAATTGGAAGGAGCTTTACTATGAATTACCAAGCTGGGAGGTGATTCATTTCATTTGGATGATAGCATGGAGGTGGAAGTCCTTCATTGATGATGAAATTACCCATGATTGTCATCACTTCTATCTTGAGGAGGCCATTGATCAATAAGAAGGTTTCCATATAGACCTTCCTTTATTTCATGATGAGAGCCATTTGGTTTATCCACCAAAGGCCAACTTGCACACTTGGGAGGAACCATTGGGAGATAGAATTATTGCAGAAAATCTGAAGCAATGGTGGAGACTATTGGATAAGGAGGACACAAGAGGAGGAGGGGAGATTTTGTAACACACTTGCAATTGCTTAAGGACAAGCAACATTTGGAAGGGGAAGACTGTGATATTCCTAAATTAGCAATGCAGCTAATAGGAATATTAATTTTTCTTTTAAAATCTAGTTAGATGAATAAATGGGCAAGGAGGCTCATAAGTTGCTTAAGTAAGAATAAAATCCCTCATAATGTGAAAAAGGGATCATGTAATAACCAAATCAAGCATCCACATGTGTGAACAGGGTCTAAAATGTGTGGAAAAAGTCAAGTTTGACCAAGTCAACAAAATTTTTATATGAGGAGTGGATCCTAAATAAAGACAGCTCAATGTGAATGAAGATCAATCTAGCTAGTCAAAATGAAGACACCTTGAGTGTGAAAGGAGACAAGGCATGAAGATCCAGTCAAATTTGATCAAGTCAATATTGACTAAATCAAACAGTGCTGTAAACATATGAGCAAGACTAATGGAGACAACGCAATTTTTATGGAGGAGCCTTTGCATGGAAGCAAACTCATAATGGGGTGGGACACTTGTTGAGGAAGTTCATCAACTATATAATGGAGGGGATGTCAACCATATGGAGCATGATTGAAGATTGTATTTTTTATGTGGTTTTTTTAGACTTCTTGCATTCTTTGGCTGTTTAGCTAAGTTTGCTGCAATGTTTAGTGCAAGGGTTTTCTCATGTGGGGATTCCCTACTCTTTCTTGGAGATATTGTTTAAGAAATATAAGAGGAGATTTCTGAGCTTCATTTCCCACTATTTGGTGTTAGGCCAAGCATTTACCTTCAACAATAGTGCATTCCCTTGCAGAAACTGCATTATTTCTTAAGGTGTTGTAGTGGAGGGGTTTAAACCCTTGTATTTTGAGCTAATTTCCCAGGAAGAGGATCAACCTTTTTCCCAGAAAGCTAGTAGGAGAGTCTACAACCATTTCTTTCCATGTTCAGCCATTTTTATGTAAATATTTAGCTATACAATTTGATTTAGCCATAGATCTACAACAGTCACTTCTTGTATATCATTTCTTTCAAGAAACCTTTGTCGGGTTGTTAGTATGAATCTTTTGTCATAAAAATACCACTTTATCTATGCATAAAAAATAGCCCTAATATCAATTATGGCTGCCAATATCTTCAAATCTGTAGTTAGTTGATCAAGACAAAGCTGCACAAATCCATATCTATGTGTAAAAAGACATTAAGCAGTGAAAATGAAATTTTGATCCATGCATCCAATAGACAAGACAAGAACAATGTTTTTGAAATAATTTTTTATATTAGAGGGCACCTGAGAGGAAAACAAGAAAGATGTTTCCAATCCTCCTCAATGGGATGGGTTCTTGAAAGTCCTCAGCACTTTAGATTTAAAATTTCTCTCTCTTGTTGGTGTAGAAAACCCAGACAAACATAGAACTCAAAGGGAGCTCACAAAGTGGAATGATGGAAAATTTGACAGTGATAATGGCTCAAAGTCAGACCAAGAGCATAGATCCAGAGTGATCTAGTAGGCAATGAAAGGCGACAAATGAATAGGAAAACCCTTCTATTTATAACAAAATATTAGGGTAGTCTAGGACTTGGTGCATGAATAAAATATTATTAACCAAATTCTAGAACCACCTTTTAGGAATATTTTATTATATTTGTTGGAGGAAAAAGGTATTTGACTTGGGTCAAATCCCTTTATTTGTAAATAATAAATAAATAAATGATTTATTTATTATTTTAAGGAAGTGGTTGAATGATAATTAAATAAATAATGGTTTATTTAATTATTTATAAATGATTTGGTCATATTTAACAAGGAATATTATTTAAATAAGATTTAAATAATTATTCCTAGAAAATAATAAGATAAATGAGGATTTATCTAATTATTTTCCTTGTTTTGGGTTAAATATAACCAGGAATAATAATTAAATTATTGTTTAATTAATTATTCCATGAGGAAAGTCAAACAAATATAGATTTGTTTAATATTTCCTTTTGGTGTTTTTTGTTTAGACCATAAACAACCTAATAAATGTGTTTCATTAAGTTATTTTACATAGTGAAAGCAATTTTACTTAGGGTAAAATTGGTCTTACATGGTGTACTTGGGTCCATCTAATGATAATAGGTTAGATGACCAAAAAATGGTGTAACAGATTGCCCCCCAGCATACGAGTGTTAGGAGCAAATCGTATGACCGAAGTACGTTGTAAGAACTCAATCACCAGACATCAAAAGAGAAAGTCAAAGAGAGAAATGTAAGGTAGTCTAAAGTGCCAAAGAACTAGACCTTGAGGAGATGAGACTTACAAGTGCAACAAGTCTCGTTTTATGAGAGGGTACTTGTGCTAGAGGCAGCGGGGGGAGGCATACCTATGCCCACCGAGACAAAGTATAAGAGAATAGTGCATCCAGTAAACAAGGGAGCGAACTATAAAGTACATGCTAGCATAAACATGAGCCAGATAAAAGATATAATGAGGAATCACACATACATGATATGCCTGGGATAATAGCCAGGACTAATACAATAATATATGAGTACATGAGATATAAATACAACCCAAATGCCCCCTATAAACGGGGAAGGGCTCGCAAAATCTAACTGATACATGCAAATCAAAGAGGTGTTGCAAGTAGCTAAGGCCAGCATCATCAAATATATGGAGTTGCATCAAAGGCTACAATGAATAGGTCATCCGGGCATGTGGGGGGCTACCTGCAAGGCCACCCCCTCATGAGGGTTGAGACATCTCACACACACCCGAGAATCACCAATAGCTGCTGCTGCATCACTAGACCATCAAGTATATGGATTGCGATCATGCTGAAAGGAGCTGGAGTGGAGAAACAATCAATTCAAAGGGTAATGATAAATCCCTTTGCCTGATCCGAGGCACCGAACAAGTGGAGAAGCTGGAACCAAGGTACACCACCCTCTAGACCTGTCTTCTGGAGTGAATGAGATGATGTCGATAGAAGGAGGTCCGTCGTAGGCATTAGGGGAATTTTTAGGTCTAAAATGGGCCTCCTAAAGAAATTATAAAATAATAGTAGAAAAAATCAAATAAGATTTGATGATAACATAAAATTTTAGAGGGAAAAATGAAAAAACTACTTTTTCAACTCATATTTTCAACTTATCTCCCAAAGTTTTTACTCAAATTTCGAGTGGGAGTACTCGTTGGATGCGAAATTTAATTCATCATCCAAGGAGTACCCATGTTGCATACTTTCGATGGGTCCTACTACACGAAAAATGAGAAATACATAAAAAACGTGATTACAATCACGTTTTTTATGTATTTCTCATTTTTCATGTAGTAGAGTTCATCAAAAGTATGCAACATGGGTACTCCTTGGATGAGGAATTAAATTTTGCATCCAACGAGTACTCCCACTCAAAATTTGAGTAAACATTTTGGGAGATAAGTTGAAAATACAAGTTGAAAAAGTAGTTTTATTATTTTATTATTTTTTAATATTTTTACCCTTTTATTTAAAAAATGGTAAATCATCCCCCATGGTTGACATCATCATCTTGAATCCTATTGGTTGTTATAAATTTTATTTTTTTTGTACATTTTTCTTAGGAGGCCCATTTTAGACTTCAAAATTCCCCTAATGTGAGGCAATAAGGGATCCTCAACTAAGGCACGGGAGAAAATAGTAGAGCGACTGACAGACTGACACTAATGATGATGATGAAATGGGGGATACTGAGTAACGGATGGATGACTTCCCTTGTTAGAGCATAAAGGGCATGGATGACTTGGCAGCGACAGACACAATATCAGGAGGGATAGGGGACAGTGGGACTGAATGCCATCATGTGCGACACGAGAGAGGGACCAAGAAATGAAGGATGGAGGACTATAGTGTGGTACAAAGGGACTTGGGATAGACTCCATGAATGCAATGATGACTCAACTCGGATGCTCTAAACAAGGGCGATTCGATGGTGCTGCCACACAATAAAGGTCCAATGGGGGACCATAAAAACATGAGTACAAGAGGGTAGCTCATGACGAAAATCAACACAAAAAAGGACAAGTATGGAGGCAAAGTGGTGCCCCAAATACAAGTGTTGTAAGTGAGGAAACCCGATTTGAAGGAGAGATGAATGGACTGTCGGTGGAGAAAATGTGTCCTGGTGAGGTATCAAATCATGAAAAACTAATAGATACCCATTTGAGTGCTCGGTGAGAGCTTTCCAATGGTGCAGACGGTGTGTCAAACGGGGCTACGGTTTGGTCGCAGCGGGCGAAAGAAAAATTAGGGGTTTCTCTTCTAATAAGGCATTTTCCCTCCAAATGCATTCATTTGCTTGTGTAGCTATGGTGAATGTGGAGAGGAGAGAAGGCCCTAAATCTTGCGGCGATCATAGCGGACAAACCGACTGTTGGAATCGAGATCCGTCAATTGGAGGTAAGAGGCCCAATCCTACTCTTTCTTTTTGATGGATTGAAAGTTCAGATTAGGGTCCCAAATCTCAAGAACAGACCCTCCCTCATCTTCACAGCCGGGTCGCACTATTTGGGGAAACAACTGCGACCTGGGAAGCATGTTTGGGATTGAAAAGTGCAACCTGTCCCAGGATTTGGCCAAAAAGTGCGACCTGTCAGATGGGGGTGATTTCAATGCTGTTGTGGGCTGAGATTCAAGTTTTGTGTATTTGAATGCAGTTTTTCCTATCTGTATACTAACAAAGATGATGTTTTTGTGCAGATATGGCAGATATACGGATCAAGTGGAGAGAGAGAGACCTGGGTACATTACGGTCGGAAATCCAAGCGGATCAGGGTGTCCGTCGTGCACTGGCCAGGAATGGGGTTCTGAAATTTTTGGAGAACCTGTTGATGAGAGCTGTGGAGCCCTTGTTGGCCTGGATTTTCAGTTATTGGGATCCAGATCATGAGGCCTTTATAGTGCAGGGGCACAAGATCGAGTTGACAGTCCAGGATTTGTATTTCTTAACTAGTCTCCCACCATTAGGGATAATGGAAAATACACATCCAGTGTTACCGCGGGGGCGTAACATTATGGAGTTTGTAGAGCGACATTGTCAACCAGGCCTCCAGGTCAAAGGGACTCAGATACCGATTGGGGATCTAGAGAGGTTAGAGACCCATGCAGTGGCGGCAACAGTGTTGTGGATCCTGAGCAGCCAAGCACTCCATCACACCACTGGAGGGCAGATGATGATTGTGGAATTAGTGTTGAGTGAGACCTACTATGGGTGGGCCCAAATGATGTTGGTTTCATTGAAACAACAGTTGTCGCTTTGCAAGCGGCAAGTGAACCATGATTTCTTGTATGGGACTGTATTGTGCTCCTTCTTTTTCGAGAAGATCCTGACCTTGCGACCTTGTGTACAGCTACCAGATGGGGGATTAAAACTTATTTAATAAGTTTATTATTTTTAATAATATAACTTTGAAAACAGTAAACTTATTAATAAAATAAATTTAGTAAGTTTATTATATTATTTTTTAGCATTAAAGCTTTATATTATTATTAAAATTAAAAATTAAAAATAAAAATTGAAATAATAAGTACCTTTTTTGGTCGGCCTTTGCCTTTCCTGCCTTCTTCACTATTAATGGATTGTGACCCTTCTTAAAAATTCTTCATTCCAATGTCCTGAAGATGGATCCCCGTTGGGATTCGAAACGTCGACAAATGTTTCATAAGACTGTGGATAATCCGATAAACTCTTCAATAAACACTCCTATTTATTCTATCCATTCAGATTTAGACTCTTTTATCATGTACAATGAAGATGAAATCAGCCAAAAAGAAAAGGAAAATGAGATAGGATTGAACCTCCTAAAATAATCAAACCTATCCCTAAAATAAGAATCTGACGGCCTTAACCTTAGCAGGCCTGAACAACAAAAGGAAAATGAGTATGTAATAGAAACACTTTGGGAAATGAGCTTTGATGGTTGTTGTAGCAAAAAAATTTCTGGAGCTGGTGTATGGATACACAATATAAACCAAGGACATTCTTATAAACTTGATTTCCAATGCGCAAATAACATTGTAGAATATGAAGCCCTCCTCCTTCACCTACATTTGCTCAAAGATTTAGGAGCCAAGAAAATATCAGTCCAAGGAGATTCAGAGCTAATTATTAGGCAAATAAAAGGGGAGTATTCAGCCAAAAACCCAAGATTAAGATAATATAGGAATGTTGCCCTAGAGCTCCTAAAAACCATTGAAAAATATGAACTCACTTTCATCCCTAGAGCTCAAAACAGCCTTGCCAATGAACTTGCCTTTACTGCCAGTAATTGCCAAATACCCCAGGTAACTAAACAATTCAATATCAAAGTGAAAAATAGGCCTACAGTACCTGATAATGAATACTATTGGCAAGTGTTTGAAGGTGATAAACACATTGATGATTTTCTGCAATCAAAGAATGATTTTGCTGAATTAACACCTAGCTCAAGCCATGAAAAGGACTATCTTGATGAAAAAAAAGTCCATAAAACAGAGCTATCCTCTACTACTGATATAAATAAATTTGAATATCTTTATAAATCAGAATTACTGAACAAAACAGACCAAAAGGACCTTGAAATTTTACAATGTAAAAATGATTCAATATCAAGAGGTCTTACACCATTAGAGGAGTTGTTTGATTTCAATGATGTAGCTAAAAAACCAAAGATGGAGCTTATAGAAACCAATGTAGAAGAACATAACATAGGCAGGATAGATGAACCCAAAATGATCAAGTTATCTAGCACTCTTCCTACTCATATCAAACAATAATACATTGAACTTTTTAAGGAGTTTGGAGATGTGTTTGCGTACGGGTACAAAGATCTAAAATCATATGATACTAGCATCATTCAACACAAAATTCCTCTTAAGGAAAATCAGAAGCCTTTCAAGAAAAAACTAAGAAGGATAAACCCTATTTTATTACCTTTAGTTGAGAAAGAGATTAAAAATATGTATGATGCTGGATCATAGTTCCCCTTAGATACTCACAGTGGGTGTCCAACCTTGTGTCTGTTAGGAAGAAGACCAAGGAAATTAGGCTTTGCATTGACTTTAGAAATCTGAATAGGGCCTCCCTGAAAGATAATTATCCCTTGCCTAAAATGGACCACATCCTTCAAAAGGTGGTTGGATCTAAAAGAATATCACTGTTGGATGGTTTTTCAGGCTACAACCAAGTATTAGTACTCCCAAGTGATCAACACAAAACTGCTTTCACCACACCTTGGGGTACATTCATGTATGTTAAAAAGTCATTTGGTTTGATGAATGTAGGAGCCACATTTCAAAGAGCTATGGACATAGCTTTTTCAAAAAACATAGGCTATTTTGTAATCATCTACCTTGATGACATTATTTTTTTCTCCAAAACTGATAAAGAACATTTGAATCATTTGAGAAAAGTTTTTGAGAAATGTAGAAAATATGGCTTATCTTTGAATCCCAAAAAGACACTCTTTGGTCTCCAAGAAGGAAAAATTCTTGGCCACATAATTTCTGAAGAGGGAATGAAAGTAGACCCTAAAAGGATTGAAGGCATATTGAAAATCAGCCATCCTAGAAACCTTAAAGAATTGCAATATTTCATTGGAAAGATCAATTTTCTGAAAAGGTTCATCCCCAACCTTGTTGAACTTTTGAGGAATATCACAAACATGCTCAAAAAGGAAATAGGGTTTAAGTGGACCTTAGAATCCAATCAGTCATTTGAACTAGTAAAACAAGCTCTCACTCAAACACCAGTTCTTATTAGTCTTGATTTCACTACAGATTTATAGATCTTCTCATTTGCCTCTAAACATACAATTGCTGCAGTGTTGCTACAAAAGAATAATGCAGGCCAAGAACAACCTATATCCTTTTTCAGTAGAGCCTTAAGAGATGCCCCACTCAATTATAATATCATGGAGAAACAAGCCTTAGCCTTGATAAAAGCATTGAAATGTTTCCGATTCTACATTTTACACTTTCATATCATTGCTTTTTTCCCACATACAGTTGTCAAGGACATTCTAAATCAAGACCCTGATGGTAAAAGGAGAAAATAGATTGCAATTATCTTAGAATATGATTTAGAAATTAGGCCTACCAAGCTGAATAAAGGACAAGGATTAGCAAAACTCATGGCAGAATCAAATTTCCAAGCATTAGAAATAAACATGGTTGATGTTTTAGAAGAAACAGAAGAATTCATAGCTTCTTACATTGAAGAATCATTTTTGAACTCACCGTGGTATGCTGATATCATTTATGTGCTTCTCTATCTTAACACTCCTCCCTCTCTATCAAATACTAAAGATATATTATTGAAACAAAAAGCTTTACATTACTACATTTTATATGGAGTGTTATATTGGAAAAATGTTGTTGGAATATTCCTTAAATGTTTGCTTGAGGATGATGCAGGAAAAATCATGCATGAGCTGCATGAAGGATAATGTGGAGGCCACCTTTACTGGACGACAACAGCTAACAAGATCCTTAGAGCTGGCTATTATTGGCCCACCATTTTCTAAGATACTCAAAAACTAGTCACGACTTTCCATAAATGTCAAATCTTTGATGGCAAGAGAAAGCTCCTACCTTTACCTTTACATCCCATCAGTATCGAGGCTCCCTTTCAGCAATGGGGTTTAGACTTTATTGGAGAAATCAACCCAACCTCATCTACCCAACATAAGTGGATCCTTGCTGCCACATATTACTTTACCAAATGGATAGAAGCCATCCCTTCTAGGAATGCTACTGACTCTGTCATTATCAAGTTCCTTGAAACCAACATACTATCCAGATTCGATTGTCCTAGGAAAATTACTACAGACAATGCTGCTGCTTTCAAATCCAAAATAATGGTTGATTTCTGCTACAAATATCATATCGCATTAGGCCATTCCACAGCTTACTACCCCCAGGGTAATGGATTAGTTGAATCCTATAACAAAAGTTTGGTCAACATTATCAAAAAACTATTGGATCAAAATCAGAAATCATGGCATAGTAAGCTAGTTCATGCATTATGGGCTAATGGGCTAATCACCAAGAAATCAATAAATATGTCCCCCTATCAGCTAGTATATGGCCTAGATGCAGTTTTCCCTACATCTTTGGGAGTTCCAGTCATAAAGCTTCTCCAAGAATTACAAATAGAAGAAAATGGCATGCAAAGAAGACTAAATAAAACCATTCATCTACAGCAGACAAGAGAGGAAGTGTACAAAAGGACACAAGTAGTTCAAGAAAACATCAATAAGATCTTTGACAGAAGGACTAAATCAAATAACTTTCAAGCTGGAGACACTGTTTTGAAATGGGATTCAAGGAGAGAAGATAAAGGTAAACATGGCAAGTTTGAGAATCTATGGAAAGGGCCTTATATCATTCACTCAATTATGGGTCATAATGCTTTCTTTTTACAAGGGCTGAATGGAGAAGAACTATTTGGAGGTCCTGTCAATGACAGGATGCTTAAACATTATTTCTATCAAGGGTCCTATTTTTAAATTTTCACTCATTATACATAACATAGCATGAGAAAAGTCAAATAAAATACAAAAAAAAATGAAAGAAAAGAAAAGGAAAAAAAGGGCAAATCAAAAGAGGTACAACCCCATACCAAAAAAATAGTCCTACTGAAATTGTGCAAGTCTAAATGCCACTGCTGATTCAAAATGATATCCTGTTTAGACATTTAGCCTAATCATGTTTGAAAATTCTTTTAATTTATGTTGATAAGTTAGTAAAAACAAATATTGTCAAAGATTATTCCAGACTTGACTTATCAAGAATGATATATTAGGGAAATGCAAAGATCCTGGTTCCACGTGCTCAAAATAGAACCAAAGAGATAGGTGAGGATATGTTCCAAATGAAAAATCACAACCTATCTTTCTAAATTTACTTTTATGCAAATAATGTTTGTGTGCAGCCTGTTTCAATGCCACAACCATGGTTAATCAGACTGTCTAATCCTGAGTTGAACCAATTTTTAAATTTCATGTCAATAGCTAGAGAATCAAGACTGCCAAATAGCTTAATCTTGGCAGTCAAGTAGCTTAGGTAGAAAATAAAAGAATTCAAAAATTTATTCTGAATTCCTTGAAGAAATAAGGATAGGATTAGATAGTTTATTTCTAGTTTCAAAAATAAAATGTCAAGAGTTTCCAATTCAAATGCACTCAAAGAAGAAAAATTTTAGGACAAGAAGGATTGGGTAGGTATAAATGTTTTCAAAGGAAATCACATGTTGCAGATTGTTAAGAATTGTCACTCCAAAGGAATATCAGCAAGTAAAAAAGAAGGGAACTATGCCCAATGGAAAGGTACTGGTTTGCTGAAACTTAGAGATTTGATAAACTGAGGTTCTGGACACCTTGAAAGGAAAGCTTCCCTCCCCAAGTGGAGCCACTGTTAGTCATTAGTAAATTTTGCTGATATCGAAGGATGACTAAGTTGTAAAGCCAAGATTTCTAGAAACAATATTTGAAGAAACATTGTGAGTTATAGAAATCTCACTGCCTTCATCATCATACACCTAATTGATTCCACTATATGCCTATCTTTTACCCTCTCAAAGTTTACGCTGCTGCAAAGAAGACTTCAAAATTCTGGGCTTGTTTGCCTTATTTCACCACCTCACTTGCACTCCCATTTTTCCATTTTCCCCTATAAAAACCCTTGATATTTCCCTCATTCATCATATTTCTTCTAAGAAGGCCTTAAAAAATGTAAAAAGTCCTTTTTACATTGTTTTAGCCTAACCTCTAACCCTATTAGGCCTCTTAAAAAACCTTGCAAAACTTTGTTTTTTGTGTTAAAAACCCACTTTTATGAAATAAGCCTTTAAGCCCCTTTTTGGCTTAAAGTGCCAGCCCCCTTACCATACAACCCTCACCCCGACCATTCTGCTATCTTCCTAAAGACCCCTTCATTTTTGGCCCTCGGTCCCTTTTTCCCATAAAACCGAGACCTCCACCTCTTCCTAGCCCCTTTCCCTATTCTTTATTCTACACCTCCGCCCATTTTATTTTTATAGCCCCCAGACCTTATTAAACCCCCCCTTTTTAAACCTTTGAAAAGATTAACGTGGGCCTGTTTCTCCCTTTCTTCCCATCTTCACCCTCGCCCTTTATCCTCTCATCTAGACCATTGATCCTGAGCCCTGGGCCCTGATCAATGGCCACCGCACTTCCACCCTTCATCTCATCTCCTAACTCAACCTCACTACCCAAAAAACTTGCATACGTCACCAAGCCTAGCCCCACCTTCCACTTTATCCTGCTGCCAAAGCTGCCGCCTGCCACCTATTTCTGGGCCTTGCTCTATAAACCTACATGCCAATCCCTCAAGCATTCCGCATCGTCGCTCTCATCTCTTGAGATCCAATGGCTCAAACTCTTATCGCATGGAATTTTGCACCAAGGTTTAACGCCCTCAACCCGTGTGAAAAAATTTGTTTCGCCCTAGACACACGTCCAACACTGAGTGGTATCATGCACCCTCCTCTCAAAACCATTTAACACCCATCTCCTACGCGATAAACCACCCCGGTTTTCCGAAACTGCTAACTTCTCCTCTGCATCTTCTCTCCCACTGCCAATCACCCCCAATGCTCTCAACCCCAAAAGAAAAGAAGTTTTTCCCCTTTCGTAGGCTTTAGAATAATATTTGTTTATGTTTTATGGGTTTTAATGGTGGTAATTCCCACAGAGGCATTACAAAGGATCAAATTGTCCTCTGGATGAAGATCCAGGGTGGTGAATTTGAACTTAAAGGGCTAGGAGGGTTGCATAAAGTTTTAAACATCGATGAATCATGATCATCGATGGGTTACAGAACCCACCAGTACCGCGGAGAAACCATCCCTACACACAAAGGACAAATACAACAAAGCATCAGTGAAGAAATGAAGAACATAAGGCTTAAAGTGATAATTATAGGTCAAAGGATATAATAAAGGATTAAGCCCTTAAATACAGTGATTAAAGAAGAAAGGCCAAAATTTAAAGAAAAAGGATAAATGAATAGAACAGAAGATAAAGGCAGTAAGGCAGATTATTAAAGCCAAAATCAAGGTTTGAATACCTATTAATGAGTTTGATGATTAAAACAAAAACAAATAAACCTAAAGGTATCCTCGAATAACTCAACAAGGAAGCAGTTACTCCTCCAAAAGATCAGATTGCCACCTACTACATGATTTCTGTCCATAAAGACAATTAGTAGTTATTGCACATTCAGAAGATATTTTATCTGTCAAGGAATTTATTGTAATAGTTAAGAATAGGCCTTAATGTCAAACTCTCCACCTATTTTTCCTTAGAAAGTTAAGATAGAGTTATTAAAACAGAGAAGTAATTGCAGATATTCCTGCCTTATGCCTTGCATGGTTTTTAAGGTTAGGAATGCATTTATTCTGTGATTAATGACACTCAAACCCTATCTTGAGCTCCATCTCCTCATTTTCAGCATAAATATTGCATTTGAACTCATTTTATTGTGGCAATTTTATGACTCTTTAAAGTAATACATAGTCTTTTGGAAGTTTAAGGAAAATTGATGTCTTGGATATTGTGGATGCCCTGATTTGTTTGTTGATGGAGGAGGCTAGATCATTGGATCCCTGAGCTTGGTTGTTGGTTAAGTGCTTCTATATATTATTTTTATTTCCTGTTTTCATTATGTTTTCATCTTTCTTTGTTACAGTAGAGTAAAGGTTTTAGGCTAAGAAATGTATTTTGAAAGCACCTTAGTTCTTTTTACTTTTCACTGTCTAAATGTTTTCTTCTGCAAGGTCTGAATGGAGGATTCTTAATTGCACTCCAGTTCCATCTAGCTTGTTATTTTAGAAATGATTCAATAGAGTATAACCAAGGAGTTTCTCTTTTGTTAAGTCCATGTTCCTTTGATTACAGCTTGAGAGGTTTTTTTGAGGCATGATCTCAATAGAGTGAAACCAGGAAGTTTAGTGGTCAGTCCATGCTCTTTTGATTACAACTTGAGAATTGTTTCTGAAACATATTTAAATTATGCTTAGTAGAGTCTAAACTAGGGAAGTCTATGGTGTGCCTTGTCCTCTGGTTTGCCTTTAAAAAGTTGCTTTGAACATCCTTAGAGAGTTGGTCAAAAGTAGATTAGATCATTTCTGTTCGATCTTAGGTTTCTCTTACTTTTTATCTTATATGTTTTCTTATCTGAAAGTAGTCTTTTGATTGCTGGATTGTTGTCTGAAAGGTTTTCTTATTAAAATTCTGTCCAAAGAAGTATATGGTTTGCCCTGCCCTTTGGCTTGCTTCAAAACAGATTCCTTGAAAGAATTTTCTTGTTTAAATTACATGATAAAGAATTCTTACTTGCTCTTTGTCCTACTTTTCATTCTCATCCTTAATGTTCATCTCATTATTCCAAAAACTTTGAAGATCCACTGGCCAAGTTAGATTTTCCCTATGATACTCCTCGATCCTTTTATGAACTTATCATGACTTCCATATGACTCCATTTCCCAATGACTTAGAGATTCCCTATTCTATCTATGCTCTTTGATCATTATGTCCAACCAAAACAATCAAACAAACCTTGCACTTAATAACTAACCTAAAATCAACCCTTAAAAGAAAACAAGCACACATCCTTTACAAATAACCTGAGAGATCCCTCTCTGAGTCTAGGAAGGCTAGGTCCTACAACTCTAAATATTGGTTCCATGTTGCCTTGTCATTTGGTATGCCAATATGCCAAATCACAGGACCCCAACACCTAAGGCAGGCATACCCATGCTCAGTCATAAGAGAATAATGAACATGGTCGCCAAAACATACACTACGTATCCATGAAAAAAAGTGCTACAACATGGACATGGATGATATACACATTAAATCCATGTGACTCAATGAATAGAGCATATCCACTCAGAAATAAAATCATGGACCTATTTCACAGTATACATCAATAGGACTATGGAAACATGAAAGACAAAGAAGTGTCCTAGATAGCCCTCAAAGTACATAAATGATAGATAACTCCAACAAAGTTTGGGAAGGATGCCATATAAGAGTGAGATATCCCTAACCTAGGGTATTTGACATAACCCTGATGGTATGAATATACACATATGAATAGATGAGATGGAGTCGAGAAAGGTATAAACCGGCTAATTACCATCCCATGAGGTAAACTAGTAACAAACGCAAGGGAATCCACTAATGAGGAAAATGGATCCCAAGGTACCTAGTACAGTCCACTAAGTGTGAATGAATGAGTTTATGTCGAACACCAGTGAACTCAACCAATCAAGGGCCAATTATGTAAACCCACTGTCGATCACAAGGAAGCCTACCATTGAGGTCTGCAAACTCCAAGGTACTACCGGTTCCTAGATCAAGCTCCTAGATAATGAGCTTAAGTTGATAGGAGACGATTTATAGAAAGAGGGCCTTAATGTATCCCCCATCAATTGACACATAAAAAACTAGAATGATGTGATGTATGGATGAAGTTATGAAGCAATGAAGTACAACTGACATGGGGATGGATGAAGCAAAAATTCCAACATGCTACTACAGATGGCCGACACAGATTGATAATTTCCTTGAACACATAATGGGAAGACACAAGAGTGAGTTGGAAACATTAATAAATGAACACCACGTGATATCATGAAACGATGTATAAGGAATCAAGGCATGCTCCATATGACTATATGAGTAACCAGGTAGATGAGTAAAGTGACTCATATGGATGATACGACTCCTAGGAAATATAAAACCAACATTTAACATAATGAAGCAGACAAGTGTCACGTTCAAGGTTGACACAACTGACGCTGACAATGGATGATAAATGAAAATAGATGATCCCTCCCTTCTCTTTTTATAAGTTCCTTTTTTGTAAAGTTTTCCCCCAAGCCCGAAAAAGAGATAAAATTATACAAGGGAGAACCTCCTAGCCATACTAGACTAGGGTATTCATTTATTGTAACTAGTCTATCCCAGTCCGGAAAAGGGTTAAACTTATATTGGGTAGATGACACTTAAATTACTTTAACAAGCATGAAGTGGACAAGTTCACTTAGCAATATTTTCTAAGTTAAGGAGTCTGAAAAGAGATTAAAGGAAACTCCTCCTAGAGGAATGAGTGGTACTAAGGGTAGAAACTAGTTCCTATAACGGTTTAACTACTCATGACATAAAGTGGATAAGAGGATGGCTAATAGGATCACTCATTGCAACGGTTCCTCCAATAAAGATAATAACACCAAGTGAAAGAAAATGGTAGGTCGAGAAGATGATGATGATGGAATGAAGATAACCCAATGCTCAAACTGGAAAAATAGACTGATAAAAAGTTGAAATCACAAGGGATGAAATTTTGTAATCCTCCTGGGGTATGTCCAGAAAAGAGATGAAGAAGAGGACATGGGGCTCCAATTCTAGGTCATGGTGGGTCAGAAGGAGGGATTCTGAAAGATAATAAAAATGACTGCATGGACACCAATTCAGCAAGAAGGTTCTAACTAGGGTATTCATGAGATGGTCAGCTCTACCTCCAAGCTATGACATGCATAAAGGAAATGGTGAAAGTCGCGACATGATGGGGTTAGACCTAAGGGATATAAATAGTGTTGATGGTCAAAATGAAAAATCAACAAAAACGACCTACCCCTATATGCAAGTAGAAGCATTATAACTTAGGTCTCGTATAATAAATGGTGGCCTCTGAAGATAGAAACAAAAGGTCACTCCCAAGTCCTCCTGCAAATGGTAGACTGAAAAACAGATTATAAAGCTCAAGAAACAAAAAATTAAAAAAGGAATGTTCCTCAAGATGCCAAAATAGGTTGTAAAGGAAACTCCTAACTCTCTAATTTGTCATTGTGAACTTGTGAAGAAAGGAGGAGAGAGCTTCCAAGGGGTTGATAGCAAGAGGAAGGAGGGGAAAGTGGTCATCATCAACCAAGTAAGTAAAAATTGCCTTTTTCTCTATAATTTCCACACGGGATGCTTATGCATAGTCAATTTTTAAGAGGCCATATATTTTTATTAAGAAAAAATGCCCATCTACGAGCATGTAACAGGTGATTTTTCAGCTAGAGAGGCCTATCTGTAGGCATGCTACATCCTGCCTGTGGCTAGGGAAAAATGTTTCCTGTGTCAAGGGTGCGGCTAAGGGGAAAATTATAGATTTTTCAAGTGGTTTTTCCCTAAATCAATTCCTTTATGAGTGAAGAGCATTTTCTTTGAATGGCCATGACTGATAGAGTGTTTTTTTACTGCATGATAAAACATCGTGGTGGAGTGAAGAGAGAAGAAGAATTCCAAAAATCATATCCAAGCCATGGGCCATGGGCCAACCATCAATTCTTTGAGGGATTGTGGTTTACTTACGTTTTTTAGGATACCAAGCATGACCAGCTAAATATATCTCCTAACATACATTATACGGCGGTGGGACTCTAGACACCTAACAATTCATTGTTGTTCTAGAAATATTTACTATAAATACCTTAGACATATACTTCCTTATCAGTTTTTTGAGGCAGAAAGCTACGGTGGTGTTATCAGGGGTTCGCAGCAATTTCAGGGAAACCATTAGAAGTATGAGGTCTGCTCATTGACGGTAGGTTGAAGGGGAAGGTCAAAAGAAGATAATCATAGCCTGACATATAGGACCTGACCCTACAAACACTAGCTTACACTGTAACCTGAGTGGCAGGGATGACAACTCCACATGCATTGATAGTATCACACCTAAAATTATGTATCTGATGCTTGGAACCCACTTTGTTTAACTATTGTGAAGGGATGGTGGCCAACGTTAAGGATAAAATAACAATATTAAAGAGGAGAAAAGCTGACACTTTCGGTTGTGGGAGCTTACTCGTAAGTTTATTGTTCAAGAGGATTGCAGTTATGAGTCCCTAGACATTGGATTTTATAGTCTTTCCACCAATAAGAGAACCTCACATGGCTAAATGGTGTTCTATTTTACTATGGGATGACAGAGTGAAAACTAGTGGTTGGTACCCAACCACTTATTAGAAATGGATGAGAGCTGCCACATTTCCACTAGATGACTACCTGTATCATGGGGTGGATTTCACGAGAGATATTTCCATAGTCTTTTCCCTTGGTGAAGGCTTTGATGCCAGAGGCAAAAAAAAATATTTTTCATGTTTTGTAATTTTTTTGATATTTTGGAATATTTAATTTTATAGTTTTTTACAAGAGTACATAGTCGCTAAATATAATGTTTTTGATATGAAGACATGGCACCTACACACTGAGATGGAAATTCTCCACTAAGGATACATGTACTACAGGCCCCAACCCCAAAAACACTGGCAGAGGAGATAGAGGATGAAGATGAGGAGCTATGAGAGTTTACGTGTAATGTCGAGGGGTTGACCTTGGGAGCTCCTCCAAGGAGGATGGATGAGACTTCTCGACACATGCAAAGGCACACCATAGGGGTGGCCTCATCTTGGTGAGGTGGTATCCTCCATCGCATTCTGAATTTGGTTTTATGTCATCATGAGCACCACTGAGTTGGGGAAGTAACACAGGGTTGTGCATTTTTTTACGTATCAACATATGTATGGCATAGTAGCCAAGGCCTCAGTTGCCTAGTTTTAAATTATGTACTCAATATTTTGATATAATAAAATATCGACTTCTATGTGTTTTTTCTACTGTGTATGTACAATAGATGTTTAATTGTTCACGTGAATGGTTTAAAATGTTATAAATGTGACAAATTCCAATCTAACACATAATTAGCTAATGAATCAACCAATCAGTTTTGGTCTCGAGGAATATGCACATAATCGATATAATAAAATGAATGTTCCAAGAGATGTACCCTCAAAAAGTAACGAAACATATTTGGGTTCCTTACAAAGTAGATACAGCTGAGATGAGACACTATGAGTTGAGATTCAAGTTGAACAACAAGGTGGTGTATGCCAAGACGACTAGCCTCAGTCAAGAGCTCGATGACAACACTATATTTGGCCATGTTGTTTGTGACAAGGGAAAGACAAATACCCCCAAAACTCACAAACTCATAAGTGGGTGAAAAGAGGACCCAAGCAACGAAAGCAGCATTCAGAGTGTAACTACTTGCACCATCTGCAAAACCTCTATAAGGGAGTGAGGGTGTTGATATTTGTACAAAAAATATCAAACACGCGAATTACACATAGAAATAAACTAAACACACTCACATAATGCTAATGACAAGCAAAAATAAACTGGGTAAATGCTAATGACAAGAAAAAATAAACTGAACACACTCACACCTATATACATAATATACAAGCACAACACAGTCCAATAAGTCACGCTAAAGTTTTCCCACATCTAGGTATAAGCCGGGTTTACTACATGTGAACTTATGGGAGGAAGAGACCATATGGTTCACCACTATAAAGCCATGCCAAATGAAGTCAATTTTCCCAACCCGGAAAGGTTGACCATGCCAGGGACAATCTAACATAGTAATACTCTCAAAATTATCCTGGGGACGTAAGGGAGGATGAGGAAATAATCGAGGTATAAGACACTCATCGAAAAGTGGTGAGGGAAATTCGTTGGCAAGTTCAGTAGTAGAATCCCAAGACTTGACTCGGTCTATGGGTGGAGATTCTGAGAAACATCATGGAGGTGCCCCATAAGTCAATTCAAGATTTAAAATGCCAGGCTCAACAAGTTCCACAACAAGGGAATTAGAGGCATAAAGAGGAATAATTTCCCCAGGATGATCAATGGAGGTATACATGACTATCAAGTTGACTAGCCGAAGGGGTTTTTCTATGAGAGATTCTGGTGGAACAAGCAGAGTGGTGTCTCGTGTGGGTTAAGGAACCTGATCATATTCCATATTGCGATGGAGTTTCTTACTAGCGTCAAGAGGTACTGACGGTACTATCAAAGAGGAAATATATTCCGCAATAGGTGACAAAGGGTGCTTGCTAGGTTGATAATTTTCTATAATAACAGGAAATGCCACCCATAGATCAAGAGGTTTATGGGGGCCCCATGTGCCAAAAGAGATCATATTCATAGGAGTAGTGGTCTGTAATATTCCAAATAGGAAAAGATAGCAATACAAAACACAATAAACTAGAAACTATAACAATATTGAAATAAACTACAAACACCATAAAAACAGACAGAACATCTAAGCCATTTTATTAATCTGAAGGTGAAAAAAATACAGTAGTGCTTCAAAATAGATAGCAGTAAAGATGACAAAGCAGGCTGGAATGGCATCAAGCTCTCCCACTGAAAACACTACTCTCTGTTGTGCTGCTAGAGCTCTCCCTCTGTGCTGCCTTGCTAGAAATGATGCTTTTGGGTGAATATGGCTGCGTAGATCCGGTGCTATGGTGCTTAGAAAATTAAAGGATTTATAATCCGGACTCTATGGAAAACCCCTAGAATAACCCAGAAAGGATTCCTGGATTGGCTGACCTCGGAAAATAACCCTCCTAGGGTGTGCAATGCATAATTGCTGGGTATGTCAGACTATGGGGTCAACTGAAAGATATAATAGTTGCAAGTACTCCCAAGCTCAACTATTGAAGGGTTGATCCCTTCAATGGATTCCAAGTGGAAATGCTATGGAATTTCCCCCTCTTCTCATGAAATCTGCTGCTGGACTACATAAGTCACTAAGTGGCTACGCAGCACTAGAGGGTCTACAGGTGGCCTAAATGTCATGTGATGATATCAGCACACATGAACAACAAGAATCCTATCTTGAGTAGGCACTCGAAGTCCCCCGAGGATGAGGTTGGGATCTCCGCTCGGAGACACCTTTGTGCTAAACAACATTGCAGACTTGACTAAATAGCTCAAGCATGTTCAAGTCGCGAACGAAAAGAAAATAATAATAATCCAGAATGCTCTCTATGGTTGCCATCCCATTCCTTATATGCTTGTGATCCCTCACCCTCTTGGCCCCACACAATAATAATGATACACACATGGCCCCTAGCCTCCATTATGACTACGTTGTCCTCCATATTCTCCACTACCTCCATGAATGTGATGTTGATTTGGCCAAATTGACCCCATCCACATGCACTGACCCACATTCATACCAAGAAATGGTTTATTCATCTTGACCCTATCTAGATGGATTGATACACATTCACATTAAGAAGTGGTTTTATTCCTACTAAAGGGATTTATGGGTCCCTCTTGTTAGGTCCTCATAATTTGTCAGATTAGCAAGACCAAATGTACAAGGGTAACATCAAACCAGTCTTTGGGGTCCTAGGACCTAGCTTTCCTGGACTTAGAGAGGGCTCTCTCTATGTTTGTGTGAAAGATGTAACTTGTATGATTTTAGGGTTTTGATTTTAGGCTAGCTATAAGGACTAGGGTTTGTTTGTTTATTTGTTTGGTTGGATAGGTTGTCAAGAAGAATAGGTATAGTAAGGGAAAATCAATCCATTGGGCTATGGATTCTGAAAAGGTTCTGAAAATTACAACAATAGGTCAAGGATGTTTCATAGGGCAAGTAAACAAGGCCAAATGGATTTAAGTAGGTTTAGTGAGTGTGAAATGAACATGAAGTTATGAATGCAGTAGGTGTTGAGCAGTGGAAAAGGTATGAACTCACTATGTGTTTTCTCATTCTTTTACTTTAAACATAATCCTTTTTACCCTATAAAGATGATTTATTACAAGAATTATGGTAGAATTGTAAAGATTTATGTTTATTGTAAAAAGATGACTAAGAATTGATTTTTATTGCTAAAAACAGGAATTAGGTGAGGTGAACAGCTATATCAGAGGTGAGGCTGAGATAAATGCAACTGTTGTTCCTCCAACATTAGACCAAATCCTCCCAAGGACAAGGAAATCTGAATGTATCGCTAAGAAAAGGTAGGGGACAACTCGGCTTCGGTCAAAGTAAATCATGTGGTAACTAAAAGAAGGGAAGCGAATCCCTCAGGATCCTTCGATCCCGAGGGATCGTTGTTCAAACCTCATCTTATTCCTTGTCTTGTTTGTTAGAGTCTGCTATATAAGGCAACACCTTTAGTGATTAGGGGAGATCCTTGGATTCAAAACAATTCTTTTGTAATATTATGTTTTATTGACTCTCGGCTTTAGAGAGCGATCTCTGTAATAATCTATGCTCAATTAATATAAAGGTGTGTTTCATTTCATCTTTCAAGATCTGAAGTAACCCAGCAGTATTTCACTGGTGCTAAGGGCCTGACCCTCGTGGAATTACTCTACTGTTTTTATTTCTATCCTTTTCTTACTGTCATGTGATAATTGCGTTTAGATTCATTACAATTGTAGAGTTGTTTGATTGCTGTTAGATTGAATTCGGATTTGCTGTGAGCGTTAATGAATTGCACTGCTATTCTATCTTAGCAAGAATCGTATTTACTATCTTATTTCTCTTGCGATATTTTATAAATCTTTGTTGTTCTATACTTAATTCTGGTTGTTGTTCCATTGGTTTATGGTTCATTCCGATTGATTGTTTCATAGTGTTGGCTGTTGACAGGGTTGAAGTATTAAAGAAGATTCATTGCCTGATTGCGTTAAGTTTATATTTGTTGTTCAATTAATATTTGTTGTTCCATTCCTGTTTATTGTTCATTTCTGATTCATAGGTTCATATTAGCAGAGAGAGTGTTTATATTTGTTGTGTACACATAGGAATTACAAGTTGTTGTTCCTTTCCAACTCTTGTTATTAGAGGAAGTTATTTTTAGTTATTTTCATCAGCAAGTAGTTCAAGTTTGATTTCATTTTGATTGCTTAAAGAAAAGGACCATCAACTGTAGAGGACATTGGTTACTGCTTCCAAGTTCCCAGATTGATTGCCTTGTCTCAGTATGATTTCAGTTGCATCGATTTCTAAGGGAATGAGTTATTGTTACTGTATCCCTGATTGATGTTTTGCAGAATGAGTAGTTAAGATTTTAGAGTATTTTCATTCATGTTCCTGTAATTAGATTTCTTTACAAGCATCCATTTACTCTTGTATCTAGTATACTGTACTACACATTTCATGGCATTACTCTTAGTTAATTGCAGTCTCAGACAAAGTACACTCTTGAAATAAAAATTCGCTCCCGGATTGATAATTAATGTGGGATAATTAGGTGTTTAAAAGATACCTTTTATGCCTCAACATTTTGGCGCCGTTGCTGGGGAGAGTGTATGCCATTTCGAAGGAGTGATGAACAATTGATTTTCTTCAGCTCGCAAAGAATTGGGTATTAAAGATGGAAGGTAAGAAACTGCGCACCGGGCAAGGAACACACTTGCTCACAGCCCACTTCACAGCAGAATTAGGTAAGCTTCTTTCTTTAGGTAGGAATGAAGGCTTGTTTTCTTGAATGAATAAAATAGCTAAGAAAAACAAAATTCCTCCTAAACCTGAAAAACCTAAGGGACCAGTGACCCTTGGGCGAACAACTTTTATTGACAAAATCCTTAAAAATACTGAATCTCAGCCATCAGTATGACCTAGGAAAGTTATCTCTAGACAACATACTAGTTCCCTTCAGGCTACAGAGTCACCATATGAAGCCTTTGCTGAGACACATAGTCAAACAGTGGGAATTGAGCAAGATTCTGAAGAAATTGAGAATCCTTGCCTAATTTCCCCTCAAGAAGGGAAATCTAGTAATCTTCGTGAAGGAGAAGGAGAAATAGGAGAAGCAGAAGAACCAGAATCTCCTCTTGAAATAGTCCAAACAGTAAGTAGTCTAGATAAGGGAAGTGTTGTTAAACTCGTTCAAAACCAAGGTCCTGAATCACCTCAAACAGTAGGTCAACAAGGAATATTTATTGTCTTAGACCATGGAAGTGTTGTCAAGGCCATTCCTACCCTGTCCAGTCATCCTAGGAATTCCCTTGAGATCCTAGAAGGATATTGGCACATTTTTGACCAAATGGCCCAAAACCAAAACCAGAACTAGCAAACCCCCCAGCAAACCTCTACACTGCAATATCCTATAGTAGATACTGCAGTTAATGCACCTATGAAAGCCATTCCTCTTCAACATATTCCCACAATTTATGGCTTAACATCAGAAGATCTAGATGCATTTCTGTTCGAATTCGATGTGTTATGTAGGGGGTATGACTATACCACCGATCCCCAAAAATTAAAACTATTTCCTTCCACATTAAAAGAAGCAACCTTACGATAGTTTATGGGGTTAGGTGGGGGTGTCATAACTGATTGGGACCAGATGAAAGCTGCATTTTTACAGAAACATCAAGATTATTACAGGTCTCAGGAACTAAAAGAAAAAATATTCCAAATGACAACAAAACCAAACGAAACCTTGGAAGAATATGTGGAATGGTTTCAATACAATCTTCAGAGATCTCCTTATGCATCTTTACCCTTACCTGATAATGTGCTGAAAACTACATTAATTAGGGGAATGAAAGATCAATGGGTTGAAACATTGAATATTATGGGAAAAGGTGATATATATCAGGAAAGCTATGCTAACATCATTGATTTGTGTATCAGGAGTTCGAGGGGCAACACAAGGCTAAAATCAGCAGAACGTGACATGATTACAAGGGACAAAAAGACCTCCAATGAAGGTGTAACTCGTGCAGAGATTGGAAACCTACTAGAATATTTTAAAACAGATATACTAGGGACTCTAACAACGTAGTTCGACAGTATGCATGCCAAACAAAAGAAAACAGAAGCAGAGAAAAATTTGGCAGTATTTTGTCCTAGATGTAGGAAGAAACACAGCCATAAAGAGTGCCCGCTGGTTGTAATCAAAGTTTGTGCCATTTACATGAAAGATCACCCCATAGAAGGATGTACCTCACTTCCTAGCCTAAAATCAGTTTATAAGGAGGAAAAAGAAGAATCAAAAGTGGTATGTCTACTTAATCAGCGCCGACAATGGCAGCCACGACAATCAGGTATGCCAACTGATCCATTTTCTTCTTTTCAGCCTCCTCAATACAATGCTCAAAAATATAATGGAATGTGGAAAAATCAACCACCTTTCCCCAATTGGTCACAAAAAACTTTCCCTACATCATCATGGAAAAATCAAACAAATAAAACTAATTGGCCAAATTTTCCTTTCTGCACATTGTTTTGCTACTCTATCTGACTTATTATTAGGAATGGAAACACCTGTAAAATATGAAGACCCAGGAAATCATATAGTGATAGTGAAAATCAATGGGAAATTGTTTCCAAATGCCTTAGTTGATTTGGGAGCTGCAATAAATATCCTAGCAACCACCACCTGTCAAAAACTTGGCATTACATCGCTAGAACCAACAACAGCCTTATTGGAATTGGCCGGCCGATCGGTAGTCAAACCAGAGGTAACACTACAAGATGTAATGGTATCTGTAGATTCCTGGGAATACCCTGCTGACTTCCTGGCTATCAACCCAAAGAACAGGCTCGATGGACACCCGTTAATCCTAGGTAGACCTTGGTTGGAAACTGTTGATGCCTATATTGGATGCTGACAAGGCAACATGAAAATAACGAGGGGAAACTATGTCAAGAATTTAGCTTTATATCCCCCAGCCCAACCAAGCCTATCAATAATCAAAACAAGAAAACAACCTGTATCATATCTTATGGAAAATATGAGATCACCTCTAACTATAGAAGATGCCCTTGATTTTAAAGACCAAACAGAGGATGATATCATTAATAGTTTTATTAATAAACCACAAATCAGATCGCATCTACAATGTCACATGATCAAGGCAACATTTGATAATAAAGAAGAAGAAGATCCTCTGAAAGACATTCCTGATCAAGAAATACCCACTACTTCTATGTATAATAGTAAGGTTGTAGAAATTGAGCCGGGAAAAACTCTAAACATTAACAAAAAACTGACTGCTAAACAAGAAGAGAAGTTGGTCCAATTACTACGGAAATACAAAGCAGCCTTTGCATGGGATTACCCAGACATGAAGGGAATTGACCCCCAATTATGCACACACCACATCTATACCGAGAAATATGCGAGACCCATTCACCAAACCCAAAGAAGACTAAATCCTCACCTTAAAGATATTATGAAAGCTGAATTATAGAAACTATTGGATGTCAATTTCATCTACCCAATATCTGATAGCAAGTGGGTCTCTCCATTAGTAGTGGTACCAAAGAAGAACGGGAAGTGGAGAATATGTGTAGATTACCGAGAAATTAACAAGGCAACCCAGAAAGATCACTTTCCCCTTCCTTTCATTGACCGGGTATTAGACACATTGGCAGGAAAGAAATTCTTTTCCTTCCTCGATGGCTTCAGTGGGTACAATCAAATCCAGATTGCCCCTAAAGACCAAGACAAAACTACTTTTACCTGTCCGTGGGGGACATTTGCCTATCGAGTCTTACCCTTTGGCCTATGCAATGCCCCTGCTACATTTCAAAGGGCCATTCTTAGCATCTTTTCAGATTTAATAAATGAAGGGCTCAAAGTATATATGGATGACTTCACACCTTACGGAGATGATTTTGAGCCAGCATTAGAAAATTTAGAAAAGGTGTTGCAAAGATGTATTGACACTAGGCTTTGTTTAAGCCATGAAAAGTGTCATATGATGATGACCGAAGGAGTTATCTTAGGGCACTATATTTCAGCAGCTGGAATTCAAGTGGATCCAGCTAAAATTCAAATAATTTTGTTAATACCCACACCCACCACACAAACAGAGGTATGTAGCTTTCTTGGATTTTCTAGTTATTATAGGAGATTTATATAACATTATTCTCGAATAGTTGCACCTTTATATGCACTAACTGGGAACGTTGATTTTATTTGGACAGATAAATGTGACAATGCCTTCAACGATCTAAAAATCTTGTCTCAACAGCCCCAGTGCTAAGGGGCCCAAATTGGAATTTTCCATTCCAAATTTCATTTGATGCCTCAGACACAACGATTGGAGAAGTGATTGGGTAGGGGAAAGAAAAAAAACCATATGCAATCTATTATATTAGCAAAAATCTATCTCATGCTGAACTAAATTATACTGTGACTGAGAAGGAATTTTTAGCTGTAGTACATGATGTAAATAAGTTTAGATATTATATAACTGGGTATCTTGTAGTACTATATACTGATCACTCTTCCATCAAATTTTTAGCAAATAAACCTGTTACAAATGGAAGAGTGACAAGATGGTTGATTTTATTGCAGGAATTCGACATTACAATTAAAGATCGACCTAGAAAAGAGAACCCTGTAGCTGATTTTCTGTCAAGAATGCCAAAGCCAACAGATACAGAAGCAGTTGAAGACCATTTCCCAGATGAACATTTTTTCGTTGTTATTGTCGGAACCCCATGATATGTTGATATAGAAAATTATTTGGCAATAGTTAAACTACCTAAACATCTAACCCTTAATGAATGAAAGCAGATAATACAGTGCAGTACCTGATTCTATTGGATTGGGGGCTACCTGTTTCATACAGGGTCAGATATGAAAATTAGGAGATGCGTCTGGGAGGACGAGGTATTTGATATTTTGAAAGAATTCCATGAAGGGCCATGTGGTGAACATTTTGTAGATCATAGAACTGCCCATAAGGTTTTACGGACAAGCTATTATTGGCCTACCATTTTTAAAGATGCAAAAAAATTCGTGTAGGCCTGTGATAGCTGCCAAAGGGCAAGTCGCCCTAGGTAGTCTGACGAAATGCCTTTGAAACCTCAACTAGTAATTGAACCATTTTAACACTGGGCGCTTGATTTTGTTGGCCCTATTAGCCCCCCATCAAATCAAAAAACATACATCCTAGTTGCAACTGAGTGTGTCACTAAATGGGTTGAAGCAGAGGCACTTTCAAAAGCTACAGAGGACTCTGTAATACAATTTATTTTCCAAATCTTTGTGCGATATGGCCTCTTGAGGGACATAATAACAGATGGAGGACCGCAGTTTGTGGGTAATAAAATAGCTGAAACATTACAGAATTACCACATTCAGCACAAGATTACAACCCCATACCACCCACAGGCAAATAGCCAAGTAGAGAGCACGAATAAAGTGATTGAATCCATATTGACAAAAGCTATTGCCTCACATAGACGTGACTGGGCCTACAGATTGCCAGAAGCATTGTGGGCATACCGAACAACATGGAGAGCCACTATGGGATATTCACCATATCAATTGGTATTTGGAAAAGAGCCCATCTTTCCAATAGAGTTTGAAATTCAGACATTAAGAATAGCCCAAAAGGTGGGTCTAAATTTAAATGAAGCCCAGGCCAAAATATTGCAACAAATTAATGATTTAGATGAAATTAGGCTCTCTACTCTTCAGCTCACACCGTTAATTCAACAACAGAGAGAAAAATGGCACGACGCCCTTATCAAAGAAAAGATCTTCCACAAAGGAGACTAGGCACTCCTATATGATTCTAGGTTTCAGGATTTTCCAGGCAAACGCTAGACACGATGGCTCAGACCTTATGAAATAAAAAAAAGTGCATGATAATGGCACCATTACATTAACCACCATTGATGGATTTGGACATTCCTTCAAAGTAAATGGTCATCGAGTACGATTATATCATAAACCACTTACTTGAGAATCCTTCTACCAACAATTACAGGAAGATTCTACCATGAAAATTCTAGGTGAAGGGGATAACTCCTCTTCAGCACCCATTTATTAAATCATTTCTTTTCTTTAAAATTTGTACATAAAGATTGTTCATTCATTTTGATTGTTTGCTTCATGGAATTATGTTTAAAAAAAAAAAAAAACACTATTTATTTTGCTTATTTTGATTTTTTGTTGTTCCTTTCTAAAGGAACAACATTTTTGCTGTTCCTTTCGAAAGGAACAACAGTTTTGCTGATTATTTTTGTTGTTCCTTTCTAAAGGAACAACATTTCCTCAGATTGTTTCTAGTGTTCCTTTCTAAAGGAACAACACCTTTTGAGTGGATTATTTTTTTTGTTTTAGACCAGCATTTTGAGGATTTTTGATGACTCTTCTAAAGGCAAACATACTATTTACACAAAATCATACAAATTAAAGCTTACTGGAATCAGAAAATCAAAAGAAATCGTCATTTTTAAGAAATCGTTTGGTAATGATAAGAAAAAGGAAAAAGGGACATAATTAGTAACATGACTTTGTTGTCTTACTATCACTAGAATTAATATGATCGATTATCCTTATCATGTTGGTTCTTCCCTAAATTTTATAACTTTCTTTGATTTTTTCTCATGGAGTAGGAATAAGGGCATATTCTTTTCTATTGAGATGTTTATACTTCTTCCACCATCCCTACTCTTAAGGAGTGCTGAGCCATCCTTTATATATAAGTAGGAAAGTGCTATATGAAAAAGAAAAAAATAGTTATATATTTCACTAATAATTTTATGATTTGGTAGATGGAGGATAGGGGGTCTCATCAAGAGTCAGCCTACCATGATCATAAGGAAGCAAGTGAAGTGGTATTTCCATCATGGATACCACACCAGGGATATGGTCCAACGGAAAATTGAAAGAAAAAATTAAGAAGTCCTTGGAACAGGGGGTCTCATCATGAGCCGGCCTACCCACTTTTCACTTCTTCTCAATGAATGGCATTGTGATTTATCTGGTCACCAAGACAACACAATGGCCTTCGTTATGACATTTAACAAGCACTTCCTAAGCATAAATAAACGACAATGGTTCCAAGGGTGAGAAGGCAACTTTGTCAAGGTTATGGACACCTGTGGGCAACAAAGTTCTGCTAATGGTATTGGAGTCACATTTGTACACATCAATATTAATATTAAACCATTTTTCCTATATATCTATCTAAATATCAAATGAAAGTATGAATCCTCAACCCTTGATTTCGAACCTATTATACATGAAAATCATCATAAATCGATAACATTAGTTTGAGTGGGTAATAACACATCTATACTTATTTTCATCTTAAGCTACCCCTTCTCCTTATATTTAAATCATTACAAAACGTTTCTATATCTATTTATGATTTATCACACGCATCGATTTCAGTAAATGCCATAATTTGATTGATTGTATCATAACTATGTCTGTTTTTTCCTGCTGTACAACTGTTGTGCAGTACTTTCCTCTCTTAATTGACGGTTGAGGATGACCTATCATCCTTCAGGGGGGCGCAGATGTCTCTTAATCACTGCATGTAGATCAAATCCCTATATTTTTTTACCTGTATGCGAATCAAATCCCTACATTCTATGGAATAACAAAAACTTAATGATATTATTCCAATTTACCATGTTGTGTTGTTCCATTACATCATTGTGTGTTTGGAAAGAAGTAACAGTGTGCAGAAACGATGGGAGGATGACCAATTTGTAGTGAGCCACAAGTACTAGTTGTTTATGATGATGCACGAGATATTCTGGAAAAATTGGGATGGATTACATATTTCACGAGGTTGCAACAACCCCATGAAACAGTGGCTACCAAGTTTTTACAAAATTTTCAAGAAGGATACTCCATGGTTAGAGGAAGATAGATAGTCGTAACAGATGAAATAATTGCAGAGGTGTCTAGTCTACCAGCGCAAGGAACCATATGGACTTAGAAAAAGGTCAGGGTTCAAGAAGCCATGAAGATTTTCCAGGATGATGGAAAAACATTGGTCATCAAAGGCAAAGGAGTTTAGTCAGCATCATTTGGAGAACCATGGAAGGAATTGGCCAAGATAGTGTAGGCCTATATAACATGCGACGGAAGGAAAGATGTGGTAAGACCTCACCACCTTAAGTTATTGGTAGTATTAAAGTATAAATGCACTGTAAATTTGCCTGCATTTTTAAATTCCTTACTGCATGATGTTGCCCGTAGTATAAGAAAAGCTCAACATGCAGACATGGTGGTAAGCCACCAGTGCCTAATCAGATTAATAGTGAGTCGTAGTCTCGCCCAACAACAGACCAGTTGGGAAGATTTGATATTTCTGATTGATGGAAGATTAGCCTTACCTACCCCAAAATAGAAGAGAATGGCTAGCTTAGTAGCTGAGCCATCAAATCGTAGACAGTCACTCCGTTCAAAAATAAGTAGGGGAATGATAGAAGGCCTTCTGGGTATCAGTAGCCAACCCTTGGAATTGCCCAGCTTGAAGGATGAACAGCCTCCACAATTGGAAGGAGGGAGTCTTCGTACTGATGAGGAAGAAGAAATGAGCCACCACACCAGTGGTGAGAAACAAACCAGTGTAGAAGAAGGAAATAATGAAGAAGAGGAAATTGAGGGAGAAATTCGCTACTCGGATGAGGAAGAAGGTAGCTACCATACCTGCGAGGAGGATGAAGATAATCACAGCAGTGAAAGAGAAGGAACGGAGCCTCCTGAAAACACTACTGCAAGTTCACCATGAAGTCCTTTGCAAGAAGACCAATTGGCCCAAATTCTGGCCAATATGAGTGGCTATGTGTAGCCTCATAGCCCTCTGGACCTTAATATTGATATCAAACAATTGCAGGAGCACTCTGCTGTCAACAAAGAAATGGCTGAAGAAATGCTGGATGAAACAACAAACCCTAACGAAATGATGGAATCAGCTAGGGTTGCTTCCCCTGAGAAGCATGAACAAGAAAAGGAGAACAATGAAGCAGTATCCCAACCTAAAAATTCTCAGGGGATTGCAGAGTCAATTGACGGTATAAATCCCGAAGAATTTAGCTAAGGGCATATGAACATTGAGGAAGAACCCCAAGAATAAAATAGAGAAGCGAGCCCAACTGAAGGCATGGCTGATGAGGACCAAAACCTTGTTGAGAAAGTAGGTCCAGAAAAAGGAACAACCATTCCATTAAGAAAAAGGAAGAAAGTAATTGAGATTGAAAAGCTTCGGAGGGAAAGAATGAAGATTCAGAGACTCATGGAACAACTTAGGCAAACCATTAGGGTTCTTAGAATGAAACAAATGCCCAAGTGAACCCCAAAGAGAAGAAGCATAGTAACCAAGCGAGCTTCGAAAAAGAGGAAAGTGGCCACTAAATTGAACCCCCAAGTTGCAGAAGCTATGGATGAGCCTAATCATGGAGATACGGAACAACAAGCAGCTGTTCCAGAGGGACCCACTTCAAGTGAAAATATTCAAGCTAGTAGTCAGAATACTTTTAGTGACCCTACATTAGCTAGACTCCAAGAGGAGTTGGCATAGGCTTGATTGGAAAGGGAAAAGTTGGAAGAATACACTGTCCCTAGAAGAAGATATCAGGAGTTGCAGTAGCAGATGAAAGCCATCCATGAAGCAGAAGCTGAAGCCCATGAGAAGTGTTTAAAAGCAGAGGAGAAGTCTGAAAATGTAATGAATCAATTAAAATTAGCTCATAATCGAATGGACACTCTCTGCTCATTGTACACCGATGTCTTAGCTTGTAGATGCCCTGCCAAGAATTACGATTTATTTCTATTAGAAAGATATTTACAGCTAAAGATTAAGGCAATTAGGGCAGGAAAATCTATAGAGCTAAAAACTATAGATGATTTTGTAACATGCTGCAAACTCTATGGGGTAAAGGTACATCGCCTCTTGTGTGAGTTTTATTTGCATAATATCATATTGGAAAATGATAGTGAGACAAATCCTAGCCCTTTTGTGGGTCATATCCAATACCAGGCATTTATTTCCTTTGCTGTTAATCAGTTAAAATGGCTTAAATCCTATAATTTTTTTCAAAGGCAGGAAAATGAATTAGATTTGTGGGTTAGGAGTGAACCTAAGCACCCATTACAACTACGGGCTAGGGAGAAGAATTTGATGACAAAGGAAGGTGTTATCCAAGCATTGGGGCCTGTCCATAAATCAATTGTCTTGAATGGGATAGAATATTTCCTATCTATTAAAAAACATGCTTACATAGCAGCTAAGGTCCGATGGAGAATTTCCAATCGGAATGTTCAAAATAGAGAACCATTTAACTATAAAAACTTTGGATTAGCTACAGACCACTTGGTTTCCTATAGCAACCTCATTTTGAGGGAAGGACCATTCTAGCTAAGGTGTAGGTTTCGAAGCTCCATTGCATGGTATCCTGCTACAGATTACAAAGCCATTTATGAAATACCCGAAGGACAGACAGAGCATGTCTTCGAAGCATTAGCTGCAATGCATGGTTTTAGGCCTTTTGATGAAAAACCTTATCCAGCTTATTCTTTAACTTCTCTGCTTGTGAACTTTAGTTTTCATGAGGACATGAAAAAGGGTAAGCAGGGGGGTATGTTGAGCAGTGGAAAAGGTATGAATTCACTATGTGTTTTCTCATTCTTTTAATTTAAACATAATCCTTTTTACCCTAGAAATATGATTTATTACAAGAATTATGGTAGAATTGTAAAGATTTATGTTTATTGTAAAAATATGACTAAGAATTGATTTTTATTGCTAAAAATAGGAATTAGGTGAGGTGAACAGCTATATCAGAGGCAAGGCTGAGATAAATGCAACTGTTGTTCCTCCAGTGTTAGACCAAGTCCTACCAAGGAAAAGGAAATCCTAACATATCGCTAAGAAAAGGCAGGGGACAGCTCGACTTCAGTCAAAGTAAATCATGTGATAACTAAAATAAGGGAAGCAAATCCCTCAGGATCCTTCAATCCCGAGGGATCATTTTTCAAACCTCATCTTATTCCTTGTCTTGTCTGTCACATTTTGTTATATAAGGCAACGCCTTTAGTGATTAGGGGAGATCCTTAGATTCAAAACATTTCTTTTGTAATATTACATTTTATTAACTCTCAGCTTTAGAGAGCGATCTCTTTAATACTCTATGCTCGATTAATATAAAGGTGCATTTCATTTCATCTTTCATGTTCTGAAGTAACCCAGCAGTATTTCACTGGTGCTAAGGGCCCGGCCCTGGTGGAATTACTCTGCTGTTTGTATTTCTATCCTTTGCTTACTTTCGTGTGATAATTGCGTTTAGATTCATTACGATTGTAGAGTTGTTTGATTGATGTTAGAGTGAATTCAGATTTGTTGTGAGTGTTAATGAATTGCACTGCTATTCTATCTTAGCAAGAATCGTATTTACTGTATTGTTCCTCTTGCAATATTTTATAAAGCTTTGCTATTCTATACTTAATTCTGGTTGTTGTTCCATTGGTTTATGGTTCATTCCAATTGACTGTTTCATAGTGTTGGCTGTCGACAGGGTTGAAGTATTAAAGAAGATTCATTGCTTGATTACGTTAAGTTTATATTTGTTGTTCAATTAATGTTTTCTATTCCATTCCTATTTATTGTTCATTTCTGATTCGTAGGTTCAGATTAGCAGAGAGAGTGTTTATAGTTCCTGTGTACACATAGGAATTATGAGTTGTTGTTCCTTTCCAACTCTTGTTATTAGAAGAAGTTCTTTTTAGTTATTTTCATCAGCAAGTAGTTCAAGTTTGATTTCATTTTGATTGCTTAAAGAACAGGACCATCAACTGTAGAGGACATTGGTTATTGCTTCCAAGTTCCCAGATTGATTGCCTTGTCTCAGTATGATTTCAGTTGCATCGATTTCTAAGGGAATGAGTTATTGTTACTGTATCCCTGATTGATGTTTTGTAGAATGAGTAGTTAATATTTTAGAGTATTTTCATTCATGTTCCTGTAATTAGATTTCTTTACAAGCATCTGTTTACTCTTGTATCTAGTATACTGTACTACATCTTTCATAGCATTACTCTTAGTTAATTGCAGTCTCAGACAGAGTACACTCTTGAAATAAAAAGTCGCTCCCATATTGATAATTAATGTAGGATAATTAGGCGTTTAAAAGATACCTTTTATGCCTCAACAATAGGTTTAAAGGGAAATTAAGGATCCTTTAATATACTAGAAACAAGAAAATATTTCAGGATGATCACATATTAAAACTTGAAGAGCAATGAAGGATTCTTCAACTAGACTTTTGTTAAACAGACCTCAAAACAACAAATAATTAATCCTAGAGAGAAGTTAAGAATTCTCTGAACATTAATTTCAATCAAAGAGATATTTTAACATAAAATTTTAGTGAAAATAAAGAGCATTTAAGGATTCTTTAATTAAACTTCAAGGAAGAAAACATAGAGATCAAAGGAGGCAGACAGAAGTAGGGTTCCAAGAAAGCATATCCTACTCTAAAATTTTTGTCCTATGATCAAATAAACCATGAACATAATGAAAAATGAAGTAAAAAAATACAATATTGGAAATACATCACCATGTAATAGAGCTCATGAATCCTAGGAATGTTCTTAATCCATTGATTCTCAATCCAAAGCAATCACAACACACCAAAGCCAATTTCTTCAATAAACTCAGAGTCTATATCATATTAAGCTCAAAAACCAACCAAAATTTTCAATCAGGCCTCAATGTATTATTTAACTTGAAAATAGGACCAAAACCCTAAATAGGGTTTTAGAAATCATTAACTACTCATAAATGCAAAATTTGTCCTATGAGACCATGCAAGCCCAAGGCACAAATATCCTAATTCATTAAATGCAAAATAACTTTTAACATAAATTCTGAGCTAACTAGGAGTGATTTTCCTTAAAAGTCCTCAAAATTATCTTTTTTCAATAAATTTGTGTCTTTTGTTGACTTTGCAAGCAAGGGTGTAGTGCCAAGGTCCAAGGGTGCAATGCCTGCACTGGAAACATTGCTTGTTTTGTAACCAAGATTTGGAGGCCTTCCAGGTGTCCAAATGAGCTCCATGATAGCTCATTTGAAAGCTTGTACAGTATAATTTCTAAAACGGCCTTTATTTTTCTGATTGGACTTCATTTACCTACTAAAAAACGTAATCTACCAAGACTACTCAGGGCGCAGCGCCAGCTCTAAAAATAGGGTAGAAAGGTGATTTTTTGGGTGTTTTTGGCACTTTTGGAGGACCAATTTTGCTCCAAATGATCTGAAATTTTGTGTAGATGATGTTATTTGCCTAAGAATTAAAAAAATGTAAACCATTCCTCAAACGAGTGCTCCAAAAAAGAGCGCAGCGCCAGTGGCGTTGCGCCTTTGGCCCTTTAAAACAGTCAAAAATCCAAAACCTTCAAAATTGTACCAAAATTTGAATTTGCCTTGCTAATTATGTTTGGGATGTCTGTAGGGATGCATCAGAAAGGATGGAAAGGTTTTCTTTGTCTTTATCCTCCTTTAGATATTGAATATTTGCAAGGTATCTTTTGAGCTTGGCCCTTGCAATCTTGTTTCTTAAGGCATAGTGCCTTGCCATCTTCTTTTGGAGGTCAAGGTCCCTCTTGGTCTTCTCCAACAGACCCTATAAGTGTATGTTTTCCCTTTCAATACAAGGTTGCTGATCATAGTCAATCTCCATGGAAAGAAAATCACTTGGAGTGAGTTGCTCTGCCAAGGCTACCTCTTGCACTCTCTCCTTGGCTAAGACCTTATTTAAGCCAATTGCCCTTGGCCTCCTCCTAGGAAGCTATTATTCCTCATCATCAGTGTTCCCATATCTATCCAAGGCCTCATATAGATTAACCTTGGCTTTTGTAGCCTCTTTCTAAGCTCTAATAGCTCTGATCTCATAGATTTCCTTTTGTGCCTCCAACTGCTTGTTTTAAACCTCAAAATAATGGATGACATTCTTAGCCCTACCTAGATTGGCTTGCAAATCCCTAATGTGAGCATCCTTGCTTTGGAGCAGCATGTTTGAGATCCTTGCCTCATTTTCATCATCTTTTTCAACATGAATGAGTTCAAATTCTTGTTCAGTCTCATGTTGGTCTTCCTCTTCTTCATCTATGACCTTTTCTTTGCCTTTTTCAAGTTTCTTAGTTTATGTGGAAGGCATGGCCCTTTCCCTCTTGAGGGCAACAAACACATGCCTATTTCCTCTTTGGTAGGTAAAATAAAAAGGTTCAATTTTGATCATTTCAGTGTCTTCAGTATTGCTTCCATCATGAATGCCATCATCATTGGTATCCTCACTATCCTCATGGCTCTTATCAGCACTGCTGCTTTCTTCCTCATTTCCCTTATCTGATCCACTGATTTTTGCCTCATCACTGTTATCATGGCATTTTGACCCACTGTAATCATGCTCACTACTAATCTCTGCCTTATTTCTCTCTGTCTCAGTAATATCTACCTCCTCATTTCCTTCTTCTTCACTGTTGTTTTCCTTACTACTGTGAGCTTCACTTTTCTCTCTACTACTCTCTGGCCCACTGCTATCATGGCTCATGTCCTTGCTTCCTTTTTCATCCTCACTAATATTTTCCTCATTGAAATCAGCCTCATTTTCCTTATCCTCACTGCTATGTGTTTCATCACTATTTGCCTCACTGTCATCTTTACTGCTTTCTTCATTGCTCTCATCAGCAATGCTATGTGCCTCACTGTTTTAAGAATTATTGGCATCCTCTTCCTTATTGCTTGATTCATCATTTCTTGATTCATTATTGCCCTCTCCCTCATTGAAATTTTATTTCTCATTGTCTGATTCATTGTGAGAGGGTGATGAAGGAGGGTTGTCCTGAGGTGAAGGAATACGTGTGGATGGTGAGGTGGATGAGTCATCACAAGGTGAGGGAATGTGAGTGTATGGAGAAACATGATCAACAGGAAGTGATGGAGGAGTAGGGATATGAGGATGGGATGATGAAGGAATATTTTTCTGAGGATTGGTTTTTGGATTAGTGAAAACCTCATTGGTAGTGAAGGTCTCCCATGGAATGCCCTTCTGCTGCAATTGATGCATAACAACCATCTTGATCAAATAATTATGAAAAAGGCTTTGCATCTGCTAAGGATAGTCTCTCTTTTGTACAATATAGGACATTTTATCAATGCTTCTATAGAGGTAATAGGGTAGGTGCAACATCTTCACCCTATTAAAGTGCATAAGCAACCTAATGTGATAGGAGTAAAGCCAGCAGAACCTTCCCTCACATGTAAAATACTTCATAATGATCCTCATCATAGGTTCATATCTCTCCTACAAATCTGAGAAAGGAAATATGGATTTGTAGTGGTCTTTGTATCTAGGCTTTAGGTAGGGTTCATAGTAGCTCATGTCAAGATTGTCCTGCTTGAACCATTTCTCCCCTACACTTGGTATCCCAGTTGCATTGGCAATAGCATCAGCAGACAGCTCAAAGGTTACTCCTACAAGGCTAACTTGTTTCTCATGCAAGTTAATGGTGAAAATTCTGGTTAGCTCAGGGTAGTTCTGCACCTGCTGTACCTTCTCACAAAAATTAAAGCATCCTACATGATGGAAGAAGGAAACAATTAAGGGAGAATCTATTATTAGCTCTATTTTGTTAAGTGGTTCAAACCTGTTGACCTTTCCATGCTAGTGCCCCTAACTCCTTGGAATTTGAGGCTCTCCACCACTGTCACTGTCCTCTCTTACTGAAATTTTGACCACTTCGCCTTTAAAATCCTAGCACAGGTATGAAACTGATATGGAAGAGGGTAATGGAATGGTGATGAAAAATGTAGCTCTATAAGTGAATGAGATGAATGAGTGATGGTATATGTATATTAGGCTGAGTGAGAGGCAAAACCTAATGACAACCTCAGCTGCTTGTTTAAACTCTATGTTGAAACTCCTTGCACTGATGTAAAACTGATAGGAAAGAGGGCATGTAATGTCAATCTGTTTGTAATGTAAGGGACTGAGTGTTATGTCAAGCCTTGATAGGTGAAAAAATTTAAATCAATGCAACCACCTTAATTTCACCTCTTGTCTAGACTGATATTCTTTATGGGTAGATGAAATGACGTTTAAGTAGTGACTTCAAGCATGATTCTTTAGGGTTTTCTCCTTAGGGTTTGATTTCATCCAATTTAAACCATCAAAATGCTGGAAGATGTGGTTTAGGGTGTCCACTTACCTCTAAGAAATACTTGTAATACCCTGGGCAGAGATTTAGAGGCGCTTGACTTGATTTGGAGGTTTAATTTGCTTAGAGGGCCCTCCTGGCCAAGCGTGCAGTGCCTAGGCCAAGCGCTTAGCACCTAGGCCAAGGGCGCAGTATCGAAGGCAAGCTTGTTGTAGGTGTCGAGAAAGGGTGCAACACCTTGCCAAGCATGTAGCACCATGTTCCAGGCACGTAGCGCCTTAGAAAGTTATATGTGGAGAAAATGCTAAACTCGCAGCAACGGTTTCCAAGGGCGCAACGCCAACCTCAGCACACAACGCCATAACACTTAGCTGAATTTTGACTTGAAAACTCAGAATTCTTCACTACTAAGCTCTTATAACTCTTTTGCAAGGAAACAATGATTTTTTTGGGGTGCAAAATGGGCTTTTATAGACTTAGGAATTTGATTTAAACTTTGCGACTCACTTTCCTAATGTTTTTAAAGCCTTTTTCACTTTCACTAATATTCCTTTGATTTTTTGCATGTAGGTGCCTAAAAACACTAACTTAGCTCTTCCTTTTTCTTCTTGAGGCATAATTTACTCATTTTGACATCCTTGGAGTTAGATTATTCATGATGGCACCTTCAAAACTTTCTGTGGCTTCCATTACAATTTTTAACTTGTCTTTCTCACTTTGGCTAATAGTTAGGAAATTTTTGTTCTTTTTGATCCGAGAGGCTTTGACATATTTAATTTGTCACAACAGTAGCCTCAAAATCCTTTTTTACTTCCACCTTGGAGCTCAACACATATCTTTTGCTCATTCAGTCATGGAAATCTTATTAAACATCTTTGAGAGGTTTTCTCATAGCAACACTTTCAAAACCTTGTTTTGCCTGCACCATGGAGTTTCAACGTCAATGTTTCACCTTGCATGGATATTTTCCCAAAACCCTAGATATTTGAAGTGCTTTAAGACAATCATCAATGTTGTTGCCTAAGTTATCTATAGCCCTTTCAAGTTCATTCATTTCTCTCCAGTTCACCTCACCTTTTTCCTTTTTTTCATCAATCTTTTGACAGAGTTTCTTCATGTTTGGTTTGGTGTGCCTCCTCCATGGCCATTTTTCAATTTTATCACTACTTGACACACTGTTGGACCTTCAAGCTCAAAACACCATAATTCTCTATAATAAAAAGTGTTTCCTGTCTTCCTGTAAGTTGTCTTCATTTTAGGATTAGACCATATACCTTATCAGTTTCTTTTGTTGATGGACCTCTTCACACTCCTACAGAAGTGCCAATTTTGTCCATTTTCCTCTTGTAGACCTTAGATTTGATAAGGTAGTCTTCCGTGGATACTTGTTAGATATTTTCTTGAATAACCATGTCTCAACATTTCAAGACCTATGAACCATATTCTAACAAAGAAAAACAGTTTCTGAAACACTAATGATGACCTTGGATCATATGAAACCCTAATTGACCTAATGGGAGGATTCTTTGACCTGGTCTTTGACTGAAAATTGGCTTGGAATCTTCAAGTGAAAGATAGAGTATTTGTCTAAGGTTTGTATTGAATATCCAAAATCCAATGTACTTGATTTATCTAAAGAGCCTACAGAGATAATTTTGAGACCATAAATGCTTGAGGAACTTGGGGACCATGGGAATGAGTTAGGCTATAGGTAACCCTAGATGGAAAGTGGATTGATGGGCAAGGGAAAAACAGAGTAGTGAGTTCATAGGTAGGAAATAAGGATGGAGATGAGAGGCACAAACCATTAAGGAGTATTTTAGGAGTGGCAAGGTGACCATGAAATGGCAAGGTTGATAGAATAGTGAAAAAATTTCTATAAGGATAATGAAGGTAGTGAGATTTCTAAAAATCACAATGTTCAAAGAATGTTGTTTTTAGAAATCTAGAACCAATCTATAGTCATCTACCAATAGTGAAAAATACTGATGACTAACACCTCTACCCTCTTATTCATATATTAATTAAGGAAGACAAGATTTAATATTCTAATTAGCTAAAAGCTAAATTAGTAATATTACAGTCCTCCCCGCAAAAAAATTTCTTGTCCTCAAGAAACTGCAAAGATGTGCCACCCTATTGGCCTGATGCAACAGAGACCCAATGCCTACATCCCATACAAACCCCTTAGTGCAATTCTAACCCTATGTCAGGCTACCTAGAATAGACCCCTCAATTCCGGCATCTCGAATGGATCTCTCACTATACCTATCATCAATCAATCCTACCTAATCCCAATGTCACCATGGCCAATTGTCTCCCAAGTCCCATAGCTCATATTGCACACTGCATCTGGCTATAGCTACTGCCTCATGAGGTGAAGACCGCAAACATGTATCAATTCTCCATGGCCCCTGTTGTGCCGTAGATCTGACTGTATAAGCTACCCCACCAACTGTGTATCAACTCATCACCTCTCTCCAATCCAACCCCTAACTCAATCCAATGCTAATCATGCTCTCCTAAAGTCGGGATGGACTGTTGAAGAGTTGTCGACATGTGCCCCATTGCCAACTAGAAACTGTAGTATCTATCATGTCTATGGGTTCTTGCTCTGCTATGCTCCTGACTAAGAAGATCATATCACCAATAGGATACCAACTCAAGATCTCCTGCCAGTCTATCCTGGTCAAGGAATCCAATGTTATGATATTTGCATATGGAACATGTCTGGAGTGTGTTAGGTCCCCATAATTTGGTAGATTGGAAATGACCAAATATACAAGGGTAACATCAAACCAATCTTTGGAGTCCTAGGATCTAGCCTTCCTGGACTCAAAGAGGGCTCTCTCTATGTTTGTGTCAAGGATGTGACTTAGTTAATTTTAGGGTTTTGATGTTAAGCTAGTTATAGTGATAGGGTTTGTTTGTTTGGATGGTTGGATAGGTTGTCAAGAAGAATAGGTAGAGTAAGAGAAAATAAATCCATTGGCCTATGGAGTCTGCAAAGGTCTTGAAAAGTAGAATAATAGGTCAAGGGTGTTTCATAGGACAAGTTAACAAGGAAAAATGGATCTAAGTAGGTTTACTGAATGTGAAATGAACATGAAGTTATGAGTGCAGTAAGTTCAAAGGGAAATTAAGGATCCTTCAACATACTAGAAACAAGAAAATATTTCAGGATGATAGCATATCAAAATTGAAGAGAAATAAAGGATTCTTCAACTAGACTTTTGCTAAACATACCTCAAAACAACATATAAGTAATCCTGGAGAGCAGCTAAGAATTCTCTAAACATTACTTTCAAACAAAGAGAAATTGAACATAACATTTTAGTGAAACTAAATAGAATTCAAGGATTCTTTAATTAAACTTCAAGGAAGAAAACATAGAGATAAAAGGATGCAGATAGAAGTAGGGTGCCAAGAAAGCATATCCTACTATAAAATTTATGTCCTATGATCAAATAAACCATGAAAATAATGAAAAATGAAATAAAAAATACAAGAGTGGAATAACATCACCATCTAACAGAGCTCATGAATCCTTGGAATGTGCTTGACCCATTGATGCTCAATCCAAAGAAATCACAGCACACCAAAGCCAAATTTCTTCAACAAACTCAAATTCTATATCATATTGAGTTCAAAAACCAACCAACCAACATGTACAATGAGGCCTCAATGCAATATTTAACTTACAAAGGAGGACCAAAACCATAGCTAGGGTTTTAAAATGTCATTAACTACTCATAAATGCCAAATTTGTCCTATGAGACCATGTAAGGCCCAAGGCACAAATATCCTAACTTAATAAATGCAAAAATAACTCCTAACAATAACTTCTAAACTAATTTTGGAAAAACATTGACCTTGAGGCTTCTCCATAACTTTCAAAATATATCCAATTGTTTTTTGTTGACTTTTTGGCAAGGGAGCAGTATTGAGGTTCAAGGGTGCAGCGCCAGCACTAGGAACATTTCCTGTTTTGTAACCAAGATTTGGAGGCCTTCCAGGTGTCCAAAGGAGCTCCATGATAGCTCATTGGAAAGCTTGTCTAGTCTACATTCTAAAACTGCCTTTATTTTTCTGATTGGAATTCATTTACCTTCTCAAAAACGCAATCTCCCAATACTGGTCAGGGTGCAGTGCCAACTTTGAAAATAGGGCAGAAAATTGATTGTTTTCATGTTTTTGGCACTTTTAGAGTACCAGTTCTACTCCAAATGAGCTGAAATATTTTGTGGGGTATGTCCTTGGCAATATGAACATGAAAATGTAATCCATTCATCCATTGGTTTCCCAAAAAAATAGCACAACGCTAGTGGCGTTGCGCCTTTGACCCTTCAAAACAGTCAAAAATCCAAAAGCTTCAAAATTGTGCCAAAATCTTGAATTACCTTGCTGATTAGGTTTGGGATGCTTGTAGGGGATGGATCAGCTAGGTTACCAAGATTTTATTTCTCTTTTTCCTCGTTGGTTCCACCATGTTATTCATAGGCCTCTTTATCATGCTCATCATCTAAATCAACAAGGTCAGAATAATTCCCTCTCTCATGGAGATCATCTTCATTATGCATGGTCGCTTTATGCACATATTCTTCTGCTATCCTTTGTTTTTCCTTATGTACCTTCTTTGTTGGTGAAGAAGGTATGGTCCCTACCCTATGATCATGCCTCTTTGGCATTTGTAGACAGCTCAAAGGTGACCCTTCCCTTGTGATTATGCCTCCTGCGCATTTGGGAGCTTCCACTACTGCCACTATCCTCTCCTTCTAACATTTTGAAAACTATGTTTTTCCAACCCTAGGATTTATGTGCAATGAGGTGGAGGGAAAGTGAATGAAATGGTAGTTTTTACAAGTGAAGGGATGAAATGAATGGAAGGAATATATGTGGTGATAAGCTCAGATGAAAGAAAACCTTTCAACTAATGAAATGACTCCTGTTTTGACTGATACTCTATCTGGGGAGGTGAAATGAGCATATAGGCAGTGATTTCAAGCTTGAATTTTTAGGTTTTCTCTTAGTTTATCACCTCATTCAATTTAAAAATTCACCAAAAGGCATCAAAATAGGGTTTATATTAGGTATTTTCCACTTGATGTTCTTAGAAGATCTTTGGCAAAGAGTTGAAGGTGATTAGAAGTGATTTGAGTGGATATAGGGTTTGGAAAGCCCTTCTGGCCAAGAGCGCAACATCTAGGCCAACGGCGTAGCACCAAGTCTGAGCGTGCAGCACTAAGGATGAGCACGCAATGCCTAAGAGAAAGTCTCCTGTGGGTGTCGAGCAAGAGCACAACGCTCTGCCAGGCACGTAGCACCAAGCCAAGGGTGCAACGCCAAAAAACTTTGCCCAATTTCACTTAGAAAACTCAAAATTTCTTCTCTCCTTGAGACTTTTAACTCTTTGCAAGGCATCAATGATTCTTATGAAGTGTCAAATGAGTTCTATAGGCATGTGGCATTTTTTTTATCTTTGCAACCCACTTCCTAATGTTTACACGTATTTTTTCCTTTTTCACTGCTATTCTTTGACCTTTTGTTTGCAGGCGACTGAAATCATTTGAGGTGGCTCTTCCCTTTGCTACTTGAGGCATGATGAATTTATCTTTGACAAACTTGGGATGTTCACACAATAGCAGCATCTTCAAAAACCTCAGTGGTATCTATCATGAAACTCAACTTAACCTTTTTACCTTTTCTTGCTTGTAGTTTGTTGGGGTTATGACATCTACCTTTCTTATGATCCTTGAGGCATAATAAGTTGACTTTGACAACTTCAGGGCTAGATTACATGAGATGGCACCTTCAAAACTTTCTGTGGGTCCAATTAAAACACTTAATTTATCCTTTTCACCTTGGCTGGCAGATTGTTGGAGTTATGAATTTTCCTTTCCCTTTGATCCTAGAAACTTTGACATGTTTATTTTCACACAGCAACAGTCTTAAAAACCTCCTTTACTTCTATCTTAGAGCTTTACCTCATATTTTGTTTTATAGGTGACTGAACACCTTGAATTTAAATTTCCTACTGATATTCTCTACACATTTTCTCTTTGAGTCATGACACATTCACCTTGGCAACTTTGGGAGGACTGTACATAGTAGCATCTTCAAAACTTTCTGAGTTTTCCATTATAATATTTAACTTTTCTTTCTCACTTTTTCTTGCTAATATTCTTACACTGTTTGCATGCAGGTGACTGAGATGATGAATTTGAACCTCCTTTTGCTCCTTGAGGCATAAACAGTTCATTAAACACCTCCGGGAGGATTTCATATATCAACACCTTCAAAAACCTTCTTCTGCTTTCATCATGGAGTTAAATATCATGGTTTCATCTTCTCTGGACACTTTCCCAAAACCTTAGATGTTTGGAGTGATTTTAAGACAATCATCAATGTTGTCTTCTAAGTTTTCTATAGCCCTTAAAAGTTCATTCCTTTTTGTCTAGTTCACCTCACCTTTTTCCCTATCTCATCAATAATCTCTCATAGACTTTTCTTCATGTTTGGTTTTTGGTGTACCTCTTCCATGGTCATTTCTGCATTTGATCACTTCTTGGCATACTGCTGGACCATCAAGCTCAAAAAACACTAATTATTCACAAGAACAAGTGTTTCCTATCTTCCTTGCTACAAGATGTCTTCATTCAGGAGTAGACCTCCTACCTCACCAACTTTCTGCTGATAGACCTTTTAACACTCCTGTAAAAGTGTCAAAGTTTACATTTACCTCTTGCAGAACTTGTATTTGATAAGGTAGTCTTCTTTGGAAACTTTTATATCTTTTTCTTGAATAACCATGTCTCAACATTCCAATACCTCTGAACCAAATTCTAATAAAGAAAAACAGTGTCTAAAACATCAATGATGACGTTGGAACATATGAAACCCTAATTTACCTAGTGGGAGGGTTCTTTGACGTTTCTTTGACTGAAAATTGGGTTGGAGGTTTTAAGTGGAAAACAGAGTATTTTTCAAAGTGTTGTATTGAAGATGCAAAATCCAATGTACTTGATTTATCTAAAGAGCCTACAGAGATAGTTTTGAGACCATCAAAGCTTGATGAACTTAGGGAACATGGGAATGAAGCAGGCTTATAGGAAACCCTAGAAGGAAAGTGAAGTTATGGACAAGGTAAAAATAGGCCAATGAGGTTATAGGCAAGAAAGGAGGATGGAAATGATAGGTATAAGCTTGGGAAAAGTTTTTAGTACTGGCAGGGTGACCATGGAATGGCAGGCTGATGAAATAGTGAAAAAATTTCTATAAGGATAATGAAGGCAATGAGATTTATGAAACTCACAATATTTCAAGGAATGTTGTTTTCAGTAATATAGAAACTATCATTAGTAATCTATAGATAATAAAAAATACTGATGACCAACAATGGTTCCACTTGGGGAGGGCAGCTCCTGTTCAGGAGGTGTCCAGAACCTCAGAGTTCAGATCTCTGAGATTTGAAGATTAGTACCTTACTTGTTCTTGGCAGACCTCTTTTTCTTCACTTGTTGATTCACTCATGCTCTTTTGATGCTATGATCTCAAAATCTGAAAAGACATGACTACTTCAACATCAATTCTAGCTACCCATCATACTTTTCCTAACATTTTTTCTTCACTTAGGTGCATTTGGATTGGAAAAACCTTGACATCATTTTTTCTTTTGAAAGCATAAACGCTATCTGTTGGAAATACTGAGAGGGGGGGTGTTAGGTCCCTATATTACTAGTATAGTCCCTTATTGTTGTTAGTGTAACCCCCTTATTGTTATTATTGTACCCTTGTAACCCCCATTTTGTTATTATTGTGCCCTTAAATTATTATTGTTAGGTTGGCTAGGATTACATTGTGGCCCACTAGGATTACATTATGGCCCCATGGACTCCTACATATAGAAAGGAGGTTTTGTAAATTGTATCATCCAAGAATTGTTCATTTATGTAATGTATTGGAGGTTGCCCCTTCGAAGTGGCTCATTTCTAAGGCGTTGATATCTCTTTTTTTCTATTTTTGGAGCTGGTTACACAACATTTGGTATCAGAGCTTTGGATTCTAGGGTTTCGCTGCTCCAAACAGGTCATTGTGGCATTTTCGCTATAAATTTTTTTCTATGAAGTTTCAGAAGCTAAAATTTTTAGGGTGCGAAGCTAAAATCTTGAGGACGATTTTCTAAAAATTTTAGAGCTTGGTTCGCAATATTTTCGGAGATATCATCTGTGGAAGTTAGGTCTTTTTTTCAAGCTTCTAAACATGTCATCGTGGAATTTTCGCTATAAATGTTTTTCTACGAAGGTTCAGAATCTAAAATTCATATGGTGTGAAGCTGAAATATTGAGGAAATTCGTAAAAAAATTTTAGAGCTTGGTTCGCAATATTTTTGGAGATATGATCTGTGGAAGGTAATGCTTTTTCAGGCTACTGAATTTCATCTCAAAGAGGTGATCGTGGGAAAAGTTCAATAACTCTCTCTATGGGGAGTGGATTTGAGTGTCGTAAAAAGTGGTCGCAAGTACACGGACTTTAGTTTCTTGGCTATCAATTTCAGAGACAAAGGACAAAACAGTGACACGTGGCAAGTCCTACAAATGTGCTCTACTGAACCAGTCCAGAATTAGGTCATTGTGGGAGATTGGACACAACTTTGTCTTGGGGAATCCAAATTAGATCAGACCTGTGGCATTTGAAAGAAGCTTCATAGGGATACTACAGGGATGAATTTCAGATATTGAAGATTTTCAATTACAGAGATAATTCAATTTCAATATAGAGCTCCTCAAAGCAAGTAAAAGGTGTGTATTCTTTTTCCGAATTGCATAAGTCTTGTTTGAAAAATCAAGTTGAATTGATTCCAAGGGCATATTTTAGAATAGGTATCAATATTGGATTCTAAAATGGCGCCTAAAAATAATTCAACACCCATTAAGCCTTTAGAAGGCTCTACCATGACTCATGAAGATGAAGAATTGCAACATGATCTATCAAAATTACAAGAGCAAGTGCAACAAATTTCACTCTCGCAAAGAGCAACAAAAAATGAAATGGAAGTTTTGAAGAAAGGCATGGAAGCTAAGATAGATGGCGTGGAAGTGAAGATGGACGGTTCGAAGAAAGGCGTGGAAGCTAAGATGGATGGCATGCAAGCTAAGATGGATGGCGTGGAAGCTAAAATGGATGGCATGGAGGCTGGCATAGAATCTAAGATGGATGACATGGAAGCTAAGATCGACGAGAAAATGGAAAACATGAAGAATTTTCTAAAAGAAGACAAGGAAGGTTTGAAAAAGTTGATACAAGAAAGGTTTCCTAATGGTGAAAAGATAGTAGAAGAACCTCATGATGAGAACAAAATAAATGTTAATTGTGATTTCATAAACTCTAATGTTGGCGGGAAGAACCACCATATTCCAAAGATGGATATGAGGAAGTTTGATGGAGAGGATCTTGTAACATGGATACTACAGATGGAGCAATATTTTGATCTCCATAATGTTCAAAACATACAAAAGGTACGCATTGCAACTTTACATTTAGAACAAAATACATTTGTATGGTATCGATGGCTTTGCTCCCGTAAAAAAATTGTCACTTGGTCAATTTTTACAGAGGAAATGATAGCACATTATGAGGATACAAAGAGAAACACCTTCTTTAGCCAATTGATAAATCTCAAACAAAAGGGTTTAGTGGGGCAACACATTGAGGACTTCCAAAAATTGAATATAAGGGTAATTGATATTCCAAAGGAACACAGGATCGATCTCTTCATAGGCACTTTAAAGGATAACATCCAACATGAAGTTCGCGTTTTGGAACCGGATTCATTGGAGAAGGCATTCAGGTTAGCAAGAAAAGTTGAATGTAAAATAATGGCGACAAGGAAGCCTACCACTCAATTCTATAAAGAAGGAAGTGTTGCTACTCCTAGATTTCCACAACCTACAAGGTTGACACCACAACAATTGGAAGAAAAAAGAGCAAAAGGGCTTTGCTACAGTTGTGATAGCAAATACACTAAAGGTCATAAGTGTGCCGAAAAGAAATTATTTTACATAGATTGTGAAGAAGAAGAAGAAAATGAACAAGAAGAGGATATACACCAGGAACCGGCCCTAGAAGAGGAAGAAATGAATCCGACCATATCATGTAATTCACTGGCAGGAATTACCACTCCTCAAACTCTCAAGATAGCAGGACAGATCAAGAAGAAAAAGGTAATAGTGTTGATTGATTCAGGTAGCACCCATAATTTTATTCATTATAAGGTAGCCAAGGAATTAAATTGTTTCCTCTACCCAGCACCAGAATGTCAAGTGATGGTTGCAAATGGAGGAACTATAAATTGCTCTGGAAAATGCCATAATATCAAGCTAACCATGGGGGAATATGTATTGACTAGTCCAATGCTTTCCATTCCTATGGGAGGTGCTCATGTTGTACTAGGAGTACAATGGTTACAATCTTTGGGGACGGTAGCTTTTAATTTTCAAGAACTTTTCTTGAAATTTTTTTCAGAAGGAAAGGAAGTCGAATTACGGGGTATTGAAGGGAAGCCGGGAAGGATAATAAGCTCTAATGTCATGACAAAGCTTCTAAATAAATAACAAAGAGGCGTAATTGCACAATTATGCTCACTAGACGTTCCGACATCAAAATCATCTATTTCGGCAGATCTCCAATAAGTCTTGGACAATCAGTCCAAGGTGTTTGAAACTCCCAAAGGACTCCCACCTATTCGTGATCATGATCATGCTATTCATTTGATTCCAGGAAGCGTTCCTCCAAACATCAGGCCTTATAGATATCCTTACTTCCAAAAGAGCGAAATTGAACGTATGATTGCAGAAATGTTAGAGGCGGGTATAATTCAACCTAGTCAAAGTTCTTTCTCTGCTCCCGTAGTATTGGTACACAAGAAGGATGGATCATGGCGAATGTGTCCGAATTATAGGGAGCTAAATAAGCTCACCATTAAAGATAAATTTCCCATTCCTGTGATTGATGAATTATTGGATGAATTACATGGAGCAATTTATTTTACCAAGTTGGATCTTCGTTCAGGATATCATCAAATTAGAATGAAGACTGAAGATATTCCAAAAACAAGATTTCGAACTCATGAGGGTCATTATGAATTTTTGGTCATGCCTTTTGGCCTTACCAATGCACCTTCTACATTTCAAGGGTTGATGAATTCCATTTTCAAACCCTTCCTTAGAAAATTTGTGCTAGTATTTTTTGATGATATACTAATCTAAAATAGGTCTTGGAAGGATCATGTTGAACATGTTGACAGGGTGCTCAAACTATTGCAGAAGAAACAATTATATGCAAAAACATCCAAATGTTTCTTTGGAGTACAAGAGGTGGAATATCTGGGTCATATTATATCTCACGAGGGTGTTAAAGTAGACCCTAACAAAATTAAAGCCATTAAGGAAAGGAAAGTCCCCAAGACAATAAAGCAGTTGCGAGGATTTCTCGGGTTAACAGGCTATTATCGCAAGTTTGTTAAGAATTATGGGAGAATAGCAGCACCTCTAACAACATTATTGAAGAAAGATGCATTTTCATGGACTCCTGAAGCAACCAAGGCCTTTGAACATCTTAAAGAGGCAATGTGCCTAGCATCGGTCTTAGCTACGCCAGACTTCACAAAAACCTTTATTGTGGAATGTGATGCCTCAGGAAATGGAATTGGTGCGGTTTTAATGCAGGAAGGAAGACCCATTGCTTTTGAAAGTCGTCCAATCAAAGGAAAGTATTTACAGAAACCTATTTATGAGAAGGAATGTTAGCAATACTGCATGCACTAAAGAAATGGCGAACTTACCTAATGGGAAGACACTTCAAGGTAAAAACTGATCATGATAGTCTTAAACACTTTTTGGAACAAAGACTATCTTCAGAAGAGCAGCAAAAATGGGTCACAAAGATGTTGGGTTATGACTTTGAAATAATCTACAAAAAAGGAAAGCTAATGTTGTTGCAGATGCACTCTCAAGAAAGAATGAAGAGGTGGAAGCATTTCTTTGTGCCATTTCTATTATCCAACCAGATTGGATAACCGAAGCAAGAGATGAATGGAAGAAGGACAAAGATATATGGACACTCATTCAAAAGTTGCAGCAAGATCCTAGTACATCTGATACATTTAGTTGGAAAAATGATTCCTTATGGTACAAAGATCGCTTTTATCTTTGTAAGAATTCCCAACTAAAACAAAAGATTCTTCTGGAATTGCACACTTCTCCTTTAGGAGGACACTCAGGATTTTTAAAAACTTACCACAGGGTGAAGAAAGATTTTTTTGGGATGGCCTTAAATCTGATATTCAAAATTTTGTGGTGGAATGTTTGGTTTGCCAGCAGAATAAAGTGGAGACAATTAAGACCCCAGGACTTCTACAACATTTATCCATTCCAAGTCAACGTTGGGAGGAGATTTCAATGGATTTTATCACAGGTTTACCGAAGTCCGAAGGCAAGAATGTCATCATGGTGGTAGTTGATAGACTTACCAAGTATGCACACTTTTGTGCATTATCTCATCCATTTAAAACAAGTATAGTTGCTACTACATTTGTGGACAGAATTCAAAAGCTACATGGAAGCCCAAGGGTTATTGTGAGCGACAGAGATCCCAATTTTACAGGAAATTTTTGGACGGAGTTATTTTCTTGTTTGGGTACTCAATTAGCTCATAGCTCATCTTACGATCCTCAATCTGATGGTCAAACAGAGATAGTAAACAAATGTTTGGAAGGATATCTTCGTTGTTTTGTATCTGATAAACAAACACAATGGGTCAAGTGGTTACCTCTTGCTGAATGGTGGTATAACACTTCCTTCCATACTGCAGCAAAAATGACCCCATTTATGGCACTTTATGGATATCATCCACCATCCATCACATCATCTTTAAGGGAAAATTCGAAGGTTCAAGCAGTGGAAGATCACATCGAGCATCAGCAAGAAGTTCTCCAACTCTTAAAGGATAACCTGAATTTGGCACAAAATCGAATGAAACAAAAGGCAGATCAACATCGTAGCGAGAGAAGTTTTGATGTAGGAGATTGGGTATTTTTACGGCTACAACCATACAAACAAATGTCCCTCAAGCAAGCAAAGAAGGATAATAAATTATCGCCAAAGTACTATGGTCCTTACAAGGTGTTGCAAAAGATTGGTACTATGGCATACAAATTGGAGCTTCCCGCTTCTTCGCGAGTACATCCAGTGTTCCATGTTTCATGCTTAAAGAAGGTTATAGGTGAAAATCTTCCAGTTCAAACAGTATTGCCAGAACTTGATGGGGAAGGGAAGATCATATTGGAACCTGAAGCAGTCATAGAAAAAAGAACTCGACAACTACGGAATCGATCAATTTCAGAGTATCTCATCAAGTGGAAGAACTTACCCACCGAAGATTCTACATGGGAGGATGAGAATTTTATACAGAAGCACCCAGAGCTACTCAAGCGTTGAGGACAACACTTTTTTGAAGGAGAGGGGCATGTTAGGTCCCTATATTACTAGTATAGTCCCTTATTGTTGTTAGTGTAACCCTCTTATTGTTATTATTGTACCCTTGTAACCCCCATTTTGTTATTATTGTGCCCTTAAATTATTATTGTTAGGTCGGCTAAGATTACATTGTGGCCCACTAGGATTACATTATGGCCCCATGGACTCCTATATATAGAAAGGAGGTTTTGTAAATTGTATCATCCAAGAATTGTTCATTTATGTAATGTATTGGAGGTTGCCCCCTCGAAGTGGCTCATTTCTAAGGCGTTGATATCTCTTTTCTTCTATTTTTGGAGTTGGTTACACAACAGGGGGTGAATTGGTATTCCTTTCAATTAGAGCATTAGTTAATATTCAATTATTATCAGTGTTTGTACAATGATAGTAGCAAACAAGAGGAACAAAAATGCACATAGTTTTTAAGGTGGAAACCCACTCCGGGACAAAAACCACCTAATGCTTTTCTAATAATTCTTTAATATTCAACTCCAATTGAAAATAAAGCTCCAACTTCCCAGAATCTAGAAAAGCATTATTCTCCAGCTCCCACTAGATGGACGCTCCAACGCCCGAGATTCTTCAATAGTCAACTGAATGGATTCCCCAACACCCAATGAGCTACAGCTCACCCTAGAACCACCCTACCACCCTATAAAATACTAAAAGAAGAATAGACTCATGTACCAGGGAAAATGGTCCACTTTACAATTATATAGAATGATGTAGAAGAAGAAGATATACTAGACCATAACCCCAACTTTGACACAACCACCTAATGATGATCCTAGACCTCCCAACACTGCTTCTTCAACCCTTGGTAGATAGATACTAGTACAATTTTTACAATAATGTATTTACAATGACTTAGTACAATGATACCTTTACAATGATTGTATGCAGTGCTGCCCACTTGAAGACTTCATATGATGAACTTCTTGCTGTTGTTATCCACCTTGGTTGCTGCTCTTGTCATGCTACCCTCTGCTACACCTTGCTTTGCTTTGTTGCTGTAGAAAGTCTGGTCCTTTGCAACCCTTGACAACACATGATCTAGCTTTTTCTTGCCTTCTAGGATCTTGACATTGAATCTAGTGTATCTTTGTTATTTCATATCCTCAATATCTGATTTTAGGTCCTGTAGTATTCCTCTGAGTCTTGTTTCCAATGCCATATTTCTGACCCAATTTAGATTCTTCAAGAGAGAGTTATACCCAATCTCTCACAATACCCTAATTAAGGACTGTTTCAGCAGAGCACACTTGTACGGTATGCCACATGTCACTGTCTCTTCATTTGTCTCTAAAATTGATAGAGAGAAAATTAAAGACTGTGCAATATCCACCACTTTTTACAAAATTCCAATCTGATACTCAGAGAGAGAGTTATGGAAAATTTACTAAGGTCACTTCTTTGAGATGAATTTTAGGAGCCTGCAAAAAACCTCGACTTCCACAGATCATATATCCAAAAATATAGCACACCTTGATCTGAAATTTTTATTGCAGCTTCCTCAGGATTTTTTCTTTATCTCATAAAAAATTTAGCTTCTGAACCTTTGTAGAAAAAATGTTAGAGCGAAAATTCCATGATGACCTATTTTAGATGGCCGAATCCCTTGCATAAGGAGGAAATGAAGATCACAATTTATATGAATGCTTAAATTGAGAGGGGCTTCAACAAGTGAACGTGGGAGGTATTTTAGGAGCTTAAAAAATATTAATTATGAATTTTCAATGACCCATGCCCCAACCCCATGGGGTTTTAGCCCACTAACTGGGGGTACAAACTTCAAACATGAATATCTCTCAAACTGTGAAGAATTACATGGCGTGCCATATATCAACGGAAACATCTCGAAAAGTAGAAACCATCAAAAGCATTATTGACCCAGAATATATTAATTTGGTAGGTCAAAATTCCCATGCAATATTGGGTTAGCCCCTGGTGTTGCTTGGGTTGACATCAATGACAACCGTTGATCAACAATCTCCCCCTTTGGCATTGATGGCAACACAAGTACTCCCCCTGCGATCATGACACATCTTCCCACAACATTCTCTCCCCCTTTGACATCAATGGCAAAGGGTAACTCCCCCTGAAACACAACCATCCTGCGAACCTGTACACACTTCCACTCCCCTTGATTCTGTACTGAAAATCTGAATGAGAACCAGAGAATCCAAGCTGAAAGATATTCCCAATGTCTATAACATCTGAATATTTGATTTTTCAAGGCTGCTAATCTTGCTATTTATTTCAACCTGCCAGTGGCAAATATCCCATCAGAGGTCACATATAGAAGACTAATAATCATAGATATGTACAACCTTTGATCCACATCCTTAGATGAGTCGTCTATGCTCAATTTGCAACCTATTACCATTGGAGTAAGGATGGGTTTGCAATCTTCCACTTTTAATTTCTTGAGCATTTCCTTGATGTACTTGACTTGAACTATAAATATTTCTTTCTCTTGCTGAGATATTTGAAGCCCTAAGAAGTATGTCAGCTCACCAATTAAAGACATCTCGAAATCAGTTTGCACCTTTGTAGCAAACTTATTACTTAGTCGATCATCATTGCTACCAATTATTGTATCATCCTCTTTAGCTATTAGACATGAATTAGTTGCTTCATCCAAATATATATGTCTTATTATTTCCACTTTATCGTAGTGTGTCCATGAGCCTACACGCCTTCGATTTCACATTTTGTGGAGTTGAATAGTATTGTGTCCTTGATCACACATTTGTCCAACACTGAGCAGATTGTGATTCATGTTTTCAACCAATATAACATTATTGGCTAGAACATATTTTCTTCCGAGAGTGACAGTACCTGATCCTATAACATTTTAAGATCCATCATTTCCAAAGGACACGGTTCCATCCTTCTTCTCTTTCACAGATACAAATTTATTTCTATCTCCAGTCATATGCATTAAGAAACTTATATCAAATACCACACATATTTTTTGTTTTGAGCCTTGAAAGTGAGAGCACAATTTTCAGTCTTCTTCTTGTTCCATGGTCGTTCGTTCTGTGGCTTTGAAGTTTCTTCTGGAGGAGTTTCAAGTCTGCAGTCTTTGGCTATGTGTCCAAAGTTTCGAAATTTGTAACATTCAATATTATTTCTTAAATTTTCAAATCTATTGATGTTTCGCCTATCTCCGGGAGGTTCATATTTGACAGATCTTCTAGAATTGTATTCGTTCCTAGGGTATGTGCGACATTCTACAGCTTTATGACCAAATTTTCCACATGAATAACAGTAGCCATTAAAAATATGTTGGTACCTGGATGAAAATTTTCGTCGAGGAATTGTCTCTCAAGTTTGTTCTTGCGAATCTTGTCTAATGAAGTCTACATGCATGTCAGATCTCATAGGTTCATTGTATTTTGTTGTAGAAGGTCCTGCTTCTTCTTCTTGGTAACCGATACCAGTTTTGTCGTTGTAAGATTGTTGATTGTTGATGAGTTCTTCCAATGCCCTTGAGCTATTGGCATAGTTTTGAATAGTTTTTCCGTTCTTCACTTCCTCATGCAGCAAGACCACTTTGGCTTCTAATTCTTCCCTTTCTTGGTTGCTTTTCCATCAACATCTTTTCAAGTGACTCTTCAATGCATTTGTGTTCTTCAACTTCAATTTTGAGACCTTGAACTTGTTCTTCAAGAGTTTTTTGAAACGAATCTTCTCCGCCTTTGGAGATCTGGTGGTTTACTTGTTTCACAAAATTTGTCTACATTCAATCTTTTCTTCTGCTATTTGATTTCTATTATCAGGTTTGTTCAAAAATTTAATAATCTTCATTGGTTTTCTTCATTGGTCTGTTTATTCGCTGATGATGAGCTTGTCTTATTTTATATATGTCTTTCTTGGATCCTTGCTTGTTGAATTTCTTAAAGCCTTTCTTTCTTTTTGAGTTGCCATTACTTTTGTTTGGAAATTTTGCTGCAAAATGCCCAACCTCATTGCAACTGAAACATATCAATGGAAGTTTACCTTTGAATTGTCCCTTACCAATTTGTAGTTTTCTCGTGAAGTAAGCATATTCTTCATCTGAAAGACCTTCTTCATCATATCCCTTTTCTTCACACTTGCAGGTGCATGTATTTCCAATTGAAGATTGTTTATCCTTATTGATTTTCTTAGATGCAATGAACGAAGTTTCTAGATGTGAAGTACCCTCTTCTTCATCAAGTATCATTTCATATGCTATGATAACTCCATGTAATTCCTCTTTGCTAAGTTTGTCCAGATTTGCACTGTATTCTAAGATCGATACCTTTAGGTTGAATCTCCCTGGTAACGTTCTAAGAATCTTCTGTATAATAGTCTTCTCGTCAAATGGCTCTCCCAATCCTTCCAGAGTATTGGTTATTTCATCAACATATTGAAAGTATGCATCAATGTTGCAATATTCTTTCATTATGAGTTGCTTAAATTTTTCTCTATAGATTTGAAGCTTTGCTTCTTTGACATTTGAGTCACTTGCATATATATTCTCAAGCTTGTCCCATACATTTTTGGCAATTTTAAAACCCAAAACCTTATGATAAGTAGATTCAATAAGTCCACTAATAATAATATTCTTTGCTTTTGCATCATTTACCAAGTTCTTCTTACCTTGTTCATCCGCGGTTGATGTAAATCCATTTTGAATAGTGTCCCATACTTCATAACCTTGCGCCAAGATATAGACCTCCATTCTTCCTTTCCAAAGTGCATAATTATTTTCATTGAATAGAGGTACACCATTCTTGGTATGCTCCATGACCTCCTTCCAGCTGTTAAACTGCTATTGAAGGAACCAAGCTCCGATACCAATTGTTGGAAATACTGAGAGGGGGAATGAATCAGTATTCCTTTCAATTAGAGCATTAGTTAATATTCAATTATTATCAGTGTTTGTACAATGATAGTAGCAAACAAGAGGAACATAAATGCACACAATTTTTAAGGTGGAAACCCACCCCGGGACAAAAACCACCTAATGCTTTTCTAATAATTCTTTAATATTCAACTCCAATTGAAAATAAAGCTCCAACTTCCTAGAATCTAGAAAAGAATTCTTCTCCAGCTCCCACTGGATGGACGCTCCAATGCCTGAGATTCTTCAGTAGTAAACTAAATGGAAGCCCCAACACCCAATAAGCTACAACTCACCCTAGCACCACCTTACCACCCTATAGAAGAATAAAAGAAGAATGGACTCCCGTACCAGGGAAAATGGTCCACTTTACAATGATATAGAATGATGCAGAAGAAGAAGATATAGTAGACCATAACCCCAACTTTGACACAACCACCTAATGATGATCCTAGACCTCCCAACACTGCCTCTTCAACCCTTGGCAGATAGATACTAGTACATTTTTTACAATAATGTATTTACAATGACTTAGTACAATGATACCTTTACAATGATTGTATGCAGTGTTGCCCACTTGAAGACTTCATATGATGAACTTCTTGCTGCTGTTATCCACCTTTGTTTCTACTCTTGTCATGCTACCCTCTGCTACACCTTGCTTTGCTTTGTTGCCGTAGAAAGTCTGGTCCTTTGCAATCCTTGACAACACATGATCTAGCTTTTTCTTGCCTTCTAGGAGCTTGATATTGAATCTAGTATATCTCTGTTATTTCAAATCCTCAATATCTGATTTTCGGTCTTGTAGTATTCCTCTGAGTCTTCTTTCCAATGCCATAGTTCTGACCCAATTTAGATTCTTCAAGAGAGAGTTATACCCAATCTCTCACAATGCCCTAATTAAGGACTGTTTCAGTAGAGCACACTTGTACGACATGCCACGTGTCACTTTTTCTTCATTTGTCTCTGAAATTGATAGAGAGAAAATTAAAGACTATGCAATATCCACCAATTTTTATGAAATTCCAATCGGATACTCAGAGAGAGATTTATGACGAATTTATCAAGGTCACTTCTTTGAGATGAATTTCATGACCTTGCAAAAACCCTGACTTCCACAGATCATATCTCCAAAAATATTGCACACCTTGATCTGAAATTTCTACTGCAGCTTCCTCAGGATTTTGGTTTCCTCTCATAACAATTTCAGCTTCTGAACCTTCGTAGAAAAAATTTTAGAGCGAAAATTCCACGATGACCTGTTTTAGATGGCCGAATCCCTTGCATAAGGAGGAAATGAAGATCACAATTTATATGAATGCTTAAGTTGAGAGGGGATTCAACAAGTGAATGTGGGAGGTATTTTAGGAGCTTAAAAAATATTAATTATGAATTTTCAATGACCCATGCCCCAACCCCATGGGGTTTTAGCCCACTAACTTGGGGTACAAACTTCAAACATGAATATCTCTCAAACAGTGAAGAATTACATGGCGTGCCATATATCAACGGAAACATCTCGACAAGTAGAAACCATTAAAAGAATTTTTGACCCAGAATATATTAATTTGGTAGGTCAAAAATCCCATGCAATATTGGTTTAGCCCCTAGTGTTGCTTGGGTTGACATCAATGACAATTGTTGATCAACACTATCTACTTCTACCCTTATCACTTCCAAGAGTTCAGATTAGGCTGATGAACTCTTTATTCTCTACCTACACTACTCATCTGTCAAGGTTAAGCTTTTTGACAAATTTTCATTCTCTAACCTACAAACATGAAATTCAAAACATGATCAAACCAAGGTTAAGTAGTCTGATTTGTCATGGGCTGTGGAATTTTGGAATAGCTACACACAGACTTTATTTTTGCACAAGTGAAACAAGAAATTTAAGGGCTATGATTCAGAATTGGTTATGCATCCCTCTCTTTCTCTTTTGGTTCAAATTTTGAGCATTAAAACCACATATATTTTCCTAATCTAATCTATTGAAAAGCCAAGTTTACATGGTTTGGAAAATTCTCTTTCACTAACCTATCAGCAAAAAATTAAAACATGTTCAATCATGATTAGGCTAAATGACTGAAAAAGACTCTCTTTCTCAACAAGTAGTGGCATTTGGAATTGTACACTTTCAAACATATTTCTTTTTTGGTATGGGCATGTACCTTTTCTTTTTTTCTGCCCTCTTCTTTTTCTTTTCTTTGTTTTTGTGTCTTTTTTAGATCAACATCCTAAAACTAAAAACTAGAAAGATGCTCAAAGTGTTGAACTTATTTGCATACCTATCTATCCTAATCTAACTTACATATGATATATATTCATTTAGTGAACTCCCTTTTCCAATATAACCAATCAAGTAGATGATTCCATGAGTGATCTTTTTTAGCTCTTTGAGTGTGCTAAAAAAATAAAAATGCCACTCCCACCTCACTGGTTTTTTAATAGTAGTGCCTAAAATTTTCTTTAAAACTTGCAACAAACTGCTCCTGGCATATTTTACTCCCTTTTCAAATGTCTCTAGGAAAACAGCAAAGGGTTCTTCGAATAAGAACTGGCCTAGATTATTTGAGGAATAAGCTTCATCCAAGACTAATCCTTCCTCCACTTGGCTAAGCTTGGGATTTTTTTGGGAAATAAACTCCCCCTCTTCTTCATGATGATCTGATTTGGCAGCCTCATAATGTACTGCTATGTTGCCTTTGAGAAATCCTGATATGTCTTGATTGAGTGGATTGAATTCTGTCTGACAGACATTATTAGGAGCATCCTTTGGCAATAGGTCTTCTAGAAGAGGTAGTATAGCCTTAGAATCAATCTTTTCCTCTGTTTCTTAATGAGGCAAGACTGTAGCACATAAATCAGCAGGAGAAAAAATAGAAAGGTTTTGTTTACATGAAGGTTTAGAGGTTGGCTGCATGATTAGAATCTGATTGATTTCCTCTTCAGTTAAAAGAGGAGGCATTTTTCTCTTTCTTTGGATAGAAATACAACAGTTCTGTTTCTCTTGTGAAGGCTGATTCTAAGGTTGAATCTCTTCTTGAGCCTCACATAAGAGAGCATATGAACCATCATTTGTCTTTTCGGAGGGATCTTATGGATTTTCTTTTATTTCCTTATTGTTTTCATTCTCAACCAACTTCTCCTTATTGTAATGATAGTTAAATTGAGGATGAAATAAATGAATTTCCTCTGATAGATCCTCAGGATGCCAATTCCCCTTCATGATCTGAAATGAATTAAATCATAAGGGTAAAGAACCCAAATGTGTGGAATCCTCATCTGTTCCAGATTCTGTATTTTCAAGGTGGATTAGCGGGAGAAATTTTGGGTCTGAAAAAGGGTTTGTATCATTATTTTATTCCCTGGCTGATTCTTTAGAGCATTCCTCTGACATACCAACTCCTAATTTTTTGTGAAACTAGCTCCAAAAATAGAAGAAAAGAGATATCAACGCCTTAGAAATAAGCCACTTCGAGGGGGAAACCTCCAATACATTACATGAATGAACAATTCTTGGATGATACAAATTACAAAACCTCCTTTCTATATATAGGAGTCCATGGGGCCACAATGTAATCCTAGCCGACCTAACAATAATAATTTAAGGGCACAATAATAAAAATATGGGGGTTACAGGGGTACAATAATATCAATAAGGGGGTTACACTAACAACAATAAGGGATTATACTAGTAATATAGGGACCTCACATGCCCCTCTCCTTCAAAAAAGTGTTGTCCTTAATGATTGAGTAGCTCTGGGTGCTTTTATATAAAATTCTCATCCTCCCATGTAGAATCTTTAGTGGGTAAGTTCTTCCACTTGATGAGATACTCTGAAATTGATCGATTCCGTAGCTATCGAGTTCTTGTTTCCGTGATTGCTTCAGGTTCCAATATGATTTTTCCTTCCTCATCGAGTTACGGAAATGTTATTTGAGGCTGAAGATTTTCACCTATAACCTTCTTTAAGCATGAAACATGGAAAACTAGATGCACTCGTGAAGGAGGCCGGAAGCTCCAATTTGTATGTCATAGTACCAATCTTTTGCAACACCTTGTAAGGACCATAGTACTTTGGCGATAATTTATTATCCTTCTTAGCTTGCTTGAGGGACATTTGTTTGTATGATTGTAGCCGTAAAAATACCCAGTCTCCTATATCAAAACCTCTCACGCTGCAATTTTGATCTGCTTGTTGTTTCATTCGATTTTGTGCCAAATTCAGGTTGTCCTTTAAGAGTTGGAGAACTTCTTGTTGATGCTCGATGTGATCTTCCACTGCTTGAACCTTCAAATTTTCTCTTAAAGATGATGTGATGGATGGTGGATGATATCCATAAAGTGTCATAAATGGGGTCATTTTTGCTGCAGTATGGAAGAAAGTGTTATACCACCATTCATTGAGAGGTAACCACTTGACCCATTATGTTTGTTTATCAGATACAAAGCAACGAAAATATCCTTCGAAATTCTTTTTTTACTATCTCAGTTTGACCATTGGATTGAGGATGATAAGATGAGTAATGAGCTAATTGAGTACCCAAACAAGAAAATAACTCTGTCCAAAAATTTCCAGTAAAAATGGGATCTTTGTCGCTCACAATAACCCTTCTATTCAATTTTTGGAAGTCCTCAATGTGCTCCCCCACCGAACACCTTCATTTGAGATTTATCAATTGGCTAAAGAAAGTGTTGCTCTTTGTATCCTCATAATGTGCTTTCATTTGCTCCATAAAAATTGACCAAGTGAAATTTTTTTTTATGGGAGCAAAGCCATCGATACCATACAAATGTTTTTTGTTCTAAATGTAAAGTTTCAATGTGTACCTTTTGTGTGTTTTGCACATTATTGAGATCAAAATATTGCTCCATCTATAGTATCCATGTTATAGGATCCTTTCCATCAAACTTCCTCATATCCATTTTTGGAATATGGTGGTTCTTCCCTCCAACATTTATGAAATCACGATTAACATTTATTTTGTTCTCATCATGAGTTTCCTCTAATATCTTTTCACCATTACGAAACATTTCTTTTATAAAAAATTTCAAACCTTCCATGTTTGCTTTTAGATCATTCTTCATGTTTTCTATATTAGCTTCCATGTCATCCATCTTAGATTCCATGCCATCCAGCTTAACTTCCATGCCATTCTTCAAACCATCCATCTTATATTCCATGCCTTTCTTCAAAACTTCCATTTCATTTTTTACAGAATTCCAATCCGATGATCAGAGAGAGAGTTATGAAGATTTTCCCACGATCACCTCTTTGAGATGAAATTTGGGAGCATGAAAAAGACCTAACTTCCACAGATCATATCTACGAAAATATTGAGAACCAAGCTCTGAAATTTTGCAACTATGTTCCTCAGGATGTTGGCTTCATGCTCTAAGAATTTGTGCTTTTGAACCTTCGTAGAAAAAAAGTTATAGTGAAAATTCCACGATGACCTATTTAAGTGAAATTCAGGAGCCTGCAAAAAGCCCTAACTTCCACAGATCATATCTCTGAAAATATTGCAAACCAAGCTCTAAAATTTTGTGACACTATTCCTCACGATTTCAGCTTCACACGCTAAAATTTTTAGCTTCTCAACCTTCGTAGAAAAAATTTATAGCAAAAATTCCACGATGACCTGTTTGGAGCAGTGAAACCCTAGAATCCAAAGCTCTGATAGCAAATGTAGTGAAACCAACTCCAAAAATAGAAGAAAAGAGATATCAATGACTTAGAAATAAGCCACTTCAAGGGGGAAACCTCCAATACATTACATGAATGAACAATTCTTGGATGATACAAATTACAAAACCTCCTTTCTATATATAGGATTCCATGGGGCCACAATGTAATCCTAGCCGACCTAACAATAATAATTTAAGGGCACAATAATAATCATATGGGGGTTACAGGGGTACAATAATAACAAGAAGGGGGTTACACTAACAACAATAGGGGACTATACTAGTAATATAGGGACCTAACATGATTTCTTTGCAAGGTTATCTTCTGTTTGGAGAACATAATCATCATCATACTGATAAAAATTTGGAAGATAATCATTATAAGTAGTGTCACCACTCATACATATTAGATTACTAGATTTTTTTCCCTCTAATTGATCTACAAATCTATTTTATGATCTATGGTAGTTAGGATTAGAAGGGGAGTGCCTATGGCCAATAGATTCTTCTTTTCCAGGGATTGAAACACAATGGCTTTATTTTTCTTGTGAGTGTTGGTCATTAGGCTGAAATTATTCTTGAGCCTCACGTAGAAGAGATGTTGAATCATCACTTGTCCCTTCAGAGAGATCCTATGGGTTTTATTTCATTCCCTGATTTATTTCATCCTCAATCAGCTCTTCTTGGTTGTTATGACAGTTTATTTGAGAATGAAATTCATGAATTTCTGCTAAGATATCTTCAGGATGAAAATTTCCTAAATCTTCATCAATATCTACAAGGTATTGTATGATATACTGAGATTGATCACAACAATTTTCAGCCAATGATAAGGATGGAGAATTTTCTTTATAATTCTCATAAAATACCTTGTGGAGATCCTTTAAGGAAAACAAACTACCAGGTTTTAGACCCTCATACCATTCCCTTGCCTTCCCTTCTAATGTTAGCATGAACATCTTCATGAGGTAGTCCTCATGCCATTCAATTTTTAACCTCCATGTATGTATATTAAATTTGATAAGATGTAACAAGGGGTCATCAAAATTTTCATCTTGAAATATAGGCAGGTTTGTGTCCCAATTTATCTGAGGCATTTTGTGTGGGAATCTAGGGATATGATCTCTGTTCATTGGAGAATAATTGTGTTGTATCCTTGGAATCGTCTTTGTCAATCAGTCACAGAAAGGGATCATTGCATATCTTTAACCACTCTAGACTCTTATACTAGTGGAGTCTTTAGGTCTATTGAGAGTTGTGGAGTCGCTAGATGGAAGATTTCAACTTTGTTGTCGACCATCAGCAAGATACACTGAAATTTTGTAAGAGTTGCGAGAAGCAGTCCTATCTGAAAGATAACTGAATTCATACAGTATGTGGTTGGGCTTTACACTATTATGACTGACTAATACATTCCTAGGGGAGTCTGTTAGAAATAGTGGGGTCAACAGGGCTACTAAAGACCAGTGGAGTCACCAGGTGGATGATGTTTATTGTTTGAAGGATGTACTTGTTGTCCACCATCAATAAATGAATACCAATCTAAGGATGTTTTTTGGTTTTATGAGTTCTTTATGTAACACTAAGCCTTTCAATGAGTTTTCTATAGTATGGTTACCATGGTGCTAGTATGGAAAATTAACCAGATGTCATTATTGGCTTACACTTGATTTATTTAAGTTTGAAAGGTGATTTCTGAGTTTTGAAGGAATTTTCAAGTTGTTACTTACTCAGAGTCCCACCTTGATCGCCATTATGTTAGGTCCCCGTAATTTGGTATATTTGCAATGAAAAATAGAAAAGGGTAACATCAAACCAATATTTGGAGTCCTAGGACCTAGCCTTCCTGGACTTAGAGAGGGCTCTCTCTATGTTTGTGTAAAGGATGTGACTTGGTTAATTTTAGGGTTTTGATTTTAGGCTAGTTAAAGTGATAGGGTTTGTTTGTTTGTTTTGTTGGTTGGATAGGTTGTCAAGAAGAATAGGTAGAGTAAGAGAAAATCAATCTATTGGGCTATGGAGTCTGCAAAGGTCTTGAAAAGTAAAATAATAGGTCAAGGGTGTTTCATAAGGCAAGTTAACAAGGCCAAATGGATCTAAGTAGGTTTAGTGAATGTGAAATGAACATGAAGTTATGAATGCAGTAGGTTCAAAGGGAAATTAAGGTTCCTTCAACATACTAGAAACAAGAAAATATTTCAGGATGATAGCATATCAAAACTGAAGAGAAATAAAGGATTCTTCAACTAAACTTTTGTTAAACAGACCTCAAAACAATAGATAAGTAATCCTAGAGAGAAATTAAGAATTATCTGAATGTTACTTTCAAACAAAGAGAAATTTTAACATAACATTTTAGTGAAATTAAAGAGCATTCAAGGATTATTTAATTAAACTTCAAGGAAGAAAACATAGAGATAAAAGGATGTAGCTAAAAGTAGGGTGCCAAGAAAGCATATCCTACTCTAAAATTTATGTCCTATGATCAAAGAAACCATGAACATAATGAAAACTGAAGTAAACAAATACAAGAGTGGAATAAAATCACCATCTAACAGAGCTCATGAATCCTATGAAAGTGCTTGATCCATTGATGATCAATCCAAAGCAATCACAACACACCAAAGCCAAATTTCTTCAACAAACTCAAAGTCTATATCATATTGAGCTCAACAACCAACCAACCAACATGCACAATGAGGCCTCAATGCAGTATTTAACTTGCAAAGGAGAACCAAAACCATAGATAGGGTTTGAAAATGTCATTAAATAATCATAAATGCCAAATTTGTCCTATGAGACCATGCAAGGCCCAAGGCACAAATATCCTAACTTAATAAATGCAAAAATAACTCCTGAACTAATTTTGGAAAAAAATTGACTTTGAGGCTGCTCCATAACTTTCAAAATATCTCCAAATGTGTTTTGTTGACATTTTGGCAAGGGTACAACATTGAGTTTCAAGGGCGCAGTGCTAGGAAAAAGGGTGCAGCACTAAGGTTCAAGGGCGCAGTGCCAGGCAAAAGGACACAGCGCCAACACTAGGAAAAATTCATGTTTTGTAACCAAGATTTGGAGACCTTCCATGTGTCCAAATGAGCTCCATAATATCTCATTGGAAATTTTGTCCAGTCTACTTTCCAAAAATGCCTTTAGTTTTATGATTGGACTTCATTTACCTGCTCAAAGCTTAATCTCCCAAGACCAGTCAGGGCGCAGCGCCAGTTCTGAAAATAGGGCAGAAAGTTATTTTTTGCATGTTTTTGGCACTTTTGGAGTACCAGTTCTACTCCAAATGAGCTAAAATTTTGTGTGGGTGATGTCCTTGGAAATATGAACATGAAAATGGAAGCCATTACTCCATTGGGTGCCCCAAAAAAGAGCACAATGCTAGTGGCGCTGTGCCTTTGGCCCTTCAAAATAGTCAAAAATCCAAAAACTTCAAAATTGTGTCAAAATCTAGATCTACCTTGTTGATTAGGTTTGGGATGCTTGTAGAGGATGGATCAGCCAAGTTACCAAGATTTTCTTTCTCTTTTTCCTCGTTGGTTCCACCACATTTTTCATAAGCCTCTTATCGTGCTCATCATCTAAATCAACAAGGTCAGAATCAATCCCTGTCTCATGGAGATCATCTTCATCATGCATGGTTGCTTTATGCACATCTTCTTCTGCTATCCTTTGTTTGTCCTTATTTACCTGCTTTGTTGGTGAAGAAGGTAGGATCCCTCCCCTATGATCATGCCTCTTTGGTATTTGTAGACAGCTCAAAGGTGACCCTTCCCTTGTGATTATGCCTCTTGGGCATTTGGGACATTCCACTACTACCACTGTCCTCTCCTTCTAACATTTTTAGAAATCTATTTTTCCAACCCTAGCATTGATGTGCAATGAGATGGATGGAAAGTAAATGAAATGGAAGTTTTTAAAACTGAAGGGATGAAATGAATGGAAGGAATAGATGTGGTGATAAGCTTAGATGAATGACAACCTTTCAACTAATTCAATGACTCCTATTTTGACTAATACTCTGTCTGGGGAGGTGAAATAAGCATATAGGAAGTGATTTCAAGCTTGAATTTTTAGGGTTTCTCTTAGTGTCTGACCTCATTCAATTTAAAAATTCACCAAAAGGCATCAAAATAGGGTTTATATTAGGTATTTTCCACTTGATGTGCTTAGAATATCTTTGGAAAAGAGTTGAAGATGATCATAAGTGATTTGAGTGGTTATAGGGTTTGGAAAGGCCTTATGGAAAATATTGTAATTCCTAGGCCAAGGGCACAACGCCAAGGCTGAGCACATAGTGCCTAAGAGAAATTTTATTGTTGGTGTTGGGCAAGAGTTAAACACCACTTTCTAGGCGTGCAACCCCAAGCCAAGGGCGCAACGCCAAATTTTTTTTCCCAATTTCACTAAGAAAACTCAAAATTTCTTCTCTCCTTGAGACTTTTAACTCTTTGCAAGGAATCAATGATTCTTATGAAGTGTGAAATGAGTTCTATAGGCATGTGTCATTTTTTTTATCTTTGCAACCCACTTCCTAATGTTTACAAGTCTTTTTTCCTTTTTCACTGCTATTCTTTGACCTTTTGTTTGCAGGTGACTGAAATCATTTGAGGTGGCTCTTCCCTTTGCTTCTTGAGGCATGATGACTTCTCCTTTGACAAAATTAGGATGTTCACACAGTGGCAACTCTTCAAAAACCTCAGTGGTATCTATCATGAAACTCAACTTAACCTTTTTACCTTTTCTTGCTTATAGTTTATTGGGGTTATGACATCTACCTTTCTTATGATCCTTGAATCATAATAAGTTGATTTTGACAACTTTAGGGCTATATTACATGTGATGGAACCTTCAAAAATTTCTATGGGTCCCATTACAATACTCAATTTATCCTTTTCACCTTGGTTGGCAGATTGTTGGAGTTATGAAATTTGCCTTTCCCTTTGATCATGGAAACTTTGACATGTTTATTTTGACACAACAACAACTTCAAAAAACTCCTTTACTTCTATCTAAGATCTTAACCTCATATTTTGTTTGGAAGGTGACTAAACACCTTTAATTTACCTTTCCTACTGATATTCTCTACACCTTTTCTCTTTGAGGCATGACACATTCACCTTGGAAAATTTGGGAGGACTATACATAGTAGCATCTTCAAAAAATTTTGAGTTTTCCTTTACAATATTTAACTTGTCTTTCTCACCTTTTCTTGCTAACCTTCTTACACTTTTTGCATGCATGTGACTGAGATGATGAATTTGAACCTCCTTTTCCTCCTTGAGGCATAACCAGTTCATTAAACACCTCTGGGAGGATTTCATATATCAACACCTTCAAAAACTGTCTTCTGCTGTCATCATGGAGTTCAATCTCATGGTTTCACCTTCTCTGGACACTTTCTCAGAACCTTAGATGTTTGGAGTGCTTTTAAGACAATCATCAGTGTTATCTCCTAAGTTCCCTATAGCCCTTTCAAGTTCATTCCTTTTTGTCTAGTTCACCTCACATTTTTCCCTATCTCATCAATAATCTCTAATAGAATTTTCTTCATGTTTGGTTTTTGGTGTACCTCCTCCATGATCATTTCTGAATTTGATCACTACTTGGCATACTGCTAGACCATCAAGCTCAAAAAACCCTAATTCTTTACAGGAACAAGTATTTCCTATCTTCCTTGCTGCAAGATGTCTTCATTCAGGAGTAGACCTCCTTCCTCACCAAATTTCTGCTGATAGACCTTTTAACACTCCTGCAAAAGTGTTAAAGTTTACATTTACCTCTTGTAGACCTTGAATTTGATAAGGTAATATTCTTTGGAAACTTTTAGATATTTTCTTGAATAACCATGTCTCAACATTCCAATACCTCTGAACCAGATTCTAATGAATAAAAACAGTGTTTGAAACATCAATGACGACCTTGGAACATATGAATCCCTAATTTACCTAGTGGGAGGGTTCTTTGACTGAAAATTGGCTTGGAGGCTTTAAGTGGAAAATAGAGTATTTTTCAAAGTGTTGTATTGAAGATCCAAAATCCAATGTACTTGATTTATCTAAAGAGCCTACCGTGATAGTTTTGAGATGATCAAAGCTTGATGGACTTGCGGGACATGGGAATGAAGTAGGCTTATAGGAAACCCTAGAAGGAAAGTGAAGTTATGGACAAGGGAAAAATAGGACAATGATGTTATAGGCAAGAAAGAAGGATGGAAATGATAGGTATAAGCTTGGGAAAAGTTTGTAGGAGTGGCATGGTGACCATGGAATGGCAAGCTGATTAAATAGTGAAAAATTTTCTATAAGGATAATGAAGGGAGTGAGATTTATGAAACTCACAATATTTCAAGGAATGTTGTTTTTAGAAATATAGAACCTATCTTTAATCATCTATAAATAATAAAAAATACGAATGACTAACAGAGTGTGTTTGCCAACTCATACTCAACTCATGTTGCTTTGTCCCATATGTCAACAAGAACTGCCTGAAAAGGAAGGCCCCTCCCTAATTAATAGGTCCAAGTTGGCAATATGTGTTGCAAGCCCCATCGATGTACTCTTGGAGAGTGCTACTCCATGAAAGTACTGGAGTACTGCTAGCTGTATGTGCATCTACTGGCACATCATCAATGGGTCGGCCCAAATATGGATGCACCACGATCTCCAACAAATCCTCCTCAATGGCTGACCCCAAGGTTAGCTGCATATCTTGCACTGGATCACTGTGAGCGTCCATCTGGGTCTCCCCCAAAGGACTATCATTCATGATGTCCATAACCTCCCTCTCAGATGTGCCATTCTCCACCATATGCTACTTAGGCTGATTCATCACAAGTGACTCATCATCCTGAATATCTCTCATCGAGTCCTCTCACTACTCACCCTTCATGCTAGAATACAAATCCCTCCTACTGTCATCAATTCCACATGATGGCTCATGCTCCCCAGAAGCATCCTCATATGAACCCATGAACTCATCTAAAGAAGAGTCCTCTTCTTGACATACATAAGGAATGTCCTCTTGCTCTACCTCTGCCACATCATCGGCATCACTCAAGCATGAGTGATCAGGCCTCCCTATGCCTCGAATCTGCTGATAACACCCTCGTAGCCCTATATATGCTAAACGTGGTCTCTCTATATGCTCAACAATATCCTCATCAATCCTAGGTGACTTTCATCCTAGGGTAAATCTAATGCCCCTGCTCATAATTCCCTTTAGAGGTAACGCTCCAAGTTCCTACTACACTGTATCATGGGTCATTGCATACCCCCAAGTGTCTCTCCAATCCTCATCATGCAATTGTATGCTACAACCTGCCCTTATACACCACCAGATACTAACGGTTACAGCTATACCATCCTGTACCGTATAGTATCCTACATGGGCCAAAATATCCACCACTCTACTAGTAAACCCCCAATATGGTGGGCTACATCTCCCTATTTTCTCTAAAGGATCAGAGCGACCCGACTCCTCACATGCCAATAAATTCTCCTATCCTCCATAGTTCAAGTGTACCATATACCCATGAGAGAGAATCATCTCTACGTACTGCCTTGTCTGGTGGCATGCTGATGCCACCTCCTTCGACAAGCTCCTGCCAAAGTAGGCTAATGTAATATCCCAAAATGGAAATCAACAAATTTTACACCACTGAATCAATCCCTTTGTCAGAAATACGAATAAGGCTATGTCAGAGATTGATTGAGAGGGATTTTACCAGTTATTTCACCTCTAAAGAGAGGATGAGAACCGGAGGCTATCTGGCCCTTCCTCAGACTCTACTTATAGCTATGCAAATATTTCTTCCCCAGGAAGATCTTGCTCAAGGGAATGAGCTACAACAATATTAAAAACATAAGCATGAAGAGTAATTTTCTCAAACTTCAGAAAATGCTGGAGAACTCATACCCATCTCATTATAATAATATTAGCTGCAAATGTATACAAAATCTTGAGGGAAATGATGCTCAATATGAACAATGCCAATCCTCAAGGCAGAAATAAAATAATCATGAGATAAACACAGCTACACAAGTGAAACCTAGCTATGACTATGCAGTCCAATGGAGACACTACAACATGTAAAATGGTAATGAAATGATATTACAATAATAGCTTAAGAAATGAGGGGGAGCAAGCTCTCAAACCCTAGAAACAACACTACAACAATCCTCTAAAGGATTGGCTATCATATATGTACAAAATATAGAAATACAATAATGTCGGAGTTGTTGGGTAGCAGCAGCAACTCAAAATATACAATAGAAGGAGGAGAATGAATATGGCCTGCAAAATGAAACAACCTCCTCCAATGGATTCCTTAAGTGTAAGGCTGATCCTGACACAATAAATCTCTTTCTCCAAAATGGTGGAGAAAACCCCCACTACAGACAAACTCTGAGATAACGCAGTCTATGGAAGGGATTGCACTGGTGAAGGTGGGAGAAGCTTGGCCTTATACCAAAATATGCAAATCAACTCTAGAAACCCTCCTTGCAAATCTTCCCAAAGAATAAGAACTCCTTCCTATGAGAAATGATACAAGGAATGGTGTTGTGGAATCTCCTCCATAGAAACACCTACAACACAACCCAGTGATTGCATTGTAGATGAAGAAGTGGCTATGGCCAAATGCTTGAATATGGAGAAATGAAGAGCAATCCTCCTTGAGCTACTCAAGGGAGGAGAGGAACTCCTAAACAAGAATCCCTAGTGCCAAAGGCACTGCTGTCGATGAGCGGTTGTCAATGATGTCAACCCAAGTAGCACCAGGGGCTAACCCAATATTGCATGGGAATTTTGACCTGCCAAATTAATATATTCTGGGTCAATAATTATTTTTATGGTTTCTACTTGTCGAGATGTTTTCGTTGATATATGGCACGCCATGTATTTCTTCACGGTTTGAGAGATATTCATGTTTGAAGTTTGTAACCCCAGTTAATGGGCTAAAACCCCATGGGGTTGGGGCATGGGTCATTGAAAAGTCATAATTAATATTTTTTAAGGTCCTAAGATCCCTCCCATGTTCACTTGTTGAATCCCCTCTCAAATTAATCATTCATATAAATTGTGATCTTCATTTCCTCCTTATGGATGGGATTGGGCCATCTGAAACAGGTCATCGTGGAATTTTCACTCTAACTTTTTTTCTACGAAGGCTCATAAGTGGAAATTTTTATGCGATGAAGAAGAAATCCTAAGGAAGCTTCAGTAAAAATTTTAGATCAAGTTACACAATTATTTTGGAGATATGATCTGTGGAAGTAAGGGTTTTTGCAGGCTCCTGAAATTCATCTCAAAGAAGTGACCTTGGTAAATGCATCATAACTCTCTCTCTGAGTATCAGATTGGAATTACGCAAACATTTTCAGATAGAGAATAGTCTTTAGTTTTCTCTCTATCAATTTCAAAGGAAAATGAAGAAACAGTGACACATGGCATGACGTACAAGTGCGTTCTACTGAAACAGCCCATAATTAGGGCAGTGTGAGAAATTGGGTATAACTCTCTCTTGAAGAATCCAAATTGGGTCAGACCTGTGGCATTGGAAAGAAGACTCAGGGGACTACTATAAGAACAAAAATTAGGTATTGAAGATTTGAAATAACAGAGATACACTAGATTCAATATCGAGCTCCTAGAAGGCAAGAAAAAGCTAGATCATGTGTTGTCAAGGATTGCAAAGGACCAGACTCTCTACAGCAGAAAATCAAAACAAGGTGCAGCAGAGGGTAGCATGACAAGAGCAGCAACCAAGGTGCATAACAGCAGCAAGAAGTTCATCATATGAAGTCTTCAAGTGGGCAGCACTGCATACAAGCATTGTAAAGGTATCATTGTACTTAGTCATTATAAATACATTATTGTACAAATTGTACTAATGTCTATCTGCCAAGGGTTGAAGAGGCAGTGTTGGGAGGTCTAGGATCATCATTAGGTGGTTGTGTCGAAGTTGGGGTTATGGTCTAGTATATCTTCTTCTTTTACATCATTCTATATCATTGTAAAGTGGACCATTTTCCCTGGTACGGGAGTCCATTCTTCTTTTATTCTTCTATAGGGTGGTAGGGTGGTGCTAGGGTGAGTTGTAGCTCATTAGGTGTTGGGGCATCCATTCAGTGACTACTAAAGAATATTGGACGTTGGAGCATACATCCAGTGGGAGATAGAGAAGAATGCTTTTCTAGATTCTACGAAGTTGGAGCTTTATTTTCAATTGGAGTTGAAAAGAATTATTAGAAAAGCATTAGGTGGTTTTTGTCCCGGAGTGGGTTTCCACCTTAAAAACTGTGTGCATTTTTGTTCCTCTTGTTTGCTGCTATCATTGTACAAACACTAATAATAATTGAAGATTAACTAACACTCTAATTGAAAGAAATACTGATTCACCCCCCCTCTCCGTATTTCCAACAATTGGTATCGGAGCTTGGTTCCTTCAATAGCAATTTAACAGCTGGAAGGAGGTCATGGAGTATACCAAGAATGGTGTACTTCTATTCAATGAAAATAATTATGCACTTTGGAAAGGAAGAATGGAGTTCTATCTCTTGGCGCAAGGTTACGAAGTATGGGACACTGTTCAAAATGGATTTACATCAACTGCGGATGAACAAGGTAAGAAGAATTTGGTAAATGATGCAAAAGCAAAGAATATTATTATTAGTGGACTTATTGAATCTACTTATCATAAGGTGTTGGGTTTTAAAACTACCAAAAATGTATGGGACAAGCTTGAGAATATATATGCAGGTGACTCAAATGTCAAAGAAGCAAAGCTTCAAATCTATAGAGCAAAATTTGAGCAACTTAGAATGAAAGAAGATTGCAACATTGCTGCATACTTTCAATACGTTGATGAAATAACCAATACTCTGGAAGGATTGGGAGAGCCAGTTGATGAGAAGACTATTATATGGAAGATTCTTAGAGCGTTACCTAGGAGATTCAACCCAAAGGCATCAGTCTTAGAATACTATGCAAATCTGGACAAACTCAGCAAAGAGGAATTACATGGAGTTCTCATAGCATATGAAATGAGACTTGATGAAGAAGAGGGTACTTCGCATCTAGAAACTGTGTTCATTGTGTCTAAGAAAACCAATAAGGATAAACAACCTTTAATTGAAAAGATATGCACCTGCAAGTGTGAAGAAAAGGGAGATGATGAAGAAGGTCTTTCTAATGAAGAATATGCTTACTTCATGAGAAAACTACAAATTGGTAAGGGACAATTCAAAGGTAAACTTCCATTGATATGTTTCTGCTGTAATGAGGTTGGGCATTTTGCAACAAAATGTCTAAACAAAAGTAATGGAAACTCAAAAAGAGAGAAAGGATTTAAGAAATTCAACAAGAAAGGATCCAAAAGGAACTTTCTCTCTAAACAATATAGCTCATCATCCGATGAAGACAATGATAGTGAAGAAGAAGCCAATGAGAGAGTATTTTTTATGGCCAAGCACAATAAGTAAGAGGTATCAAACAACGAAGAAGAAAGATGGACCATAGACGAATTTTATGAGGAAGCAATCAAGCTTATAAAAGATCTCGAGGTAGAGAAGTTCCATTCCAAAACTCTTGAAGAACAAGTTCAAGGTCTCAAAATTGAAGTTGAAGAACACAAATGCATTGAAGAGTCACTTCAAAAGAAGTTGGAAGAAAGCAACCAAGAAAGGGAATAATTAGAAGCCGAAGTAGTCTCGCTGCGTGAGGAAGTGAGGAAAGGAAAAACTATCTAAAACTATGCCAACAACTCAAGGGAATTGGAAGAACTCATCAATAATCAACGATCTTACAATGACAAAACTGGCATCAGTTACAAAGAAGAAGAAGCAGGACCTTCTACAACAAAATACAATGAACCTATGAGATCTAACATGCATGTAGACTTCATTGGACAAGATTCACAAGAAAAACCTTGGAAGACAATTCCTCGATGAAAATTTCCATCCAAGTACCAACATATTTTTTATGGCTACTATTATTCATGTGGAAAATTTGGTCATAAAGCTATAGAATGTCGCACGTACCCTAGGAACGAATACAATTCCAGGATATCTGTCAAATATGAACCTCCCAGGGCTCAACAAAATATCAATAGATTTTAACATTTAAGAAATAATATTGAATGTTACAAATGTCAAAACTTCGGACACATAGCCAAAGACTGCAGACTTGAAAATCCTCCAGAAGAATCTTTGAAGCCACAGAATGAACGAACATGGAAGAAGAAGAAGAATGATAATTGTGCTCTCACTCTTAAGGCTCAAAAGAACAAAGATGTGTGGTTTGTTGATAGCGGTTTCTCAACGCATATGACTGGAGATAGAAATAAATTTGCATCTCTGAAAGAGAAGAAGGATGGAACCGTGTCCTTTGGAAATGATGGATCTTCAAATGTTATAGGATCAGGTACTGTCACTCTCGGAAGCAAAGATGTTCTAGCCAAGAATTTTCTATTGTTTGAAAACATGAATCACAATTTGCTCAGTGTTGGACAAATGTGTGATCAAGGACGCACAATACTATTCAACTCCACGAAATGTGAAATCAGGAAAGGCGTGTATGGTGAAATTGTGGCTACATCAAGTCGAGCTCCAAATGACATATATGTTCTGGATGAAGCAACTAAAGCATGTCTAATAGCTAAAGAGGATGATACAATAATTGGTAGCAATGATGATCGACTAAGTAAGAATTTTTCTACAAAGGTGCGAAGTGATTTAGAGATGTATTTACTTGGTTACAAATTGAGCATTGACGACTCATCTAAGGATGTGGATCAAAGGTTGTACAGATCTATGATTAGTAGTCTTCTATATGTAACAGCCTCCCGACCAAATGTTATGCAAGCAGTTGGACAAGTAGCAAGATTCCAAGTAGCACCAAAAGAATCACATATTAAATATTCGCCAGCATTAGAATATCTTTGCCAGAAGCTTGGGATTTTCCCAAGTTCTCATTAGATTTTCCTTTTTCAGAATATAAAAGGGGAGTGGAAGTGTGTACAGGTCTACAGGACAGTTGTGTGTCAGCGTGAGTGAAAGTGTGTACAGGTCCGTAGGATGGTTGTGTTTCAGGGGGAGTTACCCTTTTCCATTAATGTGAAAGGGAGAGAGAATGTTGTAGGAAGAGGTGTCATGATCACAGGGGGAGTACTTGTGTTGCCATCAATGCCAAAGGGGGAGATTTTTGATCAATGGTTATCATTGATGTCAACCCAAGCAGCACTAGGGGCTAACCCACTATTTCATGGGAATTTTGACCTACCAAATTAATATATTCTGGGTCAATAATGCTTTTGATGGTTTCTACTTGTCGAGATGTTTTCGTTGATATATGGCACGCCATGTATTTCTTCACGGTTTGAGAGATATTCATGTTTGAAGTCTGTAACCCCAGTTAGTGGGCTAAAACCCCATGGGGTTGGGGCATGGGTCATTGAAAAGTCATAACTAATATTTTTTAAGCTCCTAAGATCCCTCCCACGTTCACTTGTTGAAGCCCCTCTCAACTTAAGAATTCATATAAATTGTGATCTTCATTTCCTCCTTATGGATGGGATTGGGCCATCTGAAATAGGTCATCGTGGAATTTTCGCTCTAAATTTTTTTCTACGAAGGCTCAAAAGCTGAAATTTTTATGAGGCAAAGCCAAAATCCTAAGGAAGCTGCAGTAAAAATTTTAGATCAAGTTGTGCAATATTTTGGAGATATGATTTGTGGAAGTAAGGGTTTTTGCAGGCTCCTGAAATTCATCTCAAAGACGTGACCTTGGTAAAATCGTCATAACCCTCTCTCTGAGTATCGGATTGGAATTCTGTAAAAAGTGGCAGATAGTGCACAGTTTTTAGTTTTTTCTCTATCAATTTTAGAGGCAAATGAAGAACAAGTGACACGTGACATGTCGTACAAGTTCACTCTATTGAAACATCCCATAATTAGAGCAGTGTGAGAAATTGGGTATAAATCTCTCTTGAAGAATCCCAATTGGGATAGACCTATGCCATTGGAAAGAAGGCTCATAGGACTACTACAGGACCAAAAATCAGATATTGAGGATCTAAAATAACAGAGATACACCAGATTCAATATCGAGCTCCTATAAGGCAAGAAAAAGCTAGATCATGTGTTGTCAAGGATTGCAAAGGACTAGACTTTCTACGGCAGAAAATCAAAACAAGGTGCAGCAGAGGGTAGCATGAAAAGAGCAGCAACCAAGGTGCATAACAGCAGCAAGAATTTCATCATATGAAGTCTTCAACTAGGTAGAAATGCATACAATCATTGTAAAGGTATCATTGTACTTAGTCATTGTAAATACATTATTGTACAAATTGTACTATTATCTATCTGCCAAGGGTTGAAGAGGCAATGTTGGGAGGTCTAGGATCATCATTAGGTGGTTGTGTCAAAGTTGGGGTTATGGCCTAGTATATCTTCTTCTACATCATTCTATATCATTGTAAAGTGGACCATTTTCCCTGGTACGGGAGTCCATTATTCTTCTATTCCTCTATAGGGTGGTATGGTGGTGCTAGGGTGAGTTGTAGCTCATTGGGTGTTGGGGCATCCATTCAGTGACTACTAAAGAATCTCGGGCATTAGAGCGTCCATCCAGTGGGAGCTAGAGAAGAATGCTTTTCTAGATTCTAGGAAGTTGGAGCTTTATTTTCAATTGGAGTTGAAAAGAATTATTAGAAAAGCAATAGGTGGTTTTTGTCCCAGAGTGGGTTTCCACCTTAAAAACTGTGTGCATTTTTGTTCCTCTTGTTTGCTGCTATCATTGTAAAAAAACTGATAATAATTAAAGATTAACTAATGCTCTAATTGAAAGAAATACTGATTCACACCCCCTCTCAATATTTCCAACAACTGCAACTCACCTGAACAGTTGGAGGCTACAAATAGACTCAAAGTTAAAATCTTCAATAATTCTCTCTATGGCTGCTTCATCCTCCTTATATGAAAAATGATGCCTCTATGCCATGGACCCCACCCAATTAGGGTTTCTCCCACAAGGAATCTTCTTCCCTCTCTAACTGTGTTGTCTTCCCAAGCAAGCTACACCCTCTTGTGTTGCACTATTGACTTGGTCAACATGGCCTCATCCTCATGTGTTTGCCCCCTTTTCACACTAGGAGGTGAAAAAATGGCTACTCCATAGATCCCTTCTCACTTTATGTGGAATTTTATTTATGGAAATGGGTCTCCTTACCCATTTTATTTATCTTCTAGATAATATGAGAAAAAATTAATGTTTCAATTTATTTGCAAAAATTTGGAACATTACAGTCCTCCCCTCCCAAATATTTCTTTCCCTCAAGCAACTAAAAGGATAGACTGTGTATTCTTCTCCTCTGACTGTATCATCCTTGTATGATGATATCCTCCAAGTGCAGTGATGCTATCTCATCAAACCAATCTTCCACAAGGCTTCTCCTTAGCATGCAAGTAGTTGTCAAGCCATCATCATGTTAGGTATAATTCTCAAGAGGATAGCAAGTGGTGTCTAGAGGTCCCTCCTTGAGGAATGGAGTTTGAAATCTAATGGGACTTTTCTCCCCCATATGGTCCATCCATCCCCAAGCTATGTGCCACGCAAATTGAGTCACCTCCCAACTAGGCAACTCAGGAAAACTGTCATCCACCTTTTGCTCTGGCAAAGAAGGTGGGCTGAAAATCTACACATGGTAGACCATATAGTCTACACTACATTGTCCATCTCTCCACTTAAGATAAGTGTAGAGTTTCTGCTGATCCTAGGATACAATAATGTTGCCATCAAGTGGCAAGAAGAAGGTTGGACCTCCCAAGGTCTCTCCCCCAACACTGCAAGACATGTTGGCCCAAACATCTCCATATGTGATGAGTCGAGAATCATCCTCATATGGTTTCATACCCATCATATGGCTCACCCCATAATAAAACATTGTTGCTGTTGTAGTGGCCATACCATTTCTCATGTTCCCATTAGAACATGCAATGCAAAATATGTGAGGGACTCCTCCCTCAATGGACACATCCATCCTATGTGTCTCCTCCTCAACCCTGATCCTCATAAAGGCATGAACAGTAGAATTATAGGGAGAAAATAGGAGCATCATGCTTGCAACCATGTGTAACAAGTGAGAAGGAAAATGGCCCCTCAAGTGCAACCAGCGCAACTTAGTGCTCCACTACCATAGAGAATGATAAAAATTGTGGCTCCTCAACCACCGGTGTGTTGCATCAATCTCCTCACCAGCTTGGGGAAGTTAAATGATATCTACTAAAAATTTAGCATGTCCTCCATGATCTCTATCCTCCCCAAGTCCTCCAAGATAATGGCCATTAGCCATGCTTATGACCCCCACTAAACCATGAGGTCTAGCAAAATGTATGCTCCTCCTTGGAGCATTCTCCTGCATGTGTATGGTTAAGGGATGCATACATATATCATACAAATGATCATGTGAAAAACAATGTACACCCTTACCATGATCTTTGCTCATATCAATTGAGGGACTCATAGATGAATCTCCTCTCATCCATACAGGAAAGAGGGGTGGTTGTGCTGATTCCCCCATCTCCATATGGCTGGTGCATCTCTTCCTATGCTGATTCTTAGATGTCTTGCAGGTGAAATAATCATTGGAATATCCCACCAATAGCCAAGATTTCCAATGCAGATCTATCCTCCATAATGACAGCGCAGGTACTTCATCATGAAGAACATTTGTCATATGGCTATCCTCCTCCTTGACATCTCCTATGCCCAAATCACAAATTGGAAGGTTGCTATCCTTCCTATGTTGCTTCTGCCACATCAAAGAATTTGCAATGAGAGTAGGTGTAGATGAGGTTGAGGAAATGTATCCCTCCATCATGAGTCTATCCAAAACTCCCACTGTTGTCTCAAGCTCTCCCAAGGCTCCCACCTCTATAGAATTGATGAGTGGTGCCTCCAAGTGTGAAGCAACCATCCTCCTCTGCTAAACCAGTGGCCTCCTGGGTGAAATGCCTCCATGTGGTGAGACATATCCATCAAGAGGAGACTGAACATATGGATGAACACTTATGTCCATGCCCTTACTGTGCAATCCAGCCTCCCTCCTTGGTGCAGTAACCCCCAAAAATGGATATGGGTGAGTACTCCTCAACTCATGCTGTTGGTTCTTCTCCCCATCTCCTCCTTGTGACTCCATGGTTTCACGCCTCTCCAATAATGGCACATGAATTGTGCCTTGATCTCCACACATGAGATCCTGGGGACTTCCTTGCAAAGATGCAAGCATCCCTCTATGTGGAGCAAGAGCTCCTCTTCCCTCTGCATGAGGTGCTAGATCAACTCCAGATCTAACAGTGTTGTTGCCCTCAATATCTACAACATGAGTGGGCAACCACTCAATGATTGGATCCTCCTTTGTAAAAGAGATTCCCATGCTCCCTTGATCCAGGATGTGAGATGAAAGTTCCTTCTACAGCAAGTTTTGGTTCAGATTTTTGGCCTCCTCCATTTTTTTCTGAAGAGGCATTGCGTTTTCATGCAAGGGTTTTGTCTGGTCTTCTTTGTGTAAACCCATCATGTGTGTCTCAAGAATCCTCCCATAAAATATCTTCACTAATTCCTTAGTGAAATTTGCATAAGATGCAATGTAATTTTTCTTCAAAGAAAAGGATTCAAAGATCCACCAAGCATAGGCCTTACCTCTCATATGCAGTGTTGTAACTCTGGTAGCTTGATTTTCCAGAATTTGGTGCTACTGCAAAAAGGTGTCTAATTCCTCCACCCAAGCTTTGGCTGAACTGGCAAGTGAACCATCAAAATGTGATAGATAAGATATACCATGCTGCCTTTTATCCTTGGTCACTCCTTCTTCTTCTTCCACCTCCCTTATGGGACTGCTGGGACTATGACTGCGCTAACCCTCATAGTGTGTGGCTGAATGCTCACACCAACTATGTACAAATCTAGAGTCTGCTTTAGGATCAAACCCTCTTGGGGATTTTTCATGATCTCCTTGAGATCTTCATAAATGTTCTTTGCAGATTTAGGAAGAAGCATTGTAAGCTTATCCCCTTTTCCTCCATTAGAAAATGGAGTCTTCTTCCTACTCAAAATTCTGTCTCCTTCTTGATGAGAATAGGAAGTGCAGGGTCCTTCCTCTTCTCTTTCTTCTTTCTTCTCAACCCCCTTGGAGAGGTTCTTTCCAGATCTAAAAATTGATGAGAACAAGCTCATCCTCTTCATCATCTTGATTTCTTCTTTCTTGAGCTTGAAGGCCACAGGATGAGCCAAGAAAGATGCTTTGATACCACTGTAATATCCCGAAATGGAAATCAACAGCTTTTAAACCACTGAATCAATCCCTTTGTTAGAAATATGAACAAGGCTATGTCAAAGATTGATTGAGAGGGATTTTACCAGTTATTTCACCTCTAAAGAGAGGATGAGAACCGAAGGCTATCTGGCCCTTCCTCAGACTTTTCCTATAGCTATGAAAATATTTCTTCCCCAGGAAGATCTTGCTCAAGGGAATGAGCTATATTAATATGCAAAACATAAGCATGAAGAGTAAATTGCTCAAACTTCAAAAAATGCCGAAGAACTCATAGCCATCTCATTATAATAATAGCAACTGCAAATGTATACAAAATCTTGAGGGAAATGATGCTCAAGATGAACAATGCCAATCCTCAAGGCAGAAATACAATAATCATGAGATAAACACAGCTACACAAGTGAACCCCAGCTATGACTGCACAGTCCAATGGAGAAACTGCAACATGTAGAATGGTAATGAAATGATATTACAATAATAACTCAAGAAAAGAGGGGGAGCAAGCTCTCAACCCCTGAAAACAACACTAAAACAATCCTCTAAAGGATTGGCTATCATATATGTACAAAATATAGAAATACAATAATGCCGGAGTTGCTGGGTAGCAGCAGCAACTCAAAATATACAATAGAAGGAGGAGAATGAATTTGGCTTGAAAACTGAAACATCCTCCTCCAATGGATTCCTTAAGTGCAAGGTTGATGCCGGCACAATAAATATCTTCCTCCAAAATGGTGGAGCAAACCCCCACTACAGACAAACTCTGAGATAACACAGTCTATGGAAGGGACTGCACTGATGAAGGTGGGAGAAGCTTGGCCTTCTGCCAAAATATGCAAATAAGCTCTAGAAACCCTCCTTGCAAATCTTCCTAAAGAATAGGAACTCCTTCCTATGAGAAATGATACAAGGAATAGTGTTGTGGAATCTCCTCCACAGCAACACCTGCAACACAACCCAGTGACTGCGCTGTAGATGAAGAAGTGGCTATGGCCAAATGCCTGAATATGGAGAAATGAAGAGCAATCGTCCTTGAGCTACTCAAGGGAGGAGAGGAACTCCTAAACAGGAAACCCTCATGCCAAAGGCACTACAACTCAACTGAACAGCTGGAGGCTGCAAATAGACTCAAAGTCCAAATCTTCAATAATGCTCTCTATGGTTGCCTCATCCTCCTTATATGCAAAATGATGCCTCTATGCCATGGACCCTGTTGGAGTTCCAGTGTTTTGGCTAGATTGGCAAGACCAAAAGACCAGACAACATCAGAACCACTTTAGGGCCCTAGGATCTAGCCCTCCTAGACCCGGAGAGGGATCTCTCCAATAAAGCAAAGAATGGTATATATTTGAAGCTCAAAATGAGGTATTAGGCTAGGTATGAAGCACAAAGGTGGGTTTAAAATGATTTTATTGGTTGTTGGGTTGGTTACGAGATCATTAACTGATAAGGTAATGGAAGGAAAGGAGAAAAGCAGTAGGATTTTTCAGCAAAATAAGATAGGTTAGGAATGTGCCATCCATTGGGCTATGGAGTCATGAAAGGGGATTACTTGCAAAACAACTAGACAAGACTTTCCAAAGGGAAAGTCATCTATACTAAAGGATATTATAGATAGATGGTGGAATGGAACAATAAAGAGTGAAAGGTGAGAAACAAAAGGCAGCTTAAGATCAGACCAGAGGTCATTTAACTCCAGATCTGCTTCAGCATACTCTCAAAGAAAAAACAGAGTTAAGATTAAACACAAAACTAGGCTTGAGATCAGAGAAGGACTTTTAACCTTCAATGCTTTGACACCAGCTCAAGTGATCTTTGAAAGGTCAATCTATTTGAAAAGGACCCCAGTGGACAGGGCTTACACTAAATCCCCGGTATCCCAATTCTCCCAGCTCAAACCCAACAAGAACTACTAAGCAGCAAACCCCGAATTCACACATCAACAAGAATGGATTAGATCCACATCTTCACTGGTTAAATTATATGAATTTTCTCTTAGATTCACTATCAACATAAAACATCAAAGATAAGAAGAGCAGCAGGCATTAGGGTACCAAACAAGGGTATATCCTAAGCCTAATTTACTGATTCTTATCGGAGAATAAATGGATAGCATGAATAATGTAAATATACAAGGCAATAAGAGAAACATCACCTGTAAAATAGACCAGGATCCTGTGAAATTGCTTGATTAACTGATATGCAAAACCAGTCACATACACTGAGCTCAATGGCTGATTACAGTCCAAACTTTCTCCTCCCAGCCTACTACATTACAAACTACTCAGCTACTCTCCCTCAACAACTGTTCTAATAGTCGAATGAGTCCCTACACTAACAGTAACAACAACAAAATTTACAAAATATTCTTCGAGAGTTCTTATAGGAGATTGGATAGTAGGAGTAGATGATGTACATTAAATTGATTCATTAAGACAGAGTGGAGGAAGTGTCCACACCCACTCTGCTTAATAGCTCTGCGTTGTACTCTGTAGTTTGGTTCGGAGTCTCTGTCGGGTTGATATTGACCTAAGATGTTTCTTTGAAGTCCTTTCTAGCTGTAAGGCACTCTGTTCTGTCTTTTGAAGCAAGTAAGGTGACTGAAGGTCTTCTGGTTTTCCATGCTTCCATTATTGTTGTCCTGACAGTCTTTGGAAGCTTTCTGTCAGTGAAATGGCTTTTAGGAACTTGAGGAGGCATGGAGACTTTTGTAGGAAGGTGTAATCTCTGAGAAAATACGTTCTGCTGGAATATACACAGATATGGCTCGTTTCATGTGCATTGGTCTTCGAACTGTGTCTTCATCCTTTGCACATGGATTAGAGCATCAAATATTCAATTACGGGCTTTAACACCTTTAATCCCTGCTGCTGATACACTTCACTGCTACTATAATGGCATCTCTGTATTCTGAATCGCAGTGTCTATGACTATGGAAAACAAAGTGAAATTCCAACTCTGTATACCCTGCACAATAAAATAAACCAATTATGAAATCTAGGGAGTGGTGAAAGAAATGTTGTGGAGGCCTGTGGAGTGGTGGCGCAACTGTGGAAATAGTGGCTGTAGTGGAGGAAATGGTGAAAAACACTGCAGATGGCGAAATAATGATTTGATGAACATTTGGTATGATAAGGGTCACAGACCATCTGATCATATGTTGAAACGGTGATCAACGGTCAGGATCAATGAACGGAGGGGTTAATAGTCAGATGGGCAGAGAAATAACACTTTAGTGTTAAAAAACCAAAGCTTTAACTTTGGGAAAATACGAAGGAAATCGTGGAAAATGAATGAAGCAAGGCCTATTATGTGGGACCCGGCATGGGCAGAGGGTGATTAGATATGAACCGTTGGATCTTAGGAGGAGATCAATGGTGGTGATCATCCCGTGAAATTCTATGACAGCCCGATGAAGAAATATGGGTGAAAATGCGAGATGAGATATGGGCCATTGATTTGGCTTAGATGGATGGCTGTGATTGAATATGGAGGTTGCGGGAATAGAAAGGATGAAGGCAGTTTTGGACTAGAAAACCACTGGTATCGCGTGGCTTAAAGGCGGTTTAGAAAATTTCCCCAAATCACGCGATATGCCTCGCTGCGTGACACGTGGCCTTTAAAAACAACTTATATCGCGTAATTCTTAGGCGTTAAATTTTGGGCATTAAAACCACATGATATGGATCTCAGCCATTGGATCTGGAGTGGGAAGATCGGACGGTGTAAGGTGGAGTGTGAAATGGGAAGATGCGCGGGTGAAGTCGGCCATCGGGTTCACTACGGACTGTTGGATTATGCGGATGGACAGTCCAGATTTAAAGAGGAGCGGGGAGGTAAAAGGGTCAGTGAAATGGGCAGGATGAATAAGGACCATTGGATCAAAAAGGGATGAACGGTCAGGATCTAATCAAAACCAGAGGAGGCAGGGGCCAAATCTCCGATGGGTGATGAAGCAATTGGCTCTGGACCATTGGATCGGCGGCAGATCAACGATCACGATTGGATCGGAGGGTGACCAATCATAGAATCAGGGTGGAGAAAGAAGAAATCTGGGCCATAGGATCACATGGGATGGACGGCTCAGATTCAATCAGGTCTCGCCAATCGGGGAGGTCAAAAGCGATGCGATTGGCGCGATCGGCGGCGAGCGATTATGCGATAGCCGTCCGACCTGAGAATAGATTGATGGTCTAAAAACAATCGTAGGGGTGAATGGAGGAGGGATGGGTGTGCCGCGGGGTCAGTTCTAACCGTCAGATCTTAAGAGATCAACGGTTCAGATCGCGGCAGGGTTGTTAGACCAAAACCCATCGCATCGGGGAAAAAAGGTGAAACAAAGGAAATACGCTCCCGTGTTTCTTCCAATTGCGATTAGCGCCCAGGCCTTTAGTGCTTGTTTCTAGGCACGGGTCTTATGGGGAAGTGGTTAAGGGGGCTGGCCGAAAAGGGGCTTAGCCTGTTATAAAGTGAAAAGTGGATTTTTGGGCCTAATTTCAATGCATTTTAAGGCCAAAAGAGGGATTCGGTAAGGGGAATAAAGGGTTTTTTAAGCCAAACAAAGGGTGCTTGTAAGGTTTAAAAATGGGGTTGGGATGATTTAGAAGGATAAGTGGGGAATTAAGAGGAATTTTCAAAAGGGAAAAAGGTGATGAAAACAGGGGTTTAGTGGGAATGAAATAAGGGAAAATGGAGGCCTTTTGGGCAATTTTCTTCACAAACAGAGAGAATTTTTTAAATAGAAATAGCAGTGAGGATTTATCAAAGGACAAAAGGCACAAGGAGGCTTCAAGGATGATGTGTTTTTAGAGGAAATGCATTCCTTGAAGGCTCAAAAAACATTTTAGCCCCCTGTTTTCTTGTCAAAAAATTCATAGGGGGCTAATAGACACCACCCAATTAGGGTTTCTCCCATAAGGAATCTTCTTTCCTCTCTAACTACACTGTCTTCCCAAGTAAGCTACACCCTCTTGTGTTGCGTTGTTGACTTGGTCAACGTAGCTTCTTCCTCATGTGTTTGTCCCCTTTTCACATGAGGAGGTGCAAAAATGGCTACTCCATAGATCCCTTCTCACTTTATGTGGAATTTTATTTATGCAAATGGGTCTCCTTACCCATTTTATTTATATGCTAGATAATATGAGCAAAAATTAATGTTCCAATTTATTTGCAAAAATTTGGAACATTACAGCTAATCACCTTGTCACTCCATGCATGGTCGATATGCAGAGATAGCTCTTGAAAAGGGTGTACACTCCCATCGAACCATCATGTCATTAGGTATTTCCTAAACTCTGATATAGATATGACAATGTGTGTGTGCCAAAATATCAAACCCATCACGCAACGAATACCATCACCTACCGACACTATCATGTGATGGAAAATCCCACTTGGATCGCAATAGTAGTCTGAACCTCGTGTCCCTCTAGAAATCCACAGACTCTAATAAAATGTGGCCATGGATGCATCTAGTTGCCTAGCTTACTCCATGGGGTACTAGCTTAGTACCTCTTACCATCTGACCTCGCAAAAGGAATCAAATGCAAGAATCCCCGTACATAGAATAATCCCTCCATCCTATGAGTGTTTCTCCTTGTCTATGTATGCCTGAAGGGGGGTTCTATGAAACTCCAATGTGCCCTATAATTGCACCATTAGGGAATCCAACTATTCCCCAATGTGACCCAACTTTTTTTCTGACTTGGCACAAAACAATCTCATGCCATCTAGCTCCTCTTTCTGCCATAAGATATCCTCTCACGCTGATGTGGCCTTCTCCTTCAAAGCAATAAGGTCAGCCCAAAACTAATGGCATTGTTGTGTGTGACCATCGCCCAATACTACCGTATCTACTACCATCTCATCAAGGGTGGATACATATCCTGGCACCCCACCCATCTATTGCGCATTGATCTCCTGTTCATCCCCCTTGGTATGTCTAGAAAACTCTACCTCTCTCAATCCAATGTGTAGGGGTGTGTTGATAACATTGTAGATCCTGACAGCTGAAGCAAACTGTGCTGGAATCCCAACATGTGGTCTCTATGCTACCCCTCATCAATGGGTAGCTGAAATGATTGCTATAGATGCTCCTCCATCATGGGCTCGACATGAGCCTCCTCCAATATATCTATTGGGGATACCAAAGGAAAATCCAACAAGGGTGACTCCTGCATCACACTAGGTGTATCTACGAGCTCCCCACAATCCTGTGATGCACTGCTATCATCAGAGAACTCAGTCACAACCCAAGATACCTCATCAATGGATACCTCAATAATGGGTGGAGTCTCATCAATGAGTGTATGCTCAATTGCCTCCTCCCAAGTCTTTGTCGTACTCTTTGATGACCCATCAGAAGTAGGTAGAAAAAGTCTACCCACGGTATGCTGCAGGTCATTTCCCTACATTTACCCTCCACCTCTATTATTGTTACAAGTCTTCTATTAACTTTGATCTTGAAGAACTCTTGGAAGTTTAGATGTTCTTTGAATATTTAAGACTGAGATTCATGTTCCATAAAATAATCAATGAGAGCCTCTTGCTCTTATGGTCCTCCAGCCCCATTTCCTACTGCTAAGAAGGTAGGCATAGTGGAGCACTATGAATCTTGCTGCACTATTGGTTGCTCACACCAATGATGTGAAGTACCAAAAATTTCTCCATTTTTCAACCCTCATGGGGTTTCCCTTCGTCTCTCTACTCTTATCTCCTTGAACTCCAAAACAAGTTGAATCTAGTATTGCAATTGGACGAATTTGAAAAATGGCCACCACAACAAATCTGAGAAAATTGTCTTCATAGAACCTTTTGTTTCTCTCAAACCAAGCCGAATTTAGATAAATTTCTCATTTGGAAATAGATCTAGTATTTTTTTCACAAAACCCATGTCTCATATTTTCGAGATTCATCATCATTTTCCTGAAACATCCAACACAAAATCGTCTCTTTTTATCCCAATGATATTTTGTGTTTTATGTTTTTGTATCTCTCAGAGAACCTTTTGTTTCTTTGAATCCAAGCTGAATTTGGAAGAACGCCTCATCAAGAAACAAAATTGGTCAGTTCTACAAAAAAAACCCATGTCACACATTTTTTAGATTCATCTCCATTTTCCCGAAACATCTAATGAAAAACCGTCACATTTTATTCCAACGAATTTCTGCATTCTCTATTTTCGTATCTCCTTGTCCAGTCCGTAATGTATTCTCTATCTTCGGGTGTCATAGACTAGTTTTTCCATAGGCTGAGCCAAGTCTATGAGCTCTGATACCACTGTAATATTCCAAATAGGAAAGGACAGTAATACAAAACACAATAAACTGGAAACTACAACAATATGGAAATAAACTGAAAACACCATAAAGATAGACAGAAAAGCTGAGCCATTTTATTAATCTAAAGGTGAAAACAACACAACAGTGATTCAAAATAGATAGCACTCAAGCCGTCAAAAGTGGGCTAGAATGGCCTCAATCTCTCCCATTGAAAACGTTGCTCTCTCCTACGCTATTGGAGCTCTCCCTCTTCGTTGCTCTACTGGAAATGCTGCTGCTAGGTGAATAGGACTACGTAGATGAGGTTGCTCTAGTGCTCAGAAAAATTTGGGATTTAGAATTCGGACTCTATGGAAAAAACCTAGAATAACCCAGAAAGGATTTCCAATTTGGCTGACCTCGAAAAATCACCCTCCTAGGGTGTGCAATGCATAACTGTTGGGTATGCCGGACTATGGACTGAACTGAAATATAGAATAACTACAAGTACTCCCAGGCCCAACTATTGAAGGGATGATCCCTTCAATGGATTCCAAGCAGAAATGCTATGGAATTTCCCCCTTTTCTGATGAACTCTACTACTAGACTACATGACTCATTGAGTGACTGTGCATCACTAAAGGGTCTGCAAGTGGCCTGAATTTTGGATGATGAGATCAAATCACATGAACAACAAGAATCCTCTCCTGAGTAGGCACTCGAAGTCCCTTGAGGATGAGGTTGGAATCCCTGCTCGGAGACACCCTTGTGCTAAACAGAGCTGTAGACTCGGCTAAACAGCTCAAGCGTTCTCAAGTCGTGAAAGACAAGAAAATAAAATTAATCCAGAATGCTCTCTATGACTGCCATTCCCTTCCTTATATTCTTGTGAGCCCTCACCCTCTTGGCCCCACATAATAATGATGCTACACACATGGCCACTAACCTCCATTATGACTGCGTTGCCCTCCACTGTCTCCACTACCTCCATGACTGCGTTGTTGATTTGGTCAAATTGACCCCATCCACATGCACTTACCCACATTCATACCAAGAAGTGGTTTATTCATATTTACCCTATCTAGATGAATTGATCCATATTCACATTAAGAAGTGGTTTTATTCCTACTAAAGGGATTTATGGGTCCCTCTACCCTCTTATTCATCTATTAATTAAGGAATATGAAATTTAATATTTTAATTAGCTAAAAGATAAATTAGCAATATTACATAGGAGTTGAAGAAGTGTTGGGTGGCATGAGTGGAGGAAAAACCCCCATAAGAGTAGAAATTTTGAAAATTCCAGTTCCAACACTTTGAAATTGACCAGGGTGGTCCCCCACAAGTGGTACAACATTCCTTGTGGTGGAAATATGGGTTGAAGACACACAATAGCCAAGCTTATCGATGGTGACAATATTTACTTCATGAGGAAATAAAAGTACACGAAACATGGATAATACAACTATGGTCATGGCATAGAATTGGCTACGACTAAGGAGTAGGTTATAGTCCAAAGGAGCGTCGATGATTTCAAAATCAACATAGACATATTTTCCTCCTAACTCGATGGAAAAATGGCGAAGGACCCCCTTCGGTATGAAATTATGGCTATCAAAGGCTTGGAGAGTGGTGTTGGACGTGACGAGTGTCAGAGAGCCAAGATATTTCCAACAGGATATTGACATGACACATGTGGAAGAGCCCTAATCCACCAAAGTGTGATTGATATTGTTCTGAAATATCCACACGATGAAATGGAAAGAAATATGATGGGAAATTCGAGGAGCATCTTTCTCAGCATTGAAAGCTATGAGACTAGATTTGGATAAATCAAATCCACCAATGGCAGACAACAAGGCCTTGTGTTGTTGAGTACAAATTTGCAATAATCTAAGGCAGACATGGCACAAGGATCCTGGGAAACAAATTCAACAATATTTTAATGTTGATCAGCCCTGGTAGAATGTTTGTCTGTCATCTTATGGAGAACACCCTTGGGGGGTGATAGACAGGTTCCAGAGCCTTATCGAAAGTCAAAGGTCCAGTGGAACTAGGTGGAGTTGGTGAGTCCTTAGAAGGATAACTCGACTCAGGCACATCATATGATTCGGCTCGTGTAGTAACATTTATATCTTCCTTGCACATGAAGGGGATGAGCTTTCCTTGCAAAGGTCGAGAAGGTTGAGCAACCATCTGTTGTTGAGGTTGTGCAGGGAATGGATGAGTCAAAACAAAATGATCTTGGGTAGATGGTGGTGAAAAAAGCCTATGTACTTCATCCATTCGAGGACACTCATGAGTAAGGTGATCACCTTGAAAATTTTTACAGGGGAACTTGAATTTTTGGCGATGCTCACTGGTGCCCCCTCCCTGACTGTGAGGATAAGTTTGAGATTCTTAGGAAGTTTTATTTTGTTGTTTATTTCTCTTGCTATTCTTATTTTTCTTACCAACAGATTGAGGGTTGTTATTTGGTTGAGTGGAATTCACCATGAGAACATCGGTGGGTTGCTTAAGAGGTGGTGCTTTAGCAGAGCTAGATGCACTTGCTGGGGCTTGATATGTAACAATCAATTTCCCAAGTTGGAGAGCAAGTTGGATCATGGAATCAAAAACAGACCCAATCACACCATCTACATGTTAGGAGTTTCAATAGAAGGCCTAGGGGCATTAGTCAACACTTCGTATAACATACCCAACTATGAATAGATGATATCTAACTATTGGGAAACTAAAATGGCTTGTTCCTTGGTAACGAATCGAAACATGGACACATCCTTGGCAATCTAAGGTCAGAGAGATCGAATAAACCATTTACGTATAATCTTAACAGGTAACTTAGTTCTCACTAACCTCTTGTGATGACACCACTCATGAATGTGATCATAATTAGCATGGTATCATCTTGTTTAAATTTTTACAAAAGGACAGATTTGAGATCGTACAGATTAGGAAACTGGAAATGTGTTAATAAAGTTTGAGCTAGGGAGGAAAAGTCACCATAGGATGGAGTATCTAACTTGATATACCATTTTGTGGCATTAGAAATTAACGTTCATTGGAACAAGAAAAGTTTAGCAAAATCATCCACCAAAGAATTAGATGGGCATCATAAATGATAGGTGGTAATGTGAGTGGATGGATTCTCCCCAGGATTCCCTTAAAACTTGGGAATATCTGACGGTAACTTGGTAGGCATGGGTGGCCACCAGGGATCATGATGGATGGGGTGATTAGTCAATTTGTTCAAATTCGATAATTCTAGAGAAGATAAAAATGGATTTTGTATTTGACTAAATGGGTCATAGGCAGAAGAAGCCCTAACCAACCTTATGTTCCCCCCATATACAGATTATATGGATGCTTTTGGGTGTTAAAAGGTGCCTTTTAAAACTCCTATTTATCCCACATTAATTGTCAGCCTGGGAAAGTCCTCTTATTTCAAGAGTGTACACAATATGTTCACGCTATAATCCCAGAGAGTAATGTTTCTTAAAATGTAGTATAGATCTTTCAAATACAAGAATAAATGGACGCTTTTAATAAATCCCACTTGCAACTAAAGGAAACTCAATGCTATAAAACTAAATAATTCATTCAGCAAAGTAACAACAATTATCAGTCGAGGATACAATAGCAATGACTCATTCCTCTTTTAACTGATGTAAACTAATCAAGCATAAATAAGATCCTCAATCTGAGAGATTTGACAGCAATAGCCAATGTTCTTTACATTTTTTGATCTCACACACAACACAATAAATAACCAATTGGAAATGGCAATGAATTAAATCAATAATGCTACTGCAATTGATGGAAATGAGATAATTATGCTAACTGTAAGAATGCTAAAAGGCAAAACTAAATGATTGTAGAAAGTAAATGAGCAGCAATGCTATATAACAGAAATAGACAACAACGCTTATATGACTGCAATGAGCAGAAAAACTAAGTTATTGAAATGAACAATGAAGCTCTGTAATTAAAATGAGCAACACAACAATATACTTGCAGAAAGTAATGATCTTGTTATGAGGGAAAAGAACAGCAACGCAATTCAATTGCAGAAAGTAATCATTAAACAAACCACACTTGCAGAAATCAGAAATAAGGAAAACCACACTGTATGGTACAATAATGGCAAGTAGATCCACCAAGAGCCAGGCCCTTATCCGCTAGTGAATACCGCCAGATTATTTCAGGAGATGCGAAGGAACTTCAACTGTTTTTATATATTCATTATTGCATAATCGTTACAGCAAGTTGATGCTCTGCTTCAACAGTGAGAGTCGATGATCAAAGTTACAATTTCAATAATAATTCTCCCATTCCTCCTATCCTATCCTATCTATCTCTAATCTAATAATCCATCTAATTCTCTTTCCAATCATCCATCATGAATCCCCATAATAACCCCCCTTCTCTGATCTCTGTTCTAATTTAAATACACATAGAGAAAAGAGAAGTTACAACTGATATGATTAAAAATGATTCCTATTACAAAATTGGATTGCTCACAACCAATTGATCAGCAAGATCATATCTGAAATATCCTTCCATCAATCATTTAACAAAAACAGATCGAATTTGGTATTGCAACTGGAAGAATTTGGAAAATGGCCACAACATCGAATCTAAGAAAATTGTCCTTAGAGAACCTTCCATTTCTCTCAATACAGGACTAATTTGGGAAAATTTTTCTTTAGAAAAGTTAATTCGGTCCGTTTTGGACAAAACCCATGTTTCAGATTTTCTAGATTCTTCTCCATTTGCCCAATACGTCGAATGCAAAACTGTCACTTCTTATTCCAACGAATTTCTGAGTTGGCATATTTAATGATGAGCTGGAGATCAACTCTGCAATCTGGAAAATATCTTGGAGGCTAAAATGGTGAGTGATGTTACAAAAAATTTATTAATAAACCATAATTGGTAAAATAATGCATAATCATCAATTTATTAAAAATAAAGGAGAAGAAATAATATTTATCCATAAGAGCATAAATAATTATAAAATGGAATTATATGATAAATTATGATAAATGACATGATAAAGAAGAGTAGAAATGGATGAAATAGGTGTTAAAAAGTGATAATAATAATAACATATTAGTGGCCTAACATACCCCCAAACTGAATATATTGCATGTCCTCATGCAACCCAGAGACAAAACCCATGTGTTAACCAAGCAAAAAAAAAATTGTTCATCTCGACTCATGAAATGGATTGAACAAATGAATTTTTCCTCAAATAATGAATATTCAATTTTAGAAATCTTGATGAAGGCGTAACAATTTTTATAGTTGACGTTCAACTATATGTATATGAAGTTGTAGAAAAATGTGATATAAGTTGTTGGTATCCCGTGTTTTGAAAGTTTGGCAAATCAACAAGGCAACATCAGAACCAATCTTTAGAGTTCTAGGATCTAGTCCTCCTGTTCTCAGAGAGGGATCTCTCAAATATTTGTTTGCAAAGGTTTATCTTGTTTGCTTTGGTTATGGATTTTAGACTAGTTATTAAGTGCAGATGTTTGTTTGGTTGGGTTGAGTTGATACAGCAGAATATGAAAGGTCTAGGAAAGATAGACAGAAAGAGGAAATATCTGGTTCATTGGGCAATGGAGTCAAAATAAGGTCATAACAAACTCTTCAAGGGATATGGGGTATCAAAGGGAAAATCTAACTTGGCCACAGGATCCTTTGTTTTGGAATGAGATGGACATTAATGTTTTGGAAAGAGAAGCTTAATTCTCAACAAAGGGAACTTGAAAACATAACTTAACAATAAAGAGATATTTGATAGACAGGGCTAACCATAAATTCCACAAACATTCCTTAAGAAAATAATGACTTCAAGACAACTTTTAAAATGAAATCTAAGATTCGGGGAACTCCCTATTTCCTCAAAGATTTTATTTTAAAGGACTTAGAAAACATAAAAGATTCACTGATAGCTGCATTCATAGAAGAGGGAACACCTCAATAACATCTATGCTTGCAACTATAAAGACCTTCAAAACAACTGTTCAAGCAGGGGCAAAGGGTAAGATCAAAACCGACCTCTTTGATTAACTTAAGACAATGGTACTTCAAAGGGAGACTTCAATAATAGCTTTCAAGTGATGGCAGCCAAGCAAGGAGAACCATAAATCATGCTGAAACCAACTATTTGAGCCATCAAGGAAATAAACAAGCATGAAGACTAAAGAGAAGGTTTAAAGCCTCTAAAATACTTCAGCAGAAGAAAACATAAAACAGTGAAGGATGAACAGGTCTAAGGTGCTTCCAGGAGTCATTTCTTAGCCTAAAACTTTCAACCTACTGTAATAAGAGATTATGAAACATAATGAAAACATGAGAAAACATTAAACAGTTAGAAACCAAGCTCATGAATCCAATGATAGAGCCTTCTCAGGAACGGGCATGCAACAGCATCATCAAGACATCCAAGACTTCAATTTGTTTTCAACTTCAACAGACTTGTATATTTATTTAGGAGAGTTTCAATGTTACAACTTGTGATCAAACAGCAACCAACAACCAACAATTTCTCATCTGCTACAAAAGTATTTATAGAAGAATGAGGAGGTGAGATCTGATAAAAGATCCGCTAAAGTAATTAATACAAATTCAAGACTTCTTGGCCCTTTGAGGGGCTCGATGAAGAAGTTTACAGGTGGTTCTCTATATTAACTATTTTATATTAACTATCAGGTCTGCTGGAAAGAATTTGTTGACCTTTGAAGTTTGGCGTGAGGTTGAAATAACTCTGCAGATATTTCTCGCATTAAGTTCCTTGTAGAAGTAACTTGTCGGCTACGTTGAGGCAAAACATCTTGCTTTGCAATAACTTCGGCCCTGGTTTGAAAGGTTTGAGGCAACAGGTGGCATTTAGTCGCTGGGAGGAATCAATTCGCCTCCTTTTTGTGGCGGTGGAGGTTTTCCTGATGAAACACTTTAGGTTTTCCTTCAAATTGTGTTTTTAGATCGGGGATTAGGCGTTTGATAACTGTCTTAGCCTTAATCCCCTCAAATCTGTCCACTAATCTGCTATTCTGGCTCATTCTCGGTCTTCGACATCTGATACTATTTCTCTGCATTGATCTTCATGGTTTTTCTGTCGTGCAGGGCTCCGCAGGGTATGTAAGGCATCAATGCCTATGAAAACATCAATATAACGTGATTTTAAACCCTGTGGATGATTTCCTCGGAGGAATCGAACAAGGGAGGGTCGTCACCCACAGTCGTCGAATCTTCTTTGTAAATGACGAAAGATACATTCAAACCTACAAAAAAAACACGAAAAAACGTTATATAATCCTGTGTATTTGGTTTACTGCATCGGGGACTGTGCAGAGGAGCGTTGGTCGTTGGATGGCATCATCCAACGGCTGGGATTTAATCTCAGAATGGTCAAAAAAGCATGGGGGGAGGAGGATTAAATCAGAGTCTTCAATTCGCGCCAAGATCGACGGTCGGCGATGACTACGGGGGGTTCAGACGTATGGAGGAAAAACTTCGGGGGCATACCCCCGTAGTGAAACTGTGCCGTTGATTTGATTCAGTTTGGACGGTCAAGATGAAATCAGGGGGCGTTGAAAGTTAAATGGAGGGAATCTGGAGGATGAGTTTTGGATCGTCGATCAGATCATATCAACGGCGGAGATGTGATTTCCGCACGGTGATAGCCTGTTTAGCATGCGCGCACCTTTGTTACCCATCGCGCAACTCTGGTTAGTGCAGACCATTGGATCATCGGGCCCAGATCGGACGGCTGTGGTGGATTTCGCTGCATGGTCTGGTCTGATCGTTAATGCGCGGGGATGGAAGTTTTAGAAAATGGTACGGAGGACACGCGGCGCGTAGCGTATGGAATCGCTAGCCGACGGGAGAAAACAGCCTTTGGCCCGAAGGTAGTGCGGAAAAGACTGCCGGTTTTGGGCAAACAACGTACGGGAGGCGGGGACCACATGGTAAGCTGCACTCTACGCCATTTCTCTGTGGATTGGATGAACGGCTGAGATTGCTCCACAAATGTACGGGCGAGTTTTTAATTTTCAAAGGAAAAAGGCGCATTTTATATGAGCGGCGAGGGGATCGTACAGTGGGCCCGGCGGGACTGATCGCAAATCGCAAAAGTGAAAAACGCGATGGCGGATTATGCGACGGAGAGAAAATACGATATTGCGATTATGCGATGGGCGGAAAATGCGATGGATCGCATCGCAAATATTTGCGACGGCTCTTTGGAGGAAAACTGAAAATTGCGATCTGCGACGGATCGCAGCGCAAATGTTTGCGATGCATCAGTTTAAAAAATAACAATTTGAAAATTTTGCGATCTGCACTTTGCGATAAGTGCCAAAGGGTTAAAACTTGGTTCCAGGGTGTGGGCGCATGGTGCTGTCACTAAAACACTTTAGGTATTCTGCAGACTGTGTTTTAGATTGGGGGATTAGGCTTTTGATAACAGTCTTAGCCGTAATACCCATAAAACTGTCTTCAATTCTCTGTGCTGGCACATTTCTGGTCTTCTACAGCTGATACTCTTTGACTGTGCCGGATTCTTGGTGCTTCGTTGTTACACAGGGCTGCGCAGGGTTATATGGCATCAAGGCCTCATGAAATACTGATGAAAACGTGAATTTGCACCCTGTGGCCGATTTCCTTTGACAAATCAAAAGAGGGAGGGTCGTCACCCTCATCTTTCGAATTTCCTTCTGAATATAGCGGAAAACGTTAAACCCTGCAAAAAACAAACGAAGGTTATGAAATCCTGCGTTTATAGGTTAAACTGCATTGGAGGTTGTGCGGAGGAAGCAGGGTCGTTGGATCATGGAGCGGGGGTGCAGATCGATGGCGAAGATGTAGCGGCGGGATGTAATGGGAAAAACCTTTGTAAACCACAAAATATATCATTTTCGACTTTACAAAAGGAAAAAATCATTTTTATATGAAAGGCGGGGGTATCATATGGTGGGCCCGGTGGGATCGATCGCAAATCGCAAAAGGTGGAAAATGTGACGGCGGATTTATGCGACGGAGAGAAAATGCGATATTGTGATTTGCGATGAGCGCTGGGGAAAAATGCGATTGGAGCGGTCGCATTGCAAATATTTGCAATGCGATCAGATCATCGCAAATATTTACGATGGATCAAACTGTTTAAACAACGAAACATGCGATTTGCGATATGTGATGGATCGCATCGCAGAAACTTGCGATGAGCTTTTTTAGATAAAACCGCGATTCCGCGATTTGCGATCTGCGATGAGTGGAAAATGCGATGGATCGCATCGCAAATATTTGCAATGGCTCTTTGGAGGAAAACTGAAAATTGCGATCTGCGATCTACGATGGATCGCAGTGCAAATATTTGCGATGCATCAGTTTTAAAAAATAACAATTTGGAAATTCTGCGATCTGCGCTTTGCGATAAGCGCCAAAGGGTTAAACCTTGGTTCCAGGGTGTGGGCGTATGGAAGAAAAGGGGCTAAGGGCTTAAGTTCTGTACATAAAAACATGTATTTTCATGGTTTTTGAAGGGTTTCTTGAAGGAAATGAAAGTTTCGGTAAGGTTAAAAAGTGGGTTTTTAACCTTATAAAAGGGATTTTAATGAAATGGAAAGGGAGAAACATGAAACTATGGGTTTTTCATTGGAAATGGAGAATAGAAAATGAGGTTAGTGAGGAAGAAAAGGAAGGGGACCAAGGGGTTCTGCAGCAGTATTTAACTTGGGATTTTTTAAGGATTTCAGAGGCTTTTAGGATGTAAACAGCAATAAGGGATCTGGACAGAGGCATGAGGCCTTAGAGAGACTTCAAGAGCCAACAATTTTTGGTGATAAAATTTGTTCCTTGGAGGCTCCAAAAAGTTTTAGCCACCTTTTGGTATAACAAAATATCATAGGTGGCTAACAGTGGCTCCATTTGGGGATGGTGCCTTCTTGAAGGCATCAAGAACTTCAGACTTGCATTCTCTGGGAGGCTGATTAGTTGCCTCATCTAGTGTTCTCTGGGAGGCTGATTAGTTGCCTCATCTAGTGTTCTCTGGGAGGCTGACCTGTGCCTGATCCATTGGGCTGCCCTTCCTTTGTTGGATGATCTGGTTTTGAAAACTTTTTAGCAGCTATGAAAACAATGGAATTTCATTAATACAAACTTTCTACCTACCCAATCCTACTTATCTAACATTTTTTCTTCATCAGAGTGCACTTGGATTGGAAAACTCTCTTACAAAATTTTATTCTTTTGAAAGCATAAAAACTAATCTAACTCTACTCCTTATTTCTTCATGGATCCAGTTTAAACAGTTGGATCCATATGATTCTCTACCTAATCTACTGTCTGTTGGGATTAAGCTGTCCAACAGACTTCCATTCTCTAAATTCTATAACATAAATTCAAAAACAGTCAAGTCAAGATTAAGCTTTTTAACTTGCTATGATCTATGGCATAAAAACAAGCTGCACATAGATTATTATTTGCAGAAAATTAAAATCAAAATGGAAGGCTTAAGATCTGAAAGTTTCTCATCATGGCCTTCTCTTCTCTTCACAGCTCTGTCTTTGCTTTTGTTTGAGCTATCTCTTCCTTGATAACTGATTCAGATTTTGGGCAAATTAGAACCAATTTTTCTCTTTTATGACTCTGAAAAATAAAACAATTTTTGAGTCATCTCTCTTTGGAGATTTTGGTTCAGATTTTGAATTTGTTTGAACCTTTTAATTTCTATCCTAATCTATCTACTGATAAGCCAAGATTAAACAGTTTGGCAAACCAAATTCACTACCCTATCAGTAGAAAATTTAAAACTAATTAGTCAAGATTAGGTTGTTTGACTAACTAGAAGTGTGGTTATCAGGAGTGGCATTTAAGCTTGCACACTTTCAGATTTGTTTCTCTTTTTTGGCATGGGGCTTTGCCTTTCTTGTTTTCATAATCTTCCCTCTTTTCTTTTCTTTGTTTTTGTGTTTTTTATTTTTCTTAACTTTGAATGTCATGGTTAGACTATGATATTTACAATCATAAAAGCAAAAATTCTTTGAAACTTAATATTCTTGGCAGAAGTAATGCTTGAGCATCCTGCCATTGACTGGACCTCCATATAGGTCTTCTCCATTCATTTCTTTCAAGAAAAATGTATTATGACCCCTCTCAGCATGAATAATATATGGCCCTTTCCACAAGTTCTCAAACTTTCCATGTTTCCCCTTCTCTTCTCTCCTTGAATCCCATTTAAGAACAACACTTCCAATCTGGAAGTTGTTTGCCTTAGTCCTTTTATCAAATTGCTTCTTCATATTTTCTTGGACTAACTATGTTCTTTCATAAACTTCTTCTCGGGTCTGCTGCAAATGAATTGTTTGGTTGATCCACCTGTGCATATCATTTTCTTCAACCTGTACTTCGTGAAGGAGCTTCATGACTGGAAATCCTAATGAGGTAGGGAAGACTGCATCCATGCCATAAACTAACTGATAGGGGGACATATTTATTGATTTCTTTGTGGTTAGTCTATCAGCCCATAAGGCATGAACCAGCTTACTGTGCCATGATTTTCTATTTTCTTCCAACAGCTTTTTAATGATATTAATGAGACTCTTGTTGGAGGATTCAGCTAACCCATTCCCTTGGGGATAGTAAGCAGTGGAATGGCCCAAGGTTATATGGTATTTGTGACAGAAATCAACCATCTTTTTGGATTTGAAAGCAGCAGCATTGTATGTTATGATTTTTCTAGGACAACCAAATCTGGATAGGATATGGGTTTCAAGAAACTTGATAATGACAGAGTCATTATCATTCCTGGTAGGTATAGCTTCTATCCATTTGGTGAAGAAGTTAGTGGCTGTGAGGATCCACTTATGTTGAGCTGAGGAAGATGGATGAATTTCTCCAATGAAGTCCAACCCCCATTGTTGAAAAGGTGCCTCAACTCTGATAGGATGTAGGGGTAAGGGAAGGAGCTTTCTCTTGCCATCAAATATTTGACACTTATGGCAAGACATGACTAGCTTCTGAGTGTCTGGGAAAAGGGTAGGCCAATAGTAACCTGATCTGAGAATTTTATTTGCTGTGGCCTTCCAGTAGAGGTGTCCTCCACATTCACCATCGTGCAATTCATGCATGATTTTTCCTGCATCATCTTCAAGAAAAAATTTAAGAAAAATTCCAACAACATTTTTCCAATATAATACTCCATCTAATATGCAAAAATTCAAATATTTTTGTTTCAAGAATCTAGCTTTAGTTTTAGACAAAGAAGGAGGGGTATTTAAATATAAAAGCACATAAACAATGTCAGCATACCAAGGAGAATTTAGAAAGGTCTCTTCAATAAAAGGAGCATCAGATTCTTCTATTTCTTCCAACACATCCACCATATTCATGTCTAATGCTTGGAAGTTAGACTCAGCCATGAGTTTTGCTAATCCTTGCCCTTTTACTAGTTTGGTGGGCCTAATTTCTAAGTCATATTCAAGAATAGTTGCAATCCATTTTCCCCTTTTACCATCAGGGTCTTGACTCAGAATGTCCTTGACAACAGTATGTGGGACAAAATCAATTATGTGAGAGTGTAAAATATAGACCCTAAAGTCCTTTAATGCTTTCACTAATGCTAAGGCTTGTTTCTCCATGATATTATAATTGAGAGGAGCATCTCTTAAGGCCCTAATAAAGAAGGATATTGGTTGTTCCTGCCCCAAATCATTCTTTTGAAGTAGAACTGCAGCTATTGTATGCTCAGATGCAAAAGAAAAGATATAAAAAACTTTGGTAAAATCTGGACTAATCAGGACTGGTGTTTGAGTAAGAGCTTGTTTGACCAGTTCGAATGATTGTTTAGCTAGTAAAGTCCATTTCACACCCACGTTTTTCTTAAGCATGTTTGTAATGTTTTTTAATAGCTCAGCAAGGTTGGGAATAAACCTTCTCAAAAAATTTATCTTTCCAATGAAGGATTGCAATTCTTTGAGGCTTCTAGGATGGCTGATTTGCAATATGCCATCTATCCTTGTAGGGTCTATTTTGATTCCTTATTCTGAAATTATGTGACCAAGGAATTTCCCTTCTTGGAGTCCAAAGAGGGTCTTCTTGGGATTCAGTGACAAGCCAAATTTCCTACATTTCTCGAAAACCTTCCTTAGGTGAATCAAATGGTCTTCATCAGTTTTTGAGAAAACAGTTATGTCATCAAGGTAAATAATTATAAAATAGCCAATATCTTTAGAGAAGGCTATGTCCATGGCCCTTTGGAAAGTGGCCCCTGCATTCATTAATCCGAAAGGCATTTTGACATACATAAAGGTGCCCCAAGGTGTGGTAAAAGCAGTTTTGATTTGATCACTTGGGAACACCAACACCTGATTGTAACCTGTGAACCCATCTAATAGGGATATTCTTCTTGACCCAACTACCCTTTGAAGTATATGGTCCATTTTGGGCAAGGGGTAGTTGTCCTTTAAAGAGGCTCTGTTTAAATTTCTGAAGTCAATACAGAGCCTGATTTCCCCGGTTTTCTTTCTAACAGAAACTAAGTTTGATACCCATTCTGAAAATCTAATGGGTACTATGATCCCAGCATTATACATTTTCTCAATTTCTGCCTTAACCAAAGGTAGTAAAAGAGGATTTATTCTCCTTAGTTTTTTCTTGAAAGGCTTTTGATTTTCCTTCAAGGGAATTTTATGCTGGATGATGCTGTTATCATATGATTTCAAGTCTTTGTATTCCCAAGAAAACACATCTTTAAACTCTTTGAAAAGCTCTATGTACTGCAATTTTATGTGGGTTGGGAGGGTGCTGGATAGCTTGATCATCTTGGGTTCTGCTAGATTGCCTATGTTAAGTTCTTCTACATTTGTTTCCACAGGCTCCATTCTGGGTTCTTTAGCTACATCGTTGAGATCAAACAGGTGTTCTAAAGGTGTGAGACCTCTTGGGATCTTATCATTTTTGCATTGTAAGACTTCCAAGTCTTCTTGGGTCCATGTTGTCAATTAACTACGCTTCAAACGGATTCTCATATGAGTTATATCGGCGGAGTGTGTTATTTCAACTTACGGGATTTCTTCGATGCCATGAGGAAGTCTTCATTGTGACTGGGTCTGATGTTGGTATGGTGAAACATTTTTCGATTTTAAGAAATCGTCTATGTGTTAGTCGGAGATAAAGACTTTTCGGTGATTTTCATTATCCGGCACAACAGGGCACGTACTTTACCTTCACGCCAAGCTGTTTGTTTATCTCGGGGTATTTGACAATTACTAGCGTTGAAAGTGAGTTCATTTGCCAAATGATTAAATGCTCTAGGAATGAAAACAAGTTCATATTTTTCGAAGGTTTTTAATAAGTCGAGGGAATCATTGATATTCCCTAAGTTTTGGGTTTTAGACTAAGTATTCTCCTTGATTTGTTTTATGATAAGTTCAGAATCTCCTAGGATAGATATCCTTTGGGCTTTTATTGTTTAAGCAATTGTAAACCTAAGAGGAGGGCTTCATACTGTTAATATTGTTAGTGCACGAAAATCCAATTTGTATGAAAAACTACGATTTGTATTAGGATCATACGCTTGCACACTTGTTTTATTAGGGATCCATCAAAGTTTCTTTTGTCCAAATTATGTTTGACTCATATTCGTTTTCTCGTTCTTTGTTGAGTGTCAAGGTTTTGAAGTTGATTCAAGGTAAGATTGGATTGTTATTGGTGAACTGATTGGGTCCATGTTTTCTTTATCTTATTTGAGTAATTTCTCTTCGTTACACAAGATAGGAATCCAAACTTGATTGAATAGAATAGATTGGAGTGTTGTTTGGTTTGTCCATATTTACTCACCATGTACTTCATGTGGGATTCTACGTACGGTCTTGTTTGGTTAAAAGCAGGGATGGTGGCATAAGACATGTCCATTTGAAGGCTTCACTAAGTTTGGCTCCCCATGATCTTGATAAGATCATGCCATATAGAGATGTCAGCTACAACTATATCCATTACTAGATTCTTGGCGAGGGATGCGAGCTAGAGTTAACACATAAATCTTTGATTAAACCCAAACATTTGACTGCGCGAGTCAAAAAGAATATAAATCTTTGTATGGTTTAGTAATCTCTAAGCCTAAGCTCTCCATTACTACCTTAGGCATTGGGTTGTGTGAAGCTCCGAGAATCTAACATGGCATTGTGTAGAATTTTATTGCGTATGTTCAAACTAACATAGAGGAGGGTGGACCCTCTTGATATTTCCTTGACCTCCGCACCAAACAATAGCTTAGGTTTGTCATATGTCAAGTTTAAGGTGTCAGTATCACTTCCTAAGTTTAAAGCCTTCAAGAAACTTGATTTTTGTACACTTCTTGGGTTACTAGTTCGACTGGGGATGGTAATTTTTATCTTAGCAATCTCTCCCTCAAGGCTGAAAGGAATAATTGACTTGTTAATATTTACATACATTTTTCAATTAGAATTCTTTAAGTGACTCTGATTTGCTAGACCTTTTTTGGACTAGTGATAGAATAATTTTATTAGGACCACTAACTGAAGTGTTAGGGGTACTCCTTTCAACATTTGGATGGGTTCCTTGTCTTTGTTCATGTTCAGGGTTTTACGGCAAAATGTTGGTTTCTCTTGTCTTTTGGTGGTTTTCCATGTTTTTCTTGACATCGGTGCTAGTATTCTTATCTTTTGAATTCTCTATACTTCCCTTGCTCCTAAGATCATCTTGTTTATGTAACTCATGATTGCATTTTCAAAACCCAATCTATAGTCAACGAGAATCTTCATAGGTGTACGTATTTTTGATCATCGAAGGAAAAGCCTTGTTCTTCCTCGGTGAGGAAAAGATCATCTCCTTTGTACGGTCAATCAAGTTTACATGGATTCTTCCAACCTTTCTAACTACCTATCTTCCTCATATTGATCTACATAGTTATGTTGAAAGAGAGGTCTAGATTTATTTGGTCACTTTATTTTGCTTATCTTGATTGTTATCTCTCCTATAATTACGATTTCTGTTACTGTTTTGATTGTTTTGAAGTGTAATCTGGTTTTGATTTGCTTGTGCTTTCTTAATTATGCTCATCTCTTTCATCATCTTTTCCAACATTCTCTCCATCTTTGAGCTTGAAGTAGGAGGGTATTCTTCTCTGAGAATGCTCTCTTCCTGGAAGTTTTCATTCTTGCTCTCTTTTCTATTAAGTTGACTTCATAGAAAGAGCACCCCTTTTGCATATTTTAAAGGTTGCAAAATCCCTTTCTCTTAGTGAATAAGTCATGCAAGAGTCAAAACCTTTAGGAAACTTGTTTAAGGCTAAGCCTTGTAGAGTTTTAGTTACGGGGAAAGTGCATTATATACACTATTAAATCTAGTACAATAGGCTTGTACACTTTCCCCGAAGTTCCCTACGGAGGTTATTGTAATCGAGAAAGGACTTGAAGAGTTCTTCTTTACTTCCCATTTGTTTAGGAACGTTTGATGGAAGGCTTGGAGAGATCATTAACACTACGGGGGGCTAAACCTTTAAACCATTTTCTTACTTCTCCCCAAAGCTTTGAGCAAATAATCTAAGTTTGACGAGACTCATCATCAATTTCCTTTGCATCCAAAGTAGTCATTCATCTTATCCACATCTTTGTGATGCGATTGTAGCATTGATAGCATCCCATACAATGGAATCTTGGACTGGTAGTCTGTGGAGGGATTGACTAATGGTGCGGGAAGAACTAGGGGCATACCATGCGGCCATGGCGGGGGTGGAGGTGGATTTACGAGAAGGGAAAGTGGACTAAGGTGTGGTGGTTTGAACGATGGATGTAGAGGATAGGTAGAAGTGGATGGACCGGTGAATTCTTGGTGATCTTGGATAAGAGACACCTAGGTTGTGAAGGAAATGTAAATCGAGGAGGTGTCGTTTCTCTACCGAATGTTTACTTGTCCACGGGGATGAAAGCGAGAGATTCGAGTCTATTTGGATTATATCATCAAATGACTTTGGTTATAAATGGGTTAACTAGGTCGGCTTGTGTTGTAGAGGGCGAAAGATTTTCGAGAATTTGAATTAGCTCTCAAGGGTGATCTGAAAATAGTTGATAATTTAATCCTAGGAGACTTCGAAAGGATGCCTGCAGATTTATCAACTATCTCGAGGGTGGATTAGGGTACGGATGGGCTCTAGTGTGAATCTTTTAGAAGCCAACATCTTTGTGTTTTTAGACCCAAATAACAAAGTTTAACCAAGTATGACAATCTTTGAGAGGTCAGCTAATGCATTTACATAAATCTTAATCCCTCGGGTCCTCTAAGCGAGTTTGAATGATATTATAATGATAAGGGTTCTTCCCGGTGGAGTGTTAAGGTCTTCTGAGAAGGATTGTGGAGGTCGCCAAGTGGGAGATTTTTTGGCTCTGAGAGGTAAAAGATTTTATGGTCCACTACCAATGTTTATTATGAAGCCAAAAGTTGAAATGTTTTTTGGGTTTACGAGTTATTTTTGGTTTTATAGGTTAAGAGAGTGTTCTAAGTCTGATTTTTCACTTAGCTAAGGTGTTCGAAACAACGAGTTGCTCTTATGGCTTGGTAACTAGTTCCTTCAAGGTTTAGTGAGCTTTATGAGAATCCTAAGGGTTACTTAGTTACCAAGTCAACGGATTGAGATGAGTCCCTATCATGATTGCCATTTGTTAGGCGGTGCTTGAAGAAATTTACTTATGTTATCACGGACCTAAAGTTCAAGGAAAGGTTTTGAAACCTCTAATTCTCGGCGGGTCCCACGAAAGTGATCGCCATTATGTTGGTGTGGTGTGGGATAAATCGAGAATGTGTTCTTTATCAAGTTAAGGGCCTAAAGAGCTTTAAGAGATGTTTTGAACTCACCGTATTACTCGGTAAGGTCCCAATGAACGCCATTATGTTGGTGGCGATGAGGTGGCTAATAATCTTGGATATTCTTGAAAATAAGGGATCTGCGAAGTGCTTAAGGGTATTTAGATTGTTACGGCCTGGAAGTCCCACCTTGGTACGCCATTATGTTGGTGTCTAGTGTTTTGATAGTTTTGCAAATCAAAAGACAAGGCAACATCGAACGATCTTTAGAGGTTCAGGGATCTAGTCCTCATTACGAGAGAGGATCTCTCAAATATTTGTTTGCAAAGGTTTATCTTGTGTGCTTTGGTATGGATTTTAGACTAGTTATTAAGTGCGGTGTTTGTTTGGTTGGATTGAGTTGATACAACGAGAACATGAAAGGTCTAGGAAAGATAGACGAGAAAGAGGAAAATATCACAGTTTCATTGGGCATTAGGTCAAAAATAAGGTCATGACAAACTCTTCAAGGGCTATGAGATGTCAAAGGGCAAATCTAACTTGGCCACAGGATCCTTTGTTTGGAATGAGATGGACATTAATGTTTTGGAAAAGAGAAGTTTAATTCTCCAAAAAAGGGAAATTGAAAACATAACTTAACAATAGAAGATATTTGATAGACGGAGCTAACCATAAATTCTACAAATATTCTTTAAGTAAATAATGACTTCAAGACAACTTTTAAAATGAAATCTAAGATTCAAAGGAACACCTATTTCGTCGAAGACTTTATTTTAAAGGACTTAGAAAACATAAAGATTCAACGATAATTGCAATCATAGAAGAGAGAACACCTAAATAACATCTATGCTTACAACTATAAAGACCTTGAGAAACAACTTTTAAAGCAATGGCAAAGGGTAAGATCAAACTGAACCTCTTTAATTAACTTAAAACAATGGTACTTCAAGGGGACTTCAATAACAACTTTCAAGTGATAGTAGGCAAGCGGGGGAAAACCATAAATCATCTTGAAACCAACTGTTTGAGATATTAAGGAAATAAACAAGCATGATGACTAAAGAGAAGGTTTTAAAGCCTCTAAAATACTTCGGCCAGAAGAAAACATAAAACGATGAAGAGGGTGAACGGAGTCTAAGGTGCTTCCGAGTCCGTTTCTTAGCCTAAAACTTTCAGCCTACGTAGTAAGGGGTATTGAACATAATGAAAACGGAGAAGAGCATTAAACGGTTAGGATGCTTCACCAACAGCCAAGCTCATGGATCAATGATAGAGCCTTCTCGGGAACAAGCATGCAACAGCATCGTAGAGACATCCGAGACTTCAATTTGTTCTTCAACTTCGACGAGCTTGGCATATTTATTTGAGGAGGTTTCGATGTGTACGGCTTGTGATCAAACAACAACCAACAACTTCTCATCTTGTGCGAAGTACTTATAGGAGAAGATGAGGAGGTGAGAACTAACAAAAATATCTCATGAACCATTAATACGGACTAAATGACTTCTCTGACCTTTTGGGGGTTTGATGGAGAATTGTCTTGGTGGATCTTTGTATTAATGTTTTACAATTAATATCAAAGCTCGGTGGGAGCTTTATTTGACTTTGAGGGCTCTGTGTTCTGTACGAACCTTTCTGTGAGATATTTTCTATTAAAATCCTTTGGTAGAATTAACTTCTTCGCCGGTGACTGGAGCGGATATTTCTGAATCAATAACTTTGGCCTGTTTTGAATGGTTTGAGGTGACGGGGGCTCTTTGTAGTAGTCGGGGAATAAATTCGCCTTAGTTGAAGCGATGGAAACCTTTAAATCGGTAACGAAACACTTATGATTTCTTAAATAGTGTATTAATTAGGGGGAATTAGGTTTTTATAAGCATTCTTAGCCATAATTCCCCAAATACATCTTCAACCTTAAATACGTAAACTCTTGTTCTTCCAAAACTTATACTCTTTTAAAATCTCGTTAAAACGCGGTGTTGTCAATGTGTAGATCCGCACGGGGCTTTTTATGGTATCGACGCCCATGGGCAGTCGATCAAAATTCAAATGAAGCCACGAATGGTTTTTCATTGGCCGAAGGCATGGGAATAAATCATTCCCAACTCTTGGCTTTTTCTTCAATATAACGACGGAGACCTTTTAAAACTTGCATAAAACATAGAATTATAAAGAAATCCTGCGTTTTTAGGTTTAAAATACTTCGGATAGGCGTGGAAAGGAGCGTGGCCGTTGGATGAAAACATCCAACGATGATGGAGATCGCGCAAAAGGACAAAGAAGAGCGGGGAGAAGAGATAAGGCGGGGTGATTTCCGGACGCGTCCGATCCGGACAGGCGGACGGTCAGTTAAATTGGAAGGTCGCAATCGGGGTTTGCAATCGGGGGGAGCGAGTAAATGGAGCGATTGAATCACGCGACGTGATTGTGCGCCGGACGAATTGATCTAAAACTCGAGATCAACGGTGGGAATTGAATCGGGGTAATCGAAATCGGAGGTGGCGGTGGGTGCATGCGATTGTGCAATCGGGGAAAGTTGCGATGCGATGATCGGGGGATAGGAGCGATTAGCGATAGCCGTTGATCTAAGAGTGAGATCAACGGTGGACAACCAATCGGGGGGAGTCACAATCGGAAGGAAAACAAAACGCATGCGATTTAACTTTTGCGATGCGATTTCGAAATCGGCCCCGTGCGATGGAGCGATAGCCGTTTGATCGATTTCAATCAACGACGGAGATTAGTCTTTATAATATATGGAAAAACCGAAGTTTTTAATATAAAACAAAGGTTTATATGGATCGGGCGGGATATTTACATGTAAAGGGGGATAGGTGCACATTTGCGGGACGCTAGTTATATGGAACGCAAGGGCCCGGGGGAATATAAAACGAGGCTAATCGCAATCGGGCCATTGGGCCTGGTCCTTTTAATCAACACATTTTGAAAAATTGCGATGCGATGAGTGCCACGGGACTTCAATACTTGGTCCGGGACGGTTATATGGAATGAAAAAGGGGCGGGGTTTATATACGGGGCTCAATCGCATCGGAAAATTTCGATGCGGTCTTTCTAATCAAACCCATTTGTATTTAACACGTGATTTGGCTTTTAAGTCAAAACTTTGGAAAAGTGGGTTGTTGGACTTTACAAAGGAAAAAACGGATCGGGCAAGAAAAATAGAAAGGTGTTAAGCGGACGGAAGCACGGGATATATATATATATAAAAAATCGATGTGATCGGGGAGTTTTTATAATGCAAAGGCTGATTGTATCGCAAGTTTTAAACACGGCAACAAAACATATGTGCTGGTTGATTTATTCCGATGCGATAAACGTCGGGAAGGAGCTTAGCACACAGTTTCCGGGTGTAGGCATGGGGGAAGTGGTTAGGACTTAGCCCCGAGGGCTTAAGTCCATAGAAAAGACTTGTATTTTTGTGAAATTTTTCATGATTTTCAAAGGTGGGGTTTTTGGAATAGTTAAAAAATGGATTTTTAACTATGGGTAAGTGATCTTCATAAATGGAAGAAAGTTTATGAAAACAAGGGATTTGATGGAGAAAAAGGGGAGCAAATGAAGGTTTTAGAAGAGGGAGAAAAAGAAAGGTCTTTCGACAATCTTTCATTTGGAATCGACGAAGTTACAAGGTCTTTTGAAGTGTAATGACAATATAGGATTTGGACGGAAGGCATAGGGCCTTCAAGAGTCTTCAAGAGCCAACAATTTTTAGTAATGAATAATTGTTCCTTGAAGGCTCAAAACATATTTAGCCACCTTTTGGTATAACAAAATATTATAGGTGGCTAACACCCGTGACTTTCAATTTCACCTCCCTATTAACGCTACCTGTTTGTTAAGCTTTCGATGTGCTCCCACATAACTTCCCATCCAAATTTAGCAATTGGGAAATCCTCACCTTGATGGAATTGCTTCTTAGCAGCACTTGGTTGGTCTTGAGTGCTGAGATTTGCCGGGGCTTCAACCCTTGGGTAACACGGAGACCTTTGGTCACGGAGGTTTGTCTGAAAATTGCGAGGAGAAGGGGATAACGTTCGGATTGGATCCTCAAGATTACTATACCTCTCTACCTCTCCACCATTTTCCACGATGATCACACGTAGAAAAGGACACATCAGTATCCTTGTCACACTTGGCAATAGACACCTCTATTTCCTTCATCACGAAAGTACCAATTTGTTGCCTTGATATCTTCTTTTAATCAATGTCGAATCATTTACTCCCGTCGTTATATGAGCCACCTAAGTGCGATTTCTAACAACCTTCATATATCCAACAACATAGTAAATACCTATAGCCACCTATACATCAAAAACCATCCCCCGGTAGTACGAGAAACCACGAATATCAAGGTGGATAAAATGTAAGAAGTCCAGCTGCCACGGCCCAAAAAAATTAACATCGTAAGTACAAATAGTTCACTTCCTACCCATCTTGGGAGTACATCGCTTTATTCCCAATGTGATGGTGTGAGCAAGCTGTTGTGGTGTAGAAAAGCTACTGTGGAGGCGGCGTAGTGGTAAGGTCGCTCTTGTAAAGACGGACGAGTCCTGTGCTCAATCTGAGCGGCGTGGCTGCGCGAGAGATTAACCGTTCGAGGCCAAGCCCGACCTGCATGCGGTGACATGTGGTTTAACGGTAAGTTTCGGCGGGTGAAACCCACGAGATGGAGGGGTTCAAATCTCATTGAGTATATGGCACATTGTGTCTTGGCTAGAAGAGTAGGCAACCCCATAGTGGACGTCTCGCTCTGGTAAGGGCATAAGTTAATTGCTATTGTGTGGCTTGCGAGGTTGTTGCCGCGTAGCCTAGGTTTATAGTGGCGGCCCGATTAGGATTTGATCACAGGCCTTGTTCGGGATAACTCTCACCGATTCTGATTATCCTAGATTGAAAAAAAAAAAAAGCTGACGAATTGTAGAAATCGAGCACACCCCCAAGAAATTTGAATTATCCCGGACTTCCCGGAAAGTTTAATGTTTTGCAGGAAAAACCGGAAAGGTTTAACGAAACCGAAGCTTCTGTGCAAAGATCAGCTGAAAAACTCACCCCTTGCGGTGAAAGCCATGGAAGCACAAAGGCATTAGCCCCCATTCACCATATAGTTCCCCACTATCATTTCCACCCCAATTTGTAGAAATCCAACAACCCGGGATGATGATAGTTCAAATTGCTCTCAAAGAAAACAATAGGAATGGATCTCTGTTTTCTTTGGAACGAGAAGAAGATCACTTCCTAATCCGATTGTAATGAAGCTACACACCTTCGTTAAGAGGGACCCTAACCATGGCGAAAGATATCACGATTACACGAGACCATCTCGATGGCTCGGCGGGCAACTTCGGTGTTGCGGTGACGACCCGGTGCAAATCGGATACTGCCGCGCGGTGTTGTCGAGTACAGACATAAGCTTTGAGATAATCACATTGCCCAATGAATGACCAAAAGTCTAAACACGTTCCTCTCCAATCACTTAAATTCTTCCACATACATTCAAATCTCCATTAAAAATTGCTCCATTCCATCGATCCGGTGAATTTGTTTAGAAGAACGGTATTGAAGATTTTCATGTTGGACTAGCTAAGATGTACCCAGGTCAAAGAATTTCTTGGTATCGCCGAAAATACCTGCGGATTGCGCAACCTCAAGATGTTCTATGATCGGAAATCCACCTTAATCGAATCATCACCTGACGGAATGCCTTCTTAGCAGCACGCGTGGTTGGTCTTCGACGTTGAACCATGGGCAATCGGCTCACCTCCTCGCGACTAAAACTTATCTCACATAAAGTCGATGATCTATGTAAGAAATTTAGTAGATTATCAAAGGCAAAAGATCGATCGGCTTAGACGCTTTTAGGTTTTGGTTGAAGAAACCAAAAATTATAGAAAGAAGCTGAGGGTTTTGGATGAAGAAACCAAAAATTAAGGAAAGAAATGATCGAATCGGACACTTCTAGAATTTTTTTAAGAGTTTTGATGGGAAAAAACCAAAATCCCGGGGGTGAAGTGCTGTATATTGAAATTTAATATTTTTATTTTGATTTTCGAATATTCTAAAATCTCGTAAATCGAGATGATTACATTGGTTTGACTACGGTAATTTCCAATTTTCGAAAATATTTTTTTGTCTTTCAGATTTAGTGGGGTTTTGAAAAAAAATAGCGACGAACGGATGGAATCGGCCACTTTTGGGATTTTTTAAGGTTTTTAAGTGGCATATTTGTCTTGAAATTTTATCATCTATATTTTTACTACGGTCTGTGAAATATTGTGGAAATTTAATGGATGGGATGATTTCAAGAATATTGTGAAAATTAATGGAAAGGATAATTGTAATTGTGTGGGATTATTTAACTTGTTTTATAGGTGTGAAATTTTAAAATATTTGAGAATTTACAATTAAATTATTTTAAAAAATTATTAAATTATTTTCAAAAAATAAATTGAAAAATTGAATTTTCAATACTTTGTTTTTAATGTTTGTTTTGAAAATTTTTTAGGGTGGAATTTTTATTTAATTTGTCTAAAATTTGTGAAATTCATTAGAAATCAAATCACAAGAGTTTGATGACTAAGCCTACTTGCCAAAATCAAAGTATATAGGTAGTTAATTGGAACGGTTAATTGCTTGTGCTCTTTGATATAAAATCAAAGTCCCTGTATTTTACGGTATCCCATATATCTTAAGAAAGGCGCAATATGTATCAAACAATTTTGCAATTGGGCCATTGGCAACACTTCCTTTATTCTGTATTTGAATTCATCCACAACTGTCTTGTGCGTCTCTTTATCAACATGGTTGAGCTTTACCTCATCCTTTTTGTAGGGCATTTGTCCTATTGCATGTTCCTCAAGTCACTTATTCATGTACTCACAATCACATGTTGTTATAGCCAATTTCCAATATTTGCATGATTAACACATGGCTTTTGGCAACTTTTGATATTACATTAGCGGGATTATGTACGGGTCCACATGGTTTTTGGTTAAAATTTATATGAGGAGGATTTCAGAGTAGTAACACTCTAATCCTTAAATTTGGACGCATGATTGACATATTTTGGTGATAATTCATTCAAGATGTTGTATGCATAACCACAAGACAAAATTGCTACTTCAAGCACAACAATGAAAGACAAATCTTCCAAAATCTTGACGAGATGAACTTCCTTCGGTGTATCTTTTGCACACCTTATTTATGAAAATAAGTTATCTATTTCTATAAATTTATTTGACTTTGCAATCTTAAAAAATATATTTCTACTTTTAGAAATTTAAATATATATAAAAAGAAATATGTACTTTTATTTTCTAAAGCCATAGCAAAGTTTACAATCTTAAAAAAATACATTCTAATTTTCTAAATTTATATTTATAAAAAACAAATGGTAGCCCTCTACTTTTCTAAAAATGTAACAAGTAAATGTCTAGCTAGATACATATGTTTAAATAATAAATGTAAGGAAATTTGTATCTAATAATCATTTATATTTATATATATCTAGTTGAAATTTTCAACAAATTTGAAAGAAAAAGAACATTGTAGAAGAAATTAAGGAAGGTTTTTAATAAAAAAGTTAATGAATCTTGAACAAGAGTGATAAATTAAACAAACGTACATATTGAATTATGAGATGGTATGATAAGAAAAAATAGTAAAAGATCTATAAATAAGACACATATTATTATTACATGTAAAAAAATTATCAGTATGAGAAACAATATGTTATTCACACCAATTAAGTATCATAATGATTTACATTTATCAATGTAAAAAAAATGTTTTACCTACAACCTCGAGCTGTTGTACAAGGTAGGTAAAACCATTGTATAAAAAAACTAAATAGAAGGGTTAGGGTGAGGTATGATGGTTACCATATCCTAATAATGAATAAATTCTCCTTTCCATTCAAAGAGAGGCGGTTCTCCATCATTGCTTCAATTCTAATCGGGGATGCTTTTAATTCTAATTCTTCGAGATTTCTTTTACGGTTGAAAAATCGAATCTTTAAGAGATTATGCTTGTTTTAAGGAGAATGAACCGAAACCAATCGAAGAAGATGTGTTTTTTTTTCGGAAGAAAAAAACCCTTGTATTGTGATAAAAACATTAGATGTATAAATCATAAAGCGAAGTTAGTATTGAAGTCCATATACACTGACCCTAGATCTATTTTACTGCGGATCTATCATGCGGCGAGAGGATTAAATCTCTCGAGATGCAAACCCGGGTACAGTGCAAAAGTTGAGGAAAGGTTTGCACCTCGAGAGATTTGATCCCTCTCGGCGCATGATAGATCAGTAAGATGGATCTAGGGCTGGTTCCGGTGGAGGCATCAGCGTCACATTTTCATATTATTAAAATTTTTGTATATTTTTGAGATGTACACATCATACTTTGAAATTTTGAAGATTAGAAATACAAATTCAACAAATGTTAGAACACTAGTTTGAATGTTTGAACCCACGTAATAATCATAGAAATCAACATCTACACTATTCAATTATTTAAATATTTTTATGGAACTATTGTACTAAAAATCATACTTTTTTCTCTTGCTCTTCGATATTAATAGGTTGAGTTACTAAAACATAAAAATAAATGTACATTGTCAGTAATTTTTTCTTTTATTGAAATTAATGCACAATGTTAATCAATCACTTTAAAATTAATGTACCATCAATGTACATCCAATTACATCAAATCAGAAATCAACATTTTCTTGAAATCAATGCATATAATGCAAACAATGAAATAGGATTAGAAAAAAACATCTACGGTGAAATGGATGCATCTAATCTGAGATAATCAAATAGGATTAGAAATCAACATCTGCAACGAAATTAATGTATTTAGTGCAAGTAAGCAAATAATATTAGAAACCAACATCAACTTTGAAACCAATGCATCTAGTGCAAGCAATCAAATAGGATTAGAAATCACCATCTATACTGAAATCGATGCATTTAGTGCAAGCAATCAAATACGATTAGAAATCATGTACATTGAAATCAATGCATCTAAGTAGACGATCCAAAATATAATTAGAAATCAACATCTACCATGAAATTAATGCTCCGATTGCAAAAGATCAAATAGGATAAAAAATCGTAAATGCTACTTTGAAATCAATGCATTTATTAAGAAAACATATAGGATTAGCAATCATCTACATTGAAATCAATTCATATAGTGCAAAAAATTAAATATAATTATAAATAAACATATACACTAAAATCGATGCATCTAGTGCAAGCAATCAAAATGGATTAGAAATCTCCATCTACACTGAAATCAATTCATCTAGTGCATGAAATCTTCTTCCCTCTCTCCCCCCTCGAAGTACATCTTTGTTTCCTTCTCTCTCTCTCTCTCTCTCTCTCTCTCTCTCTCTCTCTCTCTATATATATATATATATATATATATATATATATTCCCTCCAATTTTCTCTCTTCCCCCATCACTCTCTTCCTCTCTCTCAAGTCCTCTCTCTTGTCCTTCCTCTCTCTCCAATCCTCTTTCTTGCTCTCTCTCTCTCTCTCAACATCTACACTAAAATCAATGCATATAGTGCAAGAAATCAAATAGGATTAGAAATCACCATCCACAATGAAATCAATGCATCTAGTGAAATAAATTGTCTTCCCTCTTTCCCTCCCTCTCTCCACTCTCTCACATCCTCTCTTTCTTCCTTCCCCTTTCTCCCCTTTCTCTGCCATGTCTATATCTCTCTCTTTCCCTCTCTCTCCCTCTCTTCACCCTCCAACTTTGTCAATATATCCCTCCCTCTCTCCTTCTCCCCCCATTCCCATCCATATCTCCTTTTCTCTTTATCTCACCCCAAAACATACACACGCTCTCTCTATTTCTCCCTTTTCACTCCCTCTCTTTCTCTGTCTCGCTTTCTATGTATTTATTCTTCCCTTCAACTCCATCTCTCTATCCCTCCCTCTCCTTTTATCTCCCTCCCTCTCTTCTCCTGTCTCTCTTCCTTCCTCTCTCTCCCTTCCTCTCCTACCTCCCTCTCTCTTCCCCCATCTCTCTCTTTTCCCTCTAATCCTCTCTCTTCCCCCATAACTCTTTCTCTCTCTCTCTCTCTCTCTCTCTCTCTCTGCCCTCCAATCCTCTCACTATCTCCATCCCTCTCTTCTCCTCTCCCGCCCCCTCCATATTTATGTCTCCCTCTTCCTCGCATACCCTTTTCTACCTCACTCACTCCTCTCCCTCTCTCTCTTCATAAATCCTTCTCTCCTCTCCTTGATTTTATCCCCATCTCTCCCTTCTCACTCCCTCTATCTCTCCACCTCTATCACTCTATGTCTTTGTTCTTCCCTTCCATATATATCTAGAGTTAATATATATCATGATACATTAATGTATATAATAATATAGAAATTTTGTATTGTATTAATCCAAAGTTATTAAAGATAATAATATTAATACAGATATTAGATTTAATAATAATAATAATATTATTAATATTTTGATATTAATAATAGGGATAATGGTTTTTTTTGGCATGATATTAATAATAATTTGGCCCATAATATTTGACCTGGGATTCACCTAAATAAAACATATTTTTTGAGTGTTGGTAAATATAAAAGAATTTATAGAGTAAATATAAAAAAATAGGTTTTATTTATTTACCATACCTCTTTTATTTACAATGGTATTTGGCCCATAGACTTTTTGTATATAATTAGATGTTGATTTATAATGATATTTGATATGTTTTATATCTTTATCATGCCTCTTTATACCTCTTTTATATTGATTTATTTATTTACCATAGCTCTTTTATAAATATGGTATTTAGCCCATGGTATTAATAATAATTTGGCCCATGGTATTTGGCATCATAAACTACCTAAATAAAACTTGTTTTTTTGAATTATTGTAAATATAAAGAGGTTTATGGAGTAAATATAAAGAGGATTTATTTATTTAGTGGAAGTAGTCAAATATAATTAGGAATCAACATCTACTGTGAAATTAATTTTCATCTTTTTTTTAGTGGAAATAGTAAATATCCATATTTATTTTCATTTTCTCTTTTGTTTTCTAATGCATAATGTTTTCTCCCCCTTTCAGCGAATTTGGTAGATAATGGTTTCTATAGTGAGTGCTTTCATACAAAATTAAATTTGACAAATGATTAAAATATACATACAACCTTTGGGTTATAATCATTATCTACTCCATACAACCTTTGGATTATAATCATTATCTACTCCACCTCTCAACATATTAACAAATTACGTCATTACGCACACCTTACTCATTACTAAACCAATATTAACACATTACGTCATTGCACACCTTACTCATGACTTCTTTTGATACCATATTAACACATGACGTCATTTTACACCTTACTCATTACTAAACCAATTTTTACAATACATACAAATTTTAGAATTGTATAAGATTTACGAGAAATTTTAATTTACGATTGACATCTCACTAAAAATAACTCAATGGTATACCAACACAACCAAACAATTACAATTTCTATCATATTCAGCTCCAAATTTATCGGATATGAATGCGAAAATATTTCCTACGTCACAAGATATCCAAAGATAATTTATATATCATAAAGCAACAGAGTTACAAATAAATTAATATACGGATCGTGCATTAGAAAATCAAACACGGTATACCCAATCACAATAACGAAGATTTTGTTACCGAGTCTACAACATGCGCAAATTGTTGTATTAAAGTACCTCGAATTGGACTAGTGCTAACCATATTACTCACTATCTAATGCATATTAATTGAACGATTCTGATTTACCAAAACCAAGATTTCAAATTAACGCTTGATAGCAAAAAAAATAGAACTCACTTTCCTATGTGCTTAGCTTAGCATGCAAGGTAGCCAAACCAAGTCCCCAATCGATTACGAGTTCCTATCATGTTCGGTTTCAAAACCATACATTTTAAAATTTGGTTTTGCCGGCCATGAAATGATGACAATCTGTAGTGGGCATGGTCGAATGCGAAATAGCAACCTTATCTTCCCCGCTTTCTTGAGTTACTCCGATTCATTGTCTTCCTTCCTTTCAAATGCTGTAAAATGTGTTTATCTTCTCGAAAGCACAAAGTGGGCGAGCGACCAACGGGTAGTTCCAATCGACGAATACGAACACGTAATTATGCTTGCTTCCCTACTTTGGTAAGTAATTGGTGGAATTATTAAAATTTATTTGTTAAAGTGACACTTCATTTTTATTTTTTTTAATTTAAAACCTAGTGACATTTGTATGATGACCACGACATCGGGGTCAAATTGAAATTTCGTAGATGCGCCTCTCGGCGCAATGACACAAAACAAAGCTTCGACGGTTTCTTGATATCTTTGTATAAAGCAGATCCAGATGTCCTACTAAGAACATCATTCTACATTTGATTCAAATAAAATTTGTATCAAGATTTTACTACGAGAATATAAACTGCGGCTTAAATTACATTGCACATATGCATTCAACTTTCTGCATTGTCATAATTTCATCAAACAAACCCCATGTGCTAGTAGAGAACCAACATGAGGCCTAGTTAATCCTTGTATAAACAAAACCCGGACAAAACCGTTAGTGAAAAAGATGATGAGCATATATTTGTTGAAATATTGCTTTCAACTTCCTCACAATACGACGAGCCGCTTTCCATTTTCTTTCTCCGGAGTTTTTTTTTGTACTTAGGTACACTTCTTTATTAATTGTTTGAAAAAATACTGCACATAGAGCCACTTTCTAAAAGTGGTGAACGATCAATTTAGTTTTGTGGTTCGGCGTCGGTCCACTTTGTATTTGAAAGAAACAAAGCTTTCATCTTTTATTTGAAAACATAGATTTTTTCGTTTAAATACATGGACAAGTCTATTTCCAAGTTATGAATGGGACAAGTCACAGTGGTCCCACAAATTCCTTTGTCGCAAGTGGAAAAATAGTTTTGAAGTTTAAAAGTGTCTTGTTGATGTGGCGAAGTTCTGATGCGATCGTACGCAATCGAAAGTACAGGCATTACCTACCCTTTTTGTTTGTTCCAATTGATATGTTCCGATCACGGTGCGTTCATCGCAATCACATATATATTAATCACCCTCAGCTTTAAAACCAAAGGTCGCGGGTGGTGTGGTCCACGGACCACGCGGTAGTCTTGTAAAGAATTGCAAGTTGTTTTGGCTGACCCGGTGCAAAGTGAAGAACGGGACCCGACACCATTTTATATGGCGAGTTTTATTTCTAATCGTGCGTCCGTTTCAATCACAATTGAAAATTTTGTTGAGCAGAGTTGCAATGGTAAGTTCCGGTTTGATGAGCTGTGAACCCAGGATTTAATTTGTTGTTCATGCACGTCCAAATCCGTCGTATCAAAACCTTTTGGTGGACACGATATTTTTTTATGTGATGGATTTGATAATCCATCGCGCACACATTGTGACGTCGGGAGCCCAAGTTTGTAACGCGAAAAGGTTCATTACATTTTGGTTTTATTGTTTTACTAGTCGACGGAGTATTGTGTTTTGGTTTTGTTTGTTATTTTTTTTTATCGCGCTCATGGAGTATTGATATATCATATATATGTTTTAACATATATAATATACACATTTGTATGTGGGCCGAAGGTCTTATATATTTTGTTTTGTGTTTGTTTTTATATGTTACAGCATATATAAACAACTAGGCAAAGCCCTAATGTAATGTTGTATTGTTTTGTATGCACAACGGTGCGGGAAAAAATTACACACAACGGTGTTATTTTGAAGCAGTGTGAGACGGTAAAGTTTTGAACTGCGTACGGCAGGTCTTGTTTTGTAATCCCTCTATTAGAGGAAGAATTTTGTAACATTTTTTTGGTAATCAATAGAAGTGTTTTTCAAGTGTGAAACCTCTGTCCTCACGAATCAAAAATTTTATTAAGTTCTCTGTGTTAAGAGAAGGCTTATTATTCTCCATATTGTTTTGGAATTCTCGAAATTCCAACAATATTTAAAACTCACTTATACAGGTATATAGTCCCACAATAAAAATAGTGATATATATATATATATATATATATATATATATATATATATATATATATATATATATATATATATATATATATATATATATATATATATGTGGAAAACAAAGAGACAAAATTAAGTACGTATTTATATTTTATTATCTTTATAGCTTTCAAATTTTCTTGTTAACTTGGACTTCTGACATATTTTCTTGAAGTTCCTCTTTGTCCATGGTTAAGATTTTGACTTCTTGCTACATCATTTGAATCTTTTCAATGGATTTTGATATGCTTCAAGCTTTTCTTGTAAATTTTGCTTGCATTTTGCTCGCACTTATAGCTGTTTTGTTACAAAATTTGTTCACCATAGTTTGCATCTAAAATCCCTTTTGTCCCGTCCAAAAATGAAACTCATTTGTATACATTATTCGTGACTAAATATAAATTAAGACGATGATATAATGAAACCGAGATATAATAAAATAACAATAATTTAAATATTAAAAAATCCTATGCGCACGATACGTATTTGAGGGCGGCGCACCTTGTATTATACATACATAACGTAGCAAAAGTCAACTTACAACACCAACCATTTATTCCATGTTTTTCATCGGATCAAGGAAGATATAAAGATACATATGCGAGGGTTTGTAACCTCATATTTAAAAATTTTGCGGGCTTTTCATTACGAAATTAAAGTAGGTTAAAACGGGGAAACTCATACATTTATCCATTCATCATTAGGATTTGGGTCGCTTCCTTCATGAGGCTATTATTTTCGGTCCGGTTAACCCATTTAAATCAAGAATCAAATTTATAGTTTGAAGCAATGAGATCTGTCGCTCAATCATTTAATATTTGATGCGAAGGCGTAGACCAATGTGGAGTGGCAACTACGAGATGTTTCATTTTTTTTTTTTTTTTTTTAATAATGTTTTGTTTTTAAGCGTTTAATAATGCGATGGAAAAAGAATTGTTCCTAATCTATAGGTGAATCTAATGGTCAACAATAGTACACAATAGCGAGTTAGGGAGAGTTGTTTTTTAAAGAAGAACGGCACATAACCTAATAAATATACTAGCAATTGCACGAGATGTTTACCAAAAGAAATGTCATAAGGCATACATTTGAGAAGAATCATGACATATACAACATCCTTTGAATAAAAAAAATTAGTAAACAAAATGCCATTCAAAAGGTAGAAGATAAAGATAAATCACTTACATTATGTCAAATTTACAAATTCGCAACATTTCACACGTAGATTGTCTCTCAATCTTCAAAGATTCTCTTTCAAGTTCCAATAACAAATATTTGATAACAAAAATGCTTTTTGAAATGTAGTGTCTTAATTGATCAAAAAGTTACAATATTTTACCACTTGCTCTTAAGGTGATTACATTTTGTTTTGCTTGTCCTTACTTAACTTTTTTGGGGTATTTTGACTAGTTGGTGACATAGGAGGTTTATTCATTTTTTTTTCCAAAATAACAAATTCAAAATTTACTATTGGATAGACAAGCAAAAGCATAACAAAAAAATAAATATATCAATAACGCTGGTCACTCACATAACAAATTTACCTAATTACACTGGTAACAAGGTTATCGGAGTTGTTTTATTGCCCAATTTTTTACAACGGATAGCCTATTCTATACCCTAGCTTGTGAAGTTTAATATCCATCCTTTGGCGTGGAAACCCCTCATTATCATGCTTTTATATGTTAAAAGAAAGATATAACATGGTTTAAGTTTCAATGAAAGAATAAAAAATATTTTTTATATTTTTTAGTTCTTATTTTCGATTAGATGTATGAATGGTATGAAGAAATGAAAATCCCACATGAAAATAAGAAGATGATTAAAAACAATTTTAAATTGTGGAGAAAGTAGAGTATTCAAAAAAAGACTATTCACCACCAATTTTAAAACCAAAAATTAGATATTAAAAAAGAGACTATTCATCATAATTTAAAAAAACCAAAAATTAGATATTAAAAATGAGACTATTCACTATAATTTAAAAAATCAACATGTAAAAAGATATATATACTTCATTTCCATTATAATTTAATTAACCATTATAATTAATGTTTTGATTTTTTATTTAAGTTATTTTTATATTTACAAAATGATATAAAATAATAAATATTACCTTTAAAACATAAAATTAACTATTTTTAAAAATTTTAAATAATTGATTTTCCAAATGCTAAGGGATCTCCTTGAGAAACCAGAGTTAGAAATTGTGAAGAAAACAATATATTTAAAAAAAGGCTATTCACCATAATTATAAAAAAAACAACCAGATATTCAAAAAAAGACTATCCACCATAATTTAAATAAACCAAAATTTTAGGTTTATGTAAAAATATATATATATTTATTTCCATTTATAATTTATTGAACCATTATAATAAATGTTTTGATTCTTTTATTTATATTTATTTTTGTTTTTACAAAATGATATAAAATAATATTTTGCCTTTAAAACATAAAATTAAATTTTTTTTTAATACATCTCCTTAGGCTTGTTCCTTGTGACATTGTGAACCTCAAGAACTTATATCACTTAAGAATATCTTCATCACCTTGTAGCTTTCTCTTCCTTTGAATGGCTGTAGTGGAAACCACTAGCTTCATGTAATTGATCATCATATTGCATTTTCTCTTAAAAACCTATAGGCAACTAGTGTGATGCATCTCAGTACAACTTCCCATAGAAACTCTATATTCTCTATATTTATTTATAGATGCATGATCAATGATTGAATGAACAATATCTGTACTGCCTTTCTTATGTTGAGAGCTAGAGAAAGGCCTTTTTATATTTATGCAAAAAGGTATATGTACTTCATTTCCATTACAATTTAATGAATCATTATAATTAATGTTAATTATTTTATTTAGTTTATTTTTATATTTACAAAATTATATAAAAATATTACCTTTAAAACATAAAATTAATTATTTTTTTCAAATTTTAAATAATATTAATTATAAATTAACTTTTAAAGTTTACCTAAAAACACAAACTATTTTTTTTAATAAAATCCCCTCATAACATACGGTAACATTTTATAAGAGCCACCCATAACATTTATTAACCTTTTATTATTAATAATCATAAAAGACAAATTCTTACTAACATGACAAATCTTTTTTTTTTTTTAAACAATCAAAATATATTAGGTTTTCTCAAGAACACAAAACAAATATTACCATTTTCTTCTCTATGTATAAAAGTCATTGTTTTTTAATAAGGCACTCATAACACATGTTAACATTTTATAAGAGCCACTCATAACATGTGTTAATATTTTTATTATTAATAATCATAAAATGATAAATTTTTACTAACATGACAAATCCTTTTTATAAAGGCAATCAAAATATATTAGGTTTTCTCAATAACATAAAACATCTATTACCACTTTCTTCTTTGTGTGTAAAAGTCATTTTAATTAAGATCCTTGCTTAAAAATGATCTATACTAGTTAAATAGTTGAAATTAAAAAAAAAAACACTATTATTAAATATTTTCTCATTAAACAATTTTACACCTTTCATCCTATTTAAAAAATAAGAATATCTATAGAAGCAAATATGTCATTGCAAGGCAATGTCCATCTATTTAGTCATGTAGATATGTGATTATCTATCTAATCATGTAAAGATGTGATTTTACACAATGTTTTTCCATTTATTTAGTCATGTAAATATGTGATTTCACACCATGTCTATTTAGTGAGTGTTCATTGTATTAATAACATTTGATGTGAAGTGCTAGATTGGTTGCTTGAGAAGTCAGGAACTCATGTTTTTTTATTAACCTAAATTAAGTTATAAGAGACATGTTTGGCCCATAATTAAAGAGTTGTTTTTAATGAGACTATTAACCTAAATTAAGTTATAAGAGACATGTTTGGTCCATAATTAAAGAGTTGTCTTTAATGTGACTTTTTAGTGAAGTTTTTTTTGTGGATTTTCTTACCCAATTCTTTTTAAAAATCACATTAAAAACAACTTGTATATTTAATGTTTTTATTCTTTTATTTAGTTTATTTTTATATTTACAAAAATATATAAAATAATATTACCTTTGAAACACAAAATTAATCATTTTTAATATTTAAAATAATATTAATCATAATTTTTTTTAATTTGTAAATAAAAATACAAACAACATTTTTTTTTAATTAAAACCACTCAAAAAATTTGTTAACATTTTATTATTAATAACCTCGAAAAATTCTTACTAACATGTCCAAATTTTTTTTCCCGGATGCGGAGTGACGGTGGACGCACGTATGAAACCGGACCCTCTCCCATTCGAAGTGGCGAAGATACGCAGTACGGACCTTCACACGAGTGGATCCACCTCCCTGCAATAATTCGTAGGAGGTGACGAGAGGCAAGGCATCAATAATATACACAATGCCAACTACCACCTTGGGTGGTACCTCACAAGCACAATCATTTGAGAACTAGCTCTGTGGATGGTTATGACGCCTTTGTCATAACTCGAAGCACATGCTTCCACACCGAAAAATTTCACAACATGCGGTTGTGAGCGTGTCATAATTCAAAACATCTCACGCTTGTGCCATGGGCCACAAAGGAGGGCCCTTCGCATAGTGTTATTCAAATTTTTCTCCCTACGCTCTCATTTCCTCTTAGCCTTTACGGTTTTAGTTTCATCCCTCTGCGTGGACCACCATTTGTGCAGCCTCCCAGGTGCTAGGCAAATTTTTGCTAAGGACCCTCCAATTATGTAGCACACTCCTTGACTGTGTACCCCCACCTTTGTGGCTCCCCCTTTTGTCGTTATTTTATCTTGTTGTGATCTCATCTTCACGTATGCTTCCGCAACCCCCACTGCGCACCATCTTGCCCAACAACAACACGTTGAGCACTCCCTATCTTTGCTCTAAGCATCTTCCCCATACCTCTCAACCCCCCATCTCCACTTTGCTTCTTCACCTTCCCATGGCTCGAGATTAAACGAAGGACAATTAGGCGACCAAAGAGGTTTGTTCCATGGACACTACCGGCGCGGGCTTGGATAAATGTTTGGAATCCTTTGAGAGACCTCTGCAGAGTCACGTGAGGGATGCCCCCTAGATCTCTACGCACAACCGGGAGGAGGGGCCCTTGTTCAAGAAATTCGGAGAGGGCGAGAAGTAGACCCGGAAATCAACCATTGCACACCATGAGCACCCCGGACGCAAAACTAAGCCTCTTCCGGATTCGGGGAGGTCGTGGGGGAAAATGCGACATGTATCATGGACTCGGAGGCACTTGGACGCGTGTATTCGGATCCACGAGTACTTGGTTGCCCCATCCTCTCGCACACCTACTTCTGAGGCCTGCTGCCCGAGTCACTGCTGTTGGCCAGGAGGAGCCCATAGCATGGGGGTATGCTGCCATATCGAGGAGGAGGATTCGGACACCAAGGATGATGCAGATGCACCATGATTGTGCGATCGCTTAGCTCTTTTTAGTTTTCTATTATTCTAGCTCTTACCATAGAACTTTTACTTTCACAAGTGGCATGGCACATTTTTGTAATTGTTGTCGATGTTACTCGGGGCTGGTTTCCTCCAAGGAGGTAGCCCCAAACTTGTGCAACTATGAAAGCAACGAGAGGCTTGGATTGGATAGCTGGCTGCCAACTTAGCTTTGTAGCATATGTAATGTTTTATTTCAAATTAATATAGTTTAGCCTAAATTACCAAAAATATCGTTTTTTTATATATATATAAGCGTTAAAATATATTACGTTGAAAAATGAGCCATGGTGAATGGGAATGGTGTGGCGTTAAGGGTCATTTGCTCGAACAATAATCGAGAAGCTGAGTCAGCTTAGAATGGGAAAAGAAATAAAACGGGCTCCCAGCTGGATTACGGGATTTTGTCAATAATCATAAGCTAGTCATCCCATATGGGAAAATAAATAACATAGGCTCACTAGATTACGGAGCTTATTGGCTATCAAATTGTCGATGCATGAAGAAAAAAATAGCATGGGTAGCCGGGAGGATGACTAATTAGTTAATCGTGGGCTAACTTGTTCGGCGGTGCTCAATTCAACTTAGACTAATTGCACAAAACATTAGCAATGGAAATTTTATTCTATTAACGTCTCTTTTTCCAATGTAAAATAACCCCTTCCTTGTTGGAACAATTTAATAGATTATATATATATCTATATATATGTTTTTGTTTATGAACTTTGACTCATTAAAATTCTATATTTTTTTCAAGAACATAAAACAAAAAAAATATTAGTAATTTCTTCTTTGTACATATGGAATGGTTCCTAATAAGCAAAACATAGTACCTAAATAAAGATCACGCAAGCATCAGAGAAATACCTAAGTAAACATGGAAATATGTGAGATCGAGACCACGGCCTAAAGTTGAAGGTATTTTTAGCAGAGATTCAATCCAGTAATTTTAATATGACTTACCTTCAAAAAGAGCCTTAGTGACTCTAGTATCATCCTTTGTGAAGCTTCCCTCCTTGTTAGCCACTTATAAATTACGATATACCAAATGGTGGCTAAGTTTGTCTTCAAACCTTCAAGGAATATATTTCCTTTGAAAATCTATCACCCTCGAAGTCTTATTTTGTTTATCCACTGGAGGTTCATCTTCACCGCTGTTTTCCATCTTAAATCATGTTGTTTCACCAAAGAAAGTTGTTCCCAAAAGGCCAACCCAGACACTTTATTTTCATTTATTCCCCTTCATGTTCATAAAGCCTTCTGCTGTCTTTCAACCCTCATATAACCTCTAAAGGCCTCGCATATCCCCTTCAAGCCATGTGAAAACCCCTTTACAAAGTTTGAAACCCCATCTTTACCTCTATCGGAACCTCCATTTTTCTCAAAAACTCTTCAAAATCCTTGAAAATATTCATTTACTTGCTGAGCCTTAAGCCCCTTTCGACCAACAGCCTAGCCCATTTCACGCATGTGACCGCGCTCGACCAAACGCTAAGGCCTAATCGCAAATCGCAATCGGAGTTTTCTTTCCCGTATTCTCCTTTGTTCTTGAAAAAATCTTCAATGCGATGAGTTTTTTATCCTCACGACACACGATGTGATGCGGACCGAATTGATCTCTCCCGATCCAATAGCTGGGATCTCGCCACGCTACATCGCAAGCCCTCCATTGTTCCCTCGAACAATCCCGACATTTGACCTCGTCCAATTCGATGGCCAGCACTTGATCGCATCGTGCAAACACGGTCTTCCATTTTCTTTTCGATGCGATGAGCCCTCTCCTCCGATCTTCGGTCGGCCATTGGCCGTTGAATCACAAGAACCAACGGCCCAACGAGATTTGTTGCGCTCGCTTGTAAGGCCCATCACACCAACGCCGATTCAATCACGACCGTTGATCAAGTTTGATCGAAGGTCGGTGCTTGACTCGTGCATCACAAATCCAAGTGCGTTCACTTTTCCCACTTCGATGCGAATCCCTATGGTTAATCTCGGTAGTTGAATCCACAAGAACCAATAGCCGGTATTTGATCACACGTGGTTCGCGACCCCCATCATCGCATCCATCGATTATGTCTGGACCGTTGAATCCACAAGAACCAACTGGCCGGAGATGTCATCGCGCTCCGCCCTTAACCTTCACCATCTTGACTGGTTATATTCCGCGTTGATTATTCTAATCCAACGGCCACATTATATCACATTTTATTTCTTTCTCCATTCATCAAACCTCTTCGAAGACTTCATTAACCAATCTCCACCTTTGATCATCACGATCTGCGGTCCACGTTCATCCTCACATCCAAAACTCAGCTTTTGCAGTTGGGCTGCTCTGCTGGGCTTTTCATCCATCTTCCGTTGCAATCACATTTCTTCCTCACTTGCTCCTGCGCACCCTAGAGCCTCTGCAAGCGGTTTTAAGCCCAACTTGGTAAGTTCATAACGTATTTTTGTGTGTTTGCAGGTTTTTTCATGGCCGATGAAGGAATTAATGTGTTACGATCAAAGAAGGTGACACACGAGCTCGGATAACGGTCTCGGAACTAGAAAACAAAGTCAAAAGGACCGAGAAATAGAAAGGCGAGGATGTGTCAATCAGCACCTATCCATATCTATGAACCATCATTGACCCTCCATTTCAGTGAAAATCCTCCACACAATACACAAAAACACTCGGAATGGATGATGATCACATTCCCAGTGACGGGATACATAGCACGAGAAGACCGACATTAGTGCATAAGCATTTCGAGAAATCAGCCAAAAAAAAACATGAACGAGAGCTAATACGAGGTTTAGCGATACAAAGAGATAGAGCGATTAGTGATGTAAAACGATGATAGAAACACGGACATGACCCTTTACCCATGCACAAGTACGCAAGCAGCTATTGCACCGGGGAAGCTACTACAATTGTCGAGAAGCGATTGTTAGAAGTATAGGAATCATCATAGCCAATTATTTAGCACGTCACACCGAGAAGATAACGGTACCACTCCAGACGAGTTTTTCTTCTCAAGGACATCGTGGTGATTTTGTCATATCAAAAATGTCTCAAACAAGCTTCAAAGTTATTGATCTGTCTAGAATTCAATGAAATGTTGAGCACGAGTGTAACATTAAAAATACCTTCTCCTATCTCTGACGTTCATTAAAACTTTCTCCACCTACTTTTCTCATTTCCTCTATAAAGACTCTTCAAAGTCTCATTGTAAAAAAGAGTTGGCATTTTTTGAATTCTAAAGTAATACATATTGATGCTTTGAAGAAGCTTTGGTGTTAGAAAGTGTGGAAGTCCTGTTTTTTGATAGGTAGAAAGGCTGGACCATTGGATCACGAGAGCACAAAGATTTATGGTGAAGTAATCTCTATTGTTAATGTTATTTCTCGTTTATCACTTTGTTAGTTATGCTTTGACTTATAGTAGGATAAAAATTTTAGGCGAGAGAAATGTATCTACAAAACATATACGGCTTTGTTTATCCTTCGGTGTTTATATGTTTTATAACTCTTGAATGTGACGGGTAGTATAATAGCTCTCATGTGAATATTCGGTTGTTCTATTTCGAAATGGTTAATTCGGTTGTGCTAAGAATGTTTAGGCGTTCACTATTTTCTTTACCACTTCGAATATTGTATACGAAATATCCCCTTTAATTATTAATGCTTGCAGTTTGACAGAGAGGTATGTTTCAATCATACCCTCTGTTCCTTACTGCAATTATTGTGTTTTAAGGTCCCTATAATTGCAGTCCTAGATGTCTAAGGCGTTCCCTCTTCTTTGAATGCAATTGTATGTCTTTGTTGATTAAGCTCTCAACAGTGAAATTATAGGAGGAAATAGGGAATTCCCCGAATCCTATAATTCATTAAGAGGGTTTTAGTCTGCATTTCTCTTTTTCTTTGAGTGTTATATTGATTAAGTCCAAAACAGTGAGCTTACTGGAGGAAATAGGGCATTCTCCGAATCCTTTAAGTCATTTGTGAAAGGGTTTAGTTTGCTTTTCACTCTTAGTCCTTAATGTTCATCTCATTTCACCTATATTATGCTACAGATCCTTGACCAAGTTAGATTTTCCCTCTGGTTTCCCTTCCTTCTCAATCGGAACTATTTGGATTTTCACATGACTCCATTGCCCAATGGCTTGTAGATTCTCATGCTCTATCCATATGGAATGAAACCTATTTGTCCAATCAAACAAAACAAATAACCCTACACCATCATAACTAGCCTAAAATCAACTACCAAAACTTTCAAGACACATCCTTATAAACATATTGAGAGATCCCTCTCTGAGACTAGAAGGGCTAGATCCTAGAGCTCTAAAGCTTGGTTTGCATGTTGCCTTGTCACTTGGCATGCCAATCTGCCAAATCATAGTACCCCAAAATAATGGCAATCACGGTGGGACCTACTGAGTATATGATAGTCTAGCTAACTCTTGTGCACTCTTTAGTCCTACAAATCTATGAGAAAATCAGTTAGTAAGCCATAGAGTAGACTCTGCTTGTTTGAGCACCTTAGCTAAGTGTTAAGATCAGACATAGGACACTCTCATAACCATAAAAAATGTACAAGATCCAAAAATATTTCAGATTGGCTTCATAATAAGCATGGTGGTGGAACCATAAAACATTTTACCCTCACAAAAAGCTAAAACTTCCACCTAGCGACTCCATTAGCCCAGTAGGCCTATTACCCATCTAGGCCTCTAGATCTCTTTAGGACTGTGTTAACCAGCCTTAAAGAAATTGAGAAGCCTAGTCCCATATTAGATAAGACATTCTAAGAGGCAAAACTTTCAAAACATTTCCGACAAACTTCAGCCTCTCTCATTTTTGAAAAACAGTCCGGCTTCACATAGGATCAACACTAGATCCCATCCAGACCCTAATCCTCCTACAATAGTTGAAAATCTAGAGAGAATTCTATGGCAGACTTCTAGAGCTGGAAAATTGGCTACTGATAGGAACATTCCAAGAACGAAATATCTCCCTGAAAACCTTGCTGTCTTGGAGGATTTACACTTTGACTTACATCATACTAAGAACATTTTTAGAACCAGATCTCAAAGTGATTTAAACCAAACTGATCTTGAAACTACAGGTTTGCAATAGAGATGTAATAGAGAAGCTTCACCTTCTACTCCTCCTGATTCACAGCTTCTTCACCACTTTAGCCTCTTTCACAACCAGTCTGCTCAAAACCAGTTTGCTGGCCCAAGTGTTTCTTCCACTCCATTCCATACCACTACTGTCCAAAACACTCCATTTCAGCCCACTTTCCCTTTTGTCAATCCACCCACTGTAAATCCACCTTTCTGTCCAGCGATGCCAGCATGGTATGCCCCATTAGTGTTACCACAACCTATGGTCCCCTTACCAAATGACTATCAGTTTAAAATTCCCTATTTCACTGGAAAAGAATCTACCACATCTCAACAACATGTAGATAGGATGGAAGATGCTTTTGATTATATGGAAATAGAAGATGAGACCATCAAGATGAGAATCTTTTCTCAAAGTTTAGGAGGAGAAGTAAAGAAGTGGTTTAAAGGCTTAACTCCTAATAGAATCAATGACCTTCCCTCTTTACATCAAGCATTTATAAACAAATGGGAAATCAAAAAGAACCCTCTCCAAATATTAGCAGAGTATAACAATCTTAAAAGGAATCAGGGAGAGAGTGTTCATGATTACTCCACTAGGTTTAACAGTGTCTACAATTCTCTTCTACCTCACATGAAACCTCCCCAAGGCTTGGCCTTAGTAAAATATCCTGAAGGCTTCGATGCTGATATGGCCTATCAACTAAGGGAGAGAGATTATTCAACTCTAGAAGACATGCAGAAGGGAGCTGTGAGTGTAGAAGCAAACTTACTTGAGAAAAGAGCTAGGATGAGATCAGAGAAGAGGGTAACTTATAAAGATGATACTGCACCCTCAACCTCATCCTCTAATACCAATATTGGCAACCTAGTGAAGGTAATGGAGAGAATGCTTGAAAAGATAAAATTGAATGGTAGAGTACCACCAAGAGAACACCAAAATAACCTCCAAAATAGAAATAGAATTCAGAAATTTAGGAGAGAAAACAATCAAGATAGGCAAAGAGATAATGAACAACAAATTAGGCCTCCCTTCCAAAAAAACTACGTAGATCAAGAGGAAGAAAGGGAGATTGAAATTTTGGGAGAAAACCATGTAAACTTGATTGGATCAGACAGTGGGGATGATGTTTTCCTCACTGAAGAAGAACAAGGTTTCTTCTCCTCCGAACCAACAGAAGATACATATGAGGAGTCCGAATATTATAGATTTGGGTTTGAGAATGCAATCATGGAGGTACACAAACACTATGATCTAAGAAGCAAAGGGAACATAGATAGTCCAAATGAAAAAAACACTAGCTCTGCTGTTAGGAAAAATACAAAAAATCAGCCTAAGAAAACAGCAGAGAAAACCAACATTTTGGCTAAGAAAACAGATTTAAACAAAGAGAAAAGCAACCAACCAAATGTTGAATAGATTTTCCCTAACACCTCAGCTAGTGGCCCTAGTAAAACTGTCCCAAATAACAGTCCAGACAAAGTTCAGCAAATCAAAATTGCTGAAATAAATTCAATTGAAAAAACAGATGTAAATATGACAAAATCAATAGTTCCTTTCAGCTTGGAGGGAGAGATTGCAAAGATTAAAATTAACATACCTCTGGCTGAATTAGTGACCCAAGAAGTCTATAGAAACCAGGTCCTAAAGTCTCTGAATATAAATGTTGATACTGCTACTTTGAACTTGACAGATGACAAGCCAGAGCTGTTGTTTGGTCCTAAAATTGAAGGAAAATATTAGGAAGGGGCTGTGCCTCCCTTCTATGTCAGTCTAAACATACATGACAAAATCTTACACAATGCCATGCTAGATTCGGGAGCATCACACAACCTTATGCCCAAGGTAGTAATGGAAAGCCTAGGCATAGAGATTACTAGACCATAAAGACTTGTATTTCTTTGATTCTAGAAGGGTCAAATGCTTGGGGTTAGTTAAATATTTGTGTGTTAGCTTGTCTCAAATTCCTACCAAGAATCTTGTAATGGATGTGGTAGTAGCTGACATTCCCCCAAAATATGGCATGCTCTTGTCTAGATCATGGGGAGCTAAGATTCAGGGCACCCTTCAAATGGATATGTCTTATGCCACCATACCAGTGTTTGGTCAAACCAGAAGATTATATATAGAAACCCTCATGAAATACATGGTGAGCAGCAAGGACAAACCTCACAACATTCCTATTTATTCCACCCATTTAGATTTAGATTCCTTCATTTTATACAATGAAGATGAAGTCACCCAAAAAAAGAAGGAAAATGAGTAGGACATTAGTGTACCAGAGCATTCAGAATTGTCTTCCTCTCAACCTCTAGATATCTCAACTCCCAGTAGCCTCGAGCAACACAAAACAAATGAGAATGAAACAGAAACACTTTGGAGAATGAGCTTTGATGGCTCTTGTAGCAAAAATAGTGTAGGGGCTGGTGTATGGATACACAACACAAACAAAGGACATGCCTGCAGATTAGATTTTTCATGCACTAACAACATTGTAGAATATGAAGCCCTTCTCCTTGGCCTGCACATACTTAAAGATTTAAAGGCCAAAAGGATATCAGTACAAGGAGATTTTGAGTTAATCATTAGAAAAATAAAAGGGGAATATTCAACCAAAAACCCTAGACTCAGAGAATATAGAAACACTGTGTTAGATCTCTTGAAATGTTTTGAAAAATATGAACTCATGTTTATACCAAGAGCCCAAAATCACTTGGCAAACGAACTGGCTTTTGCTGCTAGTAATTGCCAGATAAAAATTTCATTATAAAGGTGAAAAACAGACCAACAGTGCCTGATAAAGAAGATCATTGGCAAGTATTTGATAATGATAAACATATAGAGGATTTCCTGCAGTCAAAAAATGAGTTTTCCACAGCATCACCAAGTTTCAGCCATGAAAAAGAATGTTTAGATGAGGAAAAAATTCTTGAAACAGAGTCCTCCTCTCCTACTAATATAAATCAGTTTGATCATCTTTTCAAGGGAAAATTATCTGATGATCCAGACCAAAGGGACCTCAAAGTTCTAGAATGTAAAGGTGATACCATACCCAAAGGCCTTGCTCCATTAGAACAACTCTTTGATTTCAACGATGTGGCTAAGGAACCAAAAGCAGAAACCGTTGGAAACTAATGTGGAAGAACACAACATAGGCAGCCAAACTGAGCCTAAAATGATTAAGTTATCTAGCACCCTTCCTGCCCACATCAAACATCAATACATAGCATTCTTCAAAGAGTTTATAGATGTTTAAGGAGGATAAACCCTATTTTATTTCCTGCATTAGAAAAAGAAATTAGAAATATGTATGATACATCGATCATTTTTCCTCTCAGATACTCAGACTGGGTTTCCAATCTAGTATCTGTTAGGAAGAAGACAGGGGAGATTAGGCTGTGTATTGACTTCAGAAACCTGAATAGAGCCTCTCTGAAATATAACTACCCCTTGCCAAAAATGGACCACATTCTTCAAAGGGTAGTTGGTTCAAAAATAATATCATTGTTGGATGGGTTCTCGGGTTATAATCAAGTGTTATTTCTCCCAAGCGATCATCATAAGACAACCTTTACCACACCTTGGGGGACATTCATGTATGTCAAAATGCCATTTGGTTTGATGAATGCAGGGGCCGCTTTCCAGAGGGCCATGGACATAGCGTTCTCAGAAGACATAGGCTATTTTATAATCATTTACCTTAATGATATTACTGTTTTCTCCAAGACTGATGAAGAACATTTGGAACATTTAAGGAAGGTTTATGAGAAATGCAGAAGGTTTGGCTTGTCTTTAAATCCAAAAAAGACTCTCTTTGGCCTCCGAGAAGGAAAGATCCTTAGTCACATAATCTCTAAAGAAGGGATCAAAATAGATCCTAAAATAATTGATGGCATACTGAATATCAACCACCCTAGAAACCTCAAAGAATTACAGTATTTCATTGGAAAGATAAATTTTTTGAGGAGGTTCATCCCCAACCTTGTTGAGCTATTAAGAAACATCACTACCATGCTTAGGAAAGAAGTAGGTGTTAAATGGAAAATGCAAGCTAAACAATCATTTGAACTGGTAAAGCAAGCCCTTACTCAAGCGCCAGTCCTTATCAGTCCTGATTTCACCAAAGATTTCTATATTTTTTCCTTTGCATATGAACATACAGTAGCTACAGTATTGTTGCAGAAGAATAGCATGGGGCAAGAAAAACCTATATCCTTCTTCAGTAAAGCCTTAATAGATGCCCCACTCAAATATAATATCATGGAGAAGCAATCATTGGCACTGGTAAAGGCGTTAAAGGATTTTAGGGTGTACATTTTACATTCACATATCATTACCTTTGTGCCACACACCATAGTCAAAGATATTCTAAGTCAGGACCCCAATGGAAAAAGAGAAAAATGGATTGCCACTATTCTTGAATACGACTTAGAAATCAGGCCTACCAAACTCATCAAGGGATAAGGATTAGAAAAACTCATGGACGAATCTAATTTCAAAGCTCTAGATATGAATATGGTTGATGCCTTAGAAGAGATAGAAGAGTTCCCAACACCATTTAATGAAGAAACATTCATGAAATCTCCATGGTACGCTGACATCATGTATTTGTTGCTTTATTTGAATGCTCCTCCTTCTTTGTCAAAAACAAAAGCCAGATTTGTAAAACAGAAGGCCTTAAATTATTATATGATAGATGGAGTTTTATATTGGAAAAATGTTGTTGGGATACTACCAAAATGTCTACTTGAGGTTGATGCGGGAAAAATCATGCATGAAATGCATGAAGGAGAATGTGGAGGGCACTTAAATTGGAGGACCACAGTAAACAAAATCCTCAGATCTGGTTACTATTGGCCCACCCTTTTCCCAGACACCCATAAACTAGTGATGTCTTGCCACAAATGCCAAATCTTTGATGGTAGAAGAAAACTCCTGCCCTTACCCTTGAAACCCATTAGTGTTGAAACACCCTTTCAACAGTGGGGTTTGGACTTCATAAGAGAAATCCATCCATCCTCCTCAACCCGACACAAATGGATCCTCACAGCCACTGATTATTTTACCAAATGGATAGAGGCCATACCCACTAGGAATGCTACTAACTCTATCATTATTAAATTCCTTGAGACCAACATATTGTCCAGATTTAGCTGTCCTAGAAAAATAATCATAGACAATGCTGTTGCCTTTAAATCCAAGAATATGGTTGATTTCTGCCATAAATATCAAATCACCTTGGGCCACTCCACTGCCTATTACCCCCAAGGAAATGGACTTGCTGAATCCTCAAACAAGAGCCTGATCAACATCATCAAAAAGTTGTTGGAGCAGAATCAGAAAGCATGGCATGGTAAGCTTGTTCATGCCTTCTGGGCTGACAGGTTAACCACCAAAAGGTCAATCAACATGTCCCCCTACAGCTAGTCTATGGAATGGATGTTGTTTTCCCAACATCTTTGGGAGTTCCAGTCATGAAACTCCTTCAGGAAGTCCAAGATAAAGAAAATGATATGCAGAGAAGGATCAATCAGACCATCCATTTGCAGTAGACCAAAGAGGAAGTTTATCAGAGAACTCAAACAGTCCAAGAAAACATCAAAAGGTTATTTGACAAAAGGACTAAAGAAAATGACTTCCAAGTTTGGAATGTGGTTCTAAAATGGGAATCAAGGAGGGAAGAAAAAGGAAAACATGGTAATTTTGAAAATATATGGAAATGGCCCTACATTATTCATTCCATAAGAGGGCATAATGCATTTTTCCTGCAAGAATTGAATGGTGAAGAACTGTTGGGAGGTCATGTCAATGGCAGGATGCTTAAACACTATTTCTATCAAGAGTCTTAGTTTCAGAGTTTTTATCCATTGTACATACCATTTTCATAAAGAAAAATAGAAAGAAAAATACAAAAACAAAAAAGAATATAGAAAATAAGGCAGGAATAAAACAAGAAAGGTATAGCCCCATACCAAAAAATAGAAACAATGTATGAAAGTGTGCAAGTTCAAATGCCACTACTTTAAGGAGCACTACTGTCCAATCATACAGCCTAATCATGATTGGCAAGATTTCAATTTACCGCTGATAGGATAGTGAAGAATATTTTCCAAACTGTTTAATCTTGGCTTATCAGTAGAACAGATTAGGATAGAAGAACGAGAGGTTCAAACATGCTGAAAATCTGAACCTAGAATCATAAGAAAATATGGCTCTAATTCTCTCAAAAATTGAGCCAAAGAGAAGAAGAGAACTGGTTCTAACATGCTCAAAACTTGAACTAGAAAAGAAGAAAAGATAGCTCTAATAAGACCAAAACCAGAGCTTGAAGGAGGAAAAAAAAAAGTGACTCTAAAGAGCTCAAAATCTGAGTCACAACAAGAAGGAAGGATGTATTTAAATTTCAGATCTTCAACCTTCAAAATTTTGGTTTTTGAATCTCTGCAAGTTTCAATTGATGTGCAACTTTTCTTTATGCCATGCACCCACAGTAAATCAGATAGTCTAATCCTGGTTTGGCTGGGTTTTAATTTTTGTTTTAGAATATAGAGAATGAAATCTGTCAGACTGTTTAATCCTGACAGATATTAGATTAGGTAGAGAAACTTATGAGTTCAACTGCTTAATCTGAACTCATTGAGAAATAAGGGTAGCATTAGATAGGTTTATTTCCCTATTTTCAAAATAAAATGATAGAAAAAGATTTTTCCAGTCCAAGTGCACTCAAAGGAAGAAAATGTTAGGACAAGTACCTTGGGGTAGGTAGAGATGTTTGTTTCAAAGAAGTTTCATGTTGCAGGTCACTAAAAGAGTTGCCAAATTGCAAAAAGTACCAAAAAGAAAGAAAAGAAAATTTTCCCAATGGATAAGGCACTGGTATGCTAAATCCAGAGTTTGTTGAGGTTCTGGACACCTGAAGGGAAAGCTTTCCTCCCCAAGTGGAGCCACTAAATTCTGATATACCTAATGGTGGATAAATTTGTTTTCAAGCCTTCAAGAGATGTATGTCCTTTGAAAATTCATCATCTTTGAAGTCTTATGATGATTCTTTATCCTCTAAATTAATCTTCACTGCTGTTTCACTCTAAGCCCTAAAAAACCTGCTCATTACCAAGAGAAAACTACTTATAATGCTTCACTTCCCACCATCTACCCCTTCATTTCACTCCCACAAAATCCCCATTTTTCATCCTTGTTTCCTTTAGAAAACCCCACAAAACCTCTCCATTTCACCTCTAAATCACCTTAACCCTCTTATGAACCTTATATCATCCTTTTATTTGGTTTAAAAATCCTTTTCTAAGCCTACCAAAACCCTCATTTGGCCTTAAAAGCCCTTTATTCTGCCTTAAAAACAGTTTTCCGCTCTATAAAGGTATTAAGCCTCCGAGGGCTTAAGTCACCCACTAGCCCCGGTTCTTTCCCTCCATGGGACCACACCTGAGTGCTTACCCCTAAGCCCTCCTCTCCTCATATTTCTTCGTGAATGAGCCATTTCCTTTATAAATTTTTCTCCCGACATTTATTCCTTGATTGCGATCTCCACAGTTGATCTAATAGAGATCAATGGCCATCATAATTTTCCCCCATCCACCTTTCCATATACCTTCCACTTCATCTTTCAAATCTCGATCGTTCGTCCAAAGAATCCAACAATCAGGACTTAACCCGATAGCCCAACACCTCTCCACCCTACGACACACTTGCTGACATAATTGGGCCCCACCATTTGTTCCACCCGTGCACCTTATCCTCCATCGCGCTCTCCCACAACCGTCCGATCTCTTGACCAAGATCTAACGGCTGACGCACGATATCAAATAATTTTTGAGCCTCCCCCGTAGTGTGCTACTTCTGCACGATATGGGCAGTTTTAGAAATACACGCATCACTCACTGAGTTGAATCGCATTCCAAATGCAAATACCGCCTCCCCCCTTTTTGTTGCGCAAAACCATTCTCGGTTTCCGCCATACCACCCTCCACAATGTAATTTCACTTTTAATCCTAGCCATCGATCTTCGAGATCGAACGGCTTGAGTTATATCGCAACCCCATCCATTCTCCCAAACAACTTCATCAAGCGATCTCCACCGTAGATTATCCTCATCTAACGGTCCACGTTCATCCTCGCACCCAAACCTCCATTGACCTGGTTAGCTGCTCTACCAGGGTTTTTTCTTATTTTCTGCTGCAATCAAATTCTTCGTCAATGCTCCTCCACCACCCCATAGCCTCTACAAGCAGTCTAAACCAAGCCCACAGGATTTCATAACATGTTTTCGTGTGTTTGCAGGTTTTTTTTTTCACGACCAACGATGCATGAATTTTCTCCACAGTCACTAGAAGTGACATAGAAGCTCAGATGGAAATCTTAGGGCCACGAAACAACATCAAAGGGAACCAGAGCAAAGGATGAGGTTGTTTCTAGCAATGGATCAGATCCATGAATCCTCAGTGACCCTCCAGCTCAACGAAACCCTCCACTTGTACACAGAAAACTCAGAGATGGTAAAGATCACATATTTAGTGGTAGAAGGCATGGAATAGAAGATTAATAAAACCTTTGAAGACATCAGTATAGAATTAGTTTGAACAATCAACAAAGTTAAAACACAAACAGAGCTAAAAATAGGTTAAAGTACAAAGAGACAGAGTAGTTATTAGCGCAGAATGCTGACTGACACAGACATTACCCATATCCATGCACACAAGCCTGCCAAGCAATTATTACACCAAGGGAGCTACTACAAACTATCAAAAGAATTTATTTATAAGTATGGGAGTCCTCATAGCCCATTCTTCACTTAACTCACACCAAGAAGATAACAGTACCACTCCAGATGTTTTTCTTCCCAAGGACACCCTGTGGGTGATTTCTATCATATCAAAATGGTCTCAACAAGCTGCATAGTTATTGATCCTGTCTGGAATTCAATGAAATGTTTAAGACATAGAATGGGGCATTCGAATGCCCTCTCCTATCTCTGATGATCATTAAAACCTTCTTTACCTACTTTTCCTCATTTTTCCGATAAAGACTTTTTGAAGTCTCATTGTAAAAGGTTGGCATTTGGTGATTTCTAAAATAATACATATTGTTGCTTTGAGGAAGCATTGGTGTTCTGAAAGAGTGTGGAAGTCTCTACTTTTTATGTTGATGAAGGAGGCTGGACCATTGGATCCCTGAGCCTAGTTATGGTGAAGTAATCTCTTATTGTTAATGTTATTTTCCGTTTATCACTTTGTTCCATTGTTCTTTGACTTACAGTAGGATAAAAAGTTTAGGCAGATAAATGTATCTTAGAAGCACCTCTGAATTTTTTATCCTTCACTGTTTATATTTTTTCTCCTATTGAATATGACAGGGTAGTCTAATAGCTCTCTTAAAAAGTTAGTTTTTTTTAATTTCAGAAATGGTTAATTCAGTTGTGCTAAAGACTGTTTAGGTGTTCCCTCTTTCTTTACCACTGAATATTGTATCTGAGATATCCTTTTGATTATTAATGCTTGTATTTTGACAGTGAGGTATTTTTCAATCTTACCCTCTATTTATTACTGTAATTATTGTGTTGAAGGTCCCTATAAGTGCAGTCCTAGATGTCTAAGGCGTTCCCTCTTCTTTGAATGTAATTGTATGTCTTTGTTGATTAAGCCTTCAACAATAAACTTATAGGAGGAAATAGGGTGTTCCCCGAATCCTATAGTTCATTAAGAAGGTTTTAGTCTGCATTTCTCCTTTCCTTTGATTGTTTATATTGATTGAGTCCAAAGCAGTGAGCTTAGTAGAGGAAATAGGGCATTCCCCGGTGTTAGCCCCCTTATGAAATTTTTGACAAGAAAATAGGGGGCTAAATCATTTTTGAGTCTTTAAGGAATGCATTTCCTCTGAAAACACAGTCTCCTTGAAGCCTCCATGTGCCTTTTATCCTTTGATCAAATCCCCTCTGCTGATTCGCCTTTTAAAGCCTCTCTGTTATGTGAAGAAATGCCCAAAGGCCCCCTTTTCCCTCTTATTTCATCCCCCAAAGCCTTTGTTTTCTCTCCCCTTTATTCCCCCTTCTTTCCCATTTACCCTCCAAATCCCCTCAAAATCCCCTTTGAATTTCCTCCCCTAACCTTTGTTGACCTTCTTCCCCCTTTATTTCTCTATCGTTCCCCTTTTCCAGCCCTAAAATCCATTAAAATGGGCTAAAAACCCTCTTTCGACCTTATTATAGGGCTTAGCCCCTGACCGCAAATCCCTTAACCACTTCCCCACATATGACCCGGCGCTGGGACCAAGCGCTTAAGTCCCGAGCGCCAATCGCAATCGGAAGATCGGCGGGGGTCATTTTTCTTTGTAATATCAAAAGTCCCGATTGCGATCGTTTTAACACATTATGTCCCACGACATGTTTTACACCGTCGATCCGCTGTACAGATCCAACGGTAGAGCGCTAATCCCAAGACCCGGCTCAATCGAAATCGCAACATGTATTGTGCACCCCCCGATTGATCGCATCGCGCTCCGATTGTGATCCTCCGATCATATCCCGACCGTCGATCCGTCCCGCCGATCCGACGGCCAGCGCTCAATTGCTCCATTCCTCCGATGAACCCAATCGCAAGTCCTTCCTCTAATCCCCTGATTGCATCTCTGCCGTCCTTTCAACCCGCGATCCGACGGTCTTCGCTCAATCGCCACCCCCGTCCGATCGCAATCGCAACTCACAATGGTGCCGCCCCGATTGAGATCTTCCGATTCAATCCTGACCGTTGATCTCCCCGCCTGATCCGACAGTCCTCCGCTAATCGTACCCTGTCTTCCGATCCCCCCGATCGCTCTGTCCCTCCGATTACATCTGAACCGTTGATTTGATCCCCGATCCAATGGTCAGTGCTCAATCACGCTCCGACCTCCGATCGCAATCGCATGCTCTTCCCTCCGTCCTCCGATTTAATCCCGACCGTTCATCCTTCCGCAGATCGACGGCCAGCGCTCAATCGCGAGTTCTCTCCTGATTCCTCCGATCGTGCTGCCCTTCCGATTTCATCGTAGCCATCCGTTCCCCTCGCAGATCCGACGGTCAGCGCTTAATCGCTCTATCTCTTCCAATCGCAATCGGAACTTTTGTGTCATGCATTGCGATTGATCCCCACTCTGATCTCCGATTGCAATTGGCCTGATTCCATCTTGACCGTCCGTTTTCTCCCGGATCTAACGGCTCAAATCTGATCGCCCTTCGCCTCTGTTGGGTCCCACCTCGTACGATCCTTCTACCGCATTTCATTGCATTTCGTGCATTTTCTTTGTATTTCCTACATTATTCAAACCTTTTTGTTTTACATTAAGGTTTAGTAAATCGCCCTCCACCATGGCCGGGTCCCGCTTCCACGGCGCCGCACCATTGTGTCCGTTGTTTCCACAGTCGTCACCGCCTTTCCTCCACCGCTCTGCCACCACTTCTCCGGCCTCTGCAGCATTCTCCACCACTACCCGGGCTTGTAACAGTTTATTTCATTGTGCAGATAACACAGAGAGGCCATTTCAACCCGCCATCAAAGCAGCAGAGACCGGATCAGAAGGGATTTGAGCCGGTAATTGAAGATAAATGGTTAACCCCGCAAGTCAAAGGCTTCAAGCACAGTTTGAAGACTAAGAGCGCACCAGCGAGTCATAACTGTGCCACCTAACAACATGACTTTTTCCTCTAGAGGTACACCTTCCCACAGCGCCCTCCATGCCTTCTCGAGCCCTGAGACAATTAAATACACTGACTCAAGCTCATTTCGGACAGTCAGGAAGCAGTTACGGAGGTATGGAGCGGCCTCGCAGACTTTCATCCAGTTCATTTATTCCATAATGACAGCACAGAGCTCCAAGCACCAGAGAGGACTCCAAAGAAATATCCGAGGTCAATTTCCGGCCTGACAGAGTCTCCAAACAGTCTACAGAGTACATATACGTATTTACTAATTAAGGAAGACAGCGTGACACTTCCGCCGACTGTCTAATGAGATTCATTTATTGTATGTTCTACTCCCGTTTCTTCCTCTTCTCATATAAAATCTCCGAGAACGAATTGTAAAGGTTGTTGTTTAAATCGTCGGCGTTTGCGCTAGAAGGATTCAAATTTTGACTTTTTAACAATCGTGGGAGGGAGTATGTGAGAAGCCGTATGTAATAGGTCAGAGGAGAAGTTTGGACCGTATTAGCTAGCTGAGCCATATTGTACATGACCGGGTTTTGCACTCTAATTAATCAAAGAGCATTTCACAGATCCTGGTCTATTACTATTGGTGATGTTTTCTTACTCTCGTTTATTACATTTGCTATTGTTTCATGTTCTTCCGGTAGGCATTAATTGTATAGATTCAATTGTTGTGTGCCCTGCGTCACCGCTTCTCCCTACCTTTATGTTTTCTGCTTCATGTGTTATCCAAGAGTAAACTCATGGGTTTAACCAGTGCAGCGGATGTTATTACCTGCTGGCTGATGTATGAACTTGGGGGTTTGCCACTTGGATGCTTCTTTGTCAAATCTATCTCTGTTTTTTCCCTTGGAGTTGCTAAAGCAGATCTGGAGTTAAATGACCTCTGGTCTGATCTATAAGCAGCCCCATTGTCTCTTTGAGAGCTGCCTTTGAGTATGTCCAAGCAGGTCTGGAGTTAAATGACCTCTGACCTGATCTATAGACAGAAAATTGGTTGTCTTTCCTTCTTCCACTTTCTCTCCTTAATGTTCCATTCCACCATCTATCTAAAAATATCCTTTAGTATTAGATGACCTGCCCTTTGGAAGCCTTGGCTAGTGGATGCAAGTAATTTCCCTCTCATGACTCCATAGCCCAATGGATGGCACTGTTTAGGCCTATCCTCTTTGCTAAAAGGTCCTGCCGCCTTGTTCCTTTTCTCCCACTGCTTTCTCAGTCCATGATCTCCTAACCGACCCAGCGACCCTTCAACCAAACCATTTAAAACCCCCCTCTGTGCTTCACAACTAGCCTAATATCTCAATTTGAGTTTCAAAGACATATCATTATTTACTTTATTGGAGAGATCCCTATCCGGGTCCAGGAGGGCTAGATCCTAGGGCCTAAAAGTGGTTCTGATGTTGTCTCATCTTTTGGTCTTGCCGATCTGGCCAAAACATGGGAACCCCAACATAATGGCGACTCCACTGGGGAATTGAGTGCATTTCACCTCAAACATTCTTAGGCACTCATAGACCCAAGATCTCTGGTTAGATTGGCATTCACATTGCTGATGGTGGACAGCATCCTACTTC